>CM060701.1:196488717-197688717 GCA_030686995.1 Artemisia argyi
GGGTTTGTGGGTTTGACCGGAGTCAACGAGGGGGACGGGGTAATATTAGTTTAGGTTTTGGGCCGGGTTTTGTGGTTGGGCTAGGGTGTATTAAAATGGACCAGGCCATGGGGATAGGGGTGTGTTGTGTTTGGTTTTGTTTGGATAACAAGAACAAGGATCCGGTTGGTTAGTTAATAATACACAAGGACCACTTTGTAATTTCAGAAAATATGGGGGACTGAAAATGGACATTTCCCAAAGTACCCTCAAGGGTCCAAACTTGCCAAGTTTAAATAACCAAAATCCATTTTTGCAATTTTTGCATTTTTCAAAATTCCCGGGGACTAAAAATGATAATTTTCAAAGTCCGGGGACTAAACTTGCCATTTTATGAAAATCTTTTATCCAAGGATCCATATTGAATATTTTTAAACTTCCAAGGATTAAAAATGATTTTTCATCCAAAAATATCCCACCAGGGGCTGAATCTGCCAATTATTGAAACTCCAGGGACCAAACTGTAAATTTCCAAAACTTTTCCAATTTTTCACCAAAGGACTAAAAATGACAACTTATGATTTCAAAAGGACCTTTGGTGATAATTTTCCATATTTTGAATATCCAGGGACTAGTTTTGTAATTTTATGAAAGTTGAGGGACTGAAACTGCCAATTTTGCAAACTTTGTGCGTTTTTCATTTGTTTTTGCTCATTTTGTATCTAAAACATATAAAACACAATTTTGAAATAATTTCAGTATTTTGATGCATTACTGAGTGTTTTTGTATGTTTTGCAGTTCAGATTTGACCAAAAATGATGAGTGTTTGAGCACTCATCACTCACCAAGGTAATAGCCAAGTCAAAGATAATAAAATAGATCTTCTTGTACAACAATATGAACAATTTACGATTCCGGAAGAGGAATCAATTGATAATGCTTTTGCTAAGTTTAACACTATTATCACAAGTTTAAAAGTACTTGATGAGACATTTTCTAGTAAAAATTGTGTTAGGAAATTTCTTAGGGCATTGCATCCAAAATGGCGAGCTAAGGTCACGGCAATTGAAGAATCAAAGAACTTGATGACGTTATCACTAGATGAACTAATCGGCAACTTGAAGGTTCATGAAGAAATCATAAGAAGAGATTCGGAAACGGTCAAAGTCAAGAAAGAACAAACCAAATCCATTGCTCTAAAAGCCAAAAAGGAACCTAGTGATGATGATGATTCAAGTGACGAAAGTGAAGACGAAGAATATGCAATGGCCGTAAGAGAATTCAAGAAATTCTTCAAGAGACGAGGAAGATTCACTAGATCATCACGAGACAAAAGAAAAGCATTCCAAAGAAATAGAAGTGACAACTACGGGAAAAGAAAGTGCTTTAGATGTGGAAGTCCAAATCATCTCATTGGCGAATGTCTAAAGCCATCGGGTTATGAAAATCAAGGCGCTTTTGTTAGTGGAACATGGAGTGATAGTGACAAAGAAGAAGTTGAAAAGCCAAGAGACGAAAAGTGTTTTATGGCAAAAGAAACCGACGAAATATGTTTAGGAATTGACTTGGAACCTGACGAATGGATCAAAGATAGCGGATGTTCGAGGCACATGACGGGGAACTGCAAGCTATTCTCTACATACAAGGCATACAATGGAGGTAACGTTATTTTCGGTAGTGACTTACGTGGAAAAATCATTGGCAAAGGTACGATTTCTCAAGACTCACTTACTATTGAAAATGTAAAGCATGTAGATAATTTAACATATAACTTGCTTAGTGTAGGAAAAATATGTGATAATAAGTGTAGAGTCACATTTACCTAAGAGGATAGCGAAATAGTTAAGAATGGAAAAATTATAGGTAGAGGAATTAGGAAAGGTGGCATATATGTTATGAAACTAGGAAACAAGCCTGAGGATAGGATATGCCTAACGACCCTAGATGAAAACTCTACATTGTGGCATAGGAGATTAGGACATGCTAACATGCAACAAATACAATCTTTGGCCTCTAAGGAATTAGTTAGAAATTTGCCTAATCTAAAATATGACAAACATTTTTTGTGATGCATGTAAAATTGGAAAACAAGCTCATGCTAGTCACAAAGCTAAGAATATAGTATCCACTACTAGGTGCCTAGAATTATTACATATGGATCTTTTTGGTCCATCCGCTGTGCGGAACTATGGAGGAAACAAATATACCCTAGTAATAGTAGATGACTACTCACGATACACGTGGACTAGGTTTTTAAGTGACAAAACCCAAGCCTTTGAAAAATTCAAAATATTTAGTAAAATGATTCAAAATAAATTAGGATGCTCATTAGTTGCCATTAGGACGGACCATGGTAGGGAATTTGACAACAAAGTACAATTCGGAAAATATTGTGAGTTAAATGGAATATCTCACAATTTCTCCGCTCCTCGTACTCCTCAATCAAATGGCGTAGTAGAAAGAAAAAATATGTCACTACAAGAAATGAGTAGAACTATGTTAAATGAACAATCCATCCCACAAAAATTTTGGTGTCACGCCGTAGATACATCAACTTATATTTTAAATAGGGTATCAACTAGGAGAATTCTAGGAAAAACTCCTTATGAGTTATTAAGAGGTAGAAAACCAAACTTAAGCTAGTTTAGGGTATTTGGAAGTAAATGTTATATTCTAAACACTAAGGATTACCTCACTAAGTTTGATCCAAAACCATATGAAGGAATATTTTTAGGATACTCACAAAATAGCAAAGCATATATAATACTTAACAAACACTCCATGAAAGTAGACGAATCACTCAATGTAACATTTGATGAAACACCACCACCTCCTAAAACATTACCTTTAGAAGATGATGATTTAGTCGAAGATGAAGCTATTGAGGTTAGTAAAACAAAACCCATATGAAATGATAATGAAGACATTCACTTAGAAAATAACGAAACTGTTAATATTAAAGAATCTAGATCACATCCATTAGATAATATAATAGGACATCTTAACCAAAGAACCCTTAGGTCACAAGCCCAAGATAAAAACAATTTCTTTTGTTTCCTCTCAGCAATAGAACCTAAAAATATTAGCGAGGCTTTAAAAGATGAAAGTTGGGTTATAGCTATGCAAGAAGAATTAAATCAATTTAAGGCAAATGATGTTTGGGAATTAGTCCCAAATCCAAAGAATATGACCATCATACAAACCAAATGGGTATATAGGAATAAGTTAGATGAAAATGGAATAGTTACTAGGAATAAAGCTAGGTTAGTTGCCCAAGGTTATAATCAACAAGAAGGAATTGATTATGACGAAACTTATGCCCCCGTAGCTAGACTAGAATCCATTAGGATATTACTTGCCTATGCTTGCGCCCTAGATTTTAAGTTATTCCAAATGGACGTGAAAAGTGCATTCCTTAACAGTTTTATCAATGAGGAGGTATATGTGGCACAACCTCCAGGATTCATTGACTTTGCAAAACCTGGTTATGTTTATAAGTTAAAGAAAGCTTTGTATGGACTCAAACAAGCTCCCAAAGCTTGGTATGATCGATTAAAAGCTTTTCTTATTAAACATGACTATTCCATGGGAATGGTAGATAACACTCTTTTCACTAAAAGGAAAGACCTAAATCTCATCATTGTCCAAATATATGTTGATGACATTATATTTGGATCGACTTGTCAAGACATGTGTGATGAATTTGCCAAAATCATGCATGATGAGTTTGAGATGAGTATGATGGGTGAACTTAACTTCTTCCTAGGATTACAAATAAAACAATTAGAAGATGGAATATTTTTTAACCAATCTAAGTACATTAAGGAAATGCTTAAGAAATTTGGCCTAGAAGACTCAAAACCCATGAAAACTCCCATGTCTACGGAAGTAAAGCTCACAAAGGACGATGAAGGTGAGTCTGTAGATAACACCAAGTATAGAGGAATGATAGGTAGTTTACTATACTTGACGGCAAGTAGACCCGATATCATGTTTAGTGTCTGCCTTTGTGGCCGTTTTCAAGAGGATCCCAAAACCTCTCACCTAGAAGCGGTTAAGCGTATCTTCCGATACGTTAAAGGCACTATACACTTAGGATTATGGTATCCTAAGGGATCCGGCATAGAAACCATCGTCTATGCGGATTCAGATCATGCGGAAGACTACGTAGATAGAAAGAGCACTAGCGGTATTTGCACGTTTATGGGATGTTGTCTAACATCTTGGTTTTCGAAGAAGCAAACCGCTCTTGCTATTTCTACCACCGAAGCCGAATATGTAAGCGCTGGAAAGGCATGTCAACAAGAACTATGGATGAAACAAGCTCTCGTAGACTATGGCATCAGGTTAGAAAATGTCCCCATTATGTGCAATAACAAAGGTGCGATAGATTTAAGTAAAAATCCGGTGCAACACTCTAGGACTAAACACATAGAAATACGCCACCATTTTCTTAGGGATAATGTACAAAAAGGAAATATATCTATAGAAAAGGTTGCATCGGAAGACAACATTATATTGAATTAATACAAATTCATACTTGCATAAAATTTATTTTTCTTCCATTTCATCTTTTCTGAGTCTAGGAATCTATCTCGCACAAAATTAAAGATTGGGAAAATTTATTTTCTTTGCATAAACTCCTTTGTAAAACCCAATCAATTTTCTTTAAAAATTATTCTCACATCTAGGAATCACATGAAGATCATTTTCCTTGCATTGTTGACTAATACTAAAAACATTGTTTTTTCAAAATCATGCATAAACTCTCACATAAATTGTCAAGGTATATAATCTAATATATGTCTTTGACATTCATGATCGAGCAAAAATTGAATCAAGGAGATCATTTGGATTGTTTCTTAGGATCGTTATTTCTTTTTGCATTTAGGAGTCGAAACAATCACAACTCCACATTTGTTGCATATAGACACACACTAGGACAAATTCACTAATAATGTTGTCATCTTGATCCATCACTAGTTTTTCACTCACTAGTTGCCTTTGCCTTTGATCTAAGATAGGTGCCTTAGGAAGTTTAAGTGATCTTGCCTTTACTTATCTCCTCTTGCTTATTATGTGTTGATTATTTGCTCTTTTGCCTATGTGTTCTTGCATGCATGCTATATCTTGATTAGATTAGATTCTATATTGCCTAAAGGAATTGAACTTGCTTGAATTCTAATCCAAACACACAACCTTTCTGCAAATTTTCTGCCAAAAACCCAATTCTGGCAACCTGGAAATCACAAGATGGGCGGCCCCCTTAATTTTGTAAGGCGGCCCCCTTAATCATTAAGGGGACCGGCCATCTGATGGTCGGGTTTACAGAATCTTTTCTGCTTTTTAGCCCATTTCAACCTACATTTCCCATTTTTCACCAACACATTTTGTCCTAATCTCCCAAACAAACTTTATCCATCCATAAACACACAAATCTTACACTATAAATACCCCCAATCCTCAAAACTCTTCATTCATCCCTTCATGACTTCTCTAAACAAACCAAAACCAAAAGCCTCAAGGCTTGCAAGAATGACGGAAAAACCCGTTTGGCGAAGAAAAATCCCTCGAAACAAATCCATCATAACCAATGAAGTTGGAAATCACTCAACACCACCAACCACTTACTTCCCAAACTTTACACCAAATACACAAGGACATTCATTTGATCCTCTTTACAAACCATACAACATTGGCCAAACATCTTCCTTCATGCCAAACCACTCATCTCATCCTCCAACCACTTGTAATGATCCATACAAGTTTGATCAACCATCCCACTACAACTCCCACTACACAAACCCAATTCATCCATATCAACACAATGACTTTCTCCGCATTGCCACAGAAAAGCAAAAGATCCGTGATGAAATATCACAAATCCATGATCTTTGTGATCTCAATGCCATGCATCTTGCACAACGCAACAAAGGGCAACCTCCATCATCACCCTACAACAATTGCCTTCCTCACTCTCTCAACTTGGATCAAGTTACAAACCACACTCACTATTGCCCTTGTTGCATCTTCCTTCAAAAACAAATCCTATACTTGAGTGATGATATTTCTTAGATTGAATATCTTCTCACTCGACCTCATCCCATACCACCCTTAACATGATACAACATCGTGAGGTCCACCTCTTCCGCTCCATACCCCACTCCATATCCTTCTCCATCTAACAACTAAGCTTTATGCTTATGTTATCCTTCAAGCAAATAAAACAATCAACCATGGGTTGCAAGCAAGTCCAAGTGCTCTTTTAGGCAATATAGGACTATGTCTTTTCCTTTGTTTTATTATGATTAATATGCCTTAAGCATATTAAATGTTGTAATGCTTTCTATGATGCTTGAATGAATCTATTTTTATTTGCATGATTATTGCTTTGCATGTATATGTGGCTTGTTCTCTTCTAATATTTTGTGTAGGCAAGATTTCCATAGCTCATTCCCTTGGTGCTCTCAAATGAGGGGGAGCATACATCAAGGGGGAGCATTTATCTTTTTGATTTTACAAAAAGGGGGAGAAGAGAATGTTAAACTCTAATAATACTTGTCTAAAAATTATTTTTTAGACCTAATGAGTTTAAGGTTTTGTAATCATCAAAAAGGGGGAGATTGTTGACATAAATAATGTCTTAAAACATTGTTAGCATATTAACAATGTCTCTATGTTTTGATAATTACAAAGCATAAACTCATTAATCTAAAACTTATGACATAAACAAGTTTTTAGTGCTTAATATTTGTCTTTGCTTCCATATCACTTAAGGTATGAATAAATAAAGGGTTTATTGCATTTCATGATCAAAGGAAATTTTTCTAATCACTAGAATTTTTATAAAATGTATTAAACATCTTATATCTTTTACAAAATTACTTTTGGAATTAAAAGAATATGTTTAATTCATTATAAATATATGATTTCAAATTTCTAACCAAAAATGGCAAATTTTATCCAGAAAAATATTCCCCACTAAAAGACAAGAAAAACAAACGTTCTGAAGGGGCGGCCCCCTTAATTCCTTAGGCGGCCCCCTTAATCATTAAGGGGACCGGCCATTAATTAAGGGGACCGGCCACGCTCAAGAACAGTATTTTTCTCCTCTATAAATACTGATTCATTCCTCAGAATTTTCTCACCTTTTGCACTTCTAAACTTTCTGATCTAGATCCACATTTCTATTCTCTTATCCTTTGATCATAAGTGTATAATTCTTTGTTTCAAAATGATTCAAACTTCATCCTCTCAAGTGCAAGAGAAGAATACTTCTATCCCCCAAGACAAGAAGTATTACAACTTATTGTGATCTCCACATCCAAGTTGTTGGTGCATCATCAAGATTACTTACATTATTCTTTGGGAAGATTGTTGTGAATAATTGATTGTAGATAGTTGTTCTAGATATATAGATTGTGTGATTAGTTAGTAGATTGGTGTGAAGAAGAAAAGTTAGGAATTAAATTGTAGTGAAGAAGCTAGGTGTGGAGTAGTTAGTTGTGAAGTAAATTGGTGTGAAGAAGATAGGTGTGGAGTAGTTAGTTGTGAAGTAGATTGATTTGAAGAAGTTGTGACTTAGGTGTGAAGAAGTTGTGGTGTGTAAATTGGTGTGTAAGGTTTTCTCCGCCATAAGGGATCTTGTTGATATAGTGAAGATTACTATATCAAAATTGGTGTGTAAGGTTTTTCTCCGCCATCATCAAGATTACTTACATTATTCTTTGTGAAGATTGTTGTGAATAATTGATTGTAGATAGTTGTGCTAGATATATAGATTGTGTGATTAGTTAGTAGATTGGTGTGAAGAAGGAAAGTTAGGAATTAAATTGTAGTGAAGAAGGTGTCCTTGTAGCCGAACCACTATAAATCTCTTGTCTCGCGGTTCGATCTTTCCATCACTTACTTATTTCATTACTTATCATTGTTATATATTATTTATTGATAGTTGTTTATATTGTGCAAGACTTGAGATCACATATTATCGAATCTAAGTTTTTAAAAGCTAAGAAAACACTAAAACTATCTTTTATAACAAATTAAAAAGGCGTAAAACTATTCAACCCCCTTCTAGTTTTCCACAGAACCTAGAAACATAATTATCAAAATTTTAGCTTATGTAAGTAGTGGTTTAAGTTATATAAAAAAAAATTTAGTGTGTGCCTATATGAAAACAATATGGAGTTATGATTATCTCGACTCATTTTAAAGTTAAAATGGTTTTACTTATGCAACTTTTGTGTAAATTTTGAGATAATCCAAATGCTTCTAGTTCATTGTAGCTACAGTTGAAAGTACCCGAAAATACATATTAGTTATGTATCCCTTTTACCTTTCAAGAGACATAATGCAAGTGATATTTTAAACATAACGTTTTTATTTTCTATTATAAATGAAAAGCTATTTTTCCTAAATGTGAGAAGATTTTTCAAAATTTTGACATGGGGTGTTTGGTATAATGTGATAATGTGTTACAATATGCAATTCCTAACTAATGAAAAACATAAATTGTTTTGTTTATAAAAAATTTTCTTCATGAATTCCTATGTTGATGCATAACCCCAAGTTTTTAGTTTTTGTGCATAAACAGAGTTTCCTAGACACAGATCAGGAGAGTAATTGTGTTTAGAATACTTACAATGATGGTAGGAATGAAGAATGGCTGAGCAAGAACCCTAATTTTCGTGTGTCAATGGATATAGAAGTGAATAGTAACTGTTTTTGGTGAGTGGTATAAAGTATGGAGCTTGTATGGTTTATTATATAAAAAGAGAACCTGTGCAGGTGGTTGACGGACTGGGCGGAACCAAAAATAGGGATCCGCCCTTTGAGTTTATTGGTTCCGCCAGTCCTGCAGTTTAATGACATGAAATTTTTGTTTTTTTTTTTTTTTTTTATTTCTACGATTTTTATTTAACGTTAGAACTATGACGTAGGTTCCATAAGTCCTAGTCCTAGTCTAAGAAGATTAAATGGTTCACGTTTAAGAGGTTGTGTAAGGATGTCGGCAATGTTGTCTTCGTAGGATACTTTCTCGATGGAGATGTTTCCTTTTTGAACATTGTCACGAAGGAAATGATGACGAATTTCTATATGTTTAGTACGAGCATGTTGGACAGGATTTTAACTAAGGTCGATGGCTCCTTTGTTGTCGCAAAGGATAGATATGTCTTTAGTCACAATTCCATAGTCCACGAGAGCTTGGTTCATCCAAAGAGCTTGTTGACATGCTTTTCCGGCCGACACGTAACACTGGTACAAAAAGTTGTATTGGTCACGCCAAAAATGTGTGATGATATGCATATAGTCACACATGTTTTTTTTTTGTTGTGTGTCATTAAAGGTCCCGCCACCGTAGGTGGCATATGGTCACATTGTTGAGTTCGTGGCCTTTTCCATCGAAAAAGAGTGACCAAAACCCCGAATATGTGTGACAACTTAGGCACAAGTTTTGTTGGATTAGTCATTATTAGTGACCGTAAACACCTTATTGTCACACGAATGTTTTTTGAGAGTGACTATTGTTCGTCCTTTGATCACATAAATATATAATATATGTGACATTTGAAATGATATATTCAAGTAAATGTGTATTTTGTGTAACTATTGATAATCCAATGGCCACATGAATATACAATAAATGTGACGTTTGTGATGATTTAGTCACACAATGGGTGTTATTTTTTTGGAGTTAGTCACATACAATTTAACACAAAGTGGCCAAAAGTGTGAATAAGTGTGACCATATGCTGTTTAAAGTGAAGAAATGTGTATTTTGTGTGACTATTGATCATCCAATGGCCACATGAAGTTTATGTTTGTGTGGCCTTTTGTAATATTTAGTCACACAAAGCATGTTTGTTTTGGGTTTTTAGTCATATACCATTAAGCAAACAGTGGCCAAAAGTGTGAATAAGTGTGACCATATGCTGTTTAAAGTAAAGAAATGTGTATTTTGTGTGACTCTTGATCATCCAATGGTCACATGAAGTTTATGTTTGCGTGGCCTTTTGTAATATTTAGTCACACAAAGCATGTTTGTTTTGGGTATTTAGTCACATACCATTAAGCAAACAGTGGCCAAAAGTGTTAATAAGTGTGACCATATGCTGTTTAAAGTGAAGAAATGTGTATTTTGTGTGACTATTGATCATCCAATGGCCACATGAAGTTTATGTTTGTGTGGCCTTTTGTAATATTTAGTTACATAAAGCATGTTTCTTTTGGGTATTTAGTCACATACAATTATGCAAACAGTGGCCAAAAGCATTAATAAGTGTGACCATATGATGTTTAAAATGAAGAAATGTGTATTTTGTGTGACTATTGATCATCCAATGGCCACATGAAGTTTATGTTTGCATGGCCTTTTGTAATATTTAGTCACACAAACCATGTTTTTTTGGGTATTTAGTCACATACAATTAAGCAAATAGTGGCCAAAATCGTTAATAAGTGTGACCATAAGCTGTTTAAAATAAAGAAATATGTATTTTGTGTGACTATTGATAATCCAATGGCCACATGAATTTTATGCTTGTGTGGCCTTTTCTAATATTTAGTCACACAACGCATGTTTTTTTTGGGTGTTTAGTTACATACAATTAAGCAAACAGTGGCCAAAAGTGTTAATAAGTGTGACCATATGCTGTTTAAAATGCAGACATGTGTGTTCTGTGTGACTAATGTTAATCCAATGGTCACATGAATTGTTAATTCGTATGGCATTTGGTAATATTTAGTCACACATCGAATTAAATAAAAGAGTGACCAATAATGTTAGTATTGCTACTACTAAGTTACTACTGCTGGATCAGAGTTACTACTGCTAGTATATAAATAAAACAGAATTAAAAACAAAAAGCAATTTCAAATTCCATACAATTCAAATGTATATAAATGAACAAAATATATATAGAATTTTAATGTCGCGTGTAATGAAATTGTCAACTACTATAAGTTAAAACCTATTGAATCTTCCCCGGACCCCTAGCTTGCTTTTGCTATTCTGCACTAGAGACATAATTTCTGCGCTTCGGTTGTAGTTTTGGTCCAGGAATCGGTTCACTAACTTTTGGTTTCGTAGTTGGTTGTGTAACCTGTAGTAAACAAAAGACGCTTGTATCAAACATTGAATTTAATATGAAGAATTATATATATATATATATATATATATATATATATATATATATATATATATATATATATATATATATAGGTTGAAAAAACACATGTATGCACCTCCTCATGATCAGCAAGAATAACTTGATCCTTTGGCCATGCAAAGAAACAATCTACGCCTTCCCTAACTATTTTTAACCCAATATTCCCTATGTCCGGTATGCATGCTGCATCCACTAATGATTTATCAATTGAGACTCTGTAGCAATCATTTGGGAGTGGTTTGTTATGTACCATTTGTTTTCCTGGAATGTTGTGAATGCGACCCAAAGCAACAATATTTGATTTCCTTATGTGCCACAGTTTTCAATTGATTGTCTAAAAAAAAGAATTTTTGCATACGTATATATCAGAAATAATTTAAACAAAATTAAGAATAACAAGAAGAAACATGTTGAAATACATACTTGTGCTTGTGTTGTTGGAGACACATTATCCTGCGATAGGGAAGCTGGAGATCCGTTTCGTCGTGACTTACCCGTTTTCTTAGGTACGACAGGTTCCTATACGTATATATAAAACACGGTACATTATTTTAAAAATAAAGTAACAAGAAACATGTTGCATGAAATACATACTTTTGGTAGTTCTTTTGTTGGAGATGCATCTCCTTGTGATTGTGAATCTGCAGACCCGTTTTGTCATGTCTTTGGTGTTTTCTTAACATTATTAACACGTTCCTATATGTATATATAAAACACGATACATTAGTCATGTAGGTAAGTTAAAAAATCAAAGGGGGATAATGTTTTACTCCTTACCATTGTTTCCATTACCGGTTCCAAAGTTTCAATCCCAGCTGTAGGCTTCTTCTGAATTATCACATCTTTATCACGTGCACGTACACCAACACTGGACTGAGTTCCGTCGACCACCTGATGATCATTAGTGCTGATATCTATATTATCAATGGCCATTGGAGTCGTCATCTGCAATATAATTAAATTAAATTAAGAAATACATTGGTGTTAGCATTAGAAAATGAAATTGTTAACAACATAAAAAATGGCTTACATCTGAGTCTAATGGAAATTGAGATACCATATCCAACTTAATCCCTTGTGAACTCAAAAGACTCAGCATTTTAGAAACCATTCCTTTTGTATCTGCCATCTCAGCGGACAATTGCTTGACTTGGTCATCTTTTTCTGACATCTCGGTGGACAATTTCGTGAGCATTAGATCTTTTTTTTACGCTCGCTTCTCTCATTATCAAGTTGAGTTTGAAGTAACTCAATTCTTTCATCAGTTTCTTTTCTGGTTCGAGGAAGATTAAAGTACCTCTTATATGTAACTCCATTTCCCACTCCTCTTGCATAACCTCCCTTTTCTTTACCAAACAAAACTGTCATGGCATCAGTGCCATCATCAACCGCCAAGGTTCCTTCCCTGATCTTTTCATCAGC
This sequence comes from Artemisia argyi, assembly GCA_030686995.1. Classification (NCBI taxonomy): domain Eukaryota; kingdom Viridiplantae; phylum Streptophyta; class Magnoliopsida; order Asterales; family Asteraceae; genus Artemisia; species Artemisia argyi. The sequence continues at coordinate 196,501,288 of CM060701.1, forward strand.
TTCTCTCTGCAAAAAAATATGGGAATTTTTGGTATTAAAAGTTAGTACTGCTAGTATACAAGTTAGTACGGCTAGTACAAAGTTAATGCTGCTGGTATATAAGCATAATAATAGAATTTGCAGTCAAATTTACAAGTTTATCTGCCACCGAACTAATCTCAGCATCTGGAGATTCTCTGTCTTTGTTTTGCCTTCCTTTGACCCATAATACACCACGCGGCAGTTCAACATCTGCTTCAATTTCTTTTTTTCGATCTAATGGACATCAAGTGCATACACATATATGTAAAGTTAAACCAAGATAATCGATTCTGATCAATTAGTAAAACAAACAGTATGTATAACCTTACCATTTTCTCTTTAACATAAACATATCCACCTCGTCCCATTTTATGCTGATAAATATTTTTGGAACGCGACAGTTTAGCTTTATCTGATTTCTCCTAAAAAACACAAAATCATAAGGCATTTAGATATGCGGTAATGCTGCAAACCAAAAATTATGAAATGACATATAAACTAAATAAAGATGACTAATTAAAACCTTGTATTCATTGGTGGTCGTGTAGGTTACAAACTTAACCCATTGTTCTTGTGTCACAATTGTACTATACTTTTCCGGCCTTTCATTCATTTTCTCAGGTGTATCTAGGTTGGGCAATATGTATTTTTCCCTGAGTTTCATTCTGTAATTCCTTAGTAGTTGACCAAGACGATTCATTACCACCTTTTTGAATGTCACGTCAACATCAAAATATCGCTGCAAATATTAACACAATGTTTTTAATTAGTTGTAGATAATTGATAAATTAAACTTATATACTGGGTTAAAAATTAGTATATATGTACCGTGATTTCATCCCATAATTTTTGTCTTGATTCTTTATCCACCTTCTTCCAGGATAGAACCTTCAAACCTATGTGCTCATGAACCACATCTCCTAAAAAACTCGCAAACAGTGCTCTGTTTAACCCTGTAACCCTATTCAACGCATCGATGGTTACCTTGTGCTTTACTTGACCAAGATGGCCATATTGAAGGCGAAACCTAGCTAGCCTGGTTATGCCCTTATTAGATATTTTTCTATTTAATTGGTTGTCATTTTCTTCATTAGATGAAGCATATGTTTCGTCCTCATACTGTATTGTGTTAACATCAGCTTCATTATCTGGAAGCAAAATATCAGTATCAATGTCTTCAACCATTTCCATAACGACTTTGATCAACAATGTGTACAAGAAAATGATTCTGGCTTGGAGAGTAATGGTGATTGAAGATTTGATTTTTGTGTTTTGGTTGCAGTGTTTATTTTAATTAGGAGACAAAACAGGGTATTTTCATGAATATGGGCTCTTATTTATGTTAAATGCCAAATAATTAGGTGATTTAAAATTTTGGATCGAAATTTTGGCTCCAAATTCTTGTAAATTATTTTCAAAAAATTTCGCTTATGAACACAAAATACTTTTCTTTTCTCCAAGATCATGGGTACTATTGAGTCAGGCGGCTTCTTCGATCAGAAAACTGAGGAGAGTAATTAAAAGTTAAAACAGTAATCATAGATGATGATAAATACTAAGTCCCAATATTGTTGTTGTTTTACCCTTTAAGTATTTCTTTTACAACTTTCACCTTAAGTTTTCTATCTTGTGTTATATAATACTTTTAGATGGATGGATTGTGTTTTAATTTAAATGTATTTTCATCAAATATTATACAATACAAATACAAATATTTAAGGTCAAAGTTATAAAAGAAAGACTTAAAAAGTTTCTAACAAATCGGTTATAATTTTATTCGGGTCATAACACATGCATAAAAAACGTGTAAAAACAAACAGAAATGAGTAAAAACGTATGGAAACGGATGAAAAGGGACTAAACGTGTAAATCGTGTTGTTGGATTAGTTCGGTCTCATTAAATCGGTTATAATTTTATTCGGGTCATAACACATGCATAAAAAACGTGTAAAAACAAACAGAAATGGGTATACATTTCGTACGAAAAGTAATGATGGCATAGTTTACCAGAATAGTGGGGTTAGTGCTGAGGCAGCAGATCTTCACATATCCAAATAAGTTGCAACCACAAGAAAAGCATTTTATTATGGGATTTTACAAGAGATATGGGTACTAGATTACTGTTTCAGGCAAATTCCTCTTTTTAAATGTGATGGGGTTAATTCAAAACATGGTGGGGTCAAACGCGATACTCTTGGTTACACATTGGTAGACCTGAATAATTTAGGCCACAAGAATGATCCGTTCATATTAGCCTCACAAGCACGACAAGTGTTTTATGTGAAAGACCAGGCAGATAAAAAATTGTCTATTGTCTTTAAAACACCTACCAAGAATTACAAACATACGTATGACGATGTCAATGAGGAATTTAGTACAGTCATTCACGAGCAAAATGATAACATATTGCCACGAATAAATCCACAAGAAACAGATGCCTACTATCGAACCGACTTCGAAGGTATTGTTATACGAAAATCAAAGTGAAGCACGTGTCATTCTCAAGCTGTAACACTCTGTCTAGGGATTTATTTTTGTCTGCAGAACCTATTTAAGCTTTTGTTTTGCTGCAAATACTCTTTTAAAGGATTTATGTTGTTGTTGTTGTTGTGTAAATTGTTTAGTTTGTACTTGCGAATACTCTTTTAAAGGATTCCAAATTATACAAAACTATAACTTCTGGCAGCATAAACTGTGTACTAGCAGTATTAACTATGTACTAGCAGTTGTAAACACCCTATATATTTTTGTTACAGTTGTCTTGTATATGCAGTTTTCATGTATGTGTTATGCCTTTATATAGTGCATAGTTGAAAAAAAAACAGTGTTTAGTATGAAAGATTCTCAATTTCAGGCACAATTTGTTGAAAAAACAGTGGTTGAAAAACTAGTCAATATGCAGTCATGACTAATAGACTGAACTTAATTAAGTGAATATCAAATTACATAAGTTATCATAAATGTGTGACCATATTTATCGAATTGTGAGTACGCTTAAGTAATGTGTGACAAAATATGACTATGATTTAATCACACAAAAACTCAATGTGACTAATATCAAGGTTAATGATAACTCATGACTTCACACTTTGCTATAATAATAGTCACATGAATATTTCACAATGTGACTATTTTGAATGTATTGATCACATAAAATACCCTTATAATGTGGCCATAAACAACATTTAGATACACATTTGTGATATGGTGTGACTATTGTAAAGCCTATAGTCACATGATCGTGCTTCAATTAAGTGTGACTATACACATTAGGATTTGGCAAGCAAACACACACTAAACTTTAGACACACATATTAACTTACGTGACCATATGTATCGAATTTTCATTACACTTAATCATGTTTCTATGGTTTAGTGTGACCATTATGACATTTGGTCACACTCGTCAAGTGTGTGACATATATTTGTCACTATTAAATGCATATCGTGACTAACGCTTCAAACTTACTTTTCCGTTGTCACACATTTCAAACGCTAGGTGGCTTAATATTCAGCAAAGAATAGCAGTCACGTTTAAATAATGTGTGACAAACTTGACTATATAATTTAGCCACATACACAATTACCTCATGTGACCATATATCTATTTTGGTCACACTTTTAAATTGTGTGACATATATTTGTCACATATGTATATCTATAGTGTGACTAATGTTTCGAGCTCACTTGTATCTGTCACACGTCCCGAATTAAAAGTGACTAAACAATCCAAATTTTTTTTTCCAGTTACCTCTAGTCACATAAATATTCAAATGTGTGACAATAGAATTCTGAAATGGTCACACAAGTTGGATCAAGTGTGGCTGTTTATTTTATTCTGTTACATTTAGTCACGTATAAATGTTACAGTGTGACATTTCAAAATCGATCATGCGTGACCAATAGAACTTTTTGTACTAGTGTAACCGGCTTCCGTTGTTGAGATTGCGAGTGCCGTTTGCTTCTTTGAGAACCATGAGGTGAGACAATGTCCAACAAAAGTACAAATACCACTTGTACTTTTTCTATCAACATAGTCACTAGCATGATCCGAGTCGGCATACACAATGGTTTCTACACCCGTTCCTTTGGGATACCATAATCCTAGATGTGTAGTGCCTTTGATGTACCTAAAAATTCTTCTTACGGCTTCTAGATGAATTGTTTTGGGATCTTCTTGAAAACGAGCACATAGATAAACGCTAAACATAATGTCGGGTCTACTAGCCGTGAGATAAAGTAAACTACCAATCATACCCCTATATTTAGTGTTATTGTTGGGAATAAAATGCACAAAGTAAAGAGTCTGCCTGAAGAGCCTGCTAATGATAGTTAAGCCTGCCTCTTCAGTTCTGCTGATGATGAAGATATTCTAACAGTACCTTCTGGGTAAGAAGGTACTGCTAGTTAAAGAAGGTCCTGCCAGTTTTCACGACAAGTTGCTATATTTTAATTAGAGATATTTACTTGTATTATTAGTCTTTGTACAAAGTTATACGTTAAGTAGAAGTAGTACAGAAGTCTCAGTAGATATAATGGAGTGTTTTACCTTGAAAGGTGTAATATTAGGATAAGATAAACCTCTAGTATATTATATTAAGCAACTTGACCACTTGTAATAAGGGCTCCTTATACTATAAAAGGAACCCTTAAGACACCTTCTTAGAAAGAACTTGCATATCTTTTCATACAGCTTTCATAGCTTTCCCATGCATAACTTCTATCTTTAACCTTTTCACGTATCAAAGATTCAAGGTTACACTTGTAATCCTGGTGATAGTTTAGATCACCCGTATTATTTCATCAATAATATTGAATCGTTTTGTGTTGTGCTCATTCTCTTTTACTTATTCACCACCTTTGTTCCTTTAGTGTGTTTTAGTAAATTCCGCGTGCTAACTCACATTCATTCATAAATATCCTAAACACATTACTGAGATTAACATCTCAAGTGTTTGCACAATTCAATACAGAATCCTTCCACAAGTGGTATCAGAGCAAGGCTGATATTTACGACATAAAAGAACAAAGCAAAAATGGATGTTGAGCACATTCAAACCAATGTGGCTGCAAAACTTCCATTACTCAAACAGAATGAGTTTGAAATGTGGAGACTGAGGGTTGAACAATACTTCCAAGTGCAAGACTATGCACTTTGGGAGATCATTGAAGAAGGAAACTCATTTAAGCCAGCAACCACCACCTCCACAGTAAATGATGCACTTGTCACAACTGTGCAAGTAAACCCAATAACCACTGAAGAAAGAATTCAAAAGAGAAATGATCTTAAAGCCAGGAGTATGCTTCTCATGTCTATTCCAAATGACCAGCTTCTAGTCTTTAACAAATACAAGTGTGCTAAAACCCTTTTTCAAGCTATTGTGGCTAGATTTAGTGGTAATGATGCCACCAAGAAAACCCAGAAAACACTTTTAAAACAACAGTTTGAAAACTTTTCAGCCACACCAAATGAGTCTTTGGACAGCATGTTCAATAGACTACAAAAGTTTTCTAGTCAGTTAGCCATTCATGAAGTGATAATATCTCAAGAAGACTTAAACTCCAAATTTCTTAGAAGTCTACCCTCTGAATGGGCCATGCATGTCATTGTCTGGAAAAACAAACCAGATATTGATTCCATGAGTCTTAATGATCTTTACAGCAACTTCAAAATAGTAGAGCATGAACTAAAGAAGTCTACTAGTTCAAGCTCAGGAAATATGGCATTTATGTCATCTCATGGTACTACCAAGAAAGTTGATGAAGAAAAAGATGGTGGAGAAGAAGGTACTGCCAACACAAATTTTGGTACTGCCAGTACTTCCAGCAGTACCAAAACCATTTTAGATGAAACAATTGGTTGTGCTTTCCTAACATCACAACACAATGGTTCCACATTGACCTTTGAAGATCTTCAAGAGATCAGTGATGATGATCTTGAAGAAATGGACATAAAATGGCAGCTTTCACTTCTTAGCATGAGGGCTAAGAAATATTTGATGAGGACTGGAAAGAAGATTGTCATCAATAGCAATGAACCTGCTGGGTATGACAAGTCTAAAGTGGAGTGCTACAACTGCCACATGAAGGGTCACTACTCAAGAGAATGTAGAAGACCAAAGAAGCAGGGTGATAAGGGAAGAGGTTTTGAGAACAAAAACAGGGGAAACAATGAGAACAAGAGCAAGGAAGTGGACATCACTGAAACAAAAGCTATGGTAGCCATTGATGGGCTGGGTTTTGATTGGAGCTTTATGGGTGAAGAAGAGTCATCCTCAAATGAAATGGCTTTAATGGCTCTCTCCAATCCTGAGGTACAAATTACTAAATGTTCTGCTACTTGTGAAGTTTTTAAAGAACTAGAAATCTTAAGAAAACTTTATGATGAACTGAAAGAAGAACAAAGAAAAAATCATCAAGACCTAGTTAATCATAAGTGTGGTATGTCCAAACTTGAGAAACAGATAATTCACTTTAGAGAAAATGAACTCACCTTTTCTGACACAAAAGCTATTCTTAATAGAGACATATTTCTTAAAGATGCTGAAATAAACCTGTTAAGAACTGAGTTTGCTAAAGTGAAACAAGCAAAAGATAATATTCAACTAACTGTTACAACATTAGAAAATGCTTCTGCTTGTACTAAAAGTATAGTTGAGAACCAAATGAACAAAAGAATCAAATCTGGGATTGGATACAACACATGTCCTCCTCCTTACAGAGGAATTCCTTGTCCCCCAGGTTTAGATCTTGCTGAATCGGGTTTACATGAGCTCACAAATAAACCACTAGAAAAAGTAAAACCTGTAGAAAATAGTGAACCTTTTGAGAGTACAAGTAATACTTCTCTCTCCAAAGAAAAAGTGCACACTGATAAGAGCTCGGATGTTACAACTATTGAAGGTTGTACATCTGATGAGAATAGAAAAGAGACTGTTTCTAAGAAAGGAAACAAAGTAGGACCAATCAGTCCTAAAAGTGTAAAAAGTATCACAAAGACTAAAGTTGTTCTAAAAATTGTTGAATGTTGTGCTAAATGTAATAGCAAACCTAGAGGTAGTCAGAGAAATTGGAACAATCTTAAGTCATATCAACTTGGTGATAACTTTGTTTTGTACAATAAGGCATGCTATTACTATGGTAGTTTTAATCATACTCATGCTTATTGTAACAATTGGGTTTCTGGGAGTACATCAAGGTCTAAAACAAGTAAAACAAACCCCAGAAAAGGTTCTGTGAAATCTAACACACCAAAAGTCAATCATACTGTTAGAACAAATGAGCCTGTTTACCCAAAGTTCACTACTAAGGGTGCAAGTAATACTTTCAAACATACACCAAAAGTTGTGAAAAGTCATATTGAAAGGAATTTTGTGGATAAAACACAAGACTGGAAACCAAAACCAAAAGGTTCTGCTAGACCATATGGTCCTGCTAGATCAAATGGTACTGCCAAATTTGGTACTGTCAGACCAAAAACCACAAAATGTGTCAAAAATGAAAATGATGTTAAGTCCTCAGCATGTTGGATTTGGAGACCACTCCAACCAAATGGTGCATCAACAGTCCTAAAAAGGTTTGATTACATTGATGCACAAGGCAAACCCAAGTCAGTCATGGCTTGGGTACCCCAAAGAAACTAATATGTGTATACATGTGCAGGAACATTCAAATGATATTACAGATCAAGGATATGTAGATAGTGGATGTTCAAGGCACATGACAGGCAACATGTCTTACCTCACAGACTTCAAATTATTTGATGGAGGATATGTTACCTTTGAGGGAGGAATCAAAGGAAAGATTACTGGTAAAGGTACAATTAAAACCAGTAAATTAGATTTTGAAAATGTGTATTTTGTGAAAGAACTACAGTTTAATCTCTTAAGTGTCTCACAAATGTGTGACACAAAGAACAAAGTTCTTTTTACTGACACTGAATGCATTGTACTTTCTCCTAATTTTAAAATCCCTGATGAAAGTCATATTCTTCTTAAAATCCCTAGAAAGAACAATATGTACATTGTTGATTTAAAGAACATTGTTCCTAAAGAGAGCTTAACCTGTCTAGTAGCAAAAGCCTCATTGGATGAATCTATGCTTTGGCATAGAAGACTTGGTCATGTAAACTTTAAAACAATCAATACAATTGCAAAATATGATTTGGTTAGAGGTTTACCCAAAAAGATTTTTCAAAATGACCAAACCTGTGTTGATTGTCTAAAAGGCAAACAACATAGAGCTTCTTGTAAGCCCAAGACCCATAACTCAATTTCTCAAGCTTTATACATGCTTCATATGGACCTCTTTTGTCCTACTTCTGTGAATAACTTGAATGGTAAAAGATATTGTCTTGTAGTTACTGATGATTACAGCAGATTCTCTTGGGTTTTCTTTTTAAGAACTAAGGATGAAACAAGTGAGATCCTTAAGTCCTACATTACAGGGATAGAAAACCAAATTGATAAGAAAGTAAAAGTAATTAGATGTGACAATGGGACAGAATTCAAGAATAGAGTTATGGATGTATTTTGCAAAGAAAAAGGAATAAAAAGAGAATATAGTGTAGCTAGAACCCCACAGCAAAATGGAGTAGCAGAAAGGAAAAATAGAACACTTATTGAGGCTGCTAGAACAATGCTAGTAGATTCTAAGTTGCCTATTTCATTTTGGGCTGAAGCAGTAGGTACTGCTTGTTATGTACAGAATAGGGTTCTTGTGATTAAACCTCATTGAAAGACTCCTTATGAACTTTTGTTTGGTAGAACACCATCTCTAAGTTTTATGAGACCTTTTGGATGTCATGTCACTATTCCCAATACCAAAGATCATCTAGGAAAGTTTGAAGGAAAAGCTGATGAAGGCTACATGATAGGGTATTCTTTGCAAAGTAAGGCCTATAGGGTGTATAATAAATGCACTAGGCTAGTGGAAGAAAACCTGCACATAGAGTTCCAAGTGAAACTACCAAATGTTGCAGGCACTGGACCAGATTGGTGTTTTGACATTGATAAGCTTTCAGAATCTATGAATTATGTGCCTATCACAGGTACAAATACTAATGATAATGCAGGTTTTAAAGACAATGATGAAACATCTGAGGATCAAGATTACATCTTGATTCCAATTTTGACAAGATTGGAGTCATCTTCAAGTCATGGGGAGCCTTCAAATTCTACAAATCAAGGGAATCAAGAAACAAATGAAGGTATTGAAGATGATCATGAAACTCAAGATCATGGAACTCAAGATCAAGGGAATCTAGAAAATTCTGAAAATGAAAATGGTACTGTCAATTCTCAAGATGGTACTGCCAGTTCAACGGATGGTACTGCCAGTTCACAAATTGGTCCTGCTGAACCATTAAATGTTCTATCAGATGATTCCTTACCAGAAGACATAGGAATTGGAAACCTTCCAATTTCCTATGATGTTCCTACAACACACAACACAAGAATTCTCAAAGATCACTCCATTGAAAATGTGATTGGCAGCATTGATTCTGGTGTCAAAACAAGAACTCAAGTCTTATCTTCAGACAAAGATGGGTTTGTCCTAGCTGTGTATGAAGAAAAGAACCATGAAGTTGCCCACATATGCCTGTTTTCATGCTTTCTCTCTCAAGTAGAACCCAAAAACATTACAAAAGCCTTAGATGATTCAAGCTGGGTTGAAGCAATGCAAGAAGAACTACTTCAATTCAAACTGCAGAAGGTTTGGGTACTGGTTGATTTGCCCAAAGGATACAGGGCAATTGGAACCAAATGGGTTTTCAGAAATAAGAAAGATGAAAGGGGAATAGTGATCAAAAACAAAGCCAGATTGGTGGCCCAAGGATATACTCAAGAAGAAGGAGTGGATTATGAAGAAGTTTTTGCTCCAGTTGCAAGAATTGAAGCAATTAGGCTATTCTTGGCCTATGCTTCTTTCATAGGTTTCACTGTCTACCAAATGGATGTGAAAAGTGCCTTTTTATATGGTACTATTGAAGAAGAGGTGTATGTTTCTTAACCTCCAGGCTTCATTGATGCAGAATATCCAGACAAGGTGTACAAGGTCACCAAAGCTCTTTATGGTCTACACCAAGCTCCTAGAGCATGGTATGAAACATTGGCTTTCTATTTATTGGAAAATGGATTTCAAAGAGGCACGATTGATCCAACTTTGTTCATCAAAAGAACCAAGAAAGACATCTTGCTGGTGAAGATTTATGTTGATGACATTATCTTTGGATCTACAAATCAGGAATTGTGTGTAGAGTTTGAAAAACTTATGCATAGTAAGTTTGAAATGAGTTCCATGGGGGAACTTACTTTCTTTCTGGGTCTCCAAGTGAAACAATCAAATGAAGGCATATTTATCAGCCAAGCTAAGTATGTAGCTGAGATCTTAAGGAAATTTGGGTTTGCAGATTCAAAGGTTGCAAGTACACCAATGGATCCAAAAAAGGGATTACACAAAGATGCTGAGGGTGAAGATGTTGATGTGCACAACTACAGATCAATGATTGGGTCCCTAATGTACCTTACTTCATCTAGACCAGATATCATGTTCTCAGTATGTGTATGTGCAAGGTTTCAAGTCAATCCAAAAGTTTCTCATCTCACAGCAGTCAAAAGAATCTTCAGGTACCTCAAGGGCCAGCCTAAGTTGGGTCTATGGTATCCAAGGGAATCATCTTTTGATTTGGTAGCTTACTCAGATAGTGACTATGCTGGTGTAACCCTAGATAGAAAATCCACAACTGGTGGATGTCAATTTCTTGGCTGTAGACTCATATCATGGCAATGCAAGAAGCAAACAATGGTGGCCAACTCTACAACTGAAGCAGAATATGTTGCAAGTGCAAGTTATTATGGCCAAGTTCTTTGGATCCAGAATCAATTGCTTGACTATGGGTACAATTTTCTTAACACCATTATTTACATTGACAACAGCAGTACTATTTGTATCATCAAAAATCCAGTTCAACATTCAAAAACAAAACACATTGAAATCAGACACCATTTCATAAGAGATTGCAATGAGAAAAGGTTAATTCAAGTTGTCAAAATTGATTCTGAAAATAATTTTACAGACCTTCTCACCAAAGCTTTTGATTTAGGTAGGTTTAAATACCTGGTAGCAGGTATTGGTATGATAAATCTTTGAAAAACATGTGTTTTGTCTATAAATAAACAAGTTCTGGACTCTAAACATGATACTGCTAGTTCATTCTTAAGGTACTGCTAGTGTATTTAAAGGTACTGCCAGTTCAAAGAAGGTACTGCTAGAGCAAAACAAGGTACTGCTGGTACAAAGAATGATTCTGCTGAATATGGATTCTACTGAAGACAGATTCTGCTGAAGACAGATTTTGCTGATGGATTCTGCTGGATCAATGAGTCACACTGCTGCTACAAGGATAAGATCGAAGAAGATATTTATTTTGTATGAGTCATGATTATACAAAATATAATATCTAGATATTTTATGAAGTCATCAAGTTGAACACTCAAGATACAAGTTGTATCTTATTGACTTGACACATCATGAAGCAAGTGGATGACTAAAGCTTATCAAGTTGGACACTCAAGATACAAGTTGTATCTTATCTCCTTATGTTATAAAAGGAAGATCACCCCCTTAGATAAAAAGTGTCGTTAGATGTTAATCACCATGGTGCTTCATACTTACATATTACACCAACACCAAGTGTGTTAAAATGTAAAGCACCAAAATGAGTGTGTGTGGGAACATCATACGAGGGGTATGATGAACATTAGACATGGGGTCTAATGTTGTTAGGTTTGTTTAGCCTCAAGGATCTTCGATCCCTATTATTGTTTTAGAATAACCGTGCTATATTTGATCAAATAGCATTGGGGATGTAAGTGTAATAACACTGAGAAAGTTTGGCAAAAACCTTGTTATGATAGTATTGTTTCTTTCATTAGAATATTCCGCCAATATTATCATCATGCTTTTCATAGCCAAAATCCTAGATCAAAGGTGTAACAACCTTGAGCCCATAAATGATCACAAAAGCTTATTGTTTAGAAGGACGTTAAAATAAGTTTTTCACAATTGGTATCAGAGTGTTTAAAAATGACTCGTGGAAGGATTCTGTAGTGAATTGTGCAAACACTTGAGATGTTAATCTCAGTAATGTGTTTAGGATATTTATGAATGAATGTGAGTTAGCACGCGGAATTTACTAAAACACACTAAAGGAACAAAGGTGGTAAATAAGTAAAAGATAATGAGCACAACACAAAACGATTCAATATTATTGATGAAATAATACGGGTGATCTAAACTATCACCAGGATTACAAGTGTAACCTTGAATCTTTGATACGTGAAAAGGTTAAAGATAGAAGTTATGCATGGGAAAGCTATGAAAGTTGTATGAAAAGATATGCAAGTTCTATCTAAGAAGGTGTCTTAAGGGTTCCTTTTATAGTATAAGGAGCCCTTATTACAAGTGGTCAAGTTGCTTAATATAATATACTAGAGGTTTATCTTATCCTAATATTACACCTTTCAAGGTAAAACACTCCAGTATATCTACTGAGACTTCTGTACTACTTCTACTTAACGTATAACTTTGTACAAAGACTAATAATACAAGTAAATATCTCTAATTAAAATATAGCAACTTGTCGTGAAAACTGGCAGGACCTTCTTTAACTAGCAGTACCTTCTTACCCAGAAGGTACTGTCAGAATATCTTCAACATTAGAAAAACTGAAGAGGCAGGCTTAACTATCATTAGCAGGCTCTTCAGGCAGACTCTTTACTTTGTGCATTTTATTCCCAACAATCCTCCCCTAAACTTGTTATTCCCATATAAAATAACCAAATTTCTTTGTGAATAAAATTCATACCTTGAGGATTTGGGGGAACTCTTCCAAAAACCTTATCTTTTTCTTCTAAGGCTTTCATACTGATCAAGTATGCTCTCCTTCAATCTTTTGACTGCATCAGTCTCTTCTTCACATAAAAGCTTATTGGAGATCAAGACTGATAATACTTCATAGCTTAAAGGATACTCTTTCTCTCCTAGCATAAAGAGCTCTATTCCACTCTGAGTGGAAAGATGATGAACATGACTCATGCAGAAGTATTCCCATGTAACAAATAAATCATAGTTAGGAAATGTCCAATGAGTATCCGAAGGATTTGGATCATATAGTCTGCTGAACTCAACCCATAGCTCTTGCTCCTTTGCATCTGGCTTATACTTGGTTTTCAGCTTCTCTTGAACTAATACCCATAATTCATCTAAATCCATTCTGTTACATGCTCTAAGAAGATTTTCAAAGTTCTTAAAAATCTCAACCTTGTTTCCAACTCTTGTTATCTTCCATGCTTTGCCAAACTTATCATTGTAGATTTCCCAATCTATGACTGGATGCCTTGCATGTAAAGGTTCAGCAAAAATAATTTATGGAACATGGACAACCATTTCTTTTGTCTGAACAGAAGGCAATTCTGCTTTCTCTGCTTGTTCCTTCTGATCATCTTTTCTTCCTTTGGCAGGTCTTTCTTGTGTATCCATGACAAAACTGGTTTTGTTTCTTCTGTAAGCCTCTAAGTATAGAAGCTTCAATTCATCAAAAGATTTACCTTTGAGTTGATGATCCTTCATGTTCACTTCTCTTTTCAGATATATCATGAAGAATTTCTTCTGATCTGCTTCAGAATGTGGCATTTTGAATCCTTTCTTCTGATTCTTCTGGATTTGCTGATAGACATCATCCAATGCCTCTTGATTGTATTTCTTGGTGATGAAATCATTGAGCTTGATTGTCATTTCATCTGAGCTAAGAGATTCATCACAAATCAGGGTATAAGCTTCACCTCTTACAATTGGGTCAATGGAGATGATGTATTGCAGCTGAGCATCAAAATTTTCTTGCAGCATTCTTGATTCTTCTTCAGCCCTCAATACTTCTTCTTCATGAAGCTTTTTGGACAACTCTTCATCTACAGCCAATTGTACTTGTTCTTTCTGCTTCATCTTTTTAGGCTTTGGTTCATCTTCAACCACTATTTTCTTGCCCTTGTCTTTTGGTGATGATACTGGACTTGGAGCAGCAGATGGTTCATCAGAAACAAGAAACCTCCCCTGAGGCTGTGATCCTCTCTTTCTTTTGTAAGACACTTGATCAGATCCTTTTAAATTCATAGATAATAGCCTCTGAATCCCAGCAGGCTCTTGCTCTGCTTCAGCAGTATCTTGCTTTGCTTCAGCAGTATCTGTAGCAGCAGTATCTTTCAAGCTAACAGGCTCTTGTTCTTGAGTAGCAGGCTCTTCATCAATCACTGGAGTTCCTTCATGAAACTGAAATTGAATCTCTTCTTCATTTTTAGAACTACCCATCCTCCCTTTTTTGGAAGAGAGACCCAAACCCTCTGCATCTGAACTTGAGGAACTAGAAACAACTAACTGAGTAGACTTTTGACCCTTCAGCAACTTCACTTTCAACTCTAATTTCTCAACCCTCTTAACTAACTTGGTGTTGATCTCTGTAAAATGTTTGTTTTGACTTTCAAGAGAAGTTTGTAAGTACTGCACTTGCTCCTTCAATTCCCTGATAGTCTGAGCATCTACACTTTGTTGTGGAGGAGATTGAGGTGATGAGTTATGATGTGATAATGATGGTGATGTTGCAGATGGTGTTGGTGTTTGTTGATGAGATGGTATTGGTACTGGTGATGGTGGTGTGACTGATGGTGCTGTTTGTGTGGGTGATGGCACTGATGATGGATGTGGTGATGAATGATCAGGTTCTTCAGAATGTTGTGGTAACATTTCCTCATATTTACTTGTATTATTAGTCTTTGTACAAAGTTATACGTTAAGTAGAAGTAGTACAGAAGTCTCAGTAGATATAATGGAGTGTTTTACCTTGAAAGGTGTAATATTAGGATAAGATAAACCTCTAGTATATTATATTAAGCAACTTGACCACTTGTAATAAGGGCTCCTTATACTATAAAAGGAACCCTTAAGACACCTTCTTAGAAAGAACTTGCATATCTTTTCATACAGCTTTCATAGCTTTCCCATGCATAACTTCTATCTTTAACCTTTTCACGTATCAAAGATTCAAGGTTACACTTGTAATCCTGGTGATAGTTTAGATCACCCGTATTATTTCATCAATAATATTGAATCGTTTTGTGTTGTGCTCATTCTCTTTTACTTATTCACCACCTTTGTTCCTTTAGTGTGTTTTAGTAAATTCCGCGTGCTAACTCACATTCATTCATAAATATCCTAAACACATTACTGAGATTAACATCTCAAGTGTTTGCACAATTCAATACAGAATCCTTCCACAGTTATCTACGGAATCACTTTCCTCATTCTTTGTAAGTTTGGTTTCCGAGGACATAGGCGTTTTGATAGGTTTTGAATCTAAACTAAATTTCTTAAGCATGTCTTTTATGTATTTAGATTGATTAAAGAATATCCCATCTTCTAATTGTCTAATTTGAAGTCCTAAGAAAAAGTTGATTTCTCCCATCATACTCATCTCAAACTCGTCATGCATGATTTTATAGAAATCATTGCAAAGCTCTTGACAAGTTGATCTGAATACTATGTCATCAACATAAATTTGAACTATGATAATGTGTGATACATTCTTCTTAGTGAAGAGAGTGTTGTCAACTAGGCCCATGGTATACTTATGGTCAACTAGGAAGGTTTTAAGTCGATCATACCATGCTTTTGGAGCTTGCTTAAGTCCGTATAAAGCCTTTTTAAGTTTGTAAACATGATTAGGTTTTTCAAAGTCGGTAAAGCCCGGAGGTTGAGCAACATAAACTTCTTCATTAATAAAGCCATTTAAAAATGCACTTTTGACGTCCATTTGAAAAAGTTTAAAGTCATGTGCGCATGCATATGCAAGTAAGATTCTAATTGACTCAAGCCTAGCAACCGGAGCAAAAGTTTCATCGTAGTCAATGCCTTCTTGTTGATTATAACCTTGTGCTACTAGCCTAGCTTTGTTTCTAGACACAACTCCGTTTTCATCCATTTTATTTCGAAAGACCCATTTTGTTCCAATTATAGTTTGATTCTTTGGTTGAGGAACTAGTGTCCATACATCATTTCTAATAAATTGGTTCAATTCTTCTTGCATAGCAATTATCCAAGATTTATCACTTAGCTTCTTTTATATTTTGGGGTTCAATGGTTGATATAAAACAAAAATAGTTACTTTCATTTTGAGCTTTTGATCTTAAGGTTCTTTCATTAAGTTTACCTATGACACTATCTAATGGATGACTTTTAGATTCTTTGACATTCATTATTTCTCTATTGAATAGTTCATCTTCTTTATCATTTTCTAAATCAATTTGATTAACAACTTGACTTTCAACTAAGTCATCGTCTACCAAAGGTGATGTCTTAGAGGGAGGTGGACTTTCATCGAATGTTACATTCAACGATTCCTTGACTTTTAAAGTTTCCTTATTTAGAACAATATAAGTTTTGCTATTTTGTGAATATCCAAGGAACACACCTTCATAAGACTTTGGGTCAAATTTAGTGAGATAATCCTTTGTGTTTAGTGTAAAGAATTTACTCCCAAATACTTAAAGTATCCTAATGTTGGCTTTTTACCTCTATATATTTCATATGGAGTTTTATCAAAAAATGGTCTAATTAGGACTCGGTTTAAGATATGAGTTGATGTGTCAATGGCATTACACCAAAACTTTTGTGGAATATTTTGTTCGTTAAGCATTGTTCTACTCATCTCTTAAAGTATTCGGTTTTTACATTCTACTACACCATTAGATTGAGGAGTGCGAGGAGCCGAGAAATTATGTGTTATACCATTTTTGTCACAAAATTTACCGAATTGTATTTCGTTATCAAATTCCCGACCATGATCCGTTCTAATAGACACAATGCAATTTCCTACTTGATTTTGAATTTTCTTTCCTATTATTTCAAATTGTTTGAAAGCTTCATTTTTACTTTTCAAAAATCTTGTCCATGTATATCGTGAAAAATCATCTACTATGACCAAAGTATAGAAGTTGCCTCCATAACTTTGAATAGCGGATGGACCGAACAAATCCATATGCAGAAGTTCTAAACATCTAGTTGTGGACACCATATTTTTAGCCTTATGGCTACTATGAACTTGTTTACCAATTTTGCAAGCATCACAAAAGTGTTGGTCGTATTTCAACTTAGGTAGGTTTCTAACTAATTCCTTAGAGGATAGGGATTGAATAAGTCTCATATTAGCGTGACCTAAGCGTCTATGCTAAAGAGTCGAGGACTCATCTAATAAGGTAAGACAAAGTTTATCTCTAGATGTTTTATCAATTTTCATGACGTATACGTTATTTTTAAGAACTCCTTTAGCTATAGTTATACCATTTTTAAGTATTTTACTTTCGTTTTCACTAAAGAGTACTTTATACTTTTTGCGGCAAAGTTGGCTTATGCTAAGAAGATTAAATCCTAAGTTATCAACATGAGCTACATCATCAATAGATAGAGAGTCATGAGAGATAGTACCTTTCCTGATGATTTTACTTTTAAGCTTGCTACCAAAAGTGACGTTACCTCCGTCATAGACTTGATAGGTAGAGAAAAGGCTTTTGTCACCCGTCATGTGTCTTGAACAACCGCTATCTTTGATCCATTCATCCGGTTCCAAACACACTTTTAAGCACACCTATTTTATAACAAGCATTCAAACATTTGGTCCCCAATATCTCATGGGTCCATTTTGGTTAATCATGCCATTACCTTGATTCATGTAAGGAAATGGTGGATATGGGTTCCAAGACATATAGTTTGGAACTTGATGATGTCTAGTTAAGTTTTGACCCCAGCTATGTTGAAAGTAGTGTTGTGTGTTGTAGTTTCTCTTTGGAAAGGGGCGTTTGGATATAGACGGTTTAGGTCTTGGTTGAGTAGTTCTAGTTCTAAATTCATTTTTAACAAGTCCTACTCTTATTTTAATGGCTGGTTTAAGTTTGGTTTCAGTAGAACTAGTGTTTGACTTCTTTGTAACTTTAACAAATTCACTACGGTTAGTTTTTAAGTTGTTCTGTACTGCAGCAATGTCCACGGAACCAATGGGTTCAACGGACGGAACCAAATTTTTGGTTCCGTCAGTTCCGTGGGTCATTGCTGCAGTTTTGTCATTTTCTTGTCCTTTTTCACCTTGTTTTGTTAAACTACTTATTGTTCCTGTTTTCATGAATCCTAACCCTGTTTTTATCGAAGTGCGACTTTTGGAGTTTCATTATTTCAGCGGCACAACAAATACTTTTATCAAACTTCTTAAACTTTGAGTTTAAGCTTCTCAATTTCAAGTTTGAATTCTTGAAATGATTTGCACGTTGTGTCAATGTTTTTGCTCTTTTCCAAACGTTTAGCATTTTCTTTTAATTCATAAACTTCGTTTTCTAAAAATTCCTTTTTAGTCTTTAAAAATTTGTTTTTGTTTATGATTTTCAAGCTTAACTCGCAAAGTTTGTTGTATTGTTGTTCTAATGTGTTATCATCAATAGAAGAATAAGATGAATCGGAATGTACCTCATTTGAGCTTTGAGCCATAAGAGCTATTTCGTCATTTGTTGGCTCTTCATCATCATTCTCACTATCGCTCCAAGCACCACTCACAAAAGCACTTTGAGTTTTGCTTTTGGGTGATTTTGGACATTCTCCTATTAGATGACTTGTATCTCCACATCTAAAACACTTTCTTTCATTCTTTACTTTCTTAACATCCCGATCTTTACGTAGAGACTTCTTTTCATCTTTAGGTTGCCTTACAAACTTTCCTCGTCTCCTAAAGAACTTCTTGAAGTCTCTAACCGCCATGGCATATTCTTCATCATCACTATCCGAACTTGATTCCTCATCGTCACTTGATTCTATTCTAGCTTTTAATGCAATAGATTTAACTTTTTCCTTCTTGCCTCTAACTATCTCCGAATCTTTTTCCATCACCATTTCGTGAACTTTGAGGTTTCCAATAAGCTCGTCAAGTGCCATGCTTGAAAGATCTTTAGATTCTTCAATAGCCATTACTTTTGCTCTCCACTTAGGATGGAGTGCTCTAAGGAATTTCCTGACAAAATTCTTGTTACAAAAAGATTCATCAAGTGCTTTAAGTGAAGTAATAATAGTGTTAAATCTAGCAAATACACAATCAATAGTTTCATCTTTGGGAATAAAAAATTGTTCATATTATTGGACAAGAAGATCAATTTTGTTATCCTTAACTTGTGAATTTCCTTGATGAGTAGTGATTAAAGATTGCCAAATTTCTTTAGCGGTTTTGCACATAAAAACTCTTTCATACTCTTTCTTAGGTAAGGCATTATAAAGCATCATTTTTGCTTCATTATTTTTCACAACTAGTTTCTTTTGATCATCACTATGTTTAGTAAGTGAACTATCCTCATCCCGACCACTTCCGGTAGCCTTATGATCACCTTCAATAATAATATACCATAGATCTATGTCCTTTGATTTGACATAAGTTTTAAAACGGTTTTTCCAATAAATAAAACCATTTGGTTCAAATAGTGGTGGTCTTTGCATAGATTGCCCTTCTTTGAAATTTTCAAAATCCATGGATCGTTTCAAGTTTTAAGATACAATATATTTTAAAATCTTGAGTAACGTAGCTCTTGATGCCAATTGTGGAAAACTAGAAGGGGGTTGAATAGTTTACCGGTTTTAAACTTGATTTTCTTCTAATACTTTTACGTGTAATTACCAATTAAGACGTATCAAACAATAAATTATATGCAAGTATAAAAGTAAGAAACGATCAAACCATAACACGATTGTTTATCGTGGTTCGGCTACAAGCTCCTACTCAAAAGTTTTCTTGCACTAGTCAACAAGCTCCTTTATCCGGTGGAGAAAACCTTACACGTCGCTTACACACTATTTCCAACACTAAGCTAGATGTCGAGTTCTTTCACAAGGGTACAACCACACCCGATAGTTCTTTTACAAGGGTACAACAACTCCTGATACTTTAAGTATTTTGAGGACTAAAATACTAACCGATCACTACAAATGGATACAATACAATGAAGTATAAACTTTACTAGTTTACACTAATGCTATGCTAGACAAGTCTTGCAACATTGTGTTGAAGCTTGTAAGATCGTGATCTTCTTGCTACAAAGAGAGATTCACAAATATGAAAGTTTACTGAGTTAGAAATGAAGTATATGCAATGAAATATGATAGAGAGTGATAACCAAGACTCAAGAAGTGAGTTGCTATTTATAGGCCTTCAAACAGAGCAACCCACAGAAACGGCAAAACCTTTCCTTTGGTTCCGTCCGTTATGCCCGAGGGTTCCGCCAGCAAGTCTGACAGAATCCTGCATAAAATATTTCATAATCTAACACAATATTCTTAAGATCTTCCCAAAGTCAACTTTGAGATCTTGAGTGTGAATCAATACATAATAGAACATGTATCTTACACACTTACACACATGTTTCCTTGAAGGGACATGTGTGATGCAAGCAATGATGCAGCTAACATATTATTTCTAATTTTAGATATTCCTAAATAAGAAAGTATACTTGTGAAAATAGTTTATGTATAGAATCAATACATGTTTGTTTGAAATGTTTAGCAAGTGAATGTTTTACTAAAAAGAGTTTACTTACTTATATCCTAATATGACAAACTAATTAGTAAACTTGCTAAGTACACATATTAGACATTTTCAAAACATATACTTAAACAAATGTATACTTACTTAGAAATTACTTTGTGAAAACATGTAAATATAGTTTGAGTGAAGTTAAGTAAAAGACTTTTAAACTATATTTATGATTTGCCAAAAATAAACTTTATCTTTTGTAGTTAACAAAACTAAGAAAGATCGTAAAATATAAATAACGTTTTTAGGCGATATTTGTATTAACAATTTCCTTGGTTTTGAAAACCCTGGTTTGACCAGAATTGAAATTTCCTTGGTTATTGAAACCTTGGTTCATTCGATTCTGATTCTGATTGAAATTTTGGTTCCGGTTTTGAGCATTTTGTTTTTGAGACTGATTAAAACCGGGTGGTCCAAGATAGTTGTTGGAACGATAGCTCAAGAGATTATGGTCCCCTTGTGGTTGGTAAGAGTTACCCCCGTGTTGTAGGAACCTTGAGCAGCATATACGTTCTCATGAGTGAAGCCACCGAAGGCTGGGCACTCAGTATAAGGATGTGGACCACCACATGTTTCACAACTTTGTCTGACAGCTCTGACATGATGATTTTGATTTGTCTGATGAATTCATAAAATTGCAGTGGAGAAATTGATGTTGTCGTTTTATAGGTGTTTATTCCTTATCAAGTTTTAAATTTATATTTTGCTGACTTAACCTACAACAACGCTAACGGGTAGTGTACCCGATCAATGTAGCCTAGTTGGTAAGCAGAGTGTCAATCACTAAGAGTGGAACGAAAACCTAATTTGTCTATCAGTATTTTAATATTCTAAGTTAGTTTTACAATCTAATCTAACGCAAGGGGGTTTTAGTCTGAGAGACTAGCACATATTTGGTTTTATTAAATAGTAAATTAAACTAATGAGAATGATACAGCAAATAGCAACACGTACACAGATAGATAATAGAGACTATAAGAAGACCTGTCCTGATAATTAAGTAGCTTGTCACTTATTTTATTGCTAGTTTTATATGAAGTGTATT
Organism: Artemisia argyi; assembly: GCA_030686995.1. Taxonomy (NCBI): domain Eukaryota; kingdom Viridiplantae; phylum Streptophyta; class Magnoliopsida; order Asterales; family Asteraceae; genus Artemisia; species Artemisia argyi. The sequence goes on from CM060701.1 coordinate 196,523,022, forward strand.
AAATCTGGTCTTTCTACTTCGGATCGAGTATATCGGCGAGTAAACCATTAATAATCGCTTATACCTATCCTACTTTTCTAGAGACGCTAGAATAAATAGGCAAGGGGCAGATATGGCAGTCCACGGGATCAGCTAGACACAGAGATTATCAAAGCACTAATATAAGTCACCAAAGACATCAACATATAAACTTTAATTAATGGCAAAGCAATTTTAAGGGGAGTGTACGATGTTCCGTAGTCACATATCACAAGCCCATCTATCCTGATGAATTAAAGCTTACTATTACAATAAAACAAAACTACTTAATGAATTAAATACATGCAGGACCTTCTTACAGCTCTAATATCTTCGTTTGGTGTGTGTCTTGTGAAGCTTCTTTGACTAAATTTGTCTCTTAGGGTTTTTCTCTTGGTATCTTGCACAAAAAATTAGTCAGTCCTTGGGGTATTTATACTTTCTGTCTAAGGATAAGATGCGGCACATAGAATAGCGAGATGCGGCGCATTAACTTAACTTCGCATGGGGTCCAAGATTAATATATTCTGGAATATTCATACATCATCTTCAGATGCGGCGTAACTTAATTCTTGTATGCGGCGCATGTCCATTAGCGTCTTGGATTACATCTGGTGAAGTCTTGATAGTGATACGCCGTATGTTAGAAATATGATGCGGCGTATCTAGAGTAGAACAAGCTTGACCTTCTTCGTTGGCCAAAGTTTCATATGCAGCGCATGCTAGAATTGCATGCGGCGCATTCTTCAAAGTCGGGCAATGGTTTTCAAATTCAACTAAGTATGATATTGCGGCGTATCTGTTGAAAGAGATACGCCGCATCTTCTGGGTTCCAGTAGACTTTTGACATCTTGCTAGTTTTGCTCCATATTTCGTCCAAAATTGTTAAGTTTCACAAATTGCTTGTTTTTACTTGAGAATTACTAAATTAAATGATTAAGTATCGATTCTCATGAATAATATAATAAAATAAGTTAAATAAATAAGATTAATGATGACAATAAAATGTAGTTATTTGAGTCATCACAAATCGTCAAGCTTTTTGGTGAGAGCAGCTATTTCATTGGATGTTGGAGTGACAAATTTACATGAATCATTCCTCTCAGCTGAGGAATCCCCAAAATTATGGTGGGCAGTCATGTTTTCAATTAGATCTTATCACTCTTCGGGGGTCCTTTTCATGAAGGTCCCACCAGCAGCATTGATCGTGTCACGATGTCGAAGTGTCAAACCATTATAAAAGGTATCTATGATGGTGACACAAAGCATATTGTGATTAGGACAACGATCGATTGCAAGCTTATAGCGTTCCCATGCCTCAAATAAGGACTCGTCAGGACGCTGTCGGAAGTTACTGATATCATTTCTCAATTTCGTCACCATGGATGGTGGAAAGTACTTTGCTAAAAATTTTGAAACCATTTCATCAAAACTATGGATCGAATTCTTCGGGAGACGATCAAACCAAGCAGTAGCATGATGAGTGAGAGAGTTTGGAAAGAGATATAAGTGAAGGTCATCTTTGGTGACACAATTCTGCTTCATACTCTGGGTGACGGTTAAAAATTTATGAAGATGCTTGTTTGCATCGTCACCGGGTAATCCGTGGAACTGGCACGAATTTTGGACTTGCTGGATTATGTTGTGTTTGATTCCAAAGTCCGTGGCTCCAATAGTAAGTGGTGCAATAGGTCCACCCCTCCCGTGCATGGTTGGCTGACACAACTCCTCCATCGTTCGGAGATTAGGAGCTGTTTCATCCTTGGGAGGGTTTGGTGGTGGTGGTGGTGGCTCGTCGTCCATTTTTATGACAGGTTCTTCAATAACTGCACGTAACCCAGTTACGTTTCTTTGACGATTACGCCTTGTTTGTGAATGAGTGAGCATACACTAAAACCAAAACCAATTAAAAAGACCTAGGCAAAACAACAGAGAACTTAAACCAATAATCACAATATGAATGGCTTCTTTGAAAGAGGTATACCAATTCACAATGATACAAAGGCAAGTTTTTATCTTTGGTTTAGGAACTTATTAATGGTCATACCTCCAGTCGGTAGGTATTCTGTCGAAATGTTTCTCGATAATGTATTTTATGTATTTTTTAACAAGAAAACAAAAATGTTTTTGGATTTTTGTGGGTGTGTGTGAAAAAAATTTTGGAAATATTTTTGGAATCGATTCGTTAACCGAAATCGTTTCCTTTAAGACTATTCGCAGGGTGGCGGAAGAGAAGAATGGATCTCTTTTCATTTCACAATTTAATGTCAAAACTTGCTTTTACCACCTGTATAGGTTGTAATCTTAAAGAATACAAAGTAATTGAACTTCACGATTTGTTTTGTTATTTTTGAATTTTTTTTGGTGTTGTTAATAATTTAGGAAAAGTGTTAATGACTGTTTTGATTGATTTTGATTTTTAAAAAATTTACAAAGTGGTGAAATTTTTACAAAGAGGGTTTTGAAAAATCACTAAACTTCTAAACGTTTTAAAATACGCAACAACCTCCCTGGCAGTAGCGCCAAAATTTGGCTCCTCCCAAACTAACCAGTCAACCAAGAGAGGTCAACATGTCAAACCTGAGAGAGAGAGATGATCAATTTATGATCCGGTGTAAGCACAGTGTTTTCCCGGGTCGTTATGTCCTAGCGAGGATTGAAATTGTATTTGGAAAACGTTTATTGGATTGAGTGATTGAGGGATTGATTACGCTAATGGAAAATAGTTAAATTAAAAATATTAACAATCATAGGAATTCAGATACGTATCGAAATTAAAAACGTAAATTAAAATTAAAATAAACGAACTGCGTACTGGAAAAAGGGAAAATAAAGCAGAAATAATCCTAAGGGGGTGAAAATGACTTTTTTACAAACTTAATATTAAAAGAAAATTTTATAAAAAAGAAAATTATTTTTTTGATTTTTTAATTATTTAATATTAATTAAAAACTATTTAATAACTAATTTAAACTGATTTAAATTATTAAAATTAATAAAATAACTTAGAAAATTACGAATTTTTTTATTAAACTAATTAACCATCACAGGAATCCTATAAAATTATAAAAAGTTTATAAAACTTATAAATAAGCTATTTTATAAATTATTTACTTAATATCAATTTGAAACTATTTTAATTATAAAATAGCAAATTAAAAGTAAAAATTATGAAAATTTTTCTAAAAATACTATATAATAATACAAACCTAGGAAAAATATAAAAAGGTGCTAGTGATTAAAAATAAGGAATCAAGGATTTAATTTTTGATTTTTTAATTAAAACTAATTAAACTAAAATGAATTATAAAAATTACTAAATGAAAAGAGAAAATTCTGCAAATTTTTATATAAATACTACACTATGACAGAGGCCTAAGAAAAATATGATGGGGGACACAGTAAAAATAAGCAGAAAAATAAGTTAAAAGGGCCTAAGTAAGCAAACTGGAAAAAAGAGGGGTTATATATTAATTTGTGCAAGGTGTTACTGAAACAAGACCCAAGGGCAGTTGGTTGAGTGTGTGGTGTGTGAGCTTGAGGTCCCAAGTTCGACCCGAAGTTTTTGCAAATTTTTTATTTATTTTATTTTTCTAATTTTCTTTTTGCAAAACTGTAACACAACCAAACTTATCAACTTTTATGAAGCAACTTTTTACAAAAGCACCAAATAAGCTCAGAGTGAGCTTATGAGCTTATCAGTTGGGCTTTTTGAAACTTAAAATGAATTTTTAGTGTGAAAAAGCTGTAAATAAGCTACCCAACTGATCCTTAAGTGAAAATAAGCTACAAACTAGTGATGTGAATATGAAATAAGCCAACGAAAAGAGAAAAGCATACACAATAAGCTACAATAAGCAAATAAGCAAATCCAAAAATCTGAGTATCAATGCATGCCAAAAGGGCAACCTGCAGGCCTATGTGGGGCCCAAAAATAAGGTCAGGGGTCCAAGGGGAGCCTTGAACCAATAAGCTGGCTAGGGTGGCTTCTCAATAAGCTAAGAAACCTGGGGTGGGTCCCACAAATAAGCTCACAATGAGCTTATGAATATGGCTCATTCACCATTGACTCAGTGTATCTGAGTTGGTGAGGGTATATCTAGGACCAAATTAAGCTTTGGGCAAGGGCTCCAAATTCCAAAATAAGCACAGAACCAATAAGATGACCTAATAAGCTTCACAAAAATCCAGAAAGCTAAAGGTGAGGCCTACTAATGAGTACTATGGAAGCTTGTGAAAACAAACTAGGATTTCTGCTGATGAATCAGCATAAATGAGGCAAAATTAAGGCCTAAAAATAAGCACTTGGATAAGCACTCAAGGGAAAAATATGCACATGCACAGATAGCCTACAAGAAGGGCTTTCTAAATCCAAAAAAATCTTAAGCTAGGGTGCAATATTCAACAAGTGATGAACTTATGAAATCAGGCTTGTGCACACAAGTACCCTGGTGCATGGGAGATATTTGCAAAATGGACCAAAAGATTGCCTAAGTTAAGCAGTTTATAAAAATCACAAAAATAAGAAAAAATAAGGGCTTGAAAGATGAGATGGTAAATTGATTTTCCCAAGATTTCAGACCAAATGGTTTATAAATGAACAAATAAAAAATGCAACCAAAAAATGGTTTTCTAGTAAATATACAAACTTGACTTTTTGAGATTACACCATTCTTTGACCTTTCTGAACTTTGATTGGATCCTAATGACTTAGTATGATGTATTAAGCTATTATGGTACTGAAATAAGCTAGCCTAACTAGTTATGCAATGAAATGATGAGATTTTGAACTCAAATTCCTAACAGTTAACTAAAAAATGGAGATTAAAGAGCTTTTTGACTTTTTAACAAATGAACACTAGTTTTTATGGTTTAACTGAACTAATGAGACCTAATGTGGCATGTTACAACCAAAAACAATAACATAGACAAACTAGAACACCTCAAATCCTACTGATCCAAACACTACTATATTAAACTAATTTATTGGTTTTCAAAGCAGATTGATGAAATAACCTAAGCCACTTATCTAGGACTATATAATAAGCTATTAGAACTGATTTAAAAACAAAATCAAACACAAACAAACCTTAAGGAAGGTTATGCAGTGAACTTGAGATAAATGGAAAAAGATTTGATCAAAAAGCTACAATACTGAATTATAATTATCTACTAACTACAATAAGTTATAAATACTACAAATAAGCCAAGATAAGCAGATAATAAGCTAAGTTAAGCACTACCACATTAGTAACTAAAAAAAGAGATTTTAAACTTACCATTGGTCCTGTGTGAGCCAAATCAAGGAACCAAGTAACCACACCTTGTCCTAATGTCTCCCCTGAGACTCTAATACCATGGCCATCCAATATGTACCATGCTCTAGCTTTCTTCTTCCTTCTTTCTTTATTTTTTTATTTTTCATTTATTTTTTTTTTTATTTTTTTTTTTTTTTTGTATTTTTGATATTTTGAAAATAAAACAAACCTTAAGGAATACTGAGCGTACAATAACTTATAATGAGCTTAGATTAAGCTTATAAAACAGTAAAACTAGGTTTATAACATGATTGGAGTAAAAAGGGAAATTTCGAATAAAAATGCAAGTTTTGAATTCAACTAATGAAACTTGGAATTGAGATTAAATAAGGTTCAAATGACACTATTAGAGCTGAGTACAAGCTTTTTAAAGCAAATTTAACAACTAAAAACTAAGTTTACATTAATACGACATAAGAAAATGAACTATGAACTACTACAGTCTTCTCTTTGCTTCTTTTACTTTTATAAGCAAACCATTAGGGTTTCCTTGCCTCTCTGATCATTTCTCATCAATAATCTTGACCCTTAATTGCTAAGCTTCAATCCTAGCCCTTAATTTGCTTTTGGCAGGAAAATTGGTTTAAGCTAATTTGGTCTGATAACTTGGGGAGGGGAGTGAGCATTTAATGTGGTTGTCTTTTGGTGTTAGGAGGTGATGGGTTGGGCGGTGAGGTGATGTGCAAGTGGAGATGGTGGGGGTGGTGAGGTGATGGTGCAGGGCAAGTGGTGAGGGAAGGAGGAAAGGAGGTGAGTTTGACCAGGGTCAACCCATGGTTGACTATTTGACCCTAGCTTATTAATATTAAGGCTTTTGGGTTTGTGGTGATGACTGGGCCAGAGGTGATGGGAAGTGGGCTTAGGGAGATATAAGGGTGAGTGGAGTTGCGTTGTGTTTTGTTTTAGGTTTGGATTAATACAAAGGGTCTGTTTGTTTGTAGTTTAACATAAGGACCAAGTTTGTAATTTGTCCGAAAGTTTAGGGGGTGTGATTTGGCAGGTTTCCAAAGTATTCCAAGGGTAGTAATTGCCAAGTTCCATTTATCCAAGGACCATTATTGATTTTTTCACAATTAAATTCTCAAGGACTAAAACTGCCAAAACTTAAAAGTTGAGGGACCAAACTATAAACTCTTCAAAACTTTAATCCAGGGGTCATTTTTGACAACTTTTGAATTCCTAAGGACTTTGGTTGACTTTTCTTCCAAAACAAATGCTCAGGGGCCAATTCAATCAATTTTTAAACTTGAGGGACCATTTCTGCCAATTCTATAAACTTTTGCTTCAAGGACTATTTCTGGCATTCTGTGATTCCCCAAGGTGTGTTTTGACAATCTAAGTTCAAAAATGGTAATTTGCTTCCCCAGCTTTGGCTTTTGACACGTTTTCCAAACTCGTGCTCATTGTTGTCCTTTTTGGCCTGATTTATGCCTGTTTCTGAAATATTCATTCCTGCATGATTACAAACACAAAAAAACAATATCTTTGGCAATTATGGTTAGTTTGTGTCTGTTTTGGTCTTAATTTGGCCAGAAAAAGGTGTGTGAATAAGCACCACTTTCCCGTGTGTTTTAGTCAATTGATTGGCATTTCTAGTATTATAAATTTAAAGTTTTTGAAATACATCACACTATCTTGACTTAAACAAAAATAAAGACAGGATGGTCGTCTGTGTGTTTTTTTTCTTTTTATCATTTTTTTTTTTTTTTTTCATTTTATCATACATACTTGCCCTACCATCCAATATATACATCCATACAAAAGGGATTTATAGTTGCATCCCTACACTTGAACTTTTAAAAACTAACTAATGACCTGAATTAAGAGGATCAAAACACGTGGAGTAATTTAAAACCTTAATGTACATATCATCACAAAACCGTATTTACAAGATATGACTCGATTTAGCAACCATTTGACGGCGGGCTGATGGCGTCACAACTGTAATCCTATACATATTTTTGTATGTTTTCCATTATTCATGTAACACTTTGAAGTGGTGAAACCCTAGACGAATTTGCAGCTTTTGTAAGGCTTTCTACAGCCTTTTTATCCATGTTCTATTGAAGATAAGTGATTCATCTTTAATCATTAAATATGTCTATGTGTTTGATTTTATGTTTTCTTTTCTTCACTTTAACATGCTAGGCTAAATTAATTAGTGTTTGCTTAGATCTAATGAAACCTAGTCATTGATAATGATTGTCATCTCTTGTTTAATTGATTGCCTCGCGTTAGAATAAGAAAACATGCTTAACTCTTATATGTACTAGCTTGTCCATCTTATAAAATGCAACCCTAGAGTACACTAGTGGTTTTTCTTGTTGTATTTATTGCGTGAATTGCGGCTTGTAGATCCTAGGAGACTTAATAGACTTTAAGCTTTCTTAGGGGAGACTTATACGTTCACAGATTTAAAGCACTTGGCACCTCCCTACGACCAATAAAAAGGAATACAATGCTTCAATTTAAACAAAGACGTGACAATTCGACTAATCAATAGGAAATAACTATGGAGTAAGGATATCTAAGTAAACACATCTTCCTATCATAAGAGTTACCACTTTTACTTTTCTTGTTTATTAGTTTAATTTTACTTTAAATAGTTTTAGTTAATTAGTAGCTAAAATGCCCACTCTTCAAACCTCGAGATTTTAATTTGCTTTCTAAAAAGAATATAAAAATTCAAAAGTAATCGTCCCTCACCTTTAGACCTATCCCTTAAAAGCGTATGAAATTACGCCTCATCACTCGCACATAATAAAGATATTTGTCACTTGTGCATGGCATAAAATCATGTATGCAGACAAATAACACGAAGCGCGTTTGTTTATGGGAACAATATGATAGTGTCATAGATTTTAGCATTACAAGTAGATGTAGAACCACACCCTTTATTAAGGAATCGAGCACGACTATCCTTAAAACCGTAAGTGTTTATAGTTGGGAAGTAATGTTTTATCTCAAGACAAGCCAGACATAATCTGAGTTACTATAAGATAATAAAGCTTGTTTCTCCCACTGAATTAGACAACATTACACGACTGTCTTTTTTAGTAATAAAGCACAATGCTCCTATTGGATTTGACAACATTGCAAATGTTACATAATGAGTGAAAAATAAATAGTGATCCATTTACTTTCCTACTCTCTTTGAAAGCCTACTAGTAGCAGTGTACTTAGGTTTCAAAAGGAGTGTATGAGGCTCTACTATGTAGATGAGGGACTGTCCATCAATGCTATTTATTAACTTGAAATTGGGCATGCAATTTTCTACTTAATCGGCCTACTTTCCAAAAGGGTATATAGCATCTTTATTCCATTAAAAGCCAAAAAACTAGATAAACCATGCTAGTTCGCCTTTACCTTTGTTTTGGTAATTTGTCCCATTTCTAATTTAATAACTCATAAAGGTATCATACATAAAGATGTGGCCATTTGTTAGCTATAGGAACATATTATCCAATTATGTTCAGAAGAATTCAACACTGAACAAGTGATGAAATCTATTATGAAAAATAAGATGTGCAATATATTTAAGTATGTAACTTTGCTATGAGTTATATTAGAATTAGGACAATTCAAATGTTCCTATTACATCATTCTCGAACAGGAAAAAGAATATGAATGATTCTCTCTCTTTCTTACAAGGAAAGGAGGCTCAGATTGTCTTTTATCACAAATGATTCTAGCAAACCATTATGGATGTGGATCAATTTGCCAAGAAAAGAACAAAACTACGTTTACTGTTTTAATGTTGCATTAATACCATCAAAAGAATTTACAAAATTAAATTTTTAGTATATTCGATAATTAATCCTCTTAAAATTAACTACCAAGTTTTATAAGTAAAACCATTAATTTTGAAAAAGCTATGATCCTAATTGGAATTCCACCATCACATCAGTTGACCTGCTAGCAACGGTGAATCAACTAGGTAAGTGAACAGCAATAATTGCAATACAAACGCAATTCCTAGATCATTATCGGACTTATTTATAGCACTAGAGAACAAGTAATTAGTGTCATGTAAGCATGTTTCATCCCATCTATGCCTCAGGCTTAATAATCTCACCAGCTTAACTCGATTAAGTCACCTAATAAATAACTGTAAATATTTGACCACCGTCTCATGATGAGTGGTTATTTACCTTGAGTTTCAATTCACCTACGCCTCATGTAGAGTACCAGGCAATTGCAATTGTCCTTACAATTGGGTGGCAAAGACTTAATTTCAAAGGGTATAATATTTGACAAATAATGTGTATATCAAATATGTACGAAGGAGCATGCATACATTTGCGTATTCATTGGCTTTAATAAAAAAAGACTTTACTCAATTAAGTTATTTTATTATCGTGCGTCAAGATGTCACTTAAATTTAATATACATAGCACGTGTATATAAAATAAAGACATTGCACTTTTAACAAATTGACGGTTCAATCGTGTTTTCGAAGTTTTCGAAGCTAAAGTAATGCATTTTTTATCATGGGAAAAGATTAAAGAATGATCAAACGCTATATTGTACTCTGCATGAGTTAGAAGACTCAAGTTCTTCTAATAATTCCCTCATCTGTCGAAACATATAGTGAGCGGGAAAAGATTAAAGATCATTCAAAACATAGACCATTTTTTGATTGTTAACCAAATTACTTGTGTGTTCGTCATGGGAAAAAATTAATGTTGAACTATAAGACCTTGATAGATCTTCTTGAGCACTCTAGAATCGTTAGTTATGTCACTGTAATCAATAACACACTAATAGACAATCTCTGCAACTTGTATTTTTAAAGCGGAAACAAAACACAAGTGTGATACTAAGAACTCTTGATCCTCTGTGGATCTTTTTAATAATAATAAGAGTGTTTTCTAAAAATCGTTTTTTTAATACATAATCATGTGTTCCTTTTATACACAAGGAACCCTAAACCGTTTCCCAAGAAATGTATATTCTAAAACTTCTAAAAGATATGCATTATCACTTCCTAAATAAACTCATGCATATCCAAACTATAATACATAAAATACGGAAATACTATATCCGCATAAACTAATAATGCTGAAACTAGTCTTCAGCAGATACACTGCTTCAGCAGAAACCAACTCTTCAGCAGTATCCTTCAGCAGAAACAGTCAGCAGAATTCTCACTTAACATTCTTGATAGATCTTCAGAATAACATACCAAGAGGATTGTAATAAGATAGCACCAGCAAAGAATCATCTTCAGCAGAATCTCTATGATCAGCAAATTCTTGAAAGCTTCATTCTTTGCAGCAACAAATGACTAAATGTACATCAAAACAAATTAGTTTCATACTATTCTCATCACATCCAGGTGTGTTAACTCCTGTGAGAGGTGAATCATTGAATATAATGGATTTGATGTCTTTTTACCAATAGCCATCACTACTGGAGTAGCCAAGTGGTCTAAGGTACACTGATAACCACATGATTTTTAGCAAATCATCAGCTATAAACGGATTTGAGATGCCTTTACCTGGAGCCGTTTGCACAGGACTAGCCAATTATTTTGATGAAAATCATCTTGGTTAACTGATTACCAAATATGGTTTTCCACTGCCTTTACCACAATCCATATACATGTGGGCTAGCCAATTATTCAGAATCCATAAAGGAAAAATCCATGGTCAATTGACAACCATTTCAACTACTCAGTAATAAAGCATGGTTGAGTTGAAAACCCTATGGTATTGAGCAAACCATTACAGCTATCAACAGATTTGATATGTCTTTACCAAAGCTGTACCCTTTGGACTAGCCAACTTTATGATGGAATAGTCAACATCAGGTAAGTTGATAACCAAACCTGCATACAATAGATACAATACTGTACAACAAAATGTTAGTTTTTTTTTTTTTTTTTTAATAAATAAGAAATAAAAAAAATATACAACATGATATCCCTAATCAGATGCTGCTCTGGAAGTCTTAATCCTTTGTTTGAAAACCTTCACCAAAGATTCAGCAAACAACCTTGTATTCCCAACTGGATCAGGAGGAATCTCCAACTTTTGTTGTAGCATTTTCTCCATCAGAGATACTTTCAGAGGATATCTTTTGGTCATATCCATAATAAGCCTTAGACCAGTTGTAGTTTCCAACACATGAACATAAGGCATAGGATAGAACTTCCAACTCTGAACTTTCCATCTGTGATTGTTCTTCCATATGTCATAGCTTGCACCAGTGGGAGTAGAAGAATCAAACAACACTTTTAGATCACCCAATAAATACAATCCAGACCCTTGAGGAGTATGATTTGCATAATACTTAAGAACCAACTCATATAGAGTGACCAAATCCTGATGATCCACAAGATGTAGAATCTCTTGAAGAAATGTAAAGGATATGAAAGTTTTATCGAATCTGTAAATGGTATTAAGTTGACCATTTTTAGTTAACTCCCAGTGAACCACAACATCTCTAGTTGCTACAGGCCAATCATCAGGGGATCCTTCTCTTATAAAGGAAGCATTAGAAGCATTCACATTGATTAGACTTTGTTTGGAATGTGAAGATCTGACTTTAGCCATCCTCTTTGCTCTTCTTCCAGGAACATAAATAGCAGCATGAACTTCAGCTTCAGCAGATTTACCTTCTGCAGCATCAATTTCCACTGATGGAGTATCCAATTGTTCATCAGTAGAATCCTGATAAGATTCAAGTGCAGCAGAGGCATATTGTTCATCCATAGCCTTCCTTATTTGTTTGTTTCTAGCAGCTTGAATTTCAACTTCTCTTACCTTCAACTCATGAAATCTTGCAAGTTCAGCTTTTTGTTCAGCTTTTTGTTCCTCATCTAACTTCCTAGCAGTCTCTTCACCCAATCTTTCCTGCTCCAATTGTCTTCTAGTTCTCTTTCTAGATGGAGGCTCTGCTGTCATCACTTTTGCTTTACCTTTATCCACATAAGATGAAGCAGCAACATTTGGTACATCAGCAGAAGTATCAGGTAAAGATACCTTTTCAGCAGCAATAGAAATATTAACAGATGAAACAGCATCAGCATTGAGGAGAGGAATATTCTTAGAAGCACCCATTCCAGCTTTGTCATTTCTAGCCTTGATTCTGTTATAAATCTCAACCAGTTTGTCAAATGGAAGTCCCCATACTTGTTTCTTAGACCAAGCAGTATTAAATAATGAGCTGCTTTGACTTTTCACATATGTTCTCATATAATCCCTCTGATGTGCTTGAGTCATAGGTTTATCACTTTTAGCTTTAGTTTTTAACTCATCTGCTACCTTCTTCCTCAACTTCAGCACTTTCACAATTTCAGAAGCCCAGTCTTGCTCTTCTACCCTTTTACCAAGAATATCTGCAGCTACATCAGGATTATCAAGCATTTGTTTTCCAATCTGCTGCCAATCTGACTCATCAAATTCTTGAACAGCTGCATCCAATTCTCTTTGTCTTTCAATAGGCATAGTAGAAACATATCTTTGAGTGACAGACTCATATGCTGCATCAAACTTGGCTTGCTGTTCCTCAGCCATATTAGCACTCTTCTTATAATCTTCCCATTCTTGAAAGAGGTTTTCTTGTGCATCTCTGTCTTCAGCTGTGACAAGCTCATCCAACTCCACATCTGTTCCTTCAGCAATATCATCATGAGGAACATTCAAATCTTCCATAGGTTCATCATGTACTTCTTGAACCTCTCTATCAGGAGAAACTTGTTGATTCTCAGATGAATGATGAACAGGGGAATGCAAATATTCTTTTCCTGCTACAAAGTATGCTTCTCCTGATGTATTCCCTTTATCAACAGATTTGTCAGCAGCAACACCACTTGGTGATTGTTTCTCCTGAAGTATATCTACAGCTTCAGTCATGAGCACATCATCATCACCACTAGACACTTTTGAAGATTCAGCAGCTTTCCTTGCCAAATACTGTCTTGTACTTCTTCTTCTGCTGACTAGTATCTTTGGTTTAGATTGAGGTACTTCAGCAACTTTAGGAGGAACAACATGAGACTGTCTAGCAACTTCAGCTAAAATCTCAAGAGAATCCAAATTTGCCTCCTTTGCAACTTCAGTAGAATCCAATCCACCCTTACTTTCCTTCTGCTGACTCAGTTGTGCCTCCAAATCTTGAACCTTGCTTTTCTAACTTTCAATTTCATTACCAAGAGTAGTCTTGGTATCAGCAAGCTCTTTTTGGAGATCATCAGTCATTTTCATGTACCTGCTAAGGGAATCATATACAAAAGTGAGAGTAATAGGGTCCTCTGCTCTACCAGCTGATTGCTCAGTGGTAAGTGGAGCTTCATTGAACCCAACAGGAGAAACAGACTCATGTACAACATTAGGAAATCCTTCATTAATTGGCTCTCTCATAGGGCTAGGTGAAGGTAGTCTAGTAATCTCAGGTTCAAGAGGCTGAAAGTTATCTTAAAACTCATGAATTTACTCAGCTGGAGCATCCTGAGCTGGTGAAATGGTAGGACTAGGTGACATATGTACAGGGGTAGGTGGTGGTAAGTCAGTAGAAATAGGTAATGGTTCAGCAGTTGTAGCTGGCTCTTCCTCCATTACCACTGAAGGACTACCATCAGCAGCAACACCAGAAGATGATGGATTACCATCAACAGCAGCATTAGGAGCAGGCACATTACCAGCATCATCACCCTCAACTACATTATCATTGCCATGTGGCAACATAGCTTCTAACATAGGGTGATGTTCCCCAGTATAATTTGTTTTCATTGAGGCAAAAAACTTAGAACCAAGACTTTTAATAGGCACATGGGTTCTATCTTCAGTGGTTATGTCTAAAATTATTTGTAAGAATCTAGGGTACATTAAAAACTTATGTTGTTGTTTATCTATATTTCCTATCATATTATCAAAAATAAACTTAGAAAAGTTATAAGTTAGACCCTTAGAAAGACAAACAATACCACAACCTAATTGCAGAGAGAATTGGTTCCATCCACCACACTTGTTGCTTATACATTGCAGCAGCAAATGCACCAAATATCTCCACTTAGGACAAAATTGATTCTTGTGCCACTTAGATGTAGCAGTACTTTGATATCCAGCTTCCCTTAGCCCAGCAAGAATCTCTGCAGTGTTGGAATGATACACACCATTCTCATCATCCAACTGAAGCTTTGTCCTAATCAACCCTTCTGTCACCACATATTCTACACCATCAATCTCAGCCACAATCTCTGTATCGGATCTCTTAGTAGCAGATGCCCAAAATTGCTTCACCAATGATTCACAAACCAGATCGGGACTATGTATCAAAGCATAATGAATCTTTGACCTTTGTTGAAATTCCACCATTAAATCGAATTCTTCATGTCCCTTTGCCTTTTTCAGAATAGCATACTTGTTATGGTCGCCTCTCAATTTGAGTTGTGCCATTTGAATGAACTTGCGTGAGATGGTTATGAATTACACAGAGAATAATGGGTTTAAATGGAGTGATAAGTGAATAATGTTGTTTAGGAAGAGATATGCAAAGTGGGTTAAATTTGGAAGTTCCCCAATCGTGGTCAAAATTATCGGAACTAATTATTGACCGAGTCTGACGTGTAGTTTAAAAACTTCCAATTTGAAAATTTACTCTTCAGCAGAAATGAAAGTCAAATCTGCTGAAGAATGGTCAACATCAGCAGAAACCAACCAAAAGTAAAAATATCTTCGGTCAATATCTTGGTTTTACTGTGCCACCCAACTCGCATTAATTATCGTAACGCCTAAACTTGGCTTATTTAATCACCCCCAAATAACACATCTCAGTCACCAATTTACCCCAAATCATCTTTCAAACCCTAATTTCCCAATTAACCCCAATTCTCCACCAAAATCATGTCATCAAACCCAGAAACCTCATATCACAATTCCTCTTCTTCATCTTCAGAAGAAGATTTACCACCATATCCATGGGAGCTTGATGATTCCGACTATGAAAGAGAACTGGAGAAATGATGGGATGCACAAGAAAGACAATGGAATGCTCATAGTAAGGGTGAAATAAGTCATGTACCCATTCCTGCTGAGAGAGAGCTTGTCTCTCCCTTCATCTATACCTCTGATGAAGACTCCTCAGAGGAAGAAAATGAAGATCCAACCTTTCTTCCTCCTTCCACACCAGAGAGATCCCAACCAAGATCAAGTAAGAGGGATCCATCTCTTCCAACATCACAAAATTTGGTGTTGGATCTTCCTGCTCCAGAACCTGGTCTTCCTCATCAAGAACATATTGGACAGAGCAAGAAGGCTGAGATCATACGTAAGGGAAAGGAGAAGCTGAAGTAAATTATTGAGGAATGTTGCCATGGAACAAAGTTCTTGAGTATTTTCTTGACTTTGGTACTTGAGCATCTTCACAGTCTTCCTTCTCTTCTTTTTCCATTTTCATCTTCAGCTTCATCATTGTACTTGTCATAGCCTCAAGTATTTTGTAATAAGTGATAGAAGCTAGTAGTACTTAATTAGCCAAATGTTTAGGAATGGTCATTGTAATTCATTTGGAACTTTGAATGTAAGCTGTAACTTGTTTCTTTGAATGAATGAAAAGATCTTCTTGATTAATCAATTGTGTAAGACCTTCAGCATATTCAACTCATCAGTAGAAACCATGTTCAGCACTTTTGACCACATTCCTTTGACTTCAGCTCTTGGTGACATTAACATACAACTTACAATCTCAGAACATCTGCAAAACAGACATAAAACATGCAAATACACCAAACAACTTGCAAAAATATTAGTGGTTTAGTGTTAAAACTCAGAAATTATACAACTTATACAAATCTACAAAGTTTACACTCATTATCCTCCCCTGAGGCATATGCCTCCCCTGAGGCTTATGCCTCCCCTTAAACTTTCCAGTTAAGGGTTAAGCATTCCAATATGGACCACCAAATATTGAAACCTTGGTCCATCAAAGGCTTTAGTTAACAAATCTGCCACATTCTCATCAGTGTGAATTTTTACCAATTTAACCAAATGTTTCTCATAAGCATCCCTTATAAAGTGGTGCCTGATTTCAATATGTTTGGTTCTATTATGAAAAACTGGATTTTTAACAATACAAATTGTACTTTGATTGTCAATGAAAATGGTAGTATTCATAAAGTTATACCCATAATCCAGCAATTGATTCTGAATCCATAGAACCTGTCCACAACAATTGGCAGCAGCAACATACTCTGCTTCAATAGTAGAGGTAGCAACAATGGTCTGTTTCTTGCATTGCCAAGAAATCAGTCTTCTTCCAAGGAATTGGCAACCTCTAGTTGTGGATCTTCTATCCAAATTTGCACCAGCATAGTCACTATCACTATAAGCTGCTAGCTGAAATGGAGACTCTTTGGGATACCAAAGACCTAATTTGGGTTGGACTTTTAGGTACTTAAAAATCTTTTTGACAGCATTCATGTGAGAGGTAAGTGGAGTGACTTGGTGCCTCGAACATGCACTCACAGCAAATGTAATATCAGGTCTTGAGGCAGTTAAATACATCAAGGAGCCAATCATTGACCTGTATAAATGAACATTCACAGGGAGATCAGGATCAAGATTGTTCTTTGGCTTGGGAGCCTCATAGGGAGTAGTGACAGTCCTGACATTCTCCATAGCAAACTTGGACAACATATCTTTTACATATTTCTCCTGATGTATAAAAATACCATCAGGTTTCTGCTGAACCTGTAAACCCAAAAAGAAAGTGAGTTCTCCCATGGCACTCATTTGAAATTCTCCCTTCATCAGATCTTCAAACTCTCTACACCATGCTTCTTTGGTGGAACCAAAGATAATATCATCCACGTACACCTGCACAAGAATAATATCCCTGGAATCTTTCTTGAGGAATAGAGTCTTGTCAATGGCACCTCTTCTGTAGCCATTCTTCAGCAAAAATGTGGAAAGTCTAGCATACCAAGCTCTGGGAGCTTGATGAAGTCCATAGAGAGCTTTGACAACCTTGTACACATACTCTGGATGATCAGGGTCTTCAAATCCCTTGGGTTGAGTCACATAAACCTCCTCTTCAATCTCACCATATAAGAAAGCACCTTTAACATACATCTGATAAATCATGAAGCCCATATAAGAGGCATAGGCCAAAAATATCCTTATAGCTTCAACTCTGGCCACTGGTGCAAAGACTTCATCATAGTCAATGCCTTCCTCTTGTCTAAACCCTTGAGCCACTAGTCTTGCTTTGTTCTTCACCACAATCCCCCTGGCATCTCTTTTATTCTTCAAAATCCATTTTGTCCCAATGGCATATTTACCATCAGGAAGAGGAACCAAAATCCAAACCTGCTGATTCTTAAATTGCAGCATCTCTTCTTGCATTGCTTCAAGCCAACTTGAATCTGCCAGTGCTTGAGGAACACTAGTTGGCTCTATTTGAGAGAGAAAGCATGCAAACAGACAATGTTTGAAGTCTGTGTGATTGTTCCTCTTTTGATTGTAGACATAAGAGATGAAAGCAACTTCACCATATTTGGTATTCTTTACAGTGCTTCTAGTTCTAACAGGATCTTTAGGATCTCCAATAATCTTTGATAGGGGATGAGCATTATGAATCCTTTTAGTTGCTGTAGGGTGAACATCAATTGTGGCATCAAGGTTGTTGACTGTAGGCCCAAACTCAGTATCATAAGAAGCTGAGTGAAACAGGCCAGGCTTTGGCTGATAATTCCCAAGATCAGAAGGACTTGGAAATCTTGTAAAGGGCTTCTCAAAGTCTACAGACACTTCAGTAGAAATGGGAGAATGAGCATCAGTAGGATCAGCATCTGGGACCTTATCAGTGGGAATAGGTATGCCTTCAGCAGAATCGTCAGCAGGATCCTTGTTTCCACTGACTGCTTGTGCTGATTGATGTAGCATTGCTTCAGTCTCTTGAATAACCTTTTCATTGAGTTTCTGAGCTTCTTGAGTAGCAGCATGTTCTTGCTTCTTTAGTCTTGCAAGATCCTCTGCATAATGTAACTCATCATCTTGTTCAGCAGCAGAATGATTACCTACAAAATGGTTAGGTGGAAAAGATGGTACAACAATGGTATGTTCATCTGGCTCAGATTCACAGTCTGAGTCGTCATCCATGGAACCTGCAGGGTTAGAGTTTGGATCTTTGGTACCTGCATTAGGATTAGAAGCATGTCTAGTATAACCCAAATAGTCAGTCAAATAATCTAGGTCAAAATACCAAGAATGGCCTTGTCCCTGAATATTAGACTGATCTTCAAGAAATCTTAGATTAAGGGTCTCTTTTATCCTTTTGGCATTCATATTATAAACCCTATAGGCCTTGCTATGAGCTGAATAACCCACAATGTACCCCTCATCAGCTTTCCCATCAAACTTTCCCAGTATATCAGCAGTATTCAAAATGGTCACTTTGCATCCAAAAGGTTTAAGGTAATGTATGTCTGGAACTTTCCCAGTGAGAAGTTCATAAGGTGTCTTGTCATGGTGTCTAGTGATGGATACCCTGTTCAAGACATAGCAAGCAGTACTTACTGCTTCAGTCCAAAACATTGTGGGTAATTTGGAGTCTGCAAGCATTGATCTTGCTGCCTCAATGAGGGTCCTATTTTTCCTTTCAGCAACCCCATTTTGTTGTGGGGTTCTTGGAGTACTATAGTCCCTTCTAATCCCCTTAGACTTACAGAATTCTATGAAAACAACATTTTTGAATTCTGTCCCATTGTCACACCTAATTCCTTTAACCTTTTTATTAAGCTGGTTTTCAATTAAAATGATGAATTCTTTCAAAATAGGATTTGATTCATCTTTAGTTTTCAGAAAGAATACCCAGCAAAACCTGCTAAAATCATCTGTGATAACCAGGCAGAAGTACTTGTGATCAATACTTCTGATAGGAGTTGGACCAAAGAGATCCATGTGCAGCAACTGAAGAGGTTCTGAAATGGTGCTCACAGCTTTGATGGCTTTGTAAGAGGCTCTGTGTTGTTTTCCCTTATTGCAAGCAATACAATTGTGTTCATTGGTGAAAAGTTTAGAAGGAAGGCCCTGAACAAGACCAAGTTTAGACAACTTGTTGATAGTCTTGTAATTCACATGAGCCATTCTCCTATGCCATTTGGTAGATTCATCCAGGGAAGCTTTGGCCACCAAACATGTTAGATCACCTTCTGGCTTGACATCATTCAGATTGAATGTGTATAAGTTGAAAGTTCTAGGAACTCTTAGCAAAACAGTTGTGTCTTCTGGAAGTTTGAAGTCCTTGGAGAGTACAAGACACTCATCTTCAGAGAAGAAAACCTTATTCTTAGTGTCGCAAATTTGTGATACAGAGAATAGATTAAAATGCTCCAGTTCCTTCACATAATACACATTTTCAAAATCTAACAAGGGTGTCTTAATAGTTCCTTTCCCTGTAATTTTGCCATCTCCACCACCAAAAGTCACAGTGCCTCCTCCTTCTATGGGCTCAAAGTAATGCATCTTGTCCTTGTTCCCTGACATACTTCTAGAACAACCACTATCAACAATACCTACTTCAGTACTTTTCAAAGGATGATCCTATAACAACAACAAAATTATACAAAAGTTAGTACACATTGGAGACTCAAGTCATTGCTGACTTGAGCCTGCCTTGTGGATCATTAGTGATAGGCCATGTAGATGTTTTAGATCCACCATTGTTCTTGGGCCTGTAATTCATATTAGGTCCCTTCTTTGTCCAAGAACAACCTGCTGAGGGCTTCACAGCATTATTCCAATACCCACCACCATAATACATTGAGTCAAAGTGATTAGGCCAATAACCATTAGAAAAGAAAGAACTAGTGGGTCGAACATATGGTCTATTACTGGTTCTTCTCCATGAAGAATGAGGTTCAACAGAATTGGATTTCTGCTGATGTGGAACAAAAGAGGGTATTTCACTAACATTCTTCCACATTTGCCTAGGTTTCCTCTGACTAACACATTCACCCATTCTTTGCTCATGAAATGTACAATCCTTAATCAAGTGATATTTACTTCCACACACAAAACACTTCCTTTTTTTAGAAGATTTATTCAAACCAAAAGAAGTTGTATAACATGAAAAAGTATTCAAACCACCATGATAAACAGAATTATTTTTAACAGAACTAAAAGTATTATTTTGCAAAGAATTTAAAAACATGTCTTCAGTAGACACTGTCTTGTTATCAGCAGCAACTCTAGAAGGCTTGTGGGGAGTCTTGGGTGATGTCTTTGGTATGGTCTTGGGGGTGGTCTTGGGAGTGGTCTTGGGCAGGCCAGACTTCTCACTTGAATCACAGCTGACAAATGAGATAGACCCTTCATCAGAAGACTTGTCACTGTCACAACAAGAGACAAAGTCAGTAGATTTAATAATAGGGTCTGGCAAGTTAGTTGACTTTTTGCCATAGAGATGGTGTGATCCATCAAAGTCAATAGGTATGGATAGGTCTATAGGCATGTGTTCCCCTCTTATAGGTCCAGGGACAGCATTCATTCCCCCTTCCTTAACATATTTAACAGGTGTTTGATAAGCTAAGGCTGGTTCAGGGTCAAAAACACTAGACATATCAGGATATGTTAACTCTTCAGGGTCTATATATTTCTCATATCCTAATGCCTTTCTAGACCTAACAGATTGGCGACCATCAATTAATTTACTCAAATTAGATGCCCCTTCCTGCCATTTCATACGACCAGCTATCTCTTTATCTAATTTAGCTTGTAATTCTTGTTTTTCCTTTTCTAGGTCAGACTTCTCTTTTTTAGTACGTTTTAAGTCTATCTTAGCAACTTCTAAATCACTTTCTAGAACTCTTATTTTTTCATCATATTTAACTTGATTCTTTTGAAACCAGACTTTTTGTTTCTCTAAAGTTTTTAAAGCCATTTTATAAGACTCTACCTCTATATAACACTCATTGTACTTTGGTTTCAATTCATCAAATTCTTGTTTAAGCTCATTGTATCTTACACTACATCCAAACACACAGTTGTTTACCTGAGAGATTCCCATCAAGGAGACTTGCTCCTTCTTGTCCTCTGAAGGTGAGTATGCCAGCAGATTCACTTGTGAAGAAGTAGAAGCTTCCTCTCCAGCAGGTTCATGTTCAGCCCAATCAATTTGGTGATCCAGAGTCACCATAGCCTTTGAAGGTGCAGCCTTAGTAGTCCCTGCTTCCACTGGGTAAGAGTCATATCTAACTTCATCTCCAGACTTTCTCTCCTTGCATTATCTTGAAAAATGTCCCACTTGACCACAAGTGTAGCATTTAACCTTCCTTCTATCAAACCTTGCTGCCTCTCTTCCATTAAAACCAAACTTCCTTCCAGACTTGGTTTCAAACCTCTTAATGTTCATGGAGATCATTGCAAGCTGCCATTTTAAGTGCATCTCCTCCATCTCTAATGGATCCACCTGTTCAAAATCCTCATAAGCAAGAAACTGCTGATGTTCATATTCAGCTACAAATGAATGAACAATATCATCCAACACACTACTGGATTTTGATTTAGGAGCAGATTGAGTATGGGTTTGAGAAGATGCTCCTGATGAATAAGAGCTTGAAGCTTGTTGCACAGGTTTTGTAGAGGCCCCAACAAATGCAGAATGAGTGGATGGACGAATGGGACTTCTAACATCAGGCTCAAGACATTTGAGCTTGTTGTAGAGGTCATCAAAAGAGATTAAGTCCAATCCACCCTTTGTTTTGAGAGCAATACTGACTTGCAACCAAGATGGTGGCAAAGATCTTAGAAACTTAGCATTGCAGTCCTCGTTGTCAGGTCTAGCCTTCAACTGATTAAGTTGACTTAAGATCCGATGAAACTTGTCATAGCCTTTATGAATTCCCTCTTCTTCAGATATCTGAAACTCTTGGAACTTTTGCTTTAACATAGACTTCTGCAACCTTCTTGATTCATCATTCCCACCAAATCTAGCTTTTATTGCCATCCAAATGTCCTTGGCATCCTCCATGAAGTGGAAATCACCCATATGGTCATCAGGTATAGCTTGGAGCAGAATTGTTCTTACCTTGCTCTCCCTTTGCACAGCCAGAATCTCTTCAGCAGTTCTGGGACCTACAATTGTAACAACTCCATCAGCATCTGTAACATGCTTCTTCAGGTTATTCCCCTTTTTGACAACCTCCCACAGATTCCAATCTATGTTTGTGATCCAGTTCTGCATCTTCATGGACCACAGATGATATTCTTCAGCATTCTTCAAGTATGGAAACTTAGCATTACTGTTGGAGAGGTTGAGTTGTTGAAGAGAAGTGGTGTTAAGGTTTTGGGTTGTATCAACTTCATCATCAGATCCAGGCATGTTTGTTGATTTGTTTGGATTCTTAAGGTGTAAGATTTGTGTTTCTTAGTATGACAGAGACTCTCTCGAGGCTCTGATACCACTTGTTGAAATATAAGACCTTGATAGATCTTCTTGAGCACTCTAGAATCGTTAGTTATGTCACTGTAATCAATAACACACTAATAGACAATCTCTGCAACTTGTATTTTTAAAGCGGAAACAAAACACAAGTGTGATACTAAGAACTCTTGATCCTCTATGGATCTTTTTAATAATAATAAGAGTGTTTTCTAAAAATCGTTTTTTTAATACATAATCATGTGTTCCTTTTATACACAAGGAACCCTAAACCGTTTCCCAAGAAACGTATATTCTAAAACTTCTAAAAGATATGCATTATCACTTCCTAAATAAACTCATGCATATCCAAACTATAATACATAAAATACGGAAATACTATATCCGCAGAAACTAATAATGTTGAAACTAGTCTTCAGCAGATACACTGCTTCAGCAGGAACCAACTCTTCAGCAGTATCCTTCAGCAGAAACAGTCAGCAGAATTCTCACTTAACATAATTCCCAACAATTAATGTATGTAAGCCCAATCCAATGCGTTATAAACACACAAGACAGTGGTTTTAGATCAAATATTGATCACTAATAAAAGTATAAACCTTTAGTTTAGAAAAACACATTATAAACAAATGTATATTGCAAGTCTCGTCGTAGGAGGCCAAAGCATTATTAGATATAAGTTAAACCCAAGATTGACACATGAGACTTCGCAAAAACAATAGCTTATAATAAATCTAGTTTCATAGGTTTTAGTCATGTTTATTTATTTTCCATAAGCCCTTTGCAATTTATATGAGTCAACGTACTAATAATATAGGGCAAAAATAAACAACTAAAACACTTATGACAATTATCGTAACAATTAACACTTAATCAATACATTCAAACCAAACGCCGATGATAACCTAATAATGGCCAACTAGAGACAATATATATACTCAAACAAGGCTCCCCCATTTATAGAAGTCGGATCACACACATCGAGAAATGTAAGCCTTATGAAAGTATATACCACATAGCACAACAAAAGCTGATAAAGATTTTTTTTTAGTCAACTTCAGCTACCAATAAAGGAAGGTTCTTCCCCAAACTTAGCAGTAAACTACAAAGTTTTAGCCTACTAAGTCGTGGATCTACCATAAAGATTTCAGATTTTAATTCAATACAAGAATTAGTTAAAAAAAAGTTAAGTGAACGGGTGTCATGCAATCAGCAATTAAAAAACTATAACTAATCATTTGTATATAATAGAAAATCATCGGATTTGGCATGTATAACAATTAACAATTAATCAAGAATCATATATTAATATATCAAGAGCCATTATCCATGATAAATATGTATGTGTTCATCATGAAAATTAAATTAAAGCAAGTAATCCGGTAAACAAGTCAAATAACATCAAATTAAAGCAAGTAAACATACGTTATTTAACACGTAAAAATTTCATACGACCTAAGGTTTTCTTCTACCAATTTTAAAGACCATCTTGGTCGAACTTTTACAAAGAAAAAAATTGCCCAAGGGCTTAATAAATTTAAAAGCATAGAAAACATGTGAATCAAGCGTTTTAAGGTCCAATTTTATGTTTTTTATGTAATTAACTACACTATACTTTGTCTCGTGATGCCACTGTTGGAATTTAACATGTTAGACAATTAATAATCACACAAGAGCACATTTGATTAATAGATCATTTATAGTATACAATTAATTAACATAAGCACAATACCTTGTTTACCTTTTCTTATAACGGATTAGATCAAGAACGAATCAAGAACGCGATACAAATATCTCTTGTGATCTCACGAAAACTATAGAGGTTTAAAGTAAAAACCCTCTATGGTCTCACACACAACACGTTATTAGCAAAACAATTAGAATGCTAGTTATTATATCACGATAACAAACTAAACACTTTATTGCTTAACCTAAATCGAGAACCCTTTCGTTATGGGGGAGCCTTAGTTAGAACCAATGAATTATTGGCATGCAATTAGACATAAAATTAGGTCTACCAATCACTACTCATTCATGATATTTTGAAAGCAAATTATTGGAGATACTTGAAGTAAGTAACTGAGACAAGAATTTCCATTTGTTCTTTCTTTTCTCTTTCGAAAAAGTGGTGTTCCTAGCCACGAGTCTTAAAGGTATGGTTAAAACTTAAATGGATTGTCTAACTTCAAGAATTGTAATATTTAGGTGGTCACGTAGATTATTCATGACATTATGAAAGCATATTGTTGGAGATACTTGAAGTAAGTAACTGAGACAGGAATTTACATTTGTTCTTTTCTTTTATCTTTTAAAAAAAGTGGCGTTCCTTGCCATGAGTCTTAAAGGTATGGTTAGCTTTCCACACTATATAAGAAATCAAGGAAGTCATATCATTTTATTTCGTACACATAAATTTAGTGAGGGCCACATAAAAATTTATGTGGCCCTCACTAAATTTATGTGTACGAAATAAAATGATTTATGTGGCCCTCACTAAATTTATGTGTACGAAATAAAATGATATGTGTGCATATCACTACTCAAACAATAAACACTAGTTAAACATTTAACATCTACATATTGATTATCACTTTCCATGTTTACATATATAAATTACTTATTAGTATCGAAGTAGGTTCTACATAATATCTATTACTGATACACTTAACCATAATCAGGATAGCAAAACCCTAAAAAACTCAAGAACGTCTAATAATCTTCGTTTTCAATTTCTCCATCTCCATATTTATTAACTATAACGGTACCCGCGCAATGCGGCAGCGGGTAAGTAGAGATGATAGAGATGATTAAGCCAAATAATTTTAATTTGAATAATCAACCTGCATTTTAACAAACTTTCTAACCAACTCCCTAACTAACCATTCCTAACCAATTAATTTTGAAATGATTCCATAATAAGCAAGTAATGTCTGAATTTAAGCCTTTATAATCATAAAATAGTCTCAAATGCATTATATAGTAGGATAGATTATGATCTTCAAGTCATGTATTCTTCTTTTAGACTGAGAACATACACATACATGCTAGGGATGGTACTTTTATACGTACATGCTGTCAATTTGCGTATCAAACAAATATACACTTATGATCTCTTAAATCTATCGTTAGTATATATGTACAGTAGTACTGACAAGTTATTGAATGTATGGGCCTACAAAAATAAAGCTTATACGCGCGAGATCTCAAATTGTGTATAAATTCAAACTCGTGAGTTAAGGTTGGATATGCCATCAGTAATTCATCATCAAAGACCATTTGCCGCTTAAGGAGAGGTATTAACTTTCAGATGATCATGCATGCAATTAATCTTCATCCATATATAGTGTTGAGACAAATAAAATATTATGTGCTATGATTGTGCAGGCCACTAGATACTAAAGAAATAAGGTGAGAGATGACTTCGACAAGCAAAGAAATAGCTGGAGAGACTCCAAGCAAAGAACTAGTTAAACGGAAGAGTTCGAAAACCTTCAACAATGGTTCAAGGGAAAATACCACAAGCCATGAGCATTCAGTTAACATTTCCAGTACTTCTTGCTCCCTTCAATATCTATTCGGTAACCTATTTTTCTACCATTCATGTAAACTTTAGTAGCATTGGAGCATGGAAACCAACTTATATTCTGCATAATTTAAAGTATCCAATATTTTCTATCTTCTTTTTACGGAAAGACATTATATTTATATAAATTAGCACAATGCTAGGAATTACGACTATCCTTAGCTATTCATGATAGTTACAACCAAAATGACCCTAAAACAAACACAACGACTCTAAAAAACAACCAACAACTATCACGACTCTAAACTCATCTCAAAGACCTAGATTTACATCAATCATATGGAAGATCCAAACAAATCCCATCCAACCCAACGCGACATGTGACAACGGGCATCACTCAAAAAGAAGCATAGAAACGTACGGTTGAGAAACCGGCCACGACTTTCAAAAACACCCGCCGAAACCTCAAACCAAACAATTTCAACCACACAAACATAAAGTGACGACATAGTGAATTGCAGAAATAGTAAACTAGTAGTAAGAGAAACCCAATCGTTTGTAAGACCACCACATATCAATATACATTGACCTTTCCCGGCCTGTTGGGATCTTACACCAACAAACAAGCGATCACACAATGTATGGCCAAATCAACAAAAAAAATACGATAACCAAATGAAATCACCAAAACAACCGTGTGTCAACATGCTAAAACCATAATAACTGATCTTGACCACATGACCCACACGAACGACAACTTGATCTGATCCACATCGACACAAGCCACAACCCGATCTAAAACCACATGCTCGCACGAACTAGAGTGTGGCTGGTCTCGACATTGACACAAACCACAAACCATATGACCCAGTGTGAACTGCAACGACACAAACCACAACCTGATGAATCACGTGACCCAACACGATCTACAACTGGATTTGAACCACCTCGTACAGAATGGAGAACGGGCGAGGAAAGCTTTTGCAATGACAAATTGTCCTCGCCAAAGGTCGCTAAACGATAAAAACCCCTGTTCTCTAACTTTGACTTTGACAAAAAGTAGGAAAATGTTGACCGAAACCTTTGGCTATGACATGTCGTCGCCGTAGGTAACGACCTTGTTTTCCCTCTCATTTTTCCGGCCATGCTATCGGCGATGACATGTCGTCACATTGTGGGCACCGCCTAGTCGTCGCTAAAAGCTGTTCCATAGTCGTAGACAAAGTTTTTAGTGACGGCCCTTTGGCAACAACTCATTTACGACGACATGTCAATCGCCAATAGGCCCGTTTGCAGCCCATCTCAATCACGGCCTCACCATCTCATTATTAGAGGATAAATAGGCCCGGCCCGGCTTGTGGGCTCAGGGTCCATTAGGGTTTCATTATGTATTGACGCTATATATACCGTATCCTCTAATACTTTTGTCTTGATCAAGTGGAGGATGAGATGAAGGTTGGAATTGCTACTATGCATGTGTACGATAAGGCTTTGGTGTGGCATCAACAATTAATCAAAAGATATGGTGAAAAGAGTTCTTGGGAAGTGTATGAACAGCGAGTTTTGAAGAGATTTGGTTTAGTTTTTGAAGATCCAATGATGGATTTGAAAATTTTGAAGCAAACAGGAAGTGTACAACATTATCAAGATTTGTTTGAAGACTTGGTGAATAAGGTGGAGTTGAGTGAAGAGCATGCAATTAGTTTGTTCATTGGTGGGTTGAAGGATGAAGTTGGGATGCCTATTAGAATGTTTAAGTTGCTAACACTGATGGATGTGTATTGTCAAGCAAAGAAACAAGAAGCCACCAATGCTGCTTTAAAGCCAAGGTATACTCAATCACTTAACAAAACCTTTAAATTTTGGTTATGGTAACAAGTACAATGGAGTTTTACCAAAACCTGTTAACAATTTGGCTTTACCTACACCTAAAACTCCTAATAACAACACCATGCCATATAGAAAACAACTAACACAAAGGGAATTGGAGGATAAAAGGGCCAAGAATCAATGTTTTTACTGTGATCAAAAGTACTTTCCTAGTCATAAGTGTAGTGGTCAGTTACATTCTCTAGAAGTGGTGTGTAACCCTGAACAGGAGTGTTGGGAAAAAGAGAATGATGAGGTTTTTGAGCAAAGTCATGAATTTGTTTTTCAAGAACCTGAGCCTATTTCTTTAGATAATTGCCCACACATATCATTGAATGCATTATCTGGTGTTAATTGCTACCAAACCATGAGGGTGAAGGGTCAAGTGGGAAAACAGACTTTGCATATATTAGTAGATTGTGGAAGTACTCATAACTTCTTAGATATTCAAACTGATAAGAATTTGGTTTGTAATTTGTACAAAACTTCACCACTGCAAGTTTCTGTGGCAAATGGTCAAAATATGATGAGTAACTATGTGTGTAAAGGATTTCAATGGAGTTTGCAGGGTGAAAAATTCATTAGTGATGTGATGTTGTTGCCACTAGGTGGTTGTGAAATGGTTTTGGGAATTCAGTGGTTAGCTACTTTAGAGGAAATGTTTTGTGATTTTGGTAATTTGACCATGGAGTTTATGCATAATGGTAGAAGGTTGGTGTTAAGGGGTACTAAAAACTCAGCTATCCAATGGATGCAAGGTAGAGCTTTGATTAAAGAAAGAGTCATGAGACATGCTGAACTGTCTTCCATGGCTTTATGTGTGTATCCTGTTAGTATGTGGCAAATGGAAGAAACAAAAGTGATAAGTCCAGAAATAGATGAGGTGTTGAGTAAGTTTGAAAAGGTGTTTGAAATGCCTACTGAGTTGCCACCTCAGAGGAGCCATGATCGTCAGATACCACTTATGCCAAATACACCACCAGTCAATGTAAGACCCTATAGACATCCTCCAAATCAGAAGGATGCAATTGAAGCAATGGTGAAAGAACTGTTAGAATCAAGAGTGATCAGGCCAAGTCAAAGCTCATTTTCATCACCCATAGTAATGGTCAAGAAAAAGGATGGTTCATGGAGAATGTGTGTGGACTATAGAGAGCTGAATAAGCATATAGTTAAAGATAGGGTATGTTTGGCAAAACAAGCTGTAAGTTGTATGTTGTAAGTTGTAAGCTGTAAACTGTAAAGCTGTTAACATGAGCTACAAGCTGTATCTTTTTTTCAATAAAAGTGTTTGGCAAGTTAGCTGTTAAATATAATTATAAGATGTAAAATGACATAAAAGGACATATTTATAATTGTAAACAAATCTTTAGAGGGTATATCAGTAATTTAAAGATTTAATAGCTCCAAGATTTTTAAAAAGCTTCATGAATCAGCTTTTCATTTATGAGCTATTTGTTTGAAATAAAAGCTTGAAGTTAATGTATCCAAACAGAGCTACTTATTTTACATGAGAATATTTTTGTAACAAAAAGCTAACAGCTCCTCAAAAAACTCATGCCAAACATGCCCATAAGTTCCCTATTCCAGTGACAGAGGAGCTAATTGATGAGTTAAATGGTTCTGTGGTGTTTACTAAGCTAGATTTGAGGTCTGGTTATCACCAAATTAGAATGAAAGACAGTGATATTTGCAAGACTGCTTTTAGAACTCATGAGGGACACTATGAGTTTCTAGTTATGCCTTTTGGTCTCACAAATACTCCATCAACATTTCAGTCCCTGATGAATTCTGTGTTCAAACCTTTTCTAAGGAAGTTTGTACTAGTATTTTTGATGACATCCTGGTGTACAGCAAATCTATGGAGGAGCATTGTAGCCATTTGCAACAAGTGTTACAAGTGATGCAGGACAAAGTTTTGTTTGCCAAGAAAAGCAAGTGTTCTTTTACTGTATCACAAGTGGAGTATTTGGGTCACATTTTGTCTGCTAGAAGGGTGGCCACAGATCCTTCTAAAATTGAAGCTATGCAGAAATGGCCCATTCCTAAGAACATTAAGCAACTAAGAAGCTTCCTTGGGTTAACTGGATATTACATAAGATTCATTAAGAACTATGCACTCATCAGTCAACCATTAACAGCTTTACTCAAGAAAAATGCTTTTAAATGGTCTCATGAGGCAGAAGTAGCTTTCAATCAACTTAAAATGGCTATGGTTGAAGCACCAGTGTTGGGTCTACCAATTTTGAACAAGAGTTTATGTTAGAAACAGATGCTGCTTCTGGAACATGCATTGGAGAAGTGTTATGTCAAGGTGGTCATCCTTTAGCCTATTTGAGCAAAACACTAGCAACCAAGCATCAATCTTTGTCTACTTATGAAAAAGAGTTGCTAGCAGTGGTAGCAGCTTTGGAAAAGTGGAAAGGTTACTTAATGGACAGGCATTTCAAAATTAAAACAGACCATTTCAGTTTGAAGTATCTATTGGGTCAGAAGTTGACTACTCCTTTTCAAATGAAATGGCTCCCTAAACTTTTAGGCTTTGACTATGAAATTGTGTATAAGAAGGGGAGTAAAAATGTGGTTGTTGATGCATTGTCCAGGACTGATCATGGGGGCAGTGTTCTATTGGAAAGGATTAAAGAAGATGGTGAAGCAATGGGTTAGGGATTGTGATGTGTGTCAAAGATAGAAACCAGATCTTAGTGCATATTCAGGTTTGATCCAACCATTGCCAATTCCTGAAAAAATATGGACGGAAGTGTCTATGGACTTCATTGAAAAACTTCCACTGTCCCATGGAAAGTCAGTGATTATGGTGGTAGTTGATAGATTAAGCAAGTATGCTCATTTCATGGCACTTTCTCACCCATTCAATGCTAGTCAAGTGGCACAAGTCTTCCTGGATGGAGTATACAGGCTACATGGTCTTCCAGAAGCCATTGTTAGTGATAGAGATAAGATTTTTCTCAGCAACTTTTGGAAGTCATTGTTATCAGAATTGAAGGTTAAGCTCAAAATGTCTACTGCTTATCACCCTCAAACTGATGGACAAACTGAAGTGGTAAATAGATGCCTTGGGTGCTACTTAAGATGCATGTGTGGAGAGAAACCAAAGGAATGGGTAAAATGGTTACCACTAGCTGAATTTTGATGCAATACCAATTTCCATACTGCTATTCAAACAACACCCTATGAAGTGGTATACTGCCAAACACCCCCAATCCATGTACCTTATGCGCCTGGTGAGAGTAGGGTTGAAAGTGTGGATAGAACTCTCCAATCAAGAGAGGAAGCTATTTCAATGTTGAAGTTTCATCTTAAAAGATCTCAGGATAGGATGCAAAACCATGCTAACAAACACAGAATTGAGAGACAATTTGATGTTGGTACATGGGTCTATTTAAAGCTCCAACCACATAGGCAGGTAACTGTGACACAAGGACCGCAACACAAGCTATCATCAAAGTTTTATGGTCCATTTATGATTGAGGAAAGAATTGGTGAAGTGGCCTACAAATTGAAGTTACCCAATCACAGTCAAATTCACCCGGTCTTCCACATCTCTCAATTAAAGAAATGTCATGGAATTAACCAACAAATAGGAGATTTGCCTCAATTGAGAGAAGATGGGTTATTGGAGTACAAGCCACAAGCAATATTGGAAAGAAGGTTGGGCAAACGTAATAATAGACCAGTGATGTATGTGCTCATAAAGTGGACTAATAAGCCAATTGAAGAAGCTACTTGGGAGGTTTATATTGATTTACTTGAAAGGTTTCCAGATTTTGACTCTACTCCTTGAGGTCAAGAAGTTTTTCAAGGGAGATGGAGTTGATACAAGTTGAATTGAGAAGTCAACATAAGTCAAAGATAGAAAGTCAAAGGCCAAAAGTCAAGTAATGGTTAGGCGCCAAAGTCAGTTACAACTTAACAAACTTTCTAGTTAAATACTTCACTTTGTAATCATTTTTGGTAATCAATTTCTGTCGTAAAACACATTTCTCTCTCAAATTCATTGTAACAAATTCATAACAATCACAATAACAATTCATTGCGAATTCTGTTTCTAAGTTCTTGAATTCATAGTGATATTGTTGCAATTGATCACATATTTTCCATTTCTTAATTGATTTCAAGATATGTATGTTTCACGCAGTTAGATTTATTTTTTATGTTTACAATTCACTTATTATAACAGAAGTTATTGCAATATCGTGGAATTGTAACGATCATTAAGATTTTTTTTTTTTTTTTTCTCAAATTACTTAGACGAAAATAGGCACGACTACTTAGAATTTTGTGCTCCGCTGTATGAAGCTTCACTCAATGGTGATTGGGAAACTGCTAAGTTAATCCTTGACAACCGCCCAGAATTGGTAAGGGTTGGTATCTGTAGGCAACTTGGCACAGCACTTCATGTTGCAGCGACGGCAGAAGAGACCAAGCAGACCTTGCAGTTTGTGAAGAATCTTGTAAATAGGATGACAACAGAGGAGTTAGAACTGCAGAATATGTTTTGCAACACTGCCTTTTGGATAGCAGCTTGTACTGGAAATGTGAACATGGCTATGATTATGATGGAAAAGAACAGTAGCCTGCAGTACATCCGTGGTATTAAATTTTTGCCATTGACCATAAGTGCTAGAAAAGGGAAATACAGAACAGTTAAGTATCTTTACGATATATCTCAGAAGATGACTGGTGATCCTTGGACAGATGAAGATAGGGAATCAATACTTGTGGGTTGCATAGAGCGGGAGTTCTTTGGTAAGTAATTTGGTACTCATAATATATCCGGGTGTTTCTTATTACTAGTCATTTTGCACTTGTCAATGAGCAAGTGATCCATTGCTTGGACATAACCTGATCACAACACTCTTTGATCACTTAAATCTTTATATAGTGTCTTTTACTTTTTAGATCTCAAACAACTACTGAAACTAACATTGTTTAAAATTGTTATTTTCTGTTTCATTTGTTTTCTTGATGTCATACATTAAGTGATCGATTGTCATAACCTACACAGATGTTGCGCTCCAAATTGTGAACGACCGTCCAGAGCTTGCTGCAACTGTGTCTTTACTCGAAGTCTTGGCTCGAAAGCCTGATGCATTCGCTACATTAGAAAAAAATATAGTCATGAGAATCATAGATCCAGGTAAGGACTATAATATTTATCACGTTTTCCTATACTGTGTATTATTTGACTATTTGTTTCTCTTTGTTTGGTAGTTATATCTTCACTTCTTAGATTTTTCTATTATGAAAGTACAACCTGCGGCTGAGGAGGATACTGATGCATTGAAATTACTGAAAATAATTTGGAGACGTGTTTGCGAAACAATGAACCTCAATGAAATCGAGGATATACTCAAAAGGCCTCCTAGAATGTTATTTGTTGCTGCAGAAAGGGGCAACACCAGATTTATAGCTGAGGTTCTTCGAACCTATCCTGATCTTATGTATGATAAAAATGAGGATGGGCTCACTATATTTCACATAGCTGTTATGCACCGTCATCAAGGTATCTACAACTTAATGTACGAGATAGGTGGAGTGACGAACGATATATGCCTAGCAGCAGACCGAATGGGCAATTGGATGCATCATTTAATTGGGAAGAGCTCAAAGGAGATGAGAGCTAAGATGGCTGGAGCATCTCTGCTAATGCAACGGGAATTATTGTGGTTTAAGGTATATCTTTTGTTCTCAACTGCTAAATTAATTGTTTTATGGATTAAGTACTAATTTTAATAATTAATTCTACAACAATAAAGCGTATGTGCATCTCGAATGAAAGTCGTTCGGTCCAAGACGAAAGAGATAATTCTCGGTTTTTTTTGTGTTGTAGGAAGTAGAGAAGATAATGCCAGCTTATGTCAAGGAACAGAAGAATTCTGATGGTCAAACAGCGTACGAGTTATTCTCTAAAGAAAACGAAGATCTAGTTACCAGTGGATTGAAATGGATGAAAGACTGTATGGTCGTGGCCACACTTATCGTCACCATTGCTTTTGCAGTAGCCTTTACGGTTCCTGGTGGCTACAAAGAAGAAACTGGGGTTCCTTTTTTCATTCATGGAACTAGTTTCTTAATTTTTGTTATAGCAGATGCTATTTCATTGTTCTTTTCCACAATTTCACTCCTAGTATTCTTGTGTATCTTAACAACACGCCGCGATCAACGTGATTTCATGTACTCATTACCCCGAAAGGTGATGATAGGCCTGCTAGCTCTTTTCATCTCAGTAGCGGCCATGATGGTCACTTTCAGTTCTAGCTTCTTCGTGCTATACCACAAAAAGTTGAAATGGGTACCAATCCTTATTGCAACATTTGCTGCAGTACCGGTCATCGTGTTTGCTGTATTACAGTTTCCTCTTTTGATTGATATGTTTCGCTCTACGTATGATTCTCACTATCTCTTTAATCCCAAGAAACGTATGCTCTACAACACAAAACCCAAGTTCCAGTCTTCATACAATACTGTAATGGTCTGAAATAGGTACCTCTTCCCAACTAAATGATTTGCTCTATGTATGATTTGAGGTACCTCTTCAAGCTCAAGAAACGTATGTTGTAGAATCCAGACCCCACGTTCTAACTGTTTACTATGTAGTCTCTTGCAATAAAAGTGCACTGTCTAGAAAGTGCCACAAGATTGGTTTATGTTACACAACATGATTCAATCTTATGGTCTCTGACTTGGGTCTGTTTGTGTTAGTGTGAATGTATGAGGTGTAGCAGATGTAATGTACTGCTATTATACATTATATGTCAGCTAGTAAAGAAGTGGACTATATATATGTCTTCTTTACATATGACAAATCTATGTTTTGTAGATTGAAAAGCTTACTCTTGTATTAGCTAGCTTTGTATTATAAGTTTTTTTACCTTTAGCATCCAACATCTCATATGTTTGCGTGATATGGGACAAAGAGTGTAGGTTGTTTAAGTAAGTTCATCAGTGGAAGAATGATCTTTGATGCTAAGCTGAAAGATAGTACAACGATTGCTGATTTGGTTAATATGGAGCATGGTCTTGGCTAGAAATGTCAGCCAAGATAACGAGGGTGAGATCTGATAGGAAAATTGATTAATTGAATTGAATTTATTGTATTATGAGAGAATGCATGCTTCTATTCTAATCTAATACAAATACTAATATAATTCTAACTTTATTACAAATCCACTAACAGCCCCCGTAGTTGGAGCGGGAGTAGAACGAACATTCAAACTATCTTGAAACTCAACAAACAAATCAAGCGGTACTTGTAGAAGAACTTGTAGATTCACCAATAATGTACTTTAGAACGTCAAAATACTCAAATTGTCTCAGCAAACAAAACGTGTGGTACTTGTAGAAGAACTTGTAGATTCACCAATGATGTGCTTTAGGATATCAAATCTTTCACAGTGATTCTTGAAGAAGTAACACCGTGCGAGACAGTGAAGATGCGCTTTAATCGACTTTATGTGGACTTTAGATGAAAACTAGTTGAACTTTAGTCAACTTATTGTAAAGAATAAATAAAAGTGGAAGAATTATAAAGAAACAAAACAAACAAAAAACAACCGAACTTAATTCTTTCTTCAACCAATGCTAAATTCAAACGAATCTTCAATCAAAAATGAAACGATTCAAGATCAAATGAACTTTGTTTTTTCTTTTCTTTTCTTTTTCATTGTTGTACAAACCATGATTTTTTAGATCAAACAAAGTATCAAAGTTTAAATAACTTAAACAGATGGATAACTCTAACTGAGACTAGAGGTGCAAGTCCCCGACCGGTTTTTTTTTTTAACCGGTAGTTAAACCGGTGACCGGTTTTCACAAAACCGGTTTTATAAAAAACCGGTCCGGTTTTCTAAAACCAAACCGGTTAGACCGGTTATGAGTTTTCATAATATACCGGTTTTTTCCAGTTTTTTATCCGGTTTTATCCGGTTTTAAAATAAAACCGGTTTTAACCGGTTTTATTTGTTTTTAATAAAAAAAAAAGCAAAAAATGTTACCGTTTGAAAAAACCGGATTTAACCGGTTTTTTCAAAAAAATATAACCGTTTTTTTTTAAAAAAAAAAAAAAAAAAAATAGCCGTTTGAAAAAAAAAACCTGGTTTAACCGGTTTTTTTCAAAACATATAACCGTTTAAAAAAAAAAAAAAAAAAAGTAGCCGTTTGAAAAAAAAAACGGATTTAACCGGTTTTTTCCGGTTTTTTTAAAGAATACCGAGCCAAACGGCTAGTATGAAATATAGCCGTTTTTTTTGAATTTTTTGAGGGTTTTGGGGAGTTTTAAGGCACTATAAATAGAGGTAATGTGTTGGGGTTGAAAACACATCAAAAACAATCTCATTTCTTTCTCTAATCTCTCAAAAACGCTCAAAAATCGCTATTTCGCATTTTCGCTATAATGGAAAACTCGCAATCACAACAAGCTTCCACTACTCCCTCCGTTGCTACTAGCAATGTCCGAAAACATTACACAAATGATGATGTTGAACTTGTTAGATCAACTACCCGAAAAGGTGATGTGTGGTCTAATTTCGATATGTGTGTTATGAAAGATGGTAATGTAAAGGCGCGTTGCCGGAAATGTGGGCATTTTTATAGCACCGGGTCTAACTCTACACTTAGGAATCATATTGGTAGTTGTAAGGCGGGTCAAAATACTAGTTCGCAAGCTACTATTGGTGCGGATGGTCAAGTTTTATATATGATGCGGATGCGCTTCGACTTGATTTTACGAAGTTTGTCATTCAACAAGGGCTTCCATTCAACCACTTCGACAACGTCAAGCTTACGGAGATCATCAAAAGGAGGCTACAACCGCGGTATCAACATGTAAGTCATACTACTCTTAGAAGTGATGCTTTTAAATTATGGAAAACGGCTAAAAAAGAAATAATTGAAGGTTTTCGTAATTATAAATATGGTGTTTCTATAACTACGGATACTTGGACCGCACCACATGGTACGGCAAATTCTTATCTCGCCGTTACGGCTCATTGGTTTAATCCCGAATCTTGGTTATTAATGAAACGGACAATCGCTTTTAAAATATTTGGTTATCCTCATACGGGATGTAATTTAAGAAAAATTTTGCATGACACTTTAATTGAATATAATTTAGATGATAAAGTTTTTACGATTTCACTAGATAATGCATCAAATAATACTAGAGCTATGGACTTGTTAAAATTACGTGTAAAACCTATTTTAGATGGTGCTTTTTTTCATTCCCGTTGTGTTGCTCATGTTATAAATTTATCCGTACAAGCGGCATTAAAAATATGTGATAGTTTATATACGAAATTTAGGGGTTTATTAGTATTGATATATAAATCGAGCAACGAACGACAAATAAACTATAAACGTTTTCGTAAACAATGTAATGAACAACCCCTAGGACCTTGCCTTGATATTAATACTAGATGGAATTCTACTTGCATGATGTTTGAAAATATATTACGACAACGTGCGACTTTACATGCTTATAATCAAAAACTTATTAATAAAAATTTGTCCAACATAATACTAAACGACCAAGATTGGGATCGACTAAATGAATTAACTATGTTTTTACAAGTTTTTAAAGAGGCAACAACTATATTATCGGGTGTTTATTACCCAACTAGCCCATTAGTTTTAAAACAAATTTATGCTATGACGGAAAAATTATATGATTTAAAAAACTCACCTTCACGAATGTTTAGAAAAATGGTTAAAATTATAAAAAAGAAATTTATAAAATATGTTGCTAGTTTACCTTTAGTTTTTACTTGTTCCGCCGCACTTAATCCATGTTTAAATGTTGGAGGTGTAGAACTTTTAATAAAAAAAATAATGGAAAATTTAGACTTATCTTTTGGGTTAGACGGTGATGACGTGGGCTATATAGAATCTCAAATTTTTAGATTTAACGATCATTTTCAAAAATTGTTTGGCATTTATGCAACAAAATATGGTCACCAACAAAACCCAATTGTTGACCAAATGCGGGCCGGATCGTCCCAAACGACAAGAGACATTAATATAAACCTTTATAATTCTTTATTTGAAGACGCTACAAGGCGTCAACGATCATCGGCCCCAACAAGCGAATTGGGACAATATATGGCTACAAACTTTTTAAGAACTTTAAGTCCCAATGAGTTTGCAAACTTTGACATTTTGGCTTGGTGGAAAGAAAGGGAAATCCAATATCCGGTTTTATCCGCTATGGCTCGTGACTTATTAGCGGTCCAAGCTTCGACGGTAGCTTCCGAATCGGCCTTTTCGGTTAGTGGTCGAATTATATCGGATAGAAGGACAAGACTAACATGCGAATCCGTGGAAGTATGTGTATGTTTGAAAGATTATTTGGACGGAGTAGATAGGATACAACATGAATCGTCGTTGGATGATC
Organism: Artemisia argyi; assembly: GCA_030686995.1. Taxonomy (NCBI): domain Eukaryota; kingdom Viridiplantae; phylum Streptophyta; class Magnoliopsida; order Asterales; family Asteraceae; genus Artemisia; species Artemisia argyi. The sequence continues at coordinate 196,561,546 of CM060701.1, forward strand.
CAATAATAGATGAAGATGTTGAAGAAGGTATAATAAGAGAAGAAGAAGAAGCGGGGATATCACCTTCGTCTTCGACTACGAATACCGAAGGCGAATTAGATGAAGGTGAGTTTGAAGAATTTGAAGTTGAAGATTTAGATGTACAAGATTTTTTGGAAGAAAATGATCTTGATGACGACTTGAGTGACTAGTTGAGTATAACGGGTGATGGCAATGCCGAAGCTCAATATACTTGATTACACTAATATGTTTTCGGGTGATGGCCATGCCGAAGCTCGCAAAATGTATTAGTATTTATATGTTTTTATGATTGTATTGTTTAAATAAAAGTTATGATTGTATTGTATAAATAAAAGTTATGATTGTATTTTTTTTGTTGTATAATTGTATTGTTTAAATAAAAGTTATGATTGTATAATTGTATTGTTTAAATAAAAGTTATGATAATATTGTTTAATTATATGTTTGATAATTAACAATTTTATTAAATAAATGTTCGAAGCTTTTAGTAAAATTCCGGAAAAAAATGAACCGAAAAAAATGAACCGGTAAACAACCGATAAAAAATCCGAATCCGAACATTTTTAACCGAAAAAAACGAACCGGTAAAAAACCGAAAAAAACCGATTCCGAAAATTTATAACCGGAAAAAACTGATTCCGAACATTTATAACCGAATAAAACCGATTCCGAAAAACCGAAACCGAACCGAAACTGGTTATTCAAAAAACTGGTTTTTTTATAACTGGTTATTAAAAAACCGAAAACCGAAAAAAACCGATTTTTTTGCACCTCTAACTGAGACAACCAAAACGAAAACTGCCCAGTTTTAATACAAAGGCCCAAGATAGGATTTAAGCCCATAATCCAACAAAGCCTAAGAAAACCTCAAAACAGTATCAATTCAAAACTAACTTGACGGACACAACTCAAGTCGGCAACAATACTTGTGACTCTTTAAACAACTCCGATCCGAACAAACGAAACTTCATTTTTCTTTTTCATGGCTAAAAAACCTATGTTGCAATAGACTTTAGCAAAAGTCGATGAAGAAATTGATTTATATTAGATAAAAATACTAATAAAACGAAAATATAAAGTAAAAAAAAAACAATATAAAGTAAATTATATAAATGGTCTATGTGGTTTGTCAAAAATTTCACCTATCGTCCCTCAAACTTAAAAGTTGCATATATCGTCCTTATCTCCTCCAAATAATAACACTCATGGTCCTTTTTTTAACGAGTGTTAAGTGCATTCCGTTATAATTTACACGTTAGCCCCTGTTGGTTAACGATTGTTGCATCGTTTATTAACGGCCATTTATATTTAAAGTTCTTTGACTTTAGATACGGTTTTATACATTTTTATTCATTTTTATATGTTTTCATCATTTTTATATGTTTTCTTACGTTTTTATCCGTTTTTAACGTTTTTATCTATTGTCATCCATTTTTATATGTTTTCTTACGTTTTAATCTATTTTCGTCCGTTTTTATACGTTTTTTCTGTTTTTTTACGTTTTGATATGTTTTATCCGTTTTCATCTATTTTTATACATTTTTTTACATTTTTATACATTTTCATCCGTTTTTATACATTTTTGTCCGGTTTTATACACCTTTTAACGCTTTTATCAGTTTTCATATGTTTTTAACCGTTTTCATTTGTTTTTATACGTTTTTGTCAGTTTTATACGCTTTTTTCCGGTTTTTTACGTTTTTGTCTGTTTTTATACGTCTTCATCAGTTTTATACGCTTTTTTTTTATGTTTTTATGGGTTTTTATCTACTTTATATGCTTTTATGCGTTTCATCCGTTTTCATCTATTTTTTTACATTTTCTTACGAATAAAAACATAAAAAAACCATATAAAAATGGATGAAAACGTATAAAAATAAATGAAAATGGATAAAAATATACGAAAACGGATAAAAACATGGAAAACGTAAAAAAGCGTATAAAAATGGACCAAAACGTATAAAAACGGACAAAACATAAGAAAAACGGACAAAAATGTATAAAAACGGATGAAAGAGATAAAAACGTAAGAAAACGGATAAAAACAAACGAAAACAGATAAAAACTAATAAAATCGTATCTAAAGTCGAAAAACTTTAAATTATAAACGACTATTATTATAAAGGATAAATGTTGCAACAATCATTAACCAACAGGGGCTAACGTGTAAATTATAATGGAATGCACTTAACACTCGTTAAAAAAAGGACCACGAGTGTTATTCTTTAGAGTGCAACTTTTAAGTTTGTGGGACGATAGGTGAAATTTTTGACAAACCACATGGACCATTTATGTAATTTACTCTTAAATAAATTGGGATCCATCTGCATTATCATCGAATAGCCGATAATCGAAGGACAACTATTTGTGATGGGTTGAACCTAAAGCTCCGTTACCATTTTAAGAGAATTGTGGAAACCGTAGAGGGGGGTGAATACGTTTCCATTTAAAAACATATAAACTTTTGTATCAAACACCCGATCAAGTGTGATATAATATGAAAAGTGTCAACACTAGTCTTACAAGAACTAACTAGAGATAATATAAAGCAACAAGTAAGGCATGTCACATTAACACAAACCTTAGACATATTAGTAATAACATGTCATGACACAAATACTACAAACATAATAGGGTGAAAGCTGAAAACACGCAAAATAATTATTCAAAACACATGATGTACGCAACGAACTTTCAAAAAGCTGAAAACACGCAATATACTTTCAAATTTGGAACAATGTACGCAATATGACCTGGAACCAGCAGGTTACCAGGTTTCAAACTTTGAAAATTGACAGGAATAGTCCCTGTGGCTTGCGTTGACTTTCGCTGGTCATCCTTGGACTTTTTTTCACCTACAAAAGGTACAATAACGGTCCCTATGATTTGCGTAGACTTTCACATTAGTCCGTTTTTATACTTTTTCACCCGTTCTCTTACGTTTTTATCCGTTTTCGTCCATTTTTTTACGTGTTCGTTCGTTTTTATACAATTTCATCCGTTATCTTACGTTTTCGTTCATTTTTTTTACGTTTTCGTTCGTTTATATATGTTTTCACACACGTTTTTACACTCGTTTCAACACACGTTTTTACACACGTTTTCACAAACATTTTTACACACGTTTTTACATACGTTTTCACACACGTTTTTACACTCGTTTCTACACAGGTTTTCACAAACATTTTTACACACGTTTTTATATACGTTTTCACACACGTTTTTACATACATTTTCACACACGTTTTTACACACGTTTTCGCACACGTTTTTACACATGTTTTTATATACGTTTTTACACACGTTTTTATATACGTTTTCACACACGTTTTTACACACGTTTTTACATACGTTTTCACACACGTTTTTACACACGTTTTCACACACGTTTTTATATAAGTTTTCGCACACGTTTTTACACATGTTTTTATATACGTTTTTACACACGTTTTCACACTCGTTTTTACACACGTTTTCACAAACATTTTTACACACGTTTTTACATACGTTTTCACACACGTTTTTACACTCGTTTCTACACACGTTTTCACAAACATTTTTACACACGTTTTTATATACGTTTTCACACACGTTTTTACACACGTTTTTACATACGTTTTCACACACATTTTTACACACGTTTTCGCACACGTTTTTACACACGTTTTTATATACGTTTTCGCACACGTTTTTACACACATTTTTATATACGTTTTCACATACGTTTTTACACACGTTTTCACAAACATTTTTACACATGTTTTTACATACATTTTTACACTCGTTTCTACACGTTTTTATACACGTTTTTACACACGTTTTCGCACTCGTTTTTATATACGTTTTTACGCACGTTTCTATAAACGTTTTTACACACGTTTTTTGGAATTTTTTTCAGAAATTTTTTTCGGAATTTTTTTCCGATTTTTATTTCTGATCTTTTTTTGAAATTCCTTACACTTTTTTTTGTCAAAATTCTTTTTCTAATTTTTTTTTATGGACGAACACTTAAAATGGAGTGTGAAAACGTATGTAAAACGTGTGTAAAAACGAGTGTGAAAACGTATGTAAAACGTGTGTAAAAACATGTGTGAAAACGTATGTAAAAACGTGTGTAAAAATGTTTGTGAAAACGTATGTAAAAACATGTGTAAAAATGTGTGTGAAAACGTGTGTAGAAACGAGTGTAAAAACGTGTGTGAAAACGTATGTAAAAACGTGTGTAAAAATGTTTGTGAAAACGTGTGTAAAAACGAGTGTGAAAACGTATGTAAAAATGTGTGTAAAAACGTGTGTGAAAACGTATATAAAAACGTGTGTAAAAATGTTTGTGAAAACGTGTGTAGAAACGAGTGTAAAAACGTGTGTGAAAATGTATGTAAAAACGTGTGTAAAAATGTTTGTGAAAACGTGTGTAAAAACGAGTGTGAAAACGTATGTAAAAACGTGTGTAAAAACGTGTGTGAAAACGTATATAAAAACGTGTGTAAAAACGTATGTGAAAATGTATATAAAAACGTGTGTAAAAACGTGTGCGAAAACGTATATAAAAACGTGTGTAAAAACGTGTGCGAAAACGTGTGTGAAAATGTATGTAAAAACGTGTGTAAAAACGTGTGTGAGAACGTATATAAAAACGTGTGTAAAAATGTTTGTGAAAACGTGTGTAGAAATGAGTGTAAAAACGTGTGTGAAAACGTATGTAAAAACATGTGTAAAAATGTTTGTGAAAACGTGTGTAAAAACGTGTGTAGAAACGAGTGTAAAAACGTGTGTGAAAACGTATATAAACGAACGAAAACGTAAAAAAAATGAACGAAAACGTAAGAGAACGGATGAAATTGTATAAAAATGAACGAACACGTAAAAAAATGGACGAAAACGGATAAAAACGTAAGAGAACGGGTGAAAAAGTATAAAAACGGACTAATGTGAAAGTCTACGCAAACCATAGGGACCGTTATTGTACCTTTTGTAGGTGAAAAAAAGTCCAAGAATGACCAGCGAAAGTCAACGCAAGTCACAAGGACTATTCCTGTCAATTTTCAAAGTTTGAAACCTGGTAACCTGCTGGTTCCAGGTCATATTGCGTACATTGTTCCAAATTTGAAAGTATATTGCGTGTTTTCAGCTTTTTGAAAGTTCGTTGCGTACATCGTGTGTTTTGAATAATTATTTTGCGTGTTTTCAGCTTTCACCCAACATAATATAAGCAACAAGCAACACAAATATAAATGCGATGAAAAGTATAAATGTAAAGCGGTAAATGCAAGAATAAATGTAAAGAGATAAGTAAAGAAAGCGCAAACCGGACACGATGATTTATAGTGGTTCGGTCATGAAGCTCCTCTTCGCCCTACTCAACTCCTTGAGTACCCAACTCATGAGTTACTTCACTAATCAACAAACTCCCTTCACGGCGGAGAAAACCATACAACGTCGCTTACAATATTTTCCTACTAATCTAGAAGTCGAGTTCTTCTTCGGGTACAACCAAACCCGTTATGTTTTATGGCCCAACATAATAAACCTTGTATTTTGAGGCCTAAACACATAAACCGCGCGCTTACTTTATTTTTCGACATTAAGCTAGATGTCGAGTACTAATCTAGCTAGTACCAATCTCACTCACAATCTACCCGATCCTTACAAATCACACAAGCTACAAGATCCACATGATATACACTCGATCTACCCGATCTACTCACGATTTACCCGATCAACACATTCTGCACGATCTACCTAATCTACACACTATCAACACAAGCTTCACAAGATCTCCCCGGTCTCTACAATATCACAATGATCCACACAAACTAACTAAACAAGATGATGGACAACTTGATGTATATCAAGATACAACAAGTGTGTAACAAATGTTACGAGTGCACTAGACTAACCTTACAACACTTTGCATCTTCATGATGCGGTGTGCTCTTCTCTTGCACTAGTAGAGGAATGAATGTGATCACTTGAATGGATGATTGGATCACTATTAAACAAAAATAAACTAACTACATGATCAAAGAAAGTGGAATGGAGTAGGTGGATAAAGAACAAAAAGTTATGTGTGAAAAACCTTGCCAAAATGTGTCAAATGATCTACTATTTATAGAGGAAGAAAAAACTAGGCGTTACAGACGGTATCACTAATTGTCAAACGTACCACTAAATTTAATGGTACCGTCAGGTATTCAGTGGTACCGTCCGTACCAGAGACGCTTCCTTTTTTGTTTTTAGTGATGAAGGTTTATTTGTGGAAGTTTGGAACTGTTTTGAGGGAAAATAGCTGTTGGGATTTTAAACCAATTTTTCAAAATAAAACATTTCTTTTTGATTCAAAAATAATTTGTAAAATGTATTTTTGAAAAAATATTTTGTCACAGTAAAAATGTGAAGTCTTTGAACAAAAAATTAATTTCTTTGATCATCCATTAAGTTTAAATTTGTTTGTTCATACCTTGAGTGATTTATGTCGGAATGGAAATCTTCGACCATACTTGAGACGTCGAGAGATGTTAATGTAAGTATGTGATGCATGGGAATCGCACCTTGCTTTACCTCTCGAGGGATCTCGAGAAGCTTACAACCCCCACCAGGCAGTGTACCTGATCGTTGTAGTATAGTATAGTGACAAGTACCGGGGGATTGATCGTTCAGCTTAGGAATAGTGTCGCTAGGATTAGAAAACCTAATTAATAGTTCTAGAGGTGAAAGATGATTATTTTTTGTATTTTTATATTTTTATGAAAGCAAGTAAAATCTCGGGTTTTAGAAGAGTGGGCGGAATTAGTTGCTATTCAACTAACCCAAAGCTATTAAAATAATGAAAATAAAATTAAACTAAATTATACTAAAGTTGTGAGCAGTGGTTGGAGAAATTGTGTTTACTTAGACTTCATTACTCCCTAGATATCTTTTACATGTTAATTACTTGTTACACTTGTATGAATGACGGATTGTATTCCTTAATACCATTCGTGGGGTGGCATACATAACTCCCCAACTCTATGAGCTCTTATCTCCTCCTACACCATGACCCAGCACAACTATAGGGATTGTAAACAGTGGCTCATGCATTAAATACAACCAATAAAGACCTAGTACGCCTCGGTTCATGTTTCTTAAGACGTTCAAGCATGTTACCATTTGGAGATCTGCCAGTTTTCTTAAGCCTAACATATAAATCATTCATTCAAAACAAGAATAGACAAGTAATCAACACATAATCAACATCTAGGTTTCATTAGATCTAAGCAAACACAAGAGAGATCTAGCCTAGCATAGTAGAATTGAGACAAGAACAAGAGATAAACAACCAACACATAGACATATTGATTGAATTGAAAGTACACTTATCTCAATTACAATGCAAGGTCTCAAGGGTTTGGAACCCTTGAAAAACCTGTAAAAGAGGCACCAAAATCGTCTTTAGGGTTTCACCAAAAACTTCTCTCTTTTAATGAAAAAAACTAGAAAACTATATATAGGAAAAACAGTCTAACGGCGTCAAGAGTAACTTCTGACGCCGTCACCTCGCCGCCATATACTTCCTTGGACGGCCTAGATCCACTTATGACGGCCTATGTGACGCCGTCACCACCCACGGTATATTATTTTAGCCACTTTGACGCCGTCACGAGTCCTTCTGACGCCGTCACCACCTTCGATATTTAATTCTTCATGTCTGACGCCGTCAAGCTGATGGTCTTGACGCCGTCACCTTGTATTTTCAGCATGCAAATTAGGTACTTAGCCGTTTTCTTCACTTTTATGCTCCAAAAACGTCCAAAATAGCTTCTTTTCCAGAATTCACTCTCCAAACACCTAAAATCACAAAAGGAACGATTTAGGGCAATATTTGATCAAATAAAGTCGGATTCGGGCTTAAATGACCCCCTAAAAACGGATCATTTTTCGCCTCATCAGTATGCATCAATGATTAGTGTTTACAAGTAACTTGTGCATTTTACATTTTGCATTACAAGTTACATGTTTGTCATCATTAAAACCGAAGAAACCGTTTACTTTAAATATCGTAATATTTGCATTAACAAAAATATTTAAAATAATTGAGTTGATTGAATTATGAGAAAATACATATAACCTAATATTTATAGCCTAATACTTGGCATATGCAAAAACTAATCCTATACAAATAATAATATAATTCTAACTATAATATAAGGGTTGAGTTATTTTTGATTAGTTTAGTTTTCTACATTCTGAAAACTCATCTTAACCATCCAAAACATTTGATCAAATTGACCAGATCAAACATTAACTTTCACTTTTTTTCACTCCCATCAATTTTAGTATATATATTAAGTATCGAGAAAATCCGCGAGAAATACGGATTTACTGAGTCGTTCTCCCAACGAAAGTTGAATGGAATCTCGAATTATCGAATTGTGAATCGTGTAGTGAAAAGTGAATAGTAAAAATTGTGATGGTGAAATTCAAATTATGAAAAGAAATAATGAATAAGGCATAAAGTACAAGTTAGGTACGAACAAATGTTTAAAATCTAAAAATGGAAATGCAAACGAGAAAACTAAACGTAACGTACGAAATAAAACGTAACTTTTTAACTAAAAATAATCCTACAAGTGTGAAAAAAATTTCTAAAAATCTTAAACTAATAAAAAGAATTTTGAGAAAAAGAAAAATATTTTTTTAACTTTTTATTTATTTTCTATGATTTATTATCTATTTTTGGAATTAAAAAGTAATTAAAAATTAAAGAAAATGTAAAAAATAATGGGAAAATTATAAAATCTATTCTAAAAAATCTAAAATATTATAAAAGACTTATCTGAAATATTTTTGTATTTTTTATTGCTTTTTCTGAATTTTTATTGATTTTTGTTTATTAAAAAGTGATTATAAATGAAGAAAAATAGTAAATCAACTTGGAAAAATCTGAAAAAATTACAAAAAATCTAAAATAATATGAAAAACTTGCAGAAAAATTTTGAAAAGAAAATAAGAAGCAGAAGTGCTTATTTGCTTATAAAACAGCTTATTGCAAGTGCTTATTTATAAGCAATTGCCACAAAACTTAACCAAACTGAAACCATAAATGTAATATGCTACAATAAGCTCAATTAAACTCAAAAATGAATAGAAATCACACAGAGACAATGGAAATCAAACAATAAGCAGTCTATGCAAGCTAATGAAAAGCAATAAGCACTCCAGGATAAGCCAAAATAACAAATTCAAGGTAAACTACTTTAATACACTATAAGGAACTCAGATACATCAAATAAGCAAAAGCACAAGCTCAATTGATAACTAGCAGGCCTACTCTAATGACAGTAAAACTGTCTCAAACCCCTAACTAGGAGATCCAATAAGTTGCTCTTAATAAGCTCAATACTATGAAACCTAATTTGTCGTTTTGATGTACTAACCTAGAGTAACCTGAAAGTGAAGCTAAAACACCAAAACGACAACAGTTAAGCATAGCAATCCTCTAATCCAAACTCTACCAAAAATCCTGTATACACTAAAAACTAAGATCTACACTATCAATCTCCAATCCACTGATCCAATAAGCTAAAATAATAATTCCAGAAGCAAATTCAGTAATTAAATGCAATAGAAACAATCAATTACTCAGATCCACAGATTAATGCACTATTAAGGTGAGAAATGGAATTAAAACTTACAACAACTGATATCTCAGCTTGAAAAGAGATATTTCACTATGCTTGCCTGTCTCTAGACAGGCTCAACCTTCTACTTTCTGATTTGGCCTGTCAAATCCACCTCAGATCACCAATATACCATGACAGATTGACTATCTGTTGACTGTTTGTATTGTAAAACTATGAAGCTGAAATTACAAACTTACCAAAGCTATAAAAGCTAGAATGAGATGTATAAAACTACAACAAAGCTTAAATGAAAGCTGATCTTAAAACAACAAACTATTTTTATATTTTTTTTATATTTTCTGTTTTAAAAGTCACCTTTGAAACATAAGAAAAGCTGAATTGAGTATAAACTAATTTGAAATGCTTAACAACTGAATTAAAAACTGAATGTTTTAAAAAGATTAAAGCTGAAATTAAATCAACAAGCAATATCAAACTGAGATTATCAAAACTTAAAAGGAATTCATTAAAGATAAAAGTTACAACTAAACTATTCTATTACATGAAAGAAATTTAGCAGAGCTTCGCTAATCTATCACTCTACACCTATTACACTGATCCTAGCATTCTATTTATACTAATAGGAAGAAGAATCTAGAGGATAGGCTCACGGATTGCCAGCTTGGCAATCCGTGTGATATGTGTTTCTTGTGATCATCTTAGAGCCGTGTGATCATTTCCCAATGATTGCACCTTCATGATAGCCCTTGGATCATATCAAGTGACGCGTTCCAACCAACCAATAGCTGCCACGTAGTCTCTTGTGTGTTTGTTTGAGTCTGACACCCTTCTAGAAACATTTGATTTGACCCAATTGCCCTTAATTGCTGTAATTAAGGGGTGGGGTAATTAGGGTTCTAAGGTGAATAGTGTTTCTGGGTTGAGTGGGGGGAAAAGAGGGGCTGGTAAATGGGGTAATATTAAATTGGTTTTGACTTTTATTGACTTTGACTTGTTGACCTGTTGACCATGGTGGGATGGTTGGGCTTGTGGTGTTTTGGTATTGGATTGGACAATTGGACCAGAATTTTAGTGGATTTGGTTTTTAGAAGTAATATTACTTGACAAGGATTAATGTGGTATTTTCTGAAATCTCAGGGACCAATTCTGATAATTTTCCAAAGTACAATCCAAGGGCTTCTCTTGTAAAATTCTGATTTCCCAAGGACCATAGATGTCATAAGCTGAAAAGTGTCTTCCAAGGATTAAAATTTCCAGATTCTGAAACTTGAAGGACCAATTCTGAAAATATCATGATACTTCATCCAGAGATCAAAATTGACAAATCACACTTCTCTGAGGTCTTTAATAGGCTCAGCATTGACTTTCCTTGACTAATCTGCACACGTTCTACTCTCGTGCTCGTTTTTGTTGATTTTCGTTTGATTTTCGTCAATTATTGAAATATCCATACCTGCACATTTACAATCACAAAAACATGTTTTCTTTGGCATTTAAGGTTAGTTTTTGGATTATAAAGTCCTATTTTAGTTCAGAAAAAGGTGAGTGAATAAACACTCACCAACATCATGTTGAGTGTCCAAACTTACAGTTTAATATTATATCACATGTGATAATTCAAGTGGATTTGACCATAAAAACATTATTCTATTTATCACACAAAGTTTATAACCTTCCAAATATTTTACTTAATATATCACTTGTGATATAAAACTAATCTGTAAGTTAGAACACTCAACTTTTATAAATAAACTTAATTGATTTGGAAGGTCCAAAAACTATGTGACACATGATTGGAAAGCTAAGGATAAGTATTTTTCAATGCCAAAAATGACAGATCGTTTGGAGTTCTACATAAATATTTATACCCGTTTTACAAAAACATGTTGAGTGTTCCAACTTACAGATTAGTGTTATATCACAAATGATATATCAAGCAAAATATTGGACCGAGAAAAAACAAAAGAAAACGAAAGGGAAAAAAATTTGTCAAAAGTATATGAAAGTGTCAATCTATTGAAAGATAATTACATACTCGTCACGATTGTGTAATTTTTGTAAGTTAACGGTTTATGATTTTTTAGATTGTAATTTTTTTAATGAGTGAAAGTGGGTTTTAATTAAAAAAAAATATAAGAATAAAAGGTGTGTAAGTTAATCATACTATCTTATAAACCATTTGAACCTTTAAAAAAAAAATAAATAAATACTTTAAATTTCGCATTACAATTAAAAGTACAACTAATTAAAACACATTTTCTAAATCTTTAAATAGAAATACTTAACATTACAAGTTTTTAAGCTAAAAGTACAACTAAATTAAACGCATTTACTAACCTAAAAAAAAAAAAAGAAAAAGGAAAAAAAAAAAATTAATGTGGTCAAAATATTTAATGTAGTCAAATAATTAATTGGTCAATAAATACAATTACTGCAGTTAGTAAAACACATTTTACATAAAAAATACAATTATTAAGCATATTATACAACTAACTTAAACACAATTACTGCATTAAATGTCACTAATACAAATAATAAAGCATACTCAGTATTATACAAATATTCAAAGCCGAACAGGCAATGGGCCAAATGGGCTAGATCCTGAATGGGCACGGGCCAAACGGGCTCGAGCCCGAACGGTTTACAACTCCTAGCTATCACTTTTGTCTTTTGATGTCGTTAAAATTTATATTAGAGTACCCGCCGCTTCAACGCGCAGGTACCCTACTAGTACATTTTAATGTTTAATCTTATCCATTAAATTAAATTACTTGAATACTGAGGATTAGTCCCTCAAAATATAAGAAAATGAATGTCCTTAGCTTTTATGATTAAGAGGAAAATCTTTCAAAAAAAAAAAAAAGATGAAGTAGGAAAAATAACATAACTACTAAAAGTGTCATTCTAGTAAAATAAGGGGACTATTTTTAGCACACCGTTGAATGTTGCAATTTATACTACTTGGAGAGCAAGTCTTATCTGGGGCCCGCATTTCCAGTATCCTATTATTTTAACTAATTTTATCTTTGTCCAAAGCAAACCGTTTGTTACGGACTTCAAAAATATTAGCTTAGGATCTTGGCTCGGATTTGATGTAACACAGTGATAGTTGTCATTTCTCACTTTTGCCCCATTATTATTTATATTCTTCCATTTTGATCGCCATGATCCTGGATTAATTTTTTACTGTATTTAACTAGAATAAGTTTGGTTAATTCAAATGACGAGATGATGACAGATTAATGTCCTTCATTAGGATGAAAGATTGCATGGTAAGAAACTTTAATAGAATACGTTTTTTACATGAACTCAACTACTAGATTAAAATATTATGATTTGTTTTCTTAAAAGATATATCATGGCTAGTTTTTTTTCAAATAAATTAGTAAGATATAAGTCATATAACTATTCTAAAATTAGTGTAAATTTATAGAAAATGATAATACATAGTCTATGTCTTTTTCAAAATACGGCGAAGCACTTATGCATGTTTGGAAAAAAACAAACATAAACCTCTATCCTTCCGCAGACAAAAAAAGTGAAAAGAGAGAAAAAGTGCTTATTAGGGGGAAAAAAACAAACAACACCTACATAACAATGTTTAATTTGTTTTATAAGATTAAATCCGATATTCTAAGCAAAAATGTGATTTTTTGAAAATTAAACGGCTCATACTAAAAGCACTAAAGTAGTATAATTTAATGTGGAAATTGAAAATTAGAAGTGATCATTAAACTATAGCTTAAAAAGATAAATAATAAATTTAAAGTGACAATTGATAGTAAAAGAAATAAGACTTTTAACGATATAATACTATATTTGATTAAGCAATATCATTACATATTTACACTCATAAAAATGTAATGGCCACCTTTGCAACTTTAAATATAGAAAGTAGGTTGTCCAAAATGAAAAAATACTCAAAATAGTGGGGGTAATATTCCTCATTGTTTCGGAACCTGAGGCTCGGTTAACAAACCTTAGCTATGGTCCAATAAACACGGTTTCATACTCCCGCTCATATATATTGGTCTATTTAATCCCACCCCAAACACACACACACCATCTCTCACTCTTAACTTAGTCAGGTTGAGAAACAACACATACATATAGTGTACTGAGGAAGCTAATGGCTGTTTTATGATTTTTGCTTCAATTCGGTCTTCAAGTAATGGCAAAGTTAGTCACTGATTAATATCTGCCCTTTTATTCTCTTCTTTAGATAATCAAATTTGATCATGCATTTTATGTTTATGTTTATCTGGCCCTTTTATTATTTTCTACTTATATGTTTTTATGTGAATTTCTTACATATATTGTTTTTCTGCTTTATTACTCCCTCCATCCCAAAATATAAGTCACTTCGCTATTTTTGGTTTCTCAAAATTAATGTCCACTTTCAGTTTAAATCAATCACAATGGTTTTAAGTGGGTGATATTGAAATTTTATTGGAGTAATATTTTAGTGGATCCATTTTTTCTAAACTTTGTGAAAGTATGAAAGTGGACATTTAATTACGGAGGGATTACATGTTTTGAAATTTTTTATGCTACTGGATCCATATATGATTTACCTATGTATGTGTTTGTGATATATTGATTTGGTTTTATTTCATTTTTAGGTGTTGAGTTATTTTGAGGATGTTGAGTTCTAAAGCAGCGCGCAAAATAGTGCATTTGATTAATTATTGTCTTAACAATGTATTAATTTAGGGTGCACCTTTTGGTTATGCATCATGGTATCAATATCGGATCGCGCATTAGTTTAACAGGATGTTGCCATCTTTGTTGCTTTGATGATATTGTATATGTCCAGATGATTGTAAATGCGAATGTTTGTGACAATGTATAAATGCGAATGTTTGTGACAATGTATATAGTTCTATAATCTGTGAATGATGGGGATGATTGCGTGGTGTTGTACATTATCTTAAAATGTGAATGCATTTAGGCTGAGACTTGGATATATGGAGTCATTTACCACTGTAGTACCACAAAAATGACAAGAAAATTGGAAGAAATTCCCATTTGTCAATGTTGATGACCAGGGGCGGAGGCATGTGTAAGCCAGGGGTAGCGGTCGCTACCCCTGAACTTTTACCCGGTAGTGTAATTTTAGCGATTTTTAGCCATTTTTGGCCATTTTTTGGCGATTTCGCTACCCCTGAAACAAATTTTCGCTACCCCTAAACAAATTTTCGTATTTCGCTACCCCTAAACTTGGCTCCTGGCTCCGCCACTGTTGATGACGACAACGATGTTTCCCTTTTTGGAATTTTTCCAAGCTAAATATTAAATACTTATTTGCTACTGTAAAAGAATAGACCACCAACTGTTTTTGTTTCCACAAAGATACCATATTTTGTTGCTATAGATAGGTTAGAACATAAGCTCAATCGAGTTGTACTGCTGTACATCACAGTTTTCTTCGATGCCCCTTTATCCTATTATCTTAACAAAAATAACATATTAACCTACCATAGTACCATATAACATTGGTATTAAGGTCACCAGTGTAAAGAGATACTAATAATCATTTTAAGAAAGGCAAATTCATACTCCCATACGTAGACATACTATACATGTCCCTATAGCAGGTTGAACCCATACCCTTTTGGTTGACGAGATGATGTGAGTCTACTCAGATATATAGTGTCTACTCATGTTAGTGTATTCTAGTTACAAAAATAGGCAGGTGATTTAACTGGAATTTTTGGGGGTTTTAAATAGGTATGTGTGGAGATGGTCCCCTAAAATTATGAAAGAAATAGACATGTAGTAAATGAAAACAACTAATGTAAATGATAGAATCTTTCTATTTACAGTAACTATAGGTAACAGCATCTAGTTTTTTTGCTTACATAAATAGAAAAAGTATACATATTGATCTGGAGTTGGTTAACATTCCTAAAAAAGTGAGATGCAAAGCTATTGTTATGATTTATGTTTTATACTTACTACTATGACATTCTTCTCTTTGTTGAAAGTTAGTTTCGTAACTAACTCAAGCCTGACATTTGAATATTGCAGGAGTTGGTTTATAGATGGTATAACAATTGCAAGGAGTATAAAAGCGTCTGGTCTTCCTTCCGCATATCCTCAACACAAGGACAGTCTACCGAATTGGGAATGTCCCCAATGCAGTTTCAAGATTGATAGTTGCAATGTAAGATATCAAATTTGAAGCTCATTAGTGTTGTGGGATTTCATGAACACATCACAAATGATCTAGCTAGTCACATAATCACATGCATGTCTTTATCTTGACTTAAAATTATAACTGTTTTCTCTCTTTGAAGGCGCCGAATAAGTGGCCTGGGCTCCCTGTTGGAGTCAAATTCGATCCATCCGACGTCGAGTTGTTGGAACATTTAGAAATCAAATGTGGGTCGGGGAATGGAAAGCCAAATCCATATATTGACGTCTTCATTCCAACAATTGATGTAGATGAAGGAATTTGCTACAAACATCCTGAAAATCTTCCTGGTTAGCATACATTTCATTTTTCAAATATTTATCATAACTTATTATTTTATTTTTTTTAATGGCATATAGTTATCATAAGTGCTAAGCTTAATTAGCCTTTTCAACCACTTCATTTCAAGTAAAGATGGAAACATTACTTTATCATTTTTAACTGATAATAATTCATGGACCACGTTTTCTTGTGATTTTGTAGGATCAAGAAAAGATGGAAACAGCTTTCATTTCTTTTATAGAACTACAAACGCATACACAACAGGTCAGCGAAAGCGTAGGAAGATCTACAATGAATCTGGTTCAGCGACAACTGATGTTCGCTGGCACAAGACTGGTAAGACAAAAGCTATCCTTAAGAATGGAGTTCACTTAGGATTTAAAAAGATCATGGTTCTTTATGGAACTTCTATTGGGGGTTCCAAACCTTGTAAAATAAATTGGATTATGCATCAATTCCATCTAGGAACCAATGAAGAAGAGAAGGATGGAGAATATGTAGTTGCGAAGATATTTTTTCAGGCACAAAAGATGATTGATAATACTGGTGCTGGTGATGAAGAATCAGACTCACGATCGAGCCTAACCAGTCCCACAACTCCAATGATCAATGTCCCTCATCCACCGAGGTCAGAAATACGGACTCCTGCATATGAAGACATCACCAATGATGATTCTGTTCTCCAATCACTAGCACAAGCACAGGTTGGTAGCTAGATCTTTTTGCTATGTGGCGTAAGAAAATAGATGTAGTCGTACATATATTATCAAGAGCACTATTAATGATATTGATTAATGTTTTTTCTATGCGAGGTTAGGAATCAGAGTGCTTTGAGCAAAAATACAATCCTTCCAGTTCTACTTCTGAAGTAATTAAGGATGATCTGAAGCCACCAGCCTGTGAAGATAATTCACAAGACATTGATTGGGATGCACTTTATAACTCACTCATCGACCAAGGCAATCTTGGATCCAATGTAAATACTAACAATGCTGCAGGAAATGCTAGCGCCACAAGTGTTGGAACAACTGGCCTTGAGAATCTGGACTTGGATAATGTACCAGATTTTACCCTTGCGGTAAGCTTAGCCTCTCATTCCTCTTATATGAAAGTGTTCGTAGAGTTGGCAAAATATGAACTTTAACCTGAGTTTTTTTTTTTTTTTTTTTTTTTTTTTTTTTTTTTTTTTTTTTTTTTTTTATCAGCAAAATGGGGTTAGTAGGGTAACAAGTTAAAATTAACCATTTAACCCATTTTCTTTTTAACCGAACTGTCTGAGAAATGTCACATCTAAGTGTTAGTTTTCTGATATAAGCCAAGAAAAAAAACGTTAGTCTTCAACATGCACTTTCTTTTTGTAGACAATAATTTGGAATGGTGATCTTTTGTGTATGTTTCTACTCGAATAGTTTGAATGATAAATCCTTAATTCTTTCATTAATATGTGGATGCAGGACTTGTATTTTTCACCTGAAGACAGTCTGAGTGGTTGGTTAGATCGATTATAGAGGAAGAAGCTTTTTATCACCATACGGTCTTTATCAAGCTCTTACATGTGTATAGTAAGTTCCTTGAGATTGGTTCATGCAACACAATCTTATGGTTTCTAATTTGGGACTGTTTTTTGTTATGACATGTATGAGTGACGTGTATTGTATGTACTATGTAATACACAAATCTGTTGTCTTTCTAGTAACCATGCGGAGTATGACTTCTTTTCATTAGTTAGGTGTTTTGTGTTTGTTAAGATTAAAGATCGTCCGAGTTTGAATCTGATTCGCATATCTAAATTTAAATATGGTGTTGAAAAGTTTGAATCTTATTCTAACTTAATATGAATAAGTGTTGAGAAATCTGAATCTGATTAATATAACAATGTTTTTTTTTTTTTTTTTTTTAAATACCATAATGTGTTAAATTATTAATGTTTATAATAAAAATATAATTTTTTTTTACAAAATATGACTTGACACGGACACAATACTAAGGGGTTATGGTTGTGGTTAAATGGGTGGTTGACACGGTTAAGAAGTTTAATAACAGATCGGGCTCGGGTTTGGGTTGACAATCTGAACCCATCAAAACATGTTTGGGTTTTGATATAACATTTCATCACGGATTGTCACCCTAATTATTATCATCTTGTACATCACTTTATTTAACAAAAAATGTGCGATGATTCTCTTTATATGTATATTCTATATGAAAGTGAGCAAAACAAACAATTCGAAAAGAAAATCATATCTAAAACATAACCGAAAAAACACATAAAAAAACAAAGTTATGAGTATTAATAGATGTTAAGACACTCCTTCAATATCTAGTTCAATAAGAGGGGTTTTGATTTCTTACCACGTCTTAATGACCACAAAAAAAAAATAAAAAAAATAAATAAAATAATAATAATAATAATAATAATAATAATAATAATAATAATAATAATAATAATAATAATAATAATAATAATAAAACAAAACCCCTATTGGAAATTTTACATTTCAAAAAAATCAATTCATACCTTATTTAGTAATAATTGTATTTAAAAAAAATATTATTTTCTTATTAGGTAACATTTTATATTTATCCATAAAAGATAAATACAAAAAAATATAGATAAGATACAATTAACACAAGTAGAAGATAAATACAAAAAATATAGATAAGATACAATTAATAATAGGATTAAAATTTTTAAATAATTATCTTTAATAATAAAAAACTATAATTAAATATCATAAATCAAACAAAACAAAAATTAAATTATTTGTTTTTTAATAAATAAAAATATATTATTCAAAAAAATTTTAAAAACCCGCGCGTGCGCGGGAATTATAACTAGTAATAATAATAAAATAAAATTCTTAATCTTGACAGTGTGTTACCGCTTTTAAAAAAAAAAAAAAAAAAAAAAAAAAACTTTTTGATCTAAATATCTGACCCCGACTGCGTCAAATTAAAAGGTTATTTAAGAGGCTTTTGAAAAATCAAACACAGCCTAGTCTAAAGTTTGGTAAGTAGTTATGGTTGTTGTATATGATTGGAAGTGGGCCAAGTGCAAATGATACTGGTCCAAATTAAGAAAAACTTTTCTTTTATTACTAGCCCAAAAATGAGCCCGTAATTTATAGCCGGAACGTAGAGACCAAAATTCAAACATTTGACCATTATCGTGTTTTGTGGTAACTTTCATTTTTAATACTAAAGCTATGGTGTGTTTGGTATAGATTGAGATACTCTCATGTTTACTTTAAACACGAGAGATCATGTTAACAATATTGTGAGAGTAAACAAAACTGTGGGCCATTAACTTTTATTAAGAAATTGATCTTCATTTCATTTATCTTGTTTTTAATCGGCTAACATAACATCTCATGTTAAATTGAATATAAGAGGATCTTAATCCGTTTGGTATACATGGATATCAAGAAATTATTCTAAATAATGCTGTTTGTTTAGTGATTTTGGTAGCAAAACCGAAATCATATTATGTAGTTATACTTTAAAGTCATCTATTTAGTAGGTAAGACGTGAATAGTTTCATTTCTAGATAAGTGGATCTATATTTTTTACTATTTATTTATCAACAAAAATATATGTTTCAAAAAGTATGATACCAAAATTTAATTATCAAACAAACAAAAATACTATAATCGATATCTTAACCAATATTCATTCTTATACCATCTTATATCATTTCGGGTAACAAACCATACGGCACCTAAGTTGACTTACAAATCCAGTCTCTTCTATACCCACAAGGCCACAACGATTTTGTTTTACGCCTAAGCACCCTTAAATTCACCCACTTTCAATATACTTTTTATACATATTAATAAAATTGTTTGAAATCATGGATTTCACTAATCCAAACGATTCATTGGCTATTGCTTCCAAGTTTTTATTATTAGTTTTTCCTTTTAAATTTCCGACACGCACTCTAAATAATTTTGCCACATAAAAAAGCTATTACGTAATTCCAAAGAGACCATCAAACAATATTTCTATTTGTATTAAGTATTGTTGTTTACTTTATATAATAGACGCATTTAAAATTGTTATTGGAATCTAAGCTGAAACCAATAGGCCAATTTGTGATAAATGTATTCGATTAATCTAAAGTTATATGATTCAACTTTTACTTCAGTTGGGCTATGTGTAATGATCAATTTTTTCTTCACCTCCACCTCAATGCAACATTAATTTTTCATCACACCACCTAATTCATCATTCACCACCGAACCAAACACATATGAATATACTTTATACATATATACCCCCATACACTCACAACAACAATAATAATAATAATAATAATAATAATAATAACACCTTCTTTTCTTTGGTTTTCTTAGGTGGTCTGCATCACCTAATCAACCCAAAAATCTTGTCTTGACGTTCCAATATCACCATCTGTAATGGTGTTCACCTTGGTTTAAAAATACGCACATCATTGCTTAAATTGTGTGCATTATTGCATTGCATTTAGGATTTCGCATCATAGTGCCTAATTCGAGGCCATCCCAAAATGCGCTCGCATTAGACAGCAATTTGCTGCATTTGTGTATTGTTAGCCATGGTTGCAAATGTCGCAATATGAAATTTAGGTCCTTTTGGAAAGATTAAACCATTTAGAAGAATCTAAAATAGTTTATTTGACTTTAAAAAATAAAAGTTGTTTAAAGACGTTTAAAGCAAACATAATAACAACATCCAAATTACCCTTCTTTTCATGATCATGCACCATTAACATGATTTGAAATCCCGCAAAAAATATTCTTATTCCAGCTTTATGGTGTACAAGAGTTCATATTGTTCTTTGATCATACATATTATCATATATTTTAAATAATTGAGCTCCAAATCATACTTGTGATTCAAATTTAACTAAAATTTTTAGTTTTGACTTTTGCTGTTGATTTATTTATGAACGAATTAAGATTATTAGCGGCCGATATAGCTTTTAAGTATACCTTTAATACATTATAACATCATGTCATCGTGTATATGCATAGAATGGACTCTAATCATTCACGTTCAACCGCACTGATTGGTAACAATAACATGGATCCAGGCAGCAATTATGGAATTCAAGATCCAAAAATTGAAAATAAATTTACATGTTCGTAGTGTTCGAAAGTAACTAAAGGAGAGGGTCTTGTTTAAAACAACATTTACTTAGACTTTATAATATTGTTTCTAAGTATTATGTGTCATGACTTAGTGACTTATTTGTTTTATAAATAATTAGTTTCCTAGTTTTTTGTATCTCAATGACTTATTTGTAAATTTATTGCATTTACTTGATACTTTGTTTAATATACTACATAAATACTACGTATAAATAATTTTTGTATTTTTTTTAATAAAAAATGCGATCGCATTTGCAACACGCATCACACATCGTGCATCGACCTCTGTGACCTTTAATGCATCGGATCACAAAACACAATTTTAAACCAAAGTGTTCATGTGTGAAGGGTGTCTTCACCTCACCTTCACTCATTACATTACACATGTCCTTATTGCACTCAACGTGTTACTATATGTGTCACTCAACACTTAAAAAAAGGGTAAGGTGTAGTTTAATAGGTTAGATATTGTGTACTAACCTAGATGTCATGAGACGAGACTCACTTTACCCATGCTATGCTTTTTGCTTTCCTAAAATTATTTGAACACTTCAAATTTGCAAATTTCACATACATTTTTACAATCTTATATATAAAAAGGCATAAATATAATAATCATTAAGGTTACCCTCAATGATCACACCGTTACTCCCCTCTACCTCAGCGCCACATAATCATTTACCTTCTCTCACTTCCTCTCACTTTCCCCAATGGTTACATTACATTCACTTTTCATTAAAATACCAACTTTTATATAAATATGTCCTACAAAATACCATACACACACTCACACTCACAAACAAAATATTTAATTATGCAAACATCCATTTTGCACGAAAATCAATTAGGTGTCGGCTCACCTATTTTGGGTTTCTTTCCTTGGGCTGATGCGTGACCCAAAGGTGTCCCAAAGGTATTGGCCGTGAACATGGGTGTCACACCATGAGAGGAGGCTTCATTGGGAGTAGCCTAAGGGTCATCTAGTGGCTAAAATCTTAGTGTGTGCAAAAATTCTTGAAGTAGCAACACAACTTTTTAAAAAAAAGGGTACTTTAGTTGTTTTGAGCATGTACGAATGTGGCTCAAATTTTTCGTATTAATCGACAAATATTAGAACAATCTTTACTACAATACTTACAAAAAGTTTATTGCCAAACTTTGAAAACTTAATAGTTCTTAAAAATGAGTATATGGATTGCCCAAAATACCCTTCAACACATGACTTGTGAAAATTTTGAAATGAAAACACAAATCCAAACGTTTGAAATATTTGATGAAATAGAAACAATAATAAATTAAGGGTGCCTTTGCTTTGCAGATGAGATTGAAATTGAATTTGGATTTGGGAAATGTTTGAAAGAAATAAGGAATGAGAAAAAAATATAATTAATAATTCTCTAAGATAATATTTTTTGCCGTTCCCGACTCGGGGATAGGGTGCTAAATTAATAATTCTCTAAAATTATAAGATAATACATTTTTGATAATTTCTTTAGACCCCATATAAAATATAAATTAATAATTCCTTATATATAGCATATTACATGAATGATTTATGAAGGTTTCTTGAAAAATGACTCAATTGTCTTTTGTTTTTTGTTAAAATAAATTTCCCCTTTAATCTCGTCTCTAATTTTTCTTAGCATGGTAAGAACTTCTGGTGTTGTTTTCTCATAGCTCAACAAGAAATTGTTCAATGTGATTGCCGCTTTAATAGCTTCGTTTTGCGAAGGGGGCTCAATTGTAGAACTTTCATCATCTTCTTCATCGATATCATCTTTATTACTTCCAATAACGTTTTCAATAATTTCTTCATCAGTCAACAACTGTGCAACTACATTTTCTTCTGGGTGAGTCAGAACATCTTCGACATCCATTGCATTGCGATAACCCAACTCTTTGATTAAATTCTGGAGTTCTTGAGTGCTTTCACCACCTTCATCTAAGTTCTCAAAAGTCATGTTATCTGTTGATCGAAGTTTACAATAATTAAGTGGAAGCTTGAAAGGTGTTTGTAAACTAAGTATTCTACTATAAATTAATAAAATATTAATTAATATATAAATTAATAATTATTAATTTGTCGATTAATTAATAACTCTTTTAATTAATAAATTTTGGTGGTCCCAAGTGTATTATATTATAGAGTTTCTACTGTAATAATATGCGGTCCAACAATAAAAAAATCCGATTGGATGATATCACCTAAAGAGCTTAGTGGAGGTGGGATTGCACTTATTATTGAAAGTGATAGAGAATCAAAAAGGTACCAAATAAGTTACGTATTTGATATTTCTTTCATTCTTACACAAAGATATATTATGTAATGTATGACTGTCACGGTTTAAAAGAAAAATACATTTTAATAGTTTTCAAATAATTATACTAATCTCTACATTTAACCGGAACGTTACACAAAATATTTATCCAAAACATTAAATAAAATATTTAACCAAAATATCAATATAACTATCTACAGCTATAAAATTTTGTTGTTATTACTAAATATTACTCTTAAAAGTTATTAAAAATAAAAAAAATATATATAAAGGAAAAAAGAAATATTGTGTGATTGATGCAATTTTAGGTCAGGTTGGAAAGAAGCTAAAACCCTCAAAGAACAAGACAACCAAAAACCCCAAAACACACTCATTTCATAAAAAAAAAAAAAAAAAAAAAAAAACCACAAAAACAAAACAAACTCATCAAACCTTAAACAACAAATCACAACATCACCAATGAAACACATCCTTAAACCTTAAACCTTAAAATCCAATGTTCGCCACAAAACACCTCCAAAAACGCTGCTTACAAACCCTAACCCAACATTTCATCACCAAGTAAGTACCCTTTTAATTAAATTTTAATAAAATGAAATTAATTTATATTAATTCTGTATGTATGTTTATAGGGATGTGAATTTGTTAAGACATGTAACTACACCTATCCAGTCAAGTTTTGTGATTAGAGATGACGAGGTTTTGTCGAATGGGTTCGATGGGAGTCGGTTTTATTCGACGTCGAAAGGAAGGAGTATGAGGAGTAAAGTGGAGATGAGGATGAAGAAAGAGAGTGGTAAAACATTGAGGGAGATTAGGAGAGCGAAGAAGATTCAAAAGAAGTTGATGACTGATGAGGAGCGGCTTATTTATAATCTTAAAAGGGTATGGTTTTTATTTCATTTGCTTCGGTTTTTGTTATATTTGTTGTGTGATTGTGTTTGTGTTTGTGTGATGAATAGAAAGGCTTGTGGTTGTGAAATGAGAGGGTGTTTGGGATTGCTTATTTGTAAGCTGCTTAAGAATAAGCACTTTACGAGATACTGTTTGGATTTTCTTATTTTGTAAAGGATGCAATAATACTTGAAAAATAGTAATTTATCTGGGGAATGACAATTAAATCCATTTTTAAACGGTTTTAGGTTAAGTATGATGATAGATTAATATTATCACAAATAAGCAGTTTGAATAAGCGTTCCCTATTGGCCTATTTGAGTATCAGAAACTGCTTTTTTAACTTAAAATAAGCAGATAAGCAGAAGCAGTTTGGATGACACTAAACTGCTTCTGCTTCAAATAAGATGATAAGCAGAACAACAAGCTATCCCAAACACACCCTATATATACATTTGTGTGAGAATTTTGTGTGTCAATTTGAAGTTTGTGGACTTTAAGTAGATACTTGATTACTCTTTGGTTATTTGGTATAGAGAGTTTGCGAGGCTCGGACAGACACACACTAGGTATCATAATAACCGAGATACAGACCTCGAGAGGAACAAATGTATATATCATAATACTTTCATAGGCATAGAATTGGTTGCTCTGCTAATTTCGATGGGTTTGGTGAGTTATAAGATTTAAAGGTATGCCTAAAATAGTGAAGTCCCCTATCTAAGATTGGCATATGTTTCATAGATCGTGAATCTCACGTTATTGTAGGTTAATTGCAAAATATAGGGAAAACCATAAGCATCTCTAAATTTGGGGAATAGCAACTTAGAGTCCCAAATAATGGAATTTTGACTTGATGGTTGGGTCAAAAATTTTTTTGCTAAGGTATGTGTATACTCGGGATTTTATTCCCTGTTGGTCGTGGGCCTCATAGCTTGTAGATAAATAGTTTCACGGATTTGAAGTTTGCATGTTTTCTCATGCGTTTGCCATGCTACCATTGTTTCATAAACACCTTGGCCAGTTGGTTAATCTGCTTTATATCAGAAAAGGAGTCATTTGCTTAAACATCTGCATGTCATGTTGCTACGATTGCATAAATTTCCGAGTGGAAACTTACTAAAACCGTTCATCTAGTGTAATATAATATCAGTATGATACTATTCATATAAGCTTATCACTATTCAATGCCGTTCTTGTTCTGACTAGTGCAGGTCAAGAAAAAACTGGCATTGCTCCTGCAGAAGTCAAAAAAATATGAGCTAAATATCTTTTAGAGTGTGTTTGGGATTGCGTATTTGTGTTTGTGTGATGAATAGGAGATGCTTGTAGTTATGAAATGAGACGACCTATATATCTTCTAGAGGGTTTTGGGATTGCTTATTATAAGCTGCTTAAAAATAAGCACTTCATGTGATAGTGTTTGGATTTGCTTATTTTATAAAAGATGCACTAATACTCGAAAAAATAGTAATTTGTTGGGTAATTTCAGTCAAGTCCATTTATGAAAGTTTGAAGTTATATATGATGGTTAAAAGATTATTTCTAATTTCATCTTGAATACGCACTTCCAAATAATTAGTTCCCTACTTGCTTATGTACCTCAAAATAAGCAGATAAGAGAAGCAGTTTGGATGACACAAAACTGCTTCCGCCTAAATATAAGCAGATACGTAGAAAAAATAAACAATCCCAAACACGCCCTAGATATGCATTGGTCTTGGAATTTTTTGTGCAAAATTTGTGGACTGAAAGTAGATACTCGATGTAAAGTATACAAAGTTTGTGTGAGCTTTAGGACAGACACGCACTATGCCTAAAATATCGAAGTCAGCTTACTAAGATTAGCATGTGTTTGATAGGAAGCCCATATTTCATGTTATTTGGATTAATGACAATATAAAGGAAAACCGCAAAGCATCTCTAAATTTGGGAAAAGTTGAGCTTAGAGCCCAAAATGATGGGATTTGAGCTTGATGGTTGGGTCGCTAAGGTGTGCTTGTTGTCAGATCCCTTCGAGTGCTGGTTGTGGGCCTCATAATTCATAGATCATAAGTTTCACACATTTGAAGTTTGCATGTTTTCGCATCCATTTGCCATGTTACCACTGTTCAATAAAGATCTCAGCCAGCTGATTAGTTTGCTTCATGTTAGAAAAGGAATCACTTACTTAAACTCACTAAAACCATTTATTTACTATTACAATACTGTGATAATTTTTTTATAAGCTTGTCACTTTTTAATGCCGTATATGTTCCGTCAAGTGCAGGCCAAGAAAAAAGTGGCATTGCTTCTTCAGAAGCTAAAAAAGTACGAGTTACCAGAATTACCACCTCCACGACATGATCCTGAACTCTTGACATCTGAGCAAGTCCAGGCATTAAAGAAGATTGGTTTCCGGAATAGAAATTATGTACCAGTTGGTGTTCGTGGAGTGTTTGGTGGTGTGGTTCAAAACATGCACATGCATTGGAAGTTTCATGAAACTGTGCAAGTTTGTTGTGATAATTTCCCTAAAGAAAAGATTAAGGAGATGGCGACCATGCTTGCGAGATTAAGTGGTGGTATCGTGGTGAATATACATAATGTGAAGACTATTATTATGTTTCGTGGTAGAAATTACAGACAACCGAAGAATTTGATACCAATCAACACCCTTACAAAAAGAAAGGTCTGACTATATTTTTTTTGATCTGTTGTTCTTTCACTATAAGTTGATTAAGGTGTGTTTTGGGTTTGCGTTTTGAAAGTGATTGCAAGCAACTTGGAAGTTAAAATAGTATATTGTTTTTGGTCTGCTATTGATTGTTTAGGAGTCAAATTATATTAGCTGAAACAAAGCTGATTACCCAAGGTAAAAAAGATTACATATTTGTTTCTTTTTTAAACGTAATTCGAAAGACTTCTATTTCCATATCACAAAAAGTCTACTTATTTTCATAAAACTTTCACTTTGTCATTTTATCTGTTAATTCTCAAATATTCAGAATTTTTTAAACACTCAAACATCTGATTATTGCTTACTGTCATTCACTATCATATCATCATTTTTAGAATGCACTTTTAAACACCCTGTAATTGTGATGGCTTTGATTACTGAAATTCAAATCATGATTGATGTGCAGGCATTATTTAAAGCGAGATTTGAACAAGCACTTGATTCACAAAAACTAAACATAAAGAAAATAGAGCAGCAACTCAGAAGAATGAACGTAAACCCTGATGATCCAGTTGCCATGGCCAGCATACAAAGAGTGGCGTCCACATTCTTTAATGCAATAGACAAAAAAGAAGGAAGCCCGTATGTCTTCCATGGTGACAAAAAGAGCACATCAGGTACCATAGACACAAAAGAACCAGAATCTGGTGAAGACAGTGATCAAGAAGAACTTGACAAATTCATAGCAGAGATAGAAGATGCAGCCGACAAAGAGTGGGAAGCAGAAGAAGCTGCTGAGCAAGAAGAAGTTAACAAAATTAGATATCTTTATAAAGAAGACTATGACGGAAGGTATACAAAACCCGGGATGGGTAGGATGGCCCCACAGAGGATAAGTAATAGTGAAAATGACGAGGCTGATGAAGATGACGAAGACAATGAAAATGACTCAGATGAAGCTCCTTATAGATATGATGCTCCTAGAGTAGAAAGATGGAAGGGGGGTAAAAATGGAAGATCTGGTAATGGCGGGAGATTTAATGAAAGAGATGACAGCAGGTTCATGAGAGAACCCGTTCAAGAAGAGTCTGATGCAGAAGATATTTTGAATGACTTGGAAAATGTCATGTTTGAATCTGATGAAGAAAAGGAATCAAGACCGTCTTCAAAAGCTACAAATTACGAAACAGAAAGTAAGGTGAAAACATCAAAAAATTTGGATGAAGATTGGGACAGCGATTAACTTAAGAGGTAATAAATAGTGAATCATTTAGCGTTAACTTTACTTAGCCATTGGTTGTTTCTGAACCTTGTTGTTTGCTGTGATCATGCAGGGGAACATATAATGGATCAAGCTGAAGATTGTGGATAGTATCGTGTTGCAGTTCTAGGGAATAAACCAGTTGCTATCCACCATTGTCATGAAGGCAACAAGCTTAGTCAAATCTGCAGGATGGACCACTGTACACAGCATAGCGGTGCTTACTGCTGTTATTCAGTGAGTTTGCATATTTGATTTGCATTGGTTCAATTCTAGGAGATTGTGCAGAGAGTTATATGCAAGTAATACCAAGTTTGACAAATTACCTATATTATTCACCACTTCTGCATTTTGTTACTCCTCGCTTGCAATTCAAAATATACCTGATCTCTTTTTTTGTTTCATCCATGTTGGCTCTTTTTTTGTCAAAATATTGGTCTTTAATTAAGATGTCTAGACTTTTTGTTAGACAAACAAATGTGACTTAATTTTGTTCTAGGCGTGAATAGACCATGAGAAGCGCTTATATTTTTAAGAATGATACTTCCTCCCAAAGACTGTTCTACTTTATCCTCCCAAAGACTGTTCTACTTTATCCTCCTAACAAAGAAGATGATGACATATGTCCTCGTTCTTTTGTCACCATATGTTCTTCCTTGATTATTAACACGTGCCATTGTCTCCTTGTTAAGAGGATGAAGCAGGTAAGCCTTCCAATTTTATTTCATATTACCTGTCTCGGAAAAGATAATAGTATAAAAGAGTTACTCGTAACATCTGTAATGAGATATGCTTTTACCACACGAACCCCTGCCTCATGTTTATGTGGCTCTATTTCTGCCAACTTTGTCGGGTTGCATAAGATATAATTGAAACCCCATGAGCAAAGTATCAACATAAACAATAAAACATGACAGAGGACCACCCTTGCCCATGCAGCTGGTTCACATAAACTCCACACCTGGTCTGGACCAGCCAGTGGGCTGCTGGTTCGATGATTTTAAATTACTGTTGACAAGATTCCATTTCTTGTTTGGTTTCATTTTTTTTAAGAATCTGTCCAGTTCTAGTTAATTCCTTATTAAACCCAATTTTACTTATTTTGGTTGTCTATGTTTTATTGTTCAATTTCCTCCCACTTAATTTCCATTAGAATTCTTGACTAAAAATTATCTTTATTACTATCATCTTGTCATCAGCAACATCATCTATATTCTATTTTTCTTAGTTGTTTATTAGCAGTGGTCTTCTAATTATTTATAATCATGATTCATGACAATAATTTTAATTGTCATCATATCCTATCTTTTTTCTTATATTTGCAGTATTACTTTTTTTTTTTTTTTATATGTTACAATAATGTGTATTTAAGTTTATTGATTTTGATTGTTTGCCGAGAAAATTAAACAAGAATTGATCAAGGATGATTAAACAAGTCCCAGTTAAAATCACACAAACTTTGTATCAACTGATAAAATTACTCAAGTTTAAATTATTTCATTAGTCACCGATACATTGTTTCAACTACAATAATAAATCAAGTTTGGGTATTGTCTTATGTGGAAATTGTTAGTAATAGGTTTTGATCTTTAAATTAAATTTGAACAAATTTATGGAAACAATATTAAAACTTGATTACACAATTTTCTCTCTAAATCAACGGTACTTTAATCCAGAAATATTTTGATGTATCTATCAAAAGTTTCCTGTCTATTCCAAGTCAACCAAAAACATGAGTTGACTAATATAGTACTGTAATTCTTTGACACTTTGTTTCATTCAATCAATAAAAGTATTTTCTTAAGTGCTTCCTAAGACCACTTGACTGGTTCAGGTCTTTTCTCTTATTCTACTAAGTCATCTTTGCCCGGTCTATAATCATTTTTTAAATCTGATATCCATGTACTTACCTTTTATACGAAAATCGAAACTGGTTAGTCAAGATACACCACGTTTAATCAAGGAAACGATCAAATGAAAGTGACCCGATTAGTCCATCCATTAACCGCGTTGCAATTTGTTTGCATTAGCCTTAAAATGATAAGTGAACACATTAACATGATAGTAACATCACAAACCAGACAAAAGTTTGTGCGGTGGGAAAACATGACTCTTTTAAGTCTATCCCAAGTCCACCTCCCGTTACACAAAAGATGTCGAAATTTCCTTATATTCTTTGGAAAATTCCCCAAAAGCACTAATTTCTATTTTATGTGTGCACCTTTCAATCAAAACCAGTTGACCTCAAGACAACATGCTTACCACTAAAAGTTGATCCATATCATTCCTTATCCCAACTAGTACAATACAAGTCATGCCAATACATCCTAATTTGAACAAACAAATTTTTTTGAAACAAAAACTCAATATGCAAATGTATAGTATATAATGCCTCGGCATCCTGAACAAATACAGGTACAGCGGGGAAAAAGAATGTACAACTAAATCGCCTCCCGTTGGTAAACAAAAAGTACTTAAACTATATGTATCATGAAAGGTTACACTAAAGTTCATCCAGCTTCTCGTATGCAATTACCAGGCAATAGATACCTATACATGTCGGCATTTTCTAATAGATAAGCAGGAAGATGGACTGCTGAATAAGAATGAGGGACCGGACCCATCTTTGCTATAATATCCTTAAAAGTGTACTCTTCAGGAAGCATATCGTATAAGTCATCACCACTGCAAATCACATTTTGAATCCTTTTTGGCTCAAGAAAATGAGAGAATCTAACTCTGTCAGTGTGGCTATAAGCTTTCATCTTAAATACAAAATCGCTAATTTTTCTAAAACAAAAGCTACAATGCCACCCTGAATCCGCCAATAAGTAGTCTGTTTGACGGTAATGAGCATATCTTGTTTTACCCTTCTGGTACTCATGAACCGAAGCTCTCCAACTGCCATGATCTACATTGAACTCAAAAGAGTACAAATAATTATTCATATTTAAATGAACAATTGGTGGAGGCCCGTCACACCATCTTAAAAGATCGATAGTATGAGCACTAGGAATTTCATCAACATCAGACATTATCAACAAATCCCCATTTTCTATACCGGCTATTCTAAGAAGATGATCAAGTGCCACTCTTTGATAAGCTTCTTCAATAAAAGGGTTTTCACCCTTTCTAAATCTTCCACCGATTGTGCCATAAGTCAAACGGGATTCCACAAAATCAAATCTTTCTCGATTAATTGCAAAGTAATGAGGTTTTGGTATGCTTGTGAAAGTAGAGTTGGTTTCAAGAAGCACAAACTGAGTGATATAGGGATGCAGCTCTTTCCATCTAATTGTAAGCATGTCAATTTCATTATTGAACAGAACTGCATCATAAACCTTTTTGGGATACTCACGTACCTCCCAACCATGGAGTTTGCAAAGTGAGGCCATTGAAACGTTTTCATGATAGTAATGAGGAATGTGGACGAAAGGCTTAGGGGGAGATTGCCATAAAGGT
Source organism: Artemisia argyi (assembly GCA_030686995.1). Lineage (NCBI taxonomy): Eukaryota > Viridiplantae > Streptophyta > Magnoliopsida > Asterales > Asteraceae > Artemisia > Artemisia argyi. The sequence goes on from CM060701.1 coordinate 196,593,352, forward strand.
CTTAAAAAGTAGGTGATCTTTTGTCCATGGAAGTAAATACCCATGAAACCAATCGGAATGACTAAAAACAATACAACAAACGTCCGCAGATCAAGAGATTGCATCATGCAACGAACCCGATCCATTTTGCTTACCTCCTACAATTTTAAAACAATAGAAAACCATTAAGCATCAACAAGAAAGTTTAACCTGATGATGAAAAGCCTAAAACTGCATTTGTATCAGACAAAAACAATAGTTATCAACTTTCCTGGCAAAGTGGGAGATCTTTTTTAATTAAAAGATGAACTTAATGAATCCGAATAACACAACGGGTGCATTTAACATGATTATCACTTCTTCAAATGGTAATCATCAAGAAAACATATCACAATACTGATAATCTAATTCTAATTATGCAAATAGCAGTAATCACTTTCAAAACGTAAATCCAGACACCCATGAAAAAGATTCGAATCAAAACACACGTAAACCCTTCTTTATCTTGACAAAGTTTGCATTATATTCCAAGAATCAATACCAAAACTCTAGAAAGGTTAAGAACTTGCAAGCTAGCCTTTTTAAACCACTTTACACTTCAAATTCCTTAAACCATCAATTAGCAACCAACCAATAAGAATTAAACCAAAAATACTTATCCAAATTAACCCATATCCAATAGGTCTAATGTTAATCCCACAATCATCAGCTTTTTCAATTTTTGAATAATCAGTTTCAAGTTGTTTCACTCGCAAATAATCAAATAAGCACATCTAGTAAAACTGTCCAACTCTCAAGACTGATTATACACTGTATAAAAAAGGCATAACACAATGTTTGAAATTGCTTTTGTAGAACAAATTACTCATTTGCAAAACGGCTTTTTTTCTTAAAAGGTCTCAAACTTTTTCAATACACCTTTTTTCAAATGATTTGGCAACACTAAATTCTTTTTTCTCTTTTGGGTAAACATGTTTTCCAAACATTTTGGCCAACTAATTCACGGGGTTCGAAATTTATGCTAACCAATAATCAGATAATCATCGAAACTAAATATTACTGTATCAAATAAATACATCCAAAAGAAACCAATATCACAAATTACAACAAAAAACAAATATAATAATACCTGACCACAAACATCATCCCAATAACCATCCTTCTTTTTAGAAGATGAATAACCATCAGGCATTATTATAAAAAAAGAGGCTCAAATCAACAATTTTTATAAAAAATAATTTATACAAATTGCTGATTTAAGCCTCCACAATCCTGAGGAGGCCTAATTATCTAGCTGATTTTTTATTAACAAAAATCAGCACAAACCCTGATCAAATGTGGGCACATATACCAACTTCCTTAATTATTAAAAAAAAACAAAGATTTTATAAAACTTAAAAACAATAAATGACCACCCCAAAATCCGACCAAGATTTAAGGGGCTCGTTGTACGATAATAATCCCCACTAAATTATAGCCGTTTGTTTTGTTTCATTGGTTATGAGAAAATATACAATAGATATATAGATTCTGTATGTATATGTATATGTATATGTGTGTGTGAAATTTTGTGAGGAATTGAAAGAGAGAGTGTTTATAATGAGGGTTTAAGTGGGCCCACCTGTGAGTAACCGTTGGATTAATGAATGAAAATCAAGGATTAAAACTTACTTATTTATAGTAGACTAATGGTGCTAAAAGTCTACGGGTGTTGGGATACTGCTAATTGGATAATTTTAGATTTTTAGTGTTAATCTAAATTAAGTTAATTTTGAGCTAAAAGGTTTTGCTAAGAATAAACATGACAATAATATTCAATTTCGTGTGAGAGAGCGAGATATGAGGAAAGTGTGAATTAAGAAAAAATATAGGTGATATGCATACCACAATAAGTGATATACATACCACAAAATCAAATTAGTAATGCACATGATACAAAATCACATATAAATATTGGTGATGTGTACATCATTTATTTTATATGCATATCACATTCCAAAAAAAAAAATAATTTTTATAATATATATTTTGTTTAAATGTTTAAAGAATAAAACTCCCGCAATCACTAATGACTAACAACTTATATATCATATCCTATATCCTAAATACAAATAAAATTAATCATTTTGTTGATCATGTTAACGAAAAGGGCATAACATCCATGTTGTTTGCAGCAGAGGTTTATCTACTCTTGTTTGTAAAATGAATTTTGGCATTTTCATTTTACAGCCTTCAATTTTTGTGATTTTATGCATTTGGCCTCTCATTTAAACATGGCAGTAGCGAAAATCTCCGCAGTTTGATGCAGGGATGATTTTCCCTAACAAAAAATGTGAAGTTTGTGTTGTTAGATTTCTAAAAGAAAAAGAATAATTTCTAGTAGGCAAAGTAATTAACCGTATGTCTTATTGGTTAAGTAACAATGATTTTTTTTTTTTTTTTTTTTTTTTTTTTTTTAACAATTATTAATCTTGATTTGAACATGCTACTTAATTAAGCGCTTCTCGTTAGTTTTGTCTTATATGGAAGTCGACTTTTCTGTATTAGAATTACAAATTTACAACCAATTTGGTATTCTAATTATCTTAGCTTAATCTTTTTAACAAATATCAAGTAATTTTGGTTAATAAAAATAGTCAGAAATAATACACTTTTGTAATAAAAAGTAAAAGATAATATAACTTTTAAAATTGGTCATATTATTTATTTCTCTTGGCTATAAATTTGATTGAATGAGGAAAAAAAAAATCTCATGGCAAGTTGGCAAACATCCTCATTCCTTACATGACAATGAAACAGAGGAGTTTGTTGGGTGTGGTAAGACAAATATATAAAGGAGCATATTCTTTCGTTTTCTTTTTTTATCACTATATTCTTTCGTTTCAACAACACAAATTTGGAACTTTTCTTCTTCCATACAATCATTTTGTGGCGTTAGATAAAAGGAGTAAAACAATATAATTGAAATACTAAAAAGTTTATAATTTTTTTGAACTTCTCATGATAGACCTCCAACAAAAAAACTAATGATATGATTGACACATCAGCTTTCTCTTTTCAAAACAACTTCACGTTCAACTTAATGTAATAAGAATATCGATGGTACTAATAAAAATATAAAACAATAACAATTAAATAAACACACTCCACACACAAACTACTTGGTCGCATAAGCGACCGACTTCCTTTTTTTTCTTTGCCTAGGACGCGTCCCGTTGAAAAGGTATAATGGTTAGAACAGGTTGGAACTAGGGGTGAGCATCGGTCCAGGACCGGACCGACAAGACCGATGACCGAATTAGCCAAAAAGTTTAGACCGAGGACCGGACCGAATATGGTTGATCCGGTCCGGTCCGGTCATTTCTCAGTCGGTCCGGTCCGTTCGGGTCATTTGCATAGCCCTAGTTGGAACACGTCCCAAAGGAAGGTAAACGGATCAAAAGACCCACCATTACACATGGTTTAACTCCTTAGACTTAACTTTAACAATTATGCTTAGTAAAAAATAGCTATTAGATCATTTTAATTATATTGTTCATAACAAGCTGATCACGTCAAATATATTATGTGGCATTCATTTTTATGAATGTGGACGAGTGGTGTTTTCATAATGTGAAAGAGTATAATTTTATATTGTATTAAGAATATAAATGGGGAAAATTTCAATTTTACACCTAAAATCGAATTTAGCATCACAACTGAATCAATTTTTATACAACTTCCAATTTTGGTCATGTGCGACCTGTGCTACTGTGCGACCCACTTAAAATTGTGACATGTGTCATAAAATTGTGACATGTGTCCAGTTTGATTTGATATTTTGTCTTTTATTAAATGTATTAAAAGACTAAAATACCCTCTTTTAAATGTGTAACACGTGTCCATTAAATGTGCGACTGTGCTACCATTAAATGTGCGACTGTGCTACCATGTTGCCGGCAATATTTTCCGGGCTAATTTTTTTTTCCAGTTTCCGGCTAACTTTTTTTTTTCTTTTTTTTTTTTTTAAATAAAAAGACATAAAAACCATAAGTTAAATCAAATCAAGACTACTGAAATTCCTTTGGACAATACCTCTCATCCATTACAACCTACCACCCTACCTCAAGATTCACATGAGGTAGAAACATGTTCAAATACACCCTCTGTTATTGTTCTTGACTCTCACACAATACCAGAGCCTACTGTTCATAACACAACTTTTTCAACTGAAACTTTACCAAAAATAGCAACTTACAACCAATGTTCAAAGGTGTGTGAGCATGAAATTTGCACTCGTGCAAGAAAAAACATTCAGTAGCACACGTCGCACATGACCAAAATTGAAAGTTGTATAAAAGTTGACTTAGTTATGATGCTAAATTCGATTTTAGGTGTAAAATTAAAATTTTCCCATATAAATGTGTTTGTTTAAAAACACTAGAATATACCATATCTTGTGCGAGTGTCTCGATCATATCGTTATCTCTTTGGTAACTAATAGAGGCCTCAAAATTGAAACACCGGAATACATATGAAATGTTGGTTTTGTATTTATATTGCACTCCAGAAAAACAAAGTGTAATTTCTCTTCTCATACCATTTTCGATATTTTATTGTAAGGCGTTATAAGGTTTAGAAAATTCACCTAGAGATAACGTTTCTTTGATTCAAATGTAAACAACTACACTGATATTTGATATTTCTCCACAAGACCACAACCAGTTTTAGCTCTTTTCTTGTTACGTCAAATAGAGGAATGGTAAAACCACAAACATTACGTGTCTTGTTATTTGTGGATGTATAAAAGAGATAATTTAAAAAGAAGATAAAGAATGCCGCAAATCAGATGACATGTCATTTTATAAATGTATTTTTGTAAAAAATTTGTGGTTCTATCATTCTCCCCAAAATATGTATCTAAGAAGATTTGAATGAAGAGGTAACGACATCCATTATAGTAAACCTTTTAAAAAGTTTATAATTGTGTTTTGACATTAATTTATAAATTTTTTTTGTTTTATAAACCTATCTCCACTATGAATAAAACTTTGCAAGTTTTATAAACATCTCACAATCTCACATAATTCAAAAACATTAAATTATGAAAAGGTTCAATATCTTATACATTTTCATGTCACATAAGCTTCAAATAGATGTTCATTATGGTTTACAAATTTTTAGACCTCTTCATAACTTTATAAACCTTTTCATAAATCATCATAGTAGATGCCTTAAGTGTAGCCAGTAGCCACTAATTTTCATAAATCACAATATTGATTAATGTATCAATTTTGATGATAAGTACTATTTTTTAACCATGACGATCACGGGATTTTTTTTTTTTTTTTTTTTGAACGGCAACTTTATATTAAAAAAACGCTAGCAAGAAGCTAGAACAAACTTACAAAGAAATCAAAGAAGGGTTTTGACACCAACTATCCCAACTAATGGAAGAATTACATCTAGCGGAACACCACAAAAAAGAACGCTCAACAATATCATCGAAGATCACCGCTTTCCGAGGCTTGTGAACCGCAAAGAGCTCTTGATTTCTGAAGTTCCAAATGCACCACCATGAAACATAAAACACGCCTTCTAACAAGCATTTGATATTGGATCACATCCTAATAGACTTAAACCATGATAGCCAATCCGAGTAAAAGTCAAGAGACGTCCAAACAACATCCCACCATCGACACACTAGCCGAGCAACATCAACCGCTAAAGAGCAGCTAAAGAAAGAATGTGACACATCTTCGTTATAAGAGTTGCAAATCGGACATAGCAAGGATCCCACCTGAACACCCCTACGCAACAGATTCATCTTAGAAGGCAAGCGATCAAGAAACACTCTCCAAGCAAAAATATTGATTTTAATCGGAATCTGTTTAATCCAACGCGTTGCTACATCAGCTTTAGGAAGGAAGAACTCATCTAGCAAGTTACGAACGTCTTTAACGCAAAAAACCCTGTTCCCATTCAGATCCCAATACCAACGATCACAAGAATTGGACAGAATCACCGACTCTAGAAGCTCCAAAAGCTGCTCCAGTTGATGCGATTCGACCCCTCCTCTGACAGAACGGCGAAGGGAAAGATCAACCGAAGAATGTAACTTGTCCGCCACACAAATATCCTTATTCAACTCAAGGGCATATATATGTTGAAACCGAAGGCCTAGCTGATTATCCCCAACCCATATATCGCTCCAAAACCGAGTAAGCAAACCATTGCCCACTCGTTTTTTACAATGATAAATCAAATCAATACCTTGAATCTTTAAGGCATGAACCTCACGAAGGATAACATGCCACGTCGAGGACGGAAGAGAAGATCGGTTTTGTAATTGAGGACCATGTGCGGCTGTAATAAAACGACACCACAAAGAATTATCTTGAGAGATAAACCGCCAAACCCATTTGAAAAAGGAGAGCTCTATTAAGCGCAAAGAAACTAGAGACCCCTAACCAGCCATAATGTTTAGTAGCAAGCACCTTACTCCATTTTACCCATGTGATCTTCTTATCACGGGATAGTTAATAGGGTTTTCAATAAATTATAAAAATATTTTAATTTATATAGTTAAAATACTTATGTATGCGCGAATTTTTGTACAAATTTTTTATCATGTAATACTATCGATTAATATATATATATATATATATATATATATATATATATATATATATTTTGTTTGATGACGTATTTGACCTTATTAATCAACATGATATTGAGGTTGATGTGTTTTAAATTTAACTATTGATATCATGTCTAGATATTATGTAGCACGTAATGACTTTTAATTTTTTTTTTCACATATCCTTATTTAAACTTTAAAGAGTAATTACACGTGTCGCTACTATATGTATAATCTCTTTTATTTATTTTCATCTTACTGTAACCCATAGGGTCGTGCCGTCATTTTGATATTTATATTTCTGTTAATAATTATTAGTCAGTAATTAATTTTTAAATCCGTGCATGTTCAGGTTAAACTTACAAAGATAAATAATATTGGTCGTTATTGAACGTCATTAGTAAAAAAAATCGTTATTGAACGCTGTTAGTAAAATATACTTTTGCGGATCTTCTTACTTAATCTCATAAAGTGGACTATTGGAATAACATGAGTCGTTCGTATATGTACAATTTCGTATATTTATTTATATAATTATTCATGCTTTCATTTTGATATTTATAATTTCGTGCATATACATTTATTTAATTTATGTTGATAATGATGTATGAATAACAACAACATAAGACCAAAGGTCTCTTAGCTCAGCGCTATGTGAATGACATATGTGTTTCTTAAAAAAGAAATAAAGTATATGGGAGTATTTATTAAATTTATAAGTAATTAAACAATATGAAAATTGATAATTTTTCTTAAGCTTTTATAATTATTAATTTGACAACAAATGTTTTATTTATTAGGGTATGCATTTAGTAAGAAGAAAACTTATAATGAGAAGATGAAAAATAACTATAACCACATATTTGATATGTTTCGACTTGAATTACATGCATCTCTATTCATTTAGAAGCATCACAATTAGTTTCGAAAGTGATTTTAAAGTAAAAACGATACAAAGTAGTACTTGCAACAAATTTCAACCAGAGATGACGAAAAATACATAGGATTTGCCTATCTTACTTAAAAGCATCTAATATATGCATATGCATCTAATTTTTAGCTAGAAAATATATTTTTGTGCATCTAAAAGATTAAAGATGTATCTAATTCAAGTCGATATATCTCTAATATGTGGTTATAGTTATTTCTCATTCTTTTTATTTTAAGATTTTTTCTCATTTGATCCTAAGTCTTATAAATTAACCCTTTCTTTATTTACTTATATTTTATTTATAAAATTGACACATGTGTTTTGATATAAACTTATTTTGGTAGATGAAATTTAGATAATTTTAATAAAGTTAAACTAATTTTAATTTTTAGTTAACCAATCATAAGACTCGATTTTAAAATTGAGTTCTTTCATTGGTTGATCAAAAAATTCATTTAAATTAGTATCTTTCTCTTATTACATAAGAGATACTTAAAAAGTTACTCCATACTAAGGGCATCCACTATGGTGGGTTTATGAAAAGGTCTAAGAAAGATGAAAAGGTTTATGTTTATTTCAACCATAGTGGACACTCATTTCATGTCTATGTGGCATGAAGAGGTCCTAATTCTTGAACCTCTTTATAAATTCAATACATTTAATGCATTTGTTAAAAAAAAAAAAACATTTTATAAACTTGCAAAGGTTTATACCATAGTGAATGTAGGTTTATAAAATCAAAAGGTCCAAAATTTATTAATGTATTAATGTATAAATCTTTGTAAAAGGTTTATCATAGTGGATGCTCTAACGTTAACTATAACAATGACATCATTTTTCCTTAAATTAGCTCTTAATGATAATTTAAACCCATCGAAAACCCACCAAAAAGGTGGTTGGACCGTATATATACGTTGAACTCTAGAGGACTGGTGAGATTTTGTTTAAAGTATCTCACCTAATATTTCACCTTTCTACGGATAATAAATGATTACCCAATGATTTTTTAAGCTTAATTATTAAGTAAGTTTAGGGATGAGCACACTAGCAGATTGATATCTGTAAAGAATGATAAAACACTCTTGTATTACTTGATTTCATTACAGGGGATACACGACTATATTTATACAGGATATTAGCTTTGGGCCTAAGCTGTCTAATAACCCTAATGGGCTGGGCTGTAATATACATGGGTTTACTAACTCTAACATTCCCCCTCAAGCTGGAGCATATATATTCATCATGCCCAGCTTGTTACAAATGAATTTAACTTGACTACCAGGTAATGCTTTTGTAAACACATCTGCTAATTGACTCTCTGTTCTAACATGAGGAGTTGTAATCGTCCCATCTTCTAGCTTCTCGCGAGTAAAGTGACAATCAACTTCTATATGCTTGGTTCTCTCATGAAACACCGGATTGTTTGCAATGTAAATAGCAGCTTGGTTGTCACACCACATCATCGTTGGGTTAGATTGAGGAAACCCAATCTCACCAAGTAAATTACGCATCCACACAATTTCACATGTAGTTTGGGCCATAGCTCTATATTCGGCTTCTGAACTTGACTTTGACACAACGTTCTGCTTCTTACTCCTCCAAGAGACAAGATTACCACCAACAAACACACAATACCCAGTTGTAGATCTCGAGCTATTAGGACATCCTGCGTAATCAGCATCCGTGAACCCTTAAATTGTATGATGACCATGATTGGCATATAAAATACCTTGTCCAGCTGTACCTTTTAAATACCGCAAAATCTGAATAACAACATCCCAATGCGAAGTTCTAGGAGCTGACATAAACTGACATACAACACTTACAGGAAAGGCAATATCAGGACGCGTTATAGTGAGATAGTTTAGCTTCCCAACTATCCGCCTATACTTCTCTGGCCTCTCTAGCAACTTTCCATCCTCAGTTCTTAACTTTAGTTTTGGTATCATAGGCTCACTGCAAGTTCTTGCCTCAATTTGTCCAACATCATCTAATAAGTCTAGACAATACTTCCTTTGAGAGAGAAAAATACCCTTACTGTTGCGTGAGACCTCAATTCCCAAAAAGTATTTCAATGATCCTAGATCCATCGTCTGAAAGCAAGTTCCAAGAAATGATTTTAATTTCTCAATTCCAGTTTTATCATTGCCCGTAACCACTATATCATCCACATAAACTACAAGTAAGATGCAACCAACATCAGATGATCTATAAAACACAGAATGATCATAGGCACTTCTTTGTAAACCAAACTTAATCAACGCATTGCTGAATTTTCCAAACCATGCACGAGGAGACTGTTTTAAGCCATACAAAGCCTTCTTCAGTCTACACACTCTTCTAGATTCCCCCTGAGCAACAAACCCCGAAGGTTGCTTCATATAGACTTCCTCTTGTAAATCACCATGTAGGAAAGCATTTTTAACATCAAGTTGATGAAGTGCCCAATTATAATTGGCAGCCAAGGAAATTAACAATCTAACCGATGATAATTTGGCAACAGGTGAAAAAGTTTCCTCGTAATCAACTCCATGCGTTTGGGCATAACCTTTTGCTACTAGGCGTGCCTTTAATCGAGCAATAGAACCATCAGGATTCATTTTAACCGTAAACACCCATTTACACCCAATTGCCCTCTTTTCAGTAGGTAAATCTACCAATTCCCAAGTTCCATTATGCTCGAGAGCATTCATTTCCTCAATTATAGCAGCACGCCATCCAGGATGAGCGAGTGCTTCACCAACAGTATTCGGAATTGATATAAAGTCTAAATTTGCCACAAAGGAACGAGAGGAAGTAGACAACTTATCATAAGAAACAAATGAAGCGATAGGGTAGGTGCAACTACGTTTACCTTTCCGAAGAGCAATAGGTAAATCTAAATCAGCTTCAGTAGGTGTAGTAGGTGTATCATCTGGTGCATGACTAGGTGCACCACTAGGAGGATCATCACTAGGTGCACCACTAATAAGATCTGCCAACGAAGAAGGTGGTACAGGAGTGGAGTCTGATGTAGGGCGATTTCGTCGACGGTATACTTTATCAAACCGAGGAGCCTCATTAACCGAAGGGACAAATGTATCAGTAGGAACTTGTGAGCGATAGACTAACATATCATCATATTCCTCGTGATTATGAGAGTTGGACACAGGATAAAATGGTAAGTCTTCATAAAAGGTGACATCTCGAGAGACAACATATCGATTAAGTGTTGGAGAGAAACAATTATAGCCCTTTTGAAGACGAGAGTATCCAAGAAAGACACATTTAAGAGACTTTGGGTCCAACTTTGTCAGATGTGGTCTAGTGTCCCGAACAAAACACGTACTCCCAAAGATCTTAGGTTCAACAGGAAACACAGATTTACTAGGAAAAAGAATGGAATATGGAATATCACCATTCAATACAACAGAAGGCATGCGATTAATGAGAAAACATGCCGTGGAGATAGCATCAGCCCAAAATGGTTTAGGAACTGTCATCTGAAATAGAAGTGCCCTAGCAACTTCTAAAAGATGACGATTCTTGCGTTCGGCAACCCCATTTTGAGCAGGTGTATCAACACAAGAGGATTCATGTAGAATGCCATGTTGAAGCATATATGACCGAAATGTTTCTGAAATATACTCTTTAGCATTATCACTACGTAATGTCTCAACCATGACATTAAACTGTGTTTTTATTTCAGTAACAAAGGAACAAAAATGTGTGAATACTTCAGAACGATTTTTCATCAAATAAAGCCAAGTAACACGAGAATAATCATCAACAAATGTAACAAAGTACTTAAAACCGCATTTAGATGTAACTGAACATGGGCCCTAAACATCAAAATGAACCAACTCAAATGGGGACGTAGCCCGCTTATTGACTCTAGGACTTAAATGAACATGTTGATGTTTGGCAAATTCACATGACTCACAATTTAAAGACGATAAATGAGAAAACTCTGGACATAACTTCTTTAGACTCTGAAGAGAAGGATGGCCTAATCGACGATGCATATCAATAGGGGATGAGCGGGAGCAAGCTAAGGAACGTGGTGGTGGTTTGGTTTCAAGTATGTATAGGCCATCAGACTCCCATCCTTTACCAATAATCTTCTTGGTCACCAGATCCTGGAAATAACAATAATTGGGAAAGAATGAGACACTGCAATTTGAACCACGTGTAATTTTACTGACAGATAACAGGTTAAACTGAAAATTTGGCAAATACAGAACTGAAGATAATGATATGGTTGGGGTAGGGTTAGCGGTGCCAGGACCGAGTACTCGAGTTGTAGTCCCATCGGCAATTGTGACATGAGAAGTGGGGGTATGAGTACTAAAATTAGAAAGTAGCTGACGATTACCTGTCATGTTGTCTGAACCACCAGAATCAATGATCCATCTGGTGGAAGAAGATAAAAGATAATTACTAGTATTACCTATCTCGGCAGTAGAATTCACAGATCCCTTAAGACGAGTATACTCCTCAGCCGAAATAGTAACAGTATTATCAGACGCGGAAGAAGCAATATTTGCGGTGGAACCTTTCTTCTTGGCCAAGAGTTTCTTGCAAGTATGTGTAGTATGCCCGATCTCATGACAGTAGTAGCATTCAATATTATCGGAACTCGTACCCCCTGAATCAACAACTCGATCATTATGACCACCTCGCGAACCAACTCGAGAACCACCACGAGAACCACCTCTAAATCCACCTCGAGAACCACCACGACTAATAAGAGCACTATTAGGAGCTGAAACATGAGAAGGTTCAACTGTCTCATTGCGAAGAACTCGAGCAAATGTATCTTGAAGAGATGGAATGTCAGACTCATTCAAGAACTGAGATCTTAAAGAATCAAATTCTGGTCGAAGGCCGGTCAAGAAACTCATTACAGCTATTTGTTCCCTTTGCTTCTGCATTTTCTTCACATCGGCACTAATAGGAAGAAGAGTATTTAACTCCTCATACATTCTCTTAAATCCCATAACATAAGCAGTAAGTGATTGGTCTTGTTGCTCTCCACGGTGAAAGGCCTTGCATACACTGTAAATTCGAGATATGTTCTTTTGTCCAGAATACAAGAAATCCAAATACTCAATCAATTCCTTTACATACTCACAATGATTAATTAAGGGAATAACAGATGATTCAATAGAGTTTCTTATCTGTAAAAACAACCGAGCATCATTTTGAAGCCATTGATCCTTAGTACCATCTGTGGGAGGATCATCTTCAAGATGAGAGGCCTTTCCAATGCTACGTAAATAAATACGAACAGTTTTGCTCCATTCAAAGAAGTTGGAGCCATCAAGTTTATTATCAGTAATTCGTGTTACCACTGGAAGTACATCAGCAGTAAAACCACTACCAGACGTAGTATCATCATTCTTAAGACTTCCAGACATATTTAAATCACAAAACCAAAATGACCAGAATCAATAAACAGAAAACTAAAGAAGTAACAGTAACCAGATCTCACTTGGTTTATGATCGTAAGTATGTAACCGGACACACTGGAGAAGTAGGTGAGATACAAAACAGCCCTAATCTTCTGCCTCTAATTGTTTGTTGAATGAACTCCCTTGGTTCAAACACAAACGAACCCTAATTTTCTAACTTCTGATAACCTAGCTGTGATACCATGTAGAGAATGATAAAACACTCTTGTATTACTTGATTTCATTACAGGGGATACACGACTATATTTATACAGGATATTAGCTTTGGGCCTAAGCTATCTAATAACCCTAATGGGCTGGGCTGTAATATACATGGGTTTACTAACTCTAACAGTATCGAACCCGTACCAAATTGTTGGTATTGTTTTTTTCTCGAACATGAAATGGGTTACCGGTACTGAAAAGTCAGTACTTATCCGATTTTTCCTTTTTTGTTAAAAAAAAAAATCTATATTTCATGCTTGTAACTTTTTTGTGACAACAATAAAAAAAAGACAAAACTTGAGTTTTCTAGTTATTTAGAACCATAATGTGTCAGAAAACATTCCAAAACTTATAAAATTCCACAAAAAATCATATGAAATCGTTCAAAATAAACAAACTAAACCATTTTTAACAAAAAAACAATTAATCTTGCGTAACTCCCTCCTATTTTTTAGTGTTTTGCTTGGCAATCTCATCTACTAATATCCCTCACTTTATGACTATGTAAGTTTTACATACTGACAAGCAACTGTAAAAAGAAAACCTATGCGAATAACATACTGGCATGTTAATATATGCGAATTACATACTGGCATGCTAACATATACAAATTAAATAAACTAATATCCGTTCATGCATTCACATAGGATGTACGATGAACGTGTGTTTGTACACTCATTTTTAAACTTTACATACTGACAAGCATATGTAAACTATAAACAACAAAAATTAAACATACCTATTTTTTCAATGATGATGACTGAGTTGATTTAAAGATGTAAACTTGATGATTTAAAGATGTAAACAATAAGTTTTTGGGACGTTTGATTTTTTTCTTTATGTTTTACATGACCATTGTTTGTCATGGAACGGGCCAATGAATATTTGGATACCTTTTTTAATTAAAAAACATGACTACTCAAAATTTTGAAAAACAATTTCGGTACTATCTCGATTTGTACCGATATTGTATAAGTGATCCCGAATTTTTTTAGCTCGATTCATGTTACCGGTCCCGTATGTGTATAGAAAGACGGTACAATACCGGTCCAAATGCTCATCCCTAATAAGTCTTATTCATGCAATACATCAAGAGTGGTGCTGTGTCTCTTTGTAACATATCTTATTTGATTTTGTATATGTATGGCACAATCAGTTGTAAACTTATAATCATGTATAAATCACATTTGAGTATATATTTGAAAATTGAAATAAAAATTAAATTGAGTTTGAAATCAAATCTATTAAATATGTGGGTGTTTATTCACTTGGGTGACTCATATGCACGTACAAAAAGAACATGACAAAAGTTAAAAGTTCGACTGAATTGATCAACACGTATACAACTAAAAAAGTTAAAATTTTCGTTCAGAAAAAAACTAAAAATGTTAAAATTGGTATAACCAAGTGTTGACTAGAATTTACCCTAGCTAACAAGACAACCCTAACTACTACGTATAAAGCAACACCACTTAAAAAAACGAACACATGCTTACTCGACTATCTATAGTCTATACTACATTATACATTTGCGACTATTATATAATTAAAAAAACTTAAAATCCATATTTTTGTTTTGCTTATTATAAAAAAATTTCAAAATTAATTTGTTAAGAAGTTTGTTAAAAAGCGGTTGGTTGTTCAAACTAAAATTATTTTGCTTAACAATCTCTAATATCTCTACTTATAAAGCATGAAAACGTATAACAAAATAACGCAAAATATAAACACACGGTACCCGCCGCCGCACTGCGCGGATACCGTTCTAGTAAAATAAGAAACATAAATCTAATGTAGGAGCAGCAAGGCCGTCTTGTATTTTTCAATGACCCTATATAATAATGATAAACAGGCCTTAGACACCTATTGCACACCCATCTAAGATATATTTAAAACGATAAAATGAAACTGAAGCATAAATCCAATGCAGGAGCACTAACCTTTTATTATGTTGCCGACTTAATATATATATATATATATATATATATATATATATATATATATATATATATCCCAATTGCTTATTTCATAACTTTTGTTAATGTTGGAATTGAACAAATGAAGTTTTATTATTTGTTTTATGAATGCAATGGCTAGGAGAGCTTGCCACGTCTTGAGTTAACAAATATATTAGCTTCGTTCAAAACTATTTTAGTTCGACTATAACTAAACAAATGTGGGATTCTGTCGACTATAACTAAACAAATGACATCTAGCTGTTTTAAATTTGAATTAGTTATCTATAACTGTTTTATTTATTTTGATTGATATCGTGAAAGTGTGTCACTATCTATATTTCCAATTTAATAGGACAGTCACTATTAAGTACAGTATTATGTGAGTTTAACACGGAATTGACCAAAGACTCGTGTCGCAATTGTACTACTTGTTGTGTGAGAAGCTCCTTAACTAAAATAGTTATGGGTTCAAGTCCTATTTAGAATATGTGAAATAGTCTATGTTATGTATATCATGAGATAGTTATTTGCTGTTTTTTAAAAATAAAAATAAAAATAAAAAAAATAAAAAAATAAAAAAATACGCGGAATTGAAATTGCTTTTATCCAATGAAAATAACGACAGGATGTCTAACAGACTAACACTTTGTAGTTTGTACCATACTGAAATCACGGGCCGTTATTGGGCTTAGCGTTTGGGCCGTTCATGCTATGTACTTACGTTGTTCAAAGTGAGTAACGAAACAAAATCAAACCAAAAAAGAGAAATAAATGAGATTTAGGCTACGTTAGAGCGAAGGACTTACGGACGAAAAGTATGAAAACGAACGAAAACGAATGAATACTTATGAAAACGGACGAAAACATATGAAAGCGTAAAACACGTCTGAAAACAGACGAAGACGTATAAACAATGGACGAATGTTACTTATGATATCCAAAATATCATTTGTAGTACTCATAGTATCACTTATGATATTCTACATATCACATAAAATCTTGTGATATTTTGCATATCACAAAAAAAAAAATCATTTGTGATACTCAGAATATCACTAGTGATACTCAGAAGATCACCTGTGATACTCAGAATATCACCTGTGATACTCTGAACATCATAGAATATCACTTGTGATATTCAGAATATCAGTTGTGATATTCAGAATATCAGTTGTGATATTTACAAACATATGAAAACGTCTGAAAATGGCAAAAAAAACATGTAAAAACGGACGGAAACGAATGAAAATTGGACGAAAACGTAAGAAAATGGACGAAAGTGTATGAAAACGGAAGAAAACGTATGAAAGTGTAAAACATGTATGGAAATGACAAAATGTTTGAAAACTTGACGAAAACAAAAGAAAACGTAAGAAAACGAACGAATATGTATGAAAACGGACGAAAACGTATGAAAGCGTAAAACAAGTCTGAAAACGGACTAAGGCGTATGAAAAAATGGACGAATATTACTTTAATACCCAGAATATCATTTGTGGTACTTATAGTATCACTTGTTATATTCTGCATATCACAGAAAATCTTGTGATATTCTGCATATCACAAAAAATCACTTGTGATACTCAGAATATCACTAGTGATACTCAGAATATCACTTGTGATATTCAGAATATCACTAGTGATACTCAGAATATCACTTGTGATACTCTGAATATCATAGAATATCACTTGTGATATTCAAAATATCAGTTGTGATATTTAGAAACGTATGAAAACGTCTGAAAATGGCAAAAAAACATTTAAAAACGGACGAAAACGAATGAAAAATGGACGAAAACATAAGAAAACGGACGAAAGTGTATGAAAACGAAAGAAAACATATGAAAGTGTAAAAAAATGTATGAAAAGGACAAAAATGTTTGAAAACTGGACGAATACGAATGAAAACGGACGAAAACGTAAGAAAACGAACGAATATGTATGAAAACGGACGAAAACGTATGAAAGTGTAAAACAAGTCTGAAAACGGACGAAGGCGTATGAAAAATGGACGAATATTACTTTGATGCCCAGAATATCATTTGTGGTACTTATAGAATTACTTGTGATATTCTGCATATCACAGAAAATCACTTGTGATATTCAGAATATCACTTGTGATATCGAATATCACTTGTTATATTCAGAATATAACTTGTGATGTTTAGAATATCACAGAATATCACTTGTGATATTCAGAACATAACTTGTGATACTTACAATATCACTTGTGATATTTAGAAACATATGAAAACGTTTGAAAATGGCAAAAAAACATTTAAAAACAGACGGAAACGAATGAAAATGTATGAAAACGGAAGAAAACGTATGAAATTGTAAAAACATGTATGGAAAGGACAAAAACGTTTGAAAACTGTACGAAAATGAAAGAAAACGGTTGAAAACGGACGAAAACGAATGAAAATGTATGAAAACGGACAAAAACGCATGAAAGCGTAAAAACACGTCTGAAAACGGACGAAGACATAGACGAAAACGAAAGAAAACGGACTAAAACGTATTAAAACGAACAATAACGTATGAAAACGGACGAAAACGAGCAAAAATGTAAGAAGACAGATGAAAACGTATGAAAACAGACGTTAACGAGCGAAAACGTAAGAAATCGGAAGAAAAACGTATGAAAACGAACGAAAACGTAAGAAAAAAGGCGAAAATATATGAAAACGGGCGAAAACGTTTGAAAACAGTAAAAGACGCATGAAAACGAAAAAAACCCGTGAACTAAAAAGAGTGAATTAAAAAAAATGATCTAAAAGAAAATGAATTAAAAAAAAATGTGAATTAGGAAAAAAAACCAAAAAAAAAACAAAAACCAAAAAAACAAAAAAGAAACCAAAAAAAAAAAAAAAAAAGCGTGAAAAAAAGGAGAAAAAAAATAAAAAGAATGAAAGAAAAAAAAAATGAATAATAAAAAAGACAAAAAGAGAAAGAAAAAGAGAGAAAAAAAAACATGGACTTAGGTTTCATTATTTAATATTAGGTTTATCCCCACCATTAGATCAAACTAAATGTATGGTGGAGATTTGTCATTTGTTATGTACCAAAATTAGAGTATGCAAAATAAAGTGACTCTTGTTAAGTATTAAATTGCTAAAGTTTCACCATCTTATAAGACAAACATATAAATAGTAAACTTAAAAACTAAATACTGATGTCTTGAAATTGAAAAGTTTTCACGATTTTCTATGACACACATACTAAACTTACAAAAGCTTATCCCACATCCAATCCTCACGTGACTTTACTATAACTTTGTACAGTACCATTTAACTTTAATTTTTAATTATTCTCTCCCTCTCTCTCCTAGATACATCATCTTCTCCACAAATTCTACAAGAACTCAGCAACGTCTGTTATCTTCTTCATTATTTTTAAGGGGGGCAAATTGACGACAAAGACGAGAATCTCCGAAAAAATACACTACGCCGGAAAGTTTTGGGGGACACGTGTCCACCGTGCCCCCTCCGTAGCTCCGCCACTAGGCCCATATCTGTTGCCAATGACTGAACTTGAACTGTTTTATTTAAGGGGCCGAAATAGGATGATGAACTTTTAAGGGGACCAAATTGTTATAAGCAAAAATATTAGCACTGATTAATTGAACAAATTAGATTAAAAACACTAGTTATAATGCCCGCGCAGGTGCGGATTTTTTTTAAAATTTTTTGAATCATATATTTTTATTTATTAAAAAACAAATAATTTAATCTTTGTTTTGTTTGATTTATGATATTTAATTATAGTTTTTTATTATTAAAGATAATTATTTAAAAATTTTAATCCTATTATTAATTGTATCTTATCTATATTTTTTGTATTTATCTTTTACTTGTGTTATAGATAAATATAAAATATTACCTAATAAGAAAATAATTTTTTTTTAAATAAAATTATTACTAAATAAGGTATAAATTGATTTTTTTGAAATGGAAAATTCTCAATAATGGTTTTGTTTTATTATATAAAAGATATATTTGGAACGTCCATGGCTCTTCCTAGCGCTTAAGAAGTTATGTCATTGTTTATTTCTCATATAGGCTGGTGTTTGTCAAAACTAGCTGTAAACTGTATGTTGTAAGCTGCAAAGCTGTTAACATGAGCTATAAGTTATATCATTTTTTTTCTTCAATAAAACCTGTTTGGCAGGAGCTTTTTGGGGAGCTGTTAGCTTTTTGTTATGAAAATAAGTAGCTCCGTTTGGATATATTAACTTCAAGCTTTTATTTCAAACAAATAGCTCATAAATGAAAAGCTGATCATGAAGCTTTTTAAACATCTTGGAGCTGTTAAAACTATAAATTACTAATATACACTCCAAACATTTGTTTACAATTATAAATATGTCATTTTATGTGATTTTACATCTTATAATTACATTTAACAGCTAACTTACCAAACTCTTTTATTGAAAAAAAGATACAGCTTGTAGCTCATGTTAACAGCTTTGCAGTTTACAGCTTACAGCTAGTTTTGCCAAACATACCCAAAAATGTTTGGTAAATTAGCTGTTAAATGTAATTATTAGTTGTTAACAGTAATTTTATGTTTTAACAGCTCCAAAATATTTTAAAGCTTCATGAATCAACTTTTCATTTTGGAACTACTTGTTTAATGTAAAAGCTTGAAGTTGAAGTATTCAAACGGAGCTACTTGTTTTAGAGGAGATTATTTTTGTAACAAAAAGCTTACAGTTTCAAAAAAAGTTGCGTACCAAACAGGCCCATGAATCATATTTGTGCAACTCATACGCATGTCTGTCGGAAGTCTTTTTGAAAGTAGTTGTTTATTATCGGGTTTATCTAAAGATATGATCTGCCTACGTCTTACCTTTCACCACTCCTGCGAAATTAGATATGTGGTGTTGTAAAATTGCACCTACTAGCGAGTGAATTACCTCAGTCACATTAACAAAATAGGGATGTGTGATAGGTACCCTTGGCCCACTCCTAACAACCAATACCTCTCCTGGCTCACTTCTGTTTACAATACAACACAATTTTTTTTATCAGTTTTAAGCTTTTAACTTATTAAACTTTATATTTTCTGTTTCGTACTTCTTTTTTTTTTTTTTTTTTTTTTTTTTTTTTTTTTTTTTTTTTTACAAAATAAAATAAAAATAAAAAATGATAAAGGGTGCCACTTGTATTTTTAGGTACATATAACTAGAGGTGAGCATCGGGTCAAACACGAACCGGATCGAAAAAACATGGACCAAGCCAAAACCGATTTAGCCCAAAACTACGGATCGAGGATCGGACCGGTTCTTCGGCCGGCCCAGTCTAATCCGAGAAGATAAAATAGTCGGTTGTTTGTAAGACCAGACCAAACCGAAGACCAAACATGATAAAATGTGGCCGAGAACCAAACCGAAATAAGTTCAATCCGGTCCAACTCGAATCAGTTTATCGATTTGGTCCGGTCCGCGATCCGTTTTGCTCGCCCCTAAATATAACCTTCCCCAACCAAATAAGTCGACAAGCCTCCAAATCAAATCAATGAGCCAAAATAGGACGGGCCCACATAAACCAACCCATAGTCACCCATTTCACTGACACACGTAAATGATAATTTCACATTAACGCATTCTAACAAACAAGAACAATATGAAAGAAAATGGTTCATCATCATCAGCATCAGGCCCAATAATCGAGCACAAAGCGTACGCTCGGATCGGACTAATCGGTAACCCGAGCGATGTGTACTACGGGCGTACAATATCAGTAAACATCGAGAATTTCAATGCTAGTGTTCGTCTAGAACCTTCGTCAGATCTGTTTATTGTTCCTCATCATACTCATGATCTTGTTAAATTCTCTTCACTTAATCATCTGGTATACTTTTACATTTAGTTATTGAATTAATTCTTGTTTATTATGTCTTGTATGTTGTTTTTATATAAAGTTAATGAGTTTGTGTTATCTATAGTATAATTCTGCATGCAGTGATTGGACATTGTTCCTATTAGTCCCTCAGTCCCAAAATATAAATCCAGTTTTGTATGTATTTTCATTTGATATAATTTTCATCAAGTGATATATAATATAAAAAATATATATTTACGGTCAAAGTTTGATTCAAAAAGTCAAACTGGACTTATATTTTTGAACGGAGGTAGTACTTCCGAATTACTCCCTCCATCTCAAAATTATTGTCACTTGATAAAAATTACAAAGTTAAATAAAAGTGGGACCCTTATAATTTTCAACCAATCAAATGGAATATTCCCCCGCTAAGTTATGTTATTTTTACTTAAAATGGAAGGTGGACAATTAATTTGAGACATCAATAAAAAGAAATGTGGACAATAAATATGAGACGGATGGAGTATTTGTATTTTGTGTGTAAGTTTGTTTATATACTCTGACAGACTGTGTTCCTGAGTTTTATATGAAAATAAAGGAAGTGCGGAAAGTTCGAAGTGGCAAGGTTATTAGTTTGAGAATGCAAGAGAAAAGTTTGGTGGTATTTGTTTATTCAGATGATTTGATTTGAGTTCTGTCTGATGTGTGATAATGAAAAAAGTCATTTTTGATTCTTATGTATGAAAAGAAATAAACGCGCTTCTTAGATTCCTCTAAAAGCCTCCGGACATAGGACTAGGATCCTCTAATGTTCATTTAAGTTATGTTAAGTTTATTGTGAGTGGGAAAGAAAAAATAAAATATTATTGTGGGACTTTTGCATTATTTTAAATCAAATATTTCACTCACTACAAACATGATCTATCATGTTCGTTTTGAACATTAGAAACAAACGCATTAATACATTTCCTCTTCCCGCCCGTAGACAAAAGAGCCAATTTTTATTTATTTATTTATTATTGCTGTATATATATATATATATATATATATATATATATATATATATATATATATATATATATATATATATATATATATATTTTTTTTTTTTTTTTCCGAAAAAACACTGCCTTATGCCGGGTATAATGGGAGGTGACCCATTGGCCATCACCACAATAACATGTACCACGCGTGACATGACTGACATCCACCAACATCACCCCTATCACCTCTTTTTTTTGCACTTTATGGTGACCACGCCCACCTTTTTTTCTTTTTTTTTTTTGGTTTGTGAGTGGGTGTAGGGCATGCTTGTATGAAGTGGGTATTTTTAATGGTGATGACCATTGAAGCTGAAAGTTGGTGATGAGACGCTCATGTGGAGGGGAGGATATAGGTGACGATTGTGTCCGGTCTTAGAGTTTGTTTATGCATATAAAATCTACTTGGCATTTGAAACAGAATTTAGCAAGATACTATTCTATTATGCCCACATACTTTATGTTTCTTTTTTCTCTCTCTTAATTGTTTATTGATGCTCACTAGTATTTGTTTATTGTGGTTAGAATATTATAATCTGTTTTCGATTACCATATCTGAACACCAGGGAATTTATGTGCAATTCCCCGTACCATGCGACCCAAACACAAGGGTTGACCACAGTAATTCAGTTCCAATTCCTTTTATGATGACATTCCTATGACAGTTCCATTAAAATAAATTTTTCAACAACTTGCCCCTTGGATGATATTTACAAGGTCAGTTGTCTGTTTCATAGGTGAATCGGTTGGAAAATGAAGGTTACTATGGAGGCGTGAGATTGCTCATGGCAACTTGTAAAGTTTTTACCAAATACTGTAAAGAACAGGGGATTCTTCTTCATGACAAGAACTTTTCCCTTTCTTATGAAACCAACATCCCTCGTCAGGTAAACTTTCCAACGATCCACATACTGAAGATCGAGTTACGTTTTCAAATAATGTATAACTGATTGGTCTACTGTGTCGAGCTACTCTGTCTGTTTTAACCTTTTGCATAAAGTTGCATAATTTGAATTACAAAACTGAAATGTGTTTGGTCTACTGTTTAATGTCTCAGACTGGGCTATCGGGTTCTAGTGCCATTGCATGTGCTGCTTTTAGCTGCCTTCTTGACTTCTACAATGTCCGAGATAAGATAGCTGTGGAGATAAGGCCACAACTTATCCTGAATGCGGAAAAGGAACTTGGAATTGTTGCTGGTCTACAGGACAGAGTAGCTCAAGTTTATGGGGGACTTGTGTACATGGTGTGACACATTATTAATGAATCATGCAGATTTGTTGCTTTACATAAGTATTTATATCTTTATGAAATATATATATATGGCAGGATTTTGACAAGGAGCACATGCATAAACATGGTCATGGTAAATACACACAGTTAAATTCAAGTCTTCTTCCTCCTCTTCATCTCATTTATGCTGAAAATCCAAGTGATTCTGGGAAGGTAAACAAATGCTTATTATATTTCAAAAAGGTGCAATGGTTTAATGAATGCCAATTTGGGAGTTGAAAAGTAGGAGTTAAAATACCAAATTGATTGCGTGTGCAACAAAAATGATTTTAAGTAAACTTTTCCATCACTGAAGGTACATAGTTCAGTTCGACAAAGATGGCTAGATGGAGATGAGTTCATAATATCATCAATGGAACAAGTTGCCAACTTAGCTCTTGAAGGAAAAACAGCAATACTTGAAAAGGACTATGCTAAACTTGCAGACCTTATGAATAAAAACTTCGATTTACGAAGGTAAAACATAAGGGGTATATGTTCTTTCTGTTGTTGCAACATCTTTATATTTTCATAGTTCGTGAAATCTGTGAATGTTGATTGTGTTCCAGGCAGATGTTTGGTGATGCCGCCCTTGGGGCTCTAAACATAGAGATGGTGGAAGTGGCCAGAAGTGTTGGTGCGGCATCAAAGTTTACAGGCAGTGGAGGAGCGGTGGTTGCCTATTGCCCTGATGGACCATCACAAGTAAAACTATTAGAGGATGCTTGTAAGAAGAGTGGATTCTCCATTGTACCTGTGAAAGTTGTACCTTCGCTTCTCAATGAATTCGATATCAGAGCTCTATCATCAACAACAGAAGCATAGGCACACATATGACATAACCCCCTGGGGATTAGAAAAAGACTACAGACTACTGTGATTTCTGTACTCTGCCCCTAGTAGGTAATGAGTCTGTAGGATAAAGTGTAGAAAGTGAAACAATAGTCATTTTGTATGTCCTGTGTTCAATTGAAACATTCATGTATTTGCGACAATGAGATTGATGCTGAGTTTTATGCCGCTGTTTAACTATTTTTGCCCATATACTCCAGTACTAATTTTTTCTTCATCTGTAAAGTGTTTTACCTCTGTAAACATGTAATGCATCATCTACACCAGTATGGAGCACGTGTATGAATACAGCATCCTTTTGTTTGCATAATTTCAGTTACGTAAGGATAGAGATGCTGACCTTGATCACGACTAAATCCTACTTTTGCCCCTTTAATGTGTTACTATATCGTATAAATGAGTAACATTTAAACAGGAAACTCCTTGGAATTGAACAGAGATGGACTTGGACCGTCATAGTTGTATTGTATCCATAAGGATTGGATGTTGGCTAATACAGATTGGCTGTATCTCATTCGCTTTGGGAGTATTTCATATGGTACTGGCAGTCCCAGATTTCTAGTTTGTAAGTTCTAGTTTGCTCTGTTATGTCGTGGCAATCTGAATTCATTCTTGCCCAACAGCACCTTCGGATGATTGTAAGTAAACAAAGATCATGCTACTCGCTTATCTTTGATAAATTTGTATTATCTTGAATCTACACACAGATGACGATATTACGATTTTTTACCCAGTCAGAAATGAACAAAGGTACGTCCTTGACCCATTTCTTCTTTTATTTAAGACTAGTAGGGTTCTCGCGCGATGCAGCTGTGGACATCCTGTAATTTAATTTTTTCGGCTAATAATTTATTTTATTTGTACATTTTTTAGCAATAGCTTTGATGATTAGTTTTTTATGGCAAAAGTTTGATAAAATTTTGTTTAGTTTGTATTATTTTATTTATTTATTTTTTGTTTAGTAGTTTGATTGGTTTGTACAATATGTGAACATATTCTAGTTTATTATGTTTTTTTTTTACAATAAATTTATGGATATCAAAAATTTCGTTTAGCTCGTGTCCGTTCGGGCTCGAGCCCGTTTGACCCGTACCCGTTCGGGCTCGAGCCCATTTGACCCATTGCCCGTTCGGGCTTGAATATTTGTATAATATACTTTATTATTTGTATTAGTGACATTTAATGCAGAAATTGTATTTAAGTTGGTTGTAAAATATGTTTGATAATTTGTATTTCTTATGTAAGGGGTGTTTTAATAAGTGCATTAATTGTATTTATTGACAAGTTAATTAATTGTATTTAATGTACATAATGATTTATTTATTGTATTTAATGTTAGTATTAATTGTATGTTAGAATTAAATATGAGGGGAATTTCTATAAGTAGCATTTGTTGTTGTATTTATAGCTTTAAAAGTTGTAAGGCTTAATTTTAAGTATTCTATTAATAGTAGGCCTTCATGTTTTATAATATAGTATGATGTGGTGAGGTACCTAAGGATTTGTTTCATTAATAAATCATATATTGATTGACACATATACTTTTTATAACTTGAACACTTCCATATTACTTCATAGAACCATTAAATTCTTCCTGTGTGTTTTAGTTTGACTTTATTATCATACTCACTCATCCTTGATTTATTTAACACTTATATGTAACTAATCTAATGAACCATGTATTAAATTCATGAATGTCATATTAGTATATATTATCTTAATCTCCTCCTACCCATGTGTTTGTATTTGACTGTACCACGCCACCCCCCAACACAGTTGTCCCAACCGTGTCCCCACCAAACCTAACAATAACATAATTTCTACTTTTTATTTTCCTGACGGTGGTGGTAGCTGGTTGTGTTGGTAGTGGTGATGGTGGTGGTAGCAGTAGGGTTTGGCGACTGGTGGATCATGTAAATAGATCATCAGGATGTCATCCATTGATAGAGTTAGATATGTGAGAACAAAGATGCAAATATCCTTCATCCCATTAGGTGCTTGTGTCATGGCTAACCATATTGCACCTCAAATAACCTTGGATTGTTCCCAATCGTGCTTGACGTAGGATATATTTGATGTATCATGTTTTTGTTGCTGCACTATAAATTAGATCCATATTCAAAGTATGGTAAAATGTTACTGTAGTTGATTACTGAATCTATCTCCAAATTGGTTTAAATTTGTTCATAGGGTCTTAACAAGAGAACGGTTAAGGATCATAATAAAAACGCCGACGCCTGAGCCAACTTGATATTTTGATATTATCAACACAAAGAAGAGCTTTTGGATTTTTTTTTTAATATTATCTTATGAGGAAAGTAACAAATTTCATATGATCCAGCTAGTATCTAGGTGTTTTGCTTGAGTTGTAAGAGATGAAAGTCTCATATACAGTTTTCGAAGGTTGGATGACACCTATCTTAATAAAATCTATGATTAATAAACAAGTCAAAATGAAGAATCTGTTGTATGATGACTAGGATCCAGAAGGAGAGTTATCCATTAACAAGTTGATGCTAACAGCTAAATTAAAATGATATTATCCTTTACATGTTATGGCCACGTCACCCCTTTCAAGACCATTATTTAAGTCTAGACATAACAATGTAATATATACAAACATCTACAGCTTACAAATCACCTTGCCTAATTTTGTTTTTATTTCTGTAGAACAACACGTCTGTTCCCAGAAAATTGTTACTCCTTTCCACGAGAATGGAACGAAATGGACCATCACCTGCGGTTATTGAGCATAAGGCGTATGCTCGTATTGGACTCTTGGGTAATCCTAGCGACGTCTACTATGGTCGTACAATCTCCTTAAACATTGAGAATTTTTGGGCTTCTGTTCGTTTGGAACCTTCTTCGGATCTCTACATCGTCCCTCATCCTACTCATGATCTCGTTCAATTCACTTCATTATCTCACCTGGTACTCCATTCTTTTTATATATGCCTTAATATTTGTAAAAGGTGGCCATAATAGACGGATTGTTAACCATAGTGCTAACAGCTATGGTTATCATTTCTCTGATACTAATAAGCATTATTTGTTATACTAATGATTTGATGTTAATATTGTTAAAACCATGTTTTGTCTTTATAGGTAAATCGGTTGGGTAACGAAGGTTATTATGGAGGTGTACGCTTGCTCATGGCAACTTGTAAAGTTTTTACCAATTACTGCAAAGAAAATGGGATTCATCTGCACAATAACAATTTTTCTCTTTCATATGATACCAATATCCCTCGCCAGGTATATAAAAGAACTTGAAAGGACGTCCTTTTATCTCTTTACCGAAATTTTGTTTTTTAAAATTGAATACTGAAAATATGGCATGGAATCTACTTTTTTATGTATCAGACCGGGCTATCAGGTTCCAGTGCCATTGTATGTGCTGCTTTTAGCTGCCTTTTAGACTTCTACAATGTCCGGGATAAAATAGCTGTGGAGATTAGGCCACAGCTTATTCTGAACGCTGAAAAGGAACTTGGAATTGTTGCGGGTCTCCAGGACAGAGTAGCACAAGTTTACGGGGGACTTGTAGACATGGTGGGCATATAAATGATTTATGTATGATGTGGTATTGATACTTAACATAAGTATATATATCTAATTATCTTTGATTTGCAGGATTTCAACAAGGAGATGATGAGTAAACATGGTCATGGCAACTACACGCCCTTAGACACAAGTCTTCTCCCACCTCTTCATCTCATCTATGCTGAAACTCCAAGTGATTCTGGGAAGGTTAGTGGCATACAAATGCGTATTATACTTAAAAAGCAGTGCATCTTTTTAAGAACTAAATTTGGTTGCAACCAAAATGTATCTAATCAAACATTCTATCACTGCAGGTACATAGTCCAGTTCGACAAAGATGGTTAGACGGAGACAAGTTTATAATATCATCAATGGAAGAAGTGGCAAACTTGGCTCTTCAAGGAAAAACGGCGTTGCTAGAAATGGATTATGCTAAACTAGCAACCCTTATGAATCGAAACTTTGATCTACGAAGGTAAAAGACATGTTTTTCTTTCTTTTCTGCACATTTAAAATGGGATATTATGTTCTAAACTGATGACTAAACAATTTGGATTCTGTTTCAGGCTGATGTTTGGTGATGCCGCCCTTGGCGCTCTAAACATAGAGATGGTGGAGGTGGCCAGAAGGGTGGGTGCGGCGTCAAAATTTACAGGTAGTGGAGGGGCAGTGGTTGCCTTTTGCCCTGATGGACCTTCACAAGTTGAACTTCTAGAGGATGCTTGTAAGAAGAGCGGATTCTCTATTGTTCCCGTGAAAGTTGTTCCATCCCTTCTCAATGAAATCGATATCAGAACTCTCATCAACAACCAAACACCCATCCCCTCAACACCCATGCCTTTTCTTCACCCTGCCCAAGTTAATATTAAATCTGTAGGATAAAATTTAAAAATCACAACAATTTGTATTTCGTACGATCCATGTGTATTGTAACACTCCCTTGTTTGGCACTGTTAATAAACTCGGTCCAAAAGATTTTCATCCTAATAGTCGAAACATACTTGTAAAACTACATGACAGGTTGCCTCGATGGCATGTCAGACCTACATGATACGTTGCATCCTTAGCTTCCCTCAATTCTTGTTTTACCAAGACAGAAGAATGATTTTACCAATTCAGACAATAACAGAGGAACTTCATGCCAAGTAAAACATAGATATAAAACCTGAAAACACAGTAAAAGTTGCTAAGTAGGAACGTTTGTACAAACATTACATACTGCTCCATAATCTGCAAACATTACATATTATTTTCTTACAAACGGTTCAAAATAATCACCTTTATATAGCTCACAGTATATTTGACACATTAAAAACACATTAAGGACATTGTGCTGCATCACGTCGTTCGTCAAAGACTCGAAGCAGCCAAATCTTTGCACGATCACAGTTAGTATCTTTAACATTCACCCTATATATCAATCTCATAAAACAAGACTTCCTAAAGATTCAAACTTTACCTAACTTTAGGAAGTATTGTTTTATGAGATAGATAATGTTGAAGATACTGTGACAAACAAGACTTGTGTGGTCTTGTTTTTATGAGATTTGAAGCAATGTCCAGTCTTGTTTTAAAAGGTTATCAGCTTATTGAGGTTTCGAATGTGTAGTGTTCAAATCTCATAAAACAACACTACACATTGCTTCAGCAACATCACATAATCTCGAAACCTCGTTTATACAAGCTTCTTGAGTTTCAACTAAATCACATCACACCCAAATATACACAATTACAAAAACCCATTTTTTATGCTAAGATACACATTAACATATTGATACCAAGGGGGTGTCTAGATTAGCTTATTTTAAAGGGTTATAGGCTTATTGATACTAGGAAATGGCGATGATAAGCTCACTTTTTTCAGCTTATTACCAACACTTGTGGCTTATTTTTTATAGGGAAAAGGTCAAGGACATGTAATCTACTCTTACAAATGTCCCAGGGTACATAAGATACTCTCTAAGGTCCGGTGATGGTTAGTAGCAATAATAATAATAATAACAATAACAAAGTTTTTAAAAATAAAAGTTTAAAAAGTATGGTCAAAAAGTTATTTTTATGGTAGTTAGAGTGATTTATTTTACATATCAAGAGTTAGTTCATTACAAATGGTTTATTTGTCACTCTATTATATCACATTGTTTCAAGCCTGGAAAATCAACATTAGGATAATCATCTTCATTTGTCATATACCATAAACTAAAAGTATGAAACTGCAATCAGACACCACCAATCAAGCTAAAAAAAAGATGAAATAAATAATGGTACCCAAGTTTGAGCCAAATATACATACAGACATACAGCGATGCACATGATGATCTATGACATACGATACTTATATTTTCTATTTGTAGAACTTATATCTAACACTAACTTCATCATTAATTTAATACTATTATACAAAAATATTAATACCAACTGTTTGTAGAATTAATGGGATGTATTCCATTCTCTTTGACGTACGCTTGGTCTGCTAAAGTCATCCGTGTTTGAAAGGTTGCCCACTCATTGTTACACCTCTCCCTCACCTAATAACAAAACAAGTGAAATCTTTAACAAACCGCAGTTGGAACTGCAAACGTTATATACTCACTAAAAAAGAGAGTCGATCATACCCCTTCCCATGCTGCCTTTCCATTCTCGGCCTTGCCCTGACAGAAAGAAAATAAACAAATGAAAATCCGGATTCATGCCAACCCTCAAGGTATGTGGCATTGGGGATAAAGTAAAGAGATGTGGTCAAGTTGGTCAAATAAAAAAATTAGTTGCAAGAAGGGGTAAAACAGGCTGAAAATCGTCCAAAGTGTATTCTTAAATGCACACAAGCTTGTAAATGTTAGTACCGTAACAATTTAGATTTTGTTATCATACATTACAGATCAATTATTCAAATAAGGGTAAAACAAAATTGATCAAAAGTACTCTGGCCAAACCAACCGGACCTGTTTTGACAGTAATTAACGTTTTGGCCCCAACCGACCTCAGCCACCATGTTTGACTCCTATAAGCAAAAGACTTACCTGGTTTCCAAGTGAAGGAACTGTTTGATGAACAACCCACTGAGCATCTACAACTCCTATCTTTTCGTGAGCAGGCTGTTTCAACAAAACCATCTTGTTAGGATTGCATAACTGCCATATCTTTACAATTTAAGTCTTCAAGGGTTATAAGCCCTTCCGAATTAGGAAGAAAGGTTTTGTTATATATTGGAACATAGAGTATAAATCCCAGGCCTCACCTCCACGCATCTCCTAAGAGCAAAATCAAGGCCCCACCCATGGACCAAGTCATTCTGCAGATGATGACATAAGTATTACAGCAGATTGAAACAAAAGAAAATAATACAGCTATTAATAAATATCTAAGTGGCAGAGACATAAACCTGGATCATATGCCAAACACAACGCCAAGCGTTCCGGGAGAAAACAGGAGCCATTATCTCAACAAATCTGCGCATCATAATTGTTTCGGGTAAGAATCGTTTAGTTTACGGGCGAGTAGATAATGTGTCAAAAGGGGGTCTGGTCAAAACAAGTAAATTTAGGCTTGGGTTGACCCACAAAACACTTTTTGGTCCATTTTTAAATCAATTAATTTGTTAATGATAATCCAAACTTTGAATATTTCTCATATTGTATGTACTTAAAATAGATTTTGGGAGACTTTTAGCATGCTTGACCATTTTAACCATTCCCTTTTCAGACAATTTTTACCCACTGAGATAAACCATGACTAAAAATTGACCCATTCATAAGTAATCAGGGTGAAATTGCCAACTCTAAGTACAATAAATCCAAGCATGTCTATTTATTGAGATTTGAAAAATATGTAAAGTGGGAAACATACGCTGCACATGGTGGCAAATGTAGATCACTGCACCAACCATCTCTTTCTTCAGCGTCTCTGAGAGTGCAACAAGTAAAATAAAAATTAACCAGAGCAAATGTGTTTAACAAAAAATGAAATCATAACGTAGTGTTGCAGTTTGGAAAATTAAGCATGAGTTGTGTTGTTTACTTGTGCACTTCAGTATCATCTCGTTTCCTTGTCATTTGCCATGTTAGTCCACTATCAGCCGATAAACCTGGTTGTGAAATTTCTAATCCATGCTTCCTTACTAGGCTTATGTACCTGTGTATCATATACACAATCCTAGTCTTAAAAGTATCCAAAATTTACAGTTACCAGCCAGGTAAAAACATATTTTAAAAATATTTACCTTTCAGCATCAAAATCCTCCAATCCAAGATCTTCATCCCAAATAAATATATAGTCATAGGGTGCCAATATGTCCGGATGCAAAAAACGCTTCGCATACCACCTAAAACCAATTTCAGAAAGTTTTCATCTACCAAATGGTTTAAGTGTTATTTGCATTGTAGATCGATCAATGCAAATTTTACCATTTAGTTTGCTTGAGAACACTGACATGTATAGCCCTATTTGACCATTCAAATTCATTCCACTCGCTTGTCCGACCATCATAGTGAAACAGCAGAATGGAAAAGTTTTCTGAGAACTGATGACAGTAATATTTAGAAAGAATTCACACACACATAAACAAAAAGGACATGAACGACTGTCACCCAACCTTCTTCACTGCTTTATCAATGTTGTCCCTCTGTTCATAACCGACTGTGAACGTTACAAGGTACCTCGGTTTGATAATCAAGTCCTGCAAGTTTCACCCTATCAAATAACATCCCATATATATAATTAAAGGATTGGATAAATTACCAATGTAGTTTTTCATTGTACTATCTTTTTTGTATATTTGAGTCAATAAAGGATGAGTCAGTGTCCTACTGTCCCATTTGGGTCATTTTGTAACCGATAACCCCTTATAACCAGCTTATTAAAATTGATTAATGTTAAAGTTTATATAAACATGTTAAGATTACAGACTACACTATGACCAAAACAGGGCTGTTAAATTATTGTGCACATAACTTTACGGCTTTACGCTAACTAAAACTTATGCCTAATCAGAAGTTCAGAACATGGTTACATGGATAGACCAGAAAATACCTCACTGGGTTTGCCATACAATCTTCTGAGGTAAAGATCAGACTCGGGTGTAACTATATCAGGGGGTAACCTTTCAGCACCTCGAGGATTTGTTGGAACCCATATCTACATAAAAATGCATACTAGTAAGAATGTTACTCGTATCATGTAGCTTTATACGTGCGCGCGTGTGTGTGTGTGTGTGTGTGTGTCTATACAATACAAAGTTACAAACTTACCTTTGCATCCTCAGGTTCATGAAACGATATACCCTTGTTACGCCTTAAGGAAGACCAAATATGCAGAAACGCTTGTGATGAGAGTCCTGAGTACTTGTCCTCTATGTAACCAAGATCAATGGACGGAAGTAGAGTAGATGGAAGGTTCATCTGAAGAAAACGACTTTTTCGTTATTCAACTACTCTTAAAGATATATATTTACATAGCTTAATCAGCGATATAGTGATAGACTGATAGTTATCGAAGTATACCTTGGTTATTGGCATTGTTGGGAAAGACACTCCTAAAAAGAATCCAATTACAACACTGATAAAAGTCGTTACTATTAGCCTCATTGTCTCGTTCGATCTTCTTCCCATTACACTGCACCAAAAACAACAGTAAAGAACAAAGAACAGCCACGGTTACAAAATTTAAGGAAACAAGAAGTTTGAGCTTAGAACCTGTGACTATTTCTTGCCATATTACTCTGTACTGGCTGATGTGATATACAACACCAGATGCTTCAAATTTCACTACTTAATTTATCTAGTTATCCAGTTAAGCCAATATTAAAGTTCACTCCCTCGCTACACAAGAAAAACAAAGATACGGAGGGATATGTCAAATATCAAACATCAAAAAACAATAATGTATACAGAATCCCAAACAAAACGGGTAAACGGATGAGGTTTTCCCTATTCAGGTAACCTAGGGAGGGTGAGCCTTTTGACTAAGATGTACCCGGGACCCTTGGCCACCCCCAAAAGGCGAGTTTTAACCCTCACCCTCCTGTGAGGAAACAAAGGACCTTACCACTAGGCCATTTGGCAGTGCAACAAAATGAGGTTTCAGGATTTTTCCTATTTACAAATCTACAGACTGATTCATACGGGCATTTGCCATTATTGCGACATAAAGAGTCAGAACTATTCACATGTATCTTCACCAAACCTTATAAAACCATAATAGCAGATCTTAAACTATTAACATCAATAATCTTAAATCCACATAAGTAGATAGCAGCATTGTGAAACTAGTGTTTTTACTCTCACCGACAAAAATATATATTCACAAAACAATACATTTCATGTAAAAAAAAAACATACGCAAAAATCAACTGAGCCTATATCATAATCCAAAAACATAAACATAAACATAAACATAAACATAAAAAATAAAACAATAATCAATTAACTCACCTAACCTGGAGCAGAAAAAAAAGGCCTAACTTAACTAAACTTCAAATGATCAACTTAATAAACAAAGCAAATTTAAAGTATAGTTTTATTGGGATATTAAAAAGGTTTTAATGATGATTTGTTGTTTAATTTTGAATGAAAATTTGTAATCTTTGAACGGACAAAATTCTTTTTCATTATTTATTGGGGAACTTTTTAATTAATTATTTGGGGAAATATTGGTGGGGACAGTGTGGTACACCACTCTGTCAGAAATTGTATTTCATCTGACGGTTGAGATTGGTACACGTGGCTGGGGAGATGGTGGTTTGTGATGTTTTTCCCGCTTTCCTATATGGAATTTTGTGTATTTATTTGTTCGGAACATATATAATAATGGACGATGGTACTACTTCGTACAAAATTTATTAAGATGGAGGTGTAAATAACTAAATACACTTTTTTTATTAAAAAAAATTACAAAAATAACCGATTAACAAACATATTTCACCAAACACCATTTTTTTTCCCTAAAACCATTATGCGAATAAAATCTGAAAATTTTGACTAGCAATGTCAAACCTTGCTAATTTTCAAAAATTACATGGATGACTAGCAAAATCAAGCCTTGCGAAATTTTTGAACATGCTGTATTTTTTCCTTTTTTTCTGTTTTTACGCTTAGCATAAAACACAAAAGTTGTTGACCTCCTTTTTCTTGTTATGCAGCCTTATGAACCGCCTAAAAATGAGTTTGTATGAAAAAAAACTATGGCCACATTACCATATCAACTTTAACCAACTGGGGCTAGCTCAGTTGGCCACCAAAGTTTTCTTAAAGTGCTTGGATATTTGGCTAGGGGAAGTCTCAAGTTCGAGTCCCACCAGAGACTTTTACCCCTTCAGGTGATAAAGGAGTAACAGGCGGGTCATAGGATCAGCATACTGACCAATTAAATGTCACTGCTGGACCTGAACTACTAACAACTAATCAACCGTTAAAAGAATAAATAAATAAATACCATATCAACTTTATCATACCTCACGTTAACATGAATTATTCACTTGTGCCTCATTTCTTTTTTTGATTATTTCACGAGCCATCATGTAACACCCCCAATTCATGGATGCAGCGGAATTCGAACTGGGTGTTACTTGACGGCACAATAGTCACAATAATAGAAAACGAACTCCGATTGAGTCGTTTTAAAAGATTTATCATTCAAATTGTATAAATATCAGAGATTACAAAATGAGGTCCCAATTGGTTCCATGTTTACAATGTATAATAAATGAGTTTTGAATGATAATAAAATTTATAGCCCTCTAGAGTATCCGTGCCCTTCCGTACCATCCTTGATCGTCATGAACCTGAAATACATGCTTGAGAGGTCAACACAAAGGTTGAGTGATATTCATAGAGTTTGTTAAATCGATTGAACACAATATGTTGGTAGTGTGAGTTATAGGCTCACACCAATGTTTGGAAAACAAAACAGGTAGGCTACGTTATTATACGCCCGGAACATGTATTATACACTAAGCTTATGACACCATAACGTTAACGTGTACCAATATCGATCGGCAGATTTATCCCGGTAGGTACTTTGCTAACATACCTAAATCTCAAATATTATTGCATTTGTTTGAACTTAGTCAATACAAATGGGATTCGTCAATCCCAATAGGCCTATTAATAATATTCGCGCTCACTATTACTAGTGATTAAATGGTTCATAATAAAGGATCTCGGTTTAGCAAGGATGGTACTTAGTGATAATAAAACAATCAGGTAAGCATACAATTTAAAAACATTGTGCTCGGTTATAAATAGCATGTATTCCCCCCAAGGGTTTGTAAAACAATTAAGTAATCGAAAGTGGGGCTATGAACTCACCTTAAGTAAGATAGCAAGTAATGAATGTAACGGTTGAATCGTGAAGGTTCTATGAGCAACCTATAATAGAATGTCGCGACTTAGGATTGGAGTAAAGAATATAACGGAGTGCCTATATATATATCTTGCATTTAGTCCATGATGTGGTATGATGTATAATGTAAGTCTTTGAAAGAAATGATTCATGAAACATGTATGTTTTGTATATCGTTCACTACCGTTCGGGCCGACATAATTCAGAAGTCATGTTAGTAAGCGTTCGAGGAGCCAGGACACTTTAACTCGTAAATCCACAACTCAACTCGACGGCTTACATAATGAACTCCTCACATGAGGCTCCCTACTATTGTAGTAGTTGATGAAATATATAGATATAAGTTTTGATCCGAAAGGTTACATGTCCGATATTTGAATAAACTTAGGAAAGTTTATTTGTACATGAAGATTGTTATTAGGGGTAGCTTCATAAGCCTTAAATGACCATGTTCTCTTGGTAAAATCTCATGGTTTCCTTTTAAGTGAAGTAGATCCAAATTGCTTGTTCAAGTTATCGCCTAACTCATTGTTTCATGTTTACGCCTATGTGAGTTGTTATGGTCATTTCGTCATGGCCTAGCCATGACCTTTGGTCCTTGTTCCAAGGTTATGAGACTCAACCTTGGTTCTAGTCATGTTTGTGGTCTTGATTATAGGTCATAAGACCTCTTGTTCCTTTCAAAGTATAACCATAATCTAGTGACTTTCGCCTAAAAATGGGCTGTTTAGAATTTGAAGAATTTTATCACTCGGAAAGCGTTTTTAGGGCTCGAGCTTCTTTGTGCCTGAATGAAAACGTCGTTTCGGACAACTTTCGTGTTTTAACTTTTTGATGAATCGGACCAGAAGTGGGACTTTCAAAACCCAAATTTGATCAGGAAGCTATTTGGCAGTTTTGCCGGAAATCTTTGGTAATTTCAAATCGCCATAACTTTTGACTCGTATACTCGTTTTGGGTGGTTCAAATTGCTATGGTTTCCTTGTTAAGTCCTCTACTGTAATATGTAATGATCCAACATCATATTTTTACCATTTTGATCAGGTCTTACCAAGAAAGTCACTAGTTTACTTGTTTTAGTAACTTGTTGTAACAATCAATAACAATAACTTGTTTTGGTCATTTTTATACATCATGGACATGATAATAAGACAATATATAGCACAAATAATATGTAAATAACATGAACATGATTATTTAACAAGAATCAAGTTAGGGTTTGGCTCACAACTTTTGGCTTTCAAAGATGAAAGGAAGTTAACATGTAAGGATAGGACTTTGATAGACTTGCTTCAACCCTTTTTCACTTCATGCAATCTTTCTACCCTTGGTATTCTTGAAAGATGGATGATGAAGGTTTAGGTGAAATGAGTGGATTTAAACTCAAGAGAAATCACCAAGTATATGAGGTTATGGAAGTGTTTGATGAATGATAACCTATCTAGGGTTTCTACCTTGAAGAATCACTTGAATCATGCATGAAACTTAGAAGGAAATGAGCAAAGGATGGTGTGGTTTTGGTGTGTGATATCCCACGGCAAAAGGGAGGGGGAAGGGGCTTTATATAGCCTTGAGGAGGTTACTAATGTTGACTAGTCCAACCTTGGAGAGCAAGGTGAACACTTGTAATGATCCTAGAGCACAAGTAAGGAGATTAAGCCACACAAGGGGTGACTCCCCCCCCCTAAGTCGGTTTCAAGACCTTGGAGAACAAGGGTTGGACTTTGGATGATATTATCCAAGATATCTAGTGTGTTTTGACTCCGAAAACTGCAAACCGTAAGTTGTTACGCCTCAAAACGTAAAACCGGGTGTCGTAAAATTATGGAATTTGAAAGTATTGATAAACATGTCAATAAGTTCCATAATAAAATATAAAATGAGTGGTAGGTTCCATTTGGGTGTAAAACCCTGCTAAAAACTGGAAACACGGGTCTAAAACGCGTAATTCGCGTAAAACGCTGAATATTGCGTAAAATTGAGAAAAGTAAAATGTTACTTTTCTAATGTTATAAAAATGATTTAAAATGACTTATAATGTCTAGACTGGGCTCAGTCTAGTGTCGGTTGGTATTAAATGTCTTTTAGACATCAAACCGTAAGCCTAAAAATCACGAAATGACTTATAACATCAAGGGATCATTTTTGGTCAAAGGAGGAGGGAAAATTATGTTGACTTTTTCTAATAATTTTGAAAACTCAAAATGTCTTAGAAACTCGTTTTGTGGTCTAACGGTTAATCGCCCAAATGGTTAAGCGTGCTCATGCGAGAGTAGTATAGGCATGGGTGACCTGCTGGGAAGTTTTTGGTCAAGTTTTTCTCAGTCACGATTAATTCTCAAATAAATCATGAGTGTGTCAAACATTTTTCCGATGTGGGGTCACCTGACGGGGTTGAATTTCGTTGTGCGTAGAATTTCTGATTGACGTTTTACCCTAAAACGTGTAATTCCTTAATAACTTTCACGAAAATGATCTGACGAATGTCAAACATTTAATTTGCCATGGAAATGATTTATCACTCGAGAAAATCAAATAAAAATCAACTTTCGGGAAAGTTTCGGGAAAAAATGAATAGTAAAAGTGAATAGTGAAATTTTTCGGGAATGGTGATTATCCTGAAAAATGTGAATTGTTACAGTCTCTACCCCTTACGGGGAACTTCGTCCCGAAGTTCTATGTGTGTCATATGTTGGAGTGGTGTCGATAAAGATGTGTGGTTACTTATGAGGACCAAAGTCTGGGATTTCCGGTAATGTAATTTGATTTGTCATTTCAGTGTATGGTGTAGGATGAGGCTTCCTTTTATGTAGGAAAGGTATGGTAATAGTCGAATATCAAAGGAAATTGATATAGCAGTCGAATATTAATAGGAATCGATATAGTAGTTGAATATCAAATAGAACTTGATATAGTTAAATATCAAAATGGAAATTGATATAGTTGTCAAGTATCAATAGCAATTGATATAACAGTTGAACAACAATAGCAATTTACATAGGAATCCAATAAATGGAAATTGATATAAGAATCGAATCATGGAATAAGCGTTGAACATGTGGTTGGACCAAGTCCTGTTTGAATTGTACGGCTGCCCATGCATATGGCTACATGGCCCCGTAATGAGTTTGGTACGACTGCACATGCATATAGGTACATGGCCTCGTAATGAGTTTGTTTGTTATTGCACTATCATTATGAAAACCAAAAAGTAAACCTCGTACTTATGGAAATTGGGATAGTTGTTGCAATCATAGCCTAGTAGGTAATCGGTTGTTGTACCTAGTGTTTATGTCATGGTTTGAAGCGATGTTGGTGAAAAGATAGGATTTCTTGTGGCGAATATAATGTAGGTATCATGCCATACCCGAGCAATGTAATGTAGGTATCATGCCATACCCGAGCAATGTAATGTAGGTATCATGCCATACCCTAGCAATGTAATGTAGGTTGACTTCATACTTATGTTATTTCGGATACAAATAAGCCCACTTGTTTATAATTCTTTATTTACATAGAGAGGCATCCCAAACAATGTAACTAAAGGAATATAAACTTATGGTTCGATGATTTATAATTTCTTTATTTAAATGAAAAGGCATCCCAATCCATTCAAATAAGGACATTATAAATCATCCTACTCAAGAATTCCCGACACAACATTCATACTTAGCCGGTGAGTTACAAGGTAGTGTATTACGAGATGACACTGGTGTAGCAAAAGTACAAGATGAATATTCAATCTTGTAAAGCTGATAAGGGTGCTTGTGGTGTAACTAAGGATGATTTGAGCTTTAAAAGTGCATCAAGATCTGTTAATGAGCTTGTGGTTCCAACGGTTGTGAAAATAATAATGTGATATGTTGATGAACAAAAGTGTGTAGTGTATGCTTAACATTAATACCCTTAGGTATAGATGTTGAGTTTGCTTTAAAAATCTTAAGAGATTTTAAAGGTTTATGATGGAATGGTATCCTTAGGACCTAAACAGGATAGTACTTCTACAGGATGAAGAGAATAATTGATAACTATCCCAAGATAGTAGTTCGGATTATCTCATAAATGAAAACTTTCAAGAATGAAGTTAGGTAGTACAAATAAAGTGTTAAGATTTCGCTGAGTGGTAAGGCACTATCGTGTCTCTAGATCGTTTTAATGTATTCTGGTGGTTTATCGTGTTTCATGTAGGAAATCAACCTAAACATAACCCTAGTACAACTACTCTCAGTATTGGAAAATTTTAAGTCGAATATAGTTAGTCAGACTATATTCCACTGTCCCAAGGTTAAATATAGGTGACTAGTCTATATTTAGCCAAGGTTCGATAAAATTTTCAAATACCTAAACTAGGTATACTTTTGATATGTCCGTTGCTTTCGGGAAACTGTCCACTAAACAAAGGCGATGTCAAACCCTTAAGTTGCAAGTCCCGTCCATACAAGACTTGTAACGTATGTTTTCATATTCCATTGCATAGAAGGTAGTAAGGGTAGATACGTATGGAAAGGAAGTTTTAAGTAGTTCTAAAATAGAACATACTTGGCCAAGATCACGAACTTTTAATAATGAAGGTTTCATAAGAAAACTTTGATGAATGTAGAGAAAGTTCAGCTTTTGTCGATGATGGATTAGTTTGTCCTTTAGAAATCTCATATTTCTTGTTTTGAAATCGATAGATTGTGACGGGTTTTTGATATCATAAGAAATGATATTGATGATGTGATGGAATAATTCTAGAGACCATTTGCACAAAACACAATGTCTCGGAAGTAGGTTAGACCATTGTGCAATTCACAATGTCTGGGAAGTAGGTTAGGTCATTGTGTGACTCAAAACATTTGAGAAATGATTAAGACCATTGTATCATACAATGTCTTGGAAAATGAGTGAGACCATTGTATCTCACAATGTCTTGGAAAATGAATGAGACCATTGTATCTCACAATGTCTTGGAAATGAATGAGACCATTGTATCTCAAAATGTCTCGGAAAATGAATGAGACCATTGTATCTCACAATGTCTTGGAAAATGAATGAGACCATTGTATCTCACAATGTCTTGGAAAATGAATGAGACCATTGTATCTCACAATGTCTCGAAAAATGAATGAGACCATTGTATCTCACAATGTCTTGGAAAATGAATGAGACCATTGTATCTCACAATGTCTTGGAAAATGAATGTTGGAGTAGGAACATGATTGGGAGAATGTAGTTGTGCCGAAATGCCATAGAATAGGCATACGCAGATATGTTTAGATAAAATGATTGAAAATAAACCGAGTTTATATATCAATATACTAATATGTTCATGTAGCATAAAATGCCTAGTGTGTATATATCAATATACTAATATGTTCATGTAGCATAAAATGCCTAGTGTGTATATATCAATATACTTATATGTGTTCATGTAGCATAAAATGCTTAGTGTGTATATATCAATATACTTATATGTGTTCATGTAGCATAAAATGCTTACGGGGAAATGCTCAATTATGTTTAGGGTACATATATCAATATGCAATTATGTTTGTGTAGCATAAAAATGTCTTCGAGGAAATGCTCAAAATGGGTATATATGAATATACTAACATGTTTGTGTATCATAACATGCTTACTAAATCCATAATCGTCTGGAGGATGGAAGACACGGAGAGCGGAAGGCTATAAAATGTTTTTGCTTGTATGTGTGGTTATAGTTTAGGTCTCAATTAGACCCGTTTCTCTATAACCATGGCTCTGGTACCAATCTGTAACACCCCCAATTCATGGATGCAGCGGAATTCGAACTGGGTGTTACTTGACGGCACAATAGTCACAATAATAGAAAACGAACTCCAATTGAGTCGTTTTAAAAGATTTATCATTCAAATTGTATAAATATCAGAGATTACAAAATGAGGTCCCAATTGGTT
Organism: Artemisia argyi; assembly: GCA_030686995.1. Lineage (NCBI taxonomy): Eukaryota > Viridiplantae > Streptophyta > Magnoliopsida > Asterales > Asteraceae > Artemisia > Artemisia argyi. The sequence goes on from CM060701.1 coordinate 196,635,283, forward strand.
CCATGTTTACAATGTATAATAAATGAGTTTTGAATGATAATAAAATTTATAGCCCTCTAGAGTATCCGTGCCCTTCCGTACCATCCTTGATCGTCATGAACCTGAAATACATGCTTGAGAGGTCAACACAAAGGTTGAGTGATATTCATAGAGTTTGTTAAATCGATTGAACACAATATGTTGGTAGTGTGAGTTATAGGCTCACACCAATGTTTGGAAAACAAAACAGGTAGGCTACGTTATTATACGCCCGGAACATGTATTATACACTAAGCTTATGACACCATAACGTTAACGTGTACCAATATCGATCGGCAGATTTATCCCGGTAGGTACTTTGCTAACATACCTAAATCTCAAATATTATTGCATTTGTTTGAACTTAGTCAATACAAATGGGATTCGTCAATCCCAATAGGCCTATTAATAATATTCGCGCTCACTATTACTAGTGATTAAATGGTTCATAATAAAGGATCTCGGTTTAGCAAGGATGGTACTTAGTGATAATAAAACAATCAGGTAAGCATACAATTTAAAAACATTGTGCTCGGTTATAAATAGCATGTATTCCCCCCAAGGGTTTGTAAAACAATTAAGTAATCGAAAGTGGGGCTATGAACTCACCTTAAGTAAGATAGCAAGTAATGAATGTAACGGTTGAATCGTGAAGGTTCTATGAGCAACCTATAATAGAATGTCGCGACTTAGGATTGGAGTAAAGAATATAACGGAGTGCCTATATATATATCTTGCATTTAGTCCATGATGTGGTATGATGTATAATGTAAGTCTTTGAAAGAAATGATTCATGAAACATGTATGTTTTGTATATCGTTCACTACCGTTCGGGCCGACATAATTCAGAAGTCATGTTAGTAAGCGTTCGAGGAGCCAGGACACTTTAACTCGTAAATCCACAACTCAACTCGACGGCTTACATAATGAACTCCTCACATGAGGCTCCCTACTATTGTAGTAGTTGATGAAATATATAGATATAAGTTTTGATCCGAAAGGTTACATGTCCGATATTTGAATAAACTTAGGAAAGTTTATTTGTACATGAAGATTGTTATTAGGGGTAGCTTCATAAGCCTTAAATGACCATGTTCTCTTGGTAAAATCTCATGGTTTCCTTTTAAGTGAAGTAGATCCAAATTGCTTGTTCAAGTTATCGCCTAACTCATTGTTTCATGTTTACGCCTATGTGAGTTGTTATGGTCATTTCGTCATGGCCTAGCCATGACCTTTGGTCCTTGTTCCAAGGTTATGAGACTCAACCTTGGTTCTAGTCATGTTTGTGGTCTTGATTATAGGTCATAAGACCTCTTGTTCCTTTCAAAGTATAACCATAATCTAGTGACTTTCGCCTAAAAATGGGCTGTTTAGAATTTGAAGAATTTTATCACTCGGAAAGCGTTTTTAGGGCTCGAGCTTCTTTGTTCCTGAACGAAAACGTCGTTTCGGACAACTTTCGTGTTTTAACTTTTTGATGAATCGGACCAGAAGTGGGACTTTCAAAACCCAAATTTGATCAGGAAGCTATTTGGCAGTTTTGCCGGAAATCTTTGGTAATTTCAAATCGCCATAACTTTTGACTCGTATACTCGGTTTGGGTGGTTCAAATTGCTATGGTTTCCTTGTTAAGTCCTCTACTGTAATATGTAATGATCCAACATCATATTTTTACCATTTTGATCAGGTCTTACCAAGAAAGTCACTAGTTTACTTGTTTTAGTAACTTGTTGTAACAATCAATAACAATAACTTGTTTTGGTCATTTTTATACATCATGGACATGATAACAAGACAATATATAGCACAAATAATATGTAAATAACATGAACATGATTATTTAACAAGAATCAAGTTAGGGTTTGGCTCACAACTTTTGGCTTTCAAAGATGAAAGGAAGTTAACATGTAAGGATAGGACTTTGATAGACTTGCTTCAACCCTTTTTCACTTCATGCAATCTTTCTACCCTTGGTATTCTTGAAAGATGGATGATGAAGGTTTAGGTGAAATGAGTGGATTTAAACTCAAGAGAAATCACCAAGTATATGAGGTTATGGAAGTGTTTGATGAATGATAACCTATCTAGGGTTTCTACCTTGAAGAATCACTTGAATCATGCATGAAACTTAGAAGGAAATGAGCAAAGGATGGTGTGGTTTTGGTGTGTGATATCCCACGGCAAAAGGGAGGGGGAAGGGGCTTTATATAGCCTTGAGGAGGTTACTAATGTTGACTAGTCCAACCTTGGAGAGCAAGGTGAACACTTGTAATGATCCTAGAGCACAAGTAAGGAGATTAAGCCACACAAGGGGTGACTCCCACCCCTAAGTCGGTTTCAAGACCTTGGAGAACAAGGGTTGGACTTTGGATGATATTATCCAAGATATCTAGTGTGTTTTGACTCCGAAAACTGCAAACCGTAAGTTGTTACGCCTCAAAACGTAAAACCGGGTGTCGTAAAATTATGGAATTTGAAAGTATTGATAAACATGTCAATAAGTTCCATAATAAAATATAAAATGAGTGGTAGGTTCCATTTGGGTGTAAAACCCTGCTAAAAACTGGAAACACGGGTCTAAAACGCGTAATTCGCGTAAAACGCTGAATATTGCGTAAAATTGAGAAAAGTAAAATGTTACTTTTCTAATGTTATAAAAATGATTTAAAATGACTTATAATGTCTAGACTGGGCTCAGTCTAGTGTCGGTTGGTATTAAATGTCTTTTAGACATCAAACCGTAAGCCTAAAAATCACGAAATGACTTATAACATCAAGGGATCATTTTTGGTCAAAGGAGGAGGGAAAATTATGTTGACTTTTTCTAATAATTTTGAAAACTCAAAATGTCTTAGAAACTCGTTTTGTGGTCTAACGGTTAATCGCCCAAATGGTTAAGCGTGCTCATGCGAGAGTAGTATAGGCATGGGTGACCTGCTGGGAAGTTTTTGGTCAAGTTTTTCTCAGTCACGATTAATTCTCAAATAAATCATGAGTGTGTCAAACATTTTTCCGATGTGGGGTCACCTGACGGGGTTGAATTTCGTTGTGCGTAGAATTTCTGATTGACGTTTTACCCTAAAACGTGTAATTCCTTAATAACTTTCACGAAAATGATCTGACGAATGTCAAACATTTAATTTGCCATGGAAATGATTTATCACTCGAGAAAATCAAATAAAAATCAACTTTCGGGAAAGTTTCGGGAAAAAATGAATAGTAAAAGTGAATAGTGAAATTTTCCGGGAATGGTGATTATCCTGAAAAATGTGAATTGTTACACATCATTTATCAACTTATAACTCTTAATTTACCATTTCATAAGTATTCCTTCATCTAGAACTTACAGTGCACTTGATTTCCTAAATTCATTCCACATTGATCATTATTTGATATCTTTTACTTCATTAACCTAAAATCACATATAAAGTCTATTAATAGTCGAGGAAATGATGCAAAACGAAGTAAAAGATATCAAACAATGATTAAGGTGAAATGACTTGTGGAAATCAAGTGCTTTGTAGGTTCTAGATGAAGGAATACTTATGAAATGGTGAATTAAGAGTTATATGTTCTATAAATGATGGCTAGCGAAAAAATCAAAAGAAGAAATGAAGCACGAATGAAGAATTTATGTAAATATGACGTATGAAAAGTTGATGTAGTAATGTGGCCATAGCTTCCTCATATGAAATCCTTTTTGGGGTGATTCAAAAGGGGGCGTAACTAGAAAAGGGAGATCTATAACTTTTGTGTTTTTGCTAAGTGTAAAGCCTAAAGGAAAAGGAGAAATATAACATTTTTCAAAAATTCGCAAGGTTTGACCTTACAAGTCAACCTTGTGATCTTTCAAAAGTTAGCAAGATCTGACATTGCCAATAAACTTTTGTGGATTTCATGGGTATAATACTTTTTTTTTTTTTTTTTTTTAACTCAAGTATTTGATGAAAAATGTTTGTAAAATTAATTATTTTAGTTGTTTTTCAGTTTTTTATTCATACATCATGCTATAAAGTTATAAAATATATTACTCTCTCCGTCCCAAATTAATAGTTCACGTTTCTTTTTTGAGATGTCCCAATTTAATTGTCTACTACTGAATATAGATAGGAAAGTTTGATCGAGTTTACCGTATTACCTTTAATTGAAATTATTATTACAAACTTTAAAGAATACCACAATTAATTAGTTAAGGGTAAAACTGTCATTCTGCTAAAAATTAAGAAAGAGAAACCTGTAATAAGTGCATTCTTCTTAAACTATGTATTTTTTGTCGGAGGACAATTATTTTAAGACGGAGGAAGTAAACAACACTATAAGCACAAGTGGTGATGTATGCATCAAAAGAAATCTCCCTGTATATATAATAGATGAACTTGACAAGTCACATATGCTACATGGCATAAAAGAATGCCATGTTGTCATCAATAAAATATGTGAAAATCCCACCTGGCATAAAACACACGCCTTTCTCACGCCTGTTATCACCCTCAATTCATATCCTCGATCTTCAGCACCATATCAATTTCATTCAAAATCCACAAAAAAAAAAAAAAAAAAAAAAAAAAAAAAAAAAAAAAAACGATCGGATTCCATTTTTGATGAACCGTTAGTCAATTTCAAGTCAAGATTCATAACCACAAAATCATCAAATCATATATTGTTTTAACCTATGATTCAAATTAATCTAAAAAATAGCGTCAAATCAATTTATTTTGATTCATTATTCAAAATCATTACTAAAGACCATATCACTCCAATCTTCTAATCATGAATCAACTAAATCTAAAAAAACACACGCAAACGTATTCGAAGACCTTCACCTGCTTCCCTCCATTATCGGAAGTACAATTATTATTATTATTATTATTATTATTATTATTATTATTGTTATTATTATTATTTAATCGGTTTATGATGAATTAAGAATGAATCTTTTTGTTTCAAATTTGTTATTTATTTATTAAAATTATGTATCATGAATTTGGGATTACTTTCTTATGTATTTTGATTGAAATCAACCATGACTTGATATGAAGGCGACCTTTTTCTATCAATTTTTTTTTCAATTATATATTTTCATGTACAAATAAAGTAATTGAAAAAAATTATACATGAGAATATATAATTATGGTTTTGGTTTTTGATAGAATGCGTTCAATAGGAAGACCTTAAAATGTTTGATGAATTTGTATAGCAAGTGTTTGATGAAATTCTGTAGTGGAATTTGTTTTGTAAGCATGTCGTTGTCAAGTATTTAGGAATAAGGGGTAATAAATAAGAAACGTTTAGCTGTACCAAAGGTAAAGCGTTTGCTACATATCTAGATACACATAAAAGTACATGGTTCTAGGGATGAAGTGTGGACTTGAATTATGATTTGATGTCTCATAATGAGACCTGGTTGAGCCTGCCGGTCTCACTTTCTGAAACCAACTTTATCACGAAAATTAAAAAATAAGTTGCCATATTTTGTTATAAATCTTACAATTTAGAACATGAGAATGTATTGCAACTTGAAACTCTCTAGCGTTGAAAATATAAAAAAAAAATGGGATACTGGAAATAAGTGGGTATTGTTTTAAGCCACTCTTATTTCTATGAATTAAGAAATGTAATCTATTATCAAGTACACATGACAATTAGATTAGGAGTTTGATTTGTTTGGACATTACTTAAATGTAAACCCACTTTGACCCCTCTAGTGGCTTAGTAAATGTACTGATGAGACGAAAAATGATCTATTTTTAGGGGGTCATTTAAACCCGGAATTGAATTTATTTGATCAAATATTGCCCTAAATCGTTTCTTTTGTGATTTTAGGTACTTTTGGAGTGAATTCTGGAAAAGGAAGCATTTTAGACGTTTTTGGAGCATAAAAGTGAAGAAAACGGCAAAGTCTTAATTTTCCTTGCTGGGAACAGTACCTGACGGCGTCACGAGGCTTCATATGACGGCGTCAAGAGTTGGAAATGGTGACGGTCCAGAGAAAACATGACGGCGTCACGTATGGCCGTCAAGGTTCAAGATATGGTGACGGCCCAGAGCTAAAATACACATGACGGTGTCAAGTCTGGATCTAGGCAATCCGATCTCATTATGGGCGGTGAGTTGACGGCGTCAGACATTCCTTCTTGACGTCGTCACCCTGTAAAATCTATATATAGTTTTGCAATTTTCATTCATTGGATATAACTTTAGAGGGATAACTTTGGAGAAACCCTAGCACGAATTTTACTGCTCTTTCAAGGGTTTTTACCCTTTGAAACCTTTCATGTTCAATTGAGATAAGTATCCTTTCAATTCATTCAGTATGTCTATGTGTTGTTTGAATATATCTTACGCTTGTCTTGAATTTAACATGTTAGGCTAGATCTCTTGTGTGTTTGTTTAGATGTAGTGAAACCTATATGTTGATTATGGGTTGATTGTTTGTTTATAGTTGTTACGGATGAATGATTTCGATGTTAGGCTTAAGAAAACTGGCAGACTTCCATAGGGTAACATGCTTGAACGTCTTAAGAAACATGAACCAATGCGTACTAGGTTATTATGGTTGTATTTAATGCATGAGCGAATTCTAATGATCTCATGTTAGGAGCTTCTTGCAAGCTCGACATAGGAGTGAAGTAGGAGCTTATAGAGTTGGGGAAGTACGTACGCCACCCCACGAATGGTATTAAGGAATATAACCCGTCATCCACGCAATTGTAACAAACTATCAACCTGTAAAAGATATCTAGGGAGTAATGAAACCTAAGTAAACACAATTCTCCCCATTATTGTTCACACCACTAGTTTAATTAGCTTTATTTTCATTTCTGTTAATTTTATTTTGATTGCATCTTAGTTATTGGGTTAGTTGATTAGCAACTAATTCCGCCCACTCTTCCAAAAACCGAGATTTTTAATTGCTTTTATAAAAATATAAAAATACAAAAAGAATCATCCCTCACCTCTAGACCTAGTTTTTAGGCTTTCTAATCCTAGCGACACTATTACTGAGTTGAACGATCAATCCCCCGGTACTTGTCACTATACTATACTACAACGATCAGGTACACTGCCTGGTGGGGGTTGTAAGCTTCTCAAGATCCCTTGAGAGGTAAAGCCTGGTGCGATTCCCACGTATCAAGTTTTTGGCGCCGTTGCCGGGGAATAGTTATTGTCTAGGTTAGGATTTCTTTTTATTAGGTCTACTTGCTAGATTCCTTTCTAGTAAGATTTTATTTTTATTTTTAGGTTTTCTTTAGTCTATCTTATTTCTTCGTGTCTTTGTTCGTAATCTTTACCATCCGACATCATGGAAGGTGGTAACATCTTTGAACCCATCAACCCACCACAACAAAACCACCCACAAAATCCACCACTAGTAAACCAACCTCTTAGGCCCCGAACCCAAGGAAAGTATTCCCGTCCTAGCCACCAAGGCTATCGAAACACTATTGAGCTCACCCAAGGAGCCAATGTGTCCCCCTTGCGATCCGAAACCATCCGGTTGGTGCAAAGCGGATGTGCATTCCATGGACTTCGTTCCGAAGATCCTAATCAACATTTCAAGGATTTCCTTAAAATCGTAGATTCTATAGATCTTGATGTTACAACTAGAGAGTCGACCCGATTACGCCTATTCCAATTCTCTCTACGAGATCAAGCTAGTCAATGGCTTGAACGTTTACCCGCGGGATCCATCACCTCATGGGATGATCTCACCACTCGTTTCCTTGCTCAATTTTTCCCACCGGGGAGAACTACTGATTTAGTCGTTTTAGTATAGGTTTGTGTTTCCGAAGAAATACTTAGGAAAGTATTTCCCGGGTCGTTCTCCCAACGAAGATTGAATGGAATCTCGAATAATCAATTCGTGAACCGTGTAGTGAAAAGTGAAATGTGAAATTTTTTGATCAAGTAATTCAAAATATGACAAACAATCATGAATACCTATTAGTTTTATGATTTAACTGAGCCAATTAGAGTTAATATATGCTATATTAACTAAATCTAATACCTATAAACTACTCTAACTCAGAAACATAGCTTGAGCCAAACACCCCTGCTCCTGCTCCTACTCCTACTGAATATGAATTTGAATGAAGCAAATCAATAATACAGACCACAAATCAATCACATAATCTCATAATATGATCAAATTTACTAAGAGAAACACAGATTCATAGTGCCAAACAACAAATACCACATGATCATAAAAGAACTAGAAATGACAGATTCACACTACATGATGCAAAATAACGCTAATAACTCCAATCTAATCATAAATCTAACTCACTGATGTATATTAAATTCTAAAAGAACAGGCAAATCACAACAATAACTACGAATCCTACAAGTTGCAAAATCTATCAGTAAACTAGTGACAAGTTGCAGTCATGGAAAATCAACTACCAAAACACAAATTCTAAGAAACTAATCAGGAGTGATCAACGCAAGCAGATATATCAGCAATCAATCAAAATATCAGCAGTCTACTACTGATGCAATTATGAGTTTATAAATCGGAAAATGGAACTTACCGATTTATAATCCTAACTGAAATAGGATTTATTTTCAAACTCAACTTAGCCTATCTTTAGATAGGCTCAACTAACACCCCATAACTAGAATCCATCACCATCTACCAATAATCACCATGAATAGCTACCTCTGACTTTCGTTGACTTTGAAAAATTAGACTAATTGGAGCAGAACAAAAAAAACCAAACTCACTACAAGCTGTTATCAAGCTTGAATGAGCTTATGTAAGTGAAAGTAAAAGCATTAAAAAGTTTGTAAATTTTCAGAGAACTAAATTGAAAGCATTAAAATGAAATTTGAACAAACATTTAAAATGAAACTGAACTTTTATTAAAACTATTGAATGATTACAACTATTGAAAGATTGATAACACTACAATAAGCTAAGATTAACTAATAAGCTAAATTTAACTGCTCTACTCCTACTCCTAAGCTAACCACACTAAAACTACACTACTTCTAACCCTAAAATCTAACCAAACCAAATGATGAGGAGAGGAGTCCTTTTAGAGCTGAAGGAGGAGCTTGGGTCTCAATTGCCATGCTGGCGATCCGAGTGCAAAGTGTTTTTCTTCTGAGTTAATCCACACCCTTTAATCCGTACCCAATGATTGAAAGTTATCACAGCCATTAGATTAAGCTTTGATGAGGTGTTTGGACCAATGGTAATCTGCCATGTCATCCCTTTGTGCTTCTTTTGGCTCTGACGCACTCCTGCCAACCTGACACTTCTGAAATCTTCTAGAACCCCTTTTGATTTGATCGAATCACCCTTAATTGTGGTAAATATTGAGGTGGGTGAAATTAGGGTCCATGTTTACTGTATCAATTGGGGGGAAAAAAGGGTACGGGTAAAAGCGCGGTGTGTTTTTTATATTTTTGTTTGACTTTTATTTGACCGGTATTAAAAAGGGTGGATGGGTCGGGTTTTGGGTAAAGAGGGAGTGGGCTTGGTATAATGTTGGAAAGGGTTTGGGCTATTAAGTTTATGATTTGTTTTTGGGTTTTTTTTTTAAAATTTTAAATGGGTAAGGTTTGGTTTGTATAGGATTTAGGAATGAAAAATATCAAGGACCCATTATGTAAATTCTATAACTCCAGGGACCTTTCTGCCAAATCTGAAAAATATGTCCAAGGGTAATTCTTGTTCATTCTAATTCCTCAAAGGTTGATTTTGGCATTTTGATCATTTCTTTGATTTGAGCTTGAAATTTCTTTTCCGGTTCCGGTTTCTCTCACTCATTCCATATCTCGTGCTCGTGTTGTCTTTTTCTCATGATTTTGTCCAAATTCTCAATATCATTACCTGCACATTCAAAAACACAACATATTTGGCATATTTGGTCAGTTTTTGGTCATTTGAGTCCGGTTTTGGTCATATAAAAGGTGTGTAAATTAATACACACCAAAATCCCCCAGACTAAAGTATTGTCGTGTCCTTACGCAATGTGATCAAAATAATTTCATAATTCTTCCTACTAACGTTGTAAAGTAGCAAAGAGGTTCAAAAGAAGTTACAAAATCATTTATTCCCACAAACGCTCCGTTTCCAAAAGTTTTCTGTTATTCTTCTTTTATTTCTATTTTTGAACTTTTCTCACTTTATTCTTGTGACGGTTTGTAGAACTTTCATTATTTTGCAATAATTTTTAGGGTCAACGAGTATAAACACTTCTCATAGAAAAGTGACCATACGGATAAAAATCGTCATCCTAGATTTTTCACAAGCTCCCATACTAAGTGTACAAACGAGATCACAACTTATCTACAAATTAGATGCTAACACTACTCATAATAGTTACTAGTGGAAACTCCTTACTCCCATGTCCTAAGTTTTTGTATCTCAATATTTTACTTTTGTTGAGAAATGAATTTCTTCATATTTTCTCGTTTCAATACTTTTTAATCCGATAGTGACACATAAGTTTAAATGATAAGCAGTTTTCCATTTTCTCTTAAGAACCACTGCAGTAGAAATTCGGTCCACATCAAGGAATTTTGGTACATAAAATATCATAGATATAAGTTGCGGAGTACTCCACGTGCATCTCATGTGTCCAATTCAGAATCATCCACATGCACCTCACGCGCCAACAACTTATTTACATTCAAGATCTTATTCATCATAACTTTCAACTTTCACTTTTTTCTCAATTTTCACTTTTTTCACATATTTTTCATTTTTTTTTTCCACTTTTTTCTTTCTTGACTTTTTCTCAACATCAATGGAAGCTTATCGGGTAGCTCCAAAACCACATACATAATCAACTTTTGACTTTTGATTTTTCACTTTTTGCTCTTATTTTTTATGTTCCTTGATATGTACCCAACTTTTAAAGCAAAGATTATTTTAAGAAAAATAAAGAACTAAATATTATCCAAACCTAAATACCACTAATTAACCTAGAACATCTATTATATATCGGTGACGTATTTTATGGGAGTAAAAAGCCACAAGTACCTCTCATGAGCTCTAAAGAGAACCACTACTCCACATTTAGCATCTAACTTCTAAATAAACTCTATCATCTCTCGCTCTTCGCAATTTAAGATTCCAAGTAATGAAACCAGCGAATACTTAGCCGATAATCAGCCACGCATATATAAAGTCAGTTACGGAAACTTGCAAATTCTAGAAGAAGAATTCACGTTTTCTAGCTCCTGATGTAAAAGACTAGCGAAAGCTTTTAAGCTGCGCATGTATAAAGTCAAGTACGGGAACTTGCAGATTCTTAAGAAAGAATTCGCATTTTATAACTCCTTGTGTACAAGACTAGCACAAGCTTATATGATCATCATTGGTTAAGGGAACAAGCTAGGGCTCAACAAGCCCGGTCAAGTCAAAATATTTATTCCTACTCTCGCCAGCAAGAAAGTCAACAAGGTGTTAAAACACTTATTTCAAACTTTATTATATTTTTGCACAACTTTTCAACTTTTTCACATCTTTTTTGAGCTTTTCCATGACTTTTTCATTGATTTTTCAAATTTTCAATCTTTTTTTCAATTTTTTTTTTAATTTTTGGTGGAAAAACGGAGTTGCGAGAGTTCACAGTAAAGTGCAAGGCAAAAATCAGATCGAAAGATCACCCCCCCAGACTAAAACGAAACATTGTCCTCAATGTTTAAAAGGCAAGGGTTCTCCTACATAAATCTAAGGCCGTTTATTAATTATGCCAAAAGATAAATGTTAGTCGATAAGATTTAGGATATATGGATGAGCAACGAATGATGAAACTCGAGTGGCGAAAGGACAACACGACGAGCACGAGAGTCTTTATTATTCGGGCAAATCCTGGACATTCACAACAACAAGCACAAAACACAAGAAAATGGAAGAGGTCGCCCTCCTCACGTCACATTAGAAAGAAAATAGAAATTTAAGAAGATGAAAGGATAAGCATGGGGTGCCTCCCACGAAGCGCTTGTTTTTGTTCACTGAGTCACATGAGCTTGACTCGATCCCAGAATTAATTCGTCCTTGGGGAGAGCAGATGGAACGGACACCTGGCACAAAAGACGGAGATGCGGGGGTCAAAGACGGTATCCTCACTCCCGGTGAAGTGGAAAGGTGAAGAAATGATGGGATAAGGATAGAAAGGGTGAACCACTCGGATGGTAAAAGCATAAACATCATCAGAATCATGGTTGGGTTGGGTGGGTAAAATATCAAGCACGGGATCATCATGATCATAAGTCTCGTCCACCACTCCAATAATAACTTCATTCGAACCGGATTCAAAATCTACATCGGGTGGTTTCGCGGGCGGACGAGAAGAACGTAAATCGGAAAGAATATTTCTGTGAAGGACATTCTCGTCATTCTCAATACCCGGTGGTATCAAGTCATCCGTAGCAGGAAATAGATCGACATCCTCTAAAAGAGGGTCAAGTGACGGATTATTAGAAATAAGTTCAAAATCAATCTCAAAATCAAAACGCTCATAATCCGGAAGAGAGATATCAGCATGAATAGTGGGACTGCCACTACTCGTCTCTTCAAATCGAAAAATTTCAAGCTCGGGTAAGAAATCACTATCCATATCGGGGATAGGAGAAAAAATCGGAGAATCTTTCAATGCCTCGATCTTAGAAATGAGAAGATTAATATTCAATAATTTTTCACGAAGAGCTTCCTCTTGGATTTCAGTGTCAACTTCTTCATCATTCTCTTCTTCTAAGCTGACGAGCTCGGAAGGTACTTCATCAACATATTCGATGTCTCCACAAGATATAGAATCATCATTGTCAGAATCGGAGAACATCTCATCAGGATCAATCGAATTATCAATCGGAGGTAAATCGCACTCCTCTGCCGTATCAAAAATATATTTTTCAAAGTTGGGTAAAGATTCCTTGAGCTCGGGCTCCAAAGGATCTGACGTCTTATCTTCAACAATCTCAGTCGAAATAGAATCATTAAGAGAAATACCAACATCTTCCAAAACGGGGTCGCTTCCCTCAACCGGTGTGTGAGAAGGACGGGAAGAGTTGGGGACGATAGATTCAAAAGACGGAGTTGGATTGCCACTCGAAGAATCGATGCCATGTTTACAAAATAACTCTCTTATAATCTGCCTATGCCCCTCCAAGAACAATTCTTCCATGCTTTTGCTTCCATCATCTTCGACGGTTGGAATATTATAAAACTTCCCATAATGATAAACCGAAGACATAGATGAGAATTAAATAGATAGAGGGTGTGAGAAGAAGAATTATACGGATAAGAGGATAAGAAGATTATTTTTGGTTTTTCGTATCATAAAAATAAATAAAAGTGAAAATCAAATATGAAAAAGAAAAATATATTTGGATTTTTAATATTTATTGAAAAACAAATCACAAACTTTCTTTTTATTTTCTTTTTTTTCCAAACGTTACGTTAATCGTAATCGTTTCCTTCAAAACTACTCGCGATGAAACGAGAGAAAAGAATTTTCCCGCTTAATCGGTTGTGGAATTGAAGTAATCCGATAAACAACTAATTTCACGTTTTTGTTATGTTGTGAGACTTATTTGGTTTACAACGCTCTCCCTTCCACGGGAGACTCGAGGCTGTAACTTTATTTTCTTTTGTTGGTATTTTTGAAAACACTTTAGGAAAAGTATTTTTGATTTTTCAATTTTTATATTTTTATAGAAAATATTTACAAGATAGGGTAAGGTTTTCCAAAACACGATTTTTTAAAACGAAAATCAAAACTCACTTCAAACCTTCCCCGGCAGCGGTGCCATTTTGATTTAGTTGTTTTAGTATAGGTTTGGGTTTCCGAAGAAATACTTAGGAAAGTATTTCCCGGGTCGTTCTCCCAACGAAGATTGAATGGAATCTCGAATAATCGATTCGTGAATCGTGTAGTGAAAAGTGAAATGTGAAATTTTTTGATCAAGTAATTCAAAATATGACAAACAATCATGAATTATGCAGAATGTACAAGCTATGTATGCACTAAAGTTAAAATTCTAAAAACAGAAAATCAATTGCGAAATTTAAAACGTAACGTACGAAATAAAACATGACTTTAATACTAAAAATGATCCTACAAAGGTGAAACAATTTTCTAAAAATCTTAAACTACTAAAAAGAATTTTGAGAAAAAGAAAAATATTTTTTTGACTTTTTATTTATTTTCTATGATTTAATTTTGATTTTTGTAATTTTAAATGAATTAAAAATTAAGGAAATTAGAAAAATAAAAGGGAAAAATGTAAATTAATTTCTGAAAAATCTAAAATATTATAAAAGAATTTTCTAAAATATTTTTGTATTTTTCACAGATTTTTCTGAATTTTTATGGATTTTTGTTTATTAAAATCTATTTAAAAATGAATAAAATCAAAGGAAAATTAAGAAAAATATCAAAACAACTCAGAAAAATTTGAAAAATTTACAGAAAATCTAAAATATTAAAATAAACTTGGAGAAAAAATTTGAAATCAAAATAAGTTGAAAAAGTGCTTAATGGCCTAATAAGCAGTTTGGATAAGTGCTTATTTATAAGCACTTATCACCAAATTGTACAAAACTTTTACAGATGGTGTAAAATACTCAATTAACCATAAACAAACTCAGATCAGACCAAAAATTCACACAGATCATACAAATGGTTCAAATAAGCAATCATTTAAGCACTATCATAAGCAAAATATCTCAAGAATAAGCCAAAGAGAATATAGACCAAATTAAGCACTTAAACAAACTCAATTAATGCTCAGAATAAACAAACAAGCTCAAAGTACAAGCTACCAAGCACTACTGCAGGCCCTTGGTTCAAACAGCAAACAAGTGAAAAGTTCCTAACTTGTAGGCCTGAATAAGAAGTCCAAATAAGTCCTAATCTAGAATATCAAGGGGGCAAAAGCTAGACTACCATACTGAGATACTAACAACCTAAAAAACAACATCACAAACTATCAATTTCTAGTCTAATTGAAGATGAGAACAGATGGCAGAAAATAAAGGAAACCTGTAGATATGACTTTTTTCTAATTTTGAAAACGTTGACTACAATGAAATTCAAACTATCCTAATTGAATCTAAATGTTGTTTTAAGAATTTCTAAGACCTAATGCAGCTAAGTTCAACTAATTCTAACCTAAATCTAAGTTTGCAGCAGCAGAAACACTAATATGCATTCAGTATTATGATTAAGATATGAATTTGACTTTTTGCTATATAACCTATTAGTTTTATGATTTAACTGAGCCAATTAGAGTTAATATATGCTATATTAACTAAATCTAATACCTATAAACTACTCTAACTCAGAAACATAGCTTGAGCCAAACACCCCTGCTCCTACTCCTACTGAATATGAATTTGAATGAAGCAAATCAATAATACAGACCACAAATCAATCACATAATCTCATAATATGATCAAATTTACTAAGAGAAACACAGATTCATAGTGCCAAACAACAAATACCACAGGATCATAAAAGAACTAGAAATGACAGATTCACACTACATGATGCAAAATAAAGCTAATAACTCCAATCTAATCATAAATCTAATTCACTGATGTATATTAAATTCTAAAAGAACAGGCAAATCACAACAATAACTACGAATCCTACAAGTTGCAAAATCTATCAGTAAACTAGTGACAAGTTGCAGTCATGGAAAATCAACTACCAAAACACAAATGCTAAGAAACTAATCAGGAGTGATTAACGCAAGCAGATATATCAGCAATCAATCAAAATATCAGCAGTCTACTACTGATGCAATTATGAGTTTATAAATCGGAAAATGGAACTTACCGATTTATAATCCTAATTGAAATAGGATTTATTTTCAAACTCAACTTAGCCTATCTTTAGATAGGCTCAACTAACACCCCATAACCAGAATCCATCACCATCTACCAATAATCACCATGAATAGCTACCTCTGACTTTCGTTGACTTTGAAAAATTAGACTAATTGGAGCAGAACAAAAAAAAAAACCAAACTCACTACAAACTGTTATCAAGCTTGAATGAGCTTATGTAAGTGAAAGTGAAAGCTTTAAACAATTTGTAAATTTTCAGAGAACTAAATTGAAAGCATTAAAATGAAATTTGAACAAACATTTAAAATGAAACTGAACTTTTATTAAAACTATTGAATGATTACAACTATTGAAAGATTGATAACACTACAATAAGCTGAGATTAACTAATAAGCTAAATTTAACTGCTCTACTCCTACTCCTAAGCTAACCACACTAAAACTACACTACTTCTAACCCTAAAATCTAACCAAACCAAATGATGAGGAGAGGAGTCCTTTTATAGTTGAAGGAGGAGCTTGGGTCTCAATTGTCATGTTGGCGATCCGAGTGCAAAGTTTGTTTCTTCTGAGTTAATCCACACCCTTTAATCCGTACCCAATGATTGAAAGTTATCACAGTCGTTAGATTAAGCTTTGATGAGGTGTTTGGACCAATGGTAATCTGCCATGTCATCCCTTTGTGCTTCTTTTGGCTCTGACGCACTCCTGCCAACCTGACACTTATGAAATCTTCTAGAACCCCTTTTGATTTGACCAAATCACCCTTAATTGTGGTAAATATTGAGGTGGGTGAAATTAGGGTTCATGTTTACTGTATCAATTGGGGGGAAAAAAGGTACGGGTAAAAGCGCGGTGTGTTTTTTATATTTTTGTTTGACTTTTATTTGACCGGTATTAAAAAGGGTGGATTGGTCGTGTTTTGGGTAAAGAGGGAGTGGGCTTGGTATAATGTTGGAAAGGGTTTGGGCTATTAAGTTTATGATTTGTTTTTGGGTTTTTTTTTTTAAATTTTAAATGGGCAAGGTTTGGTTTGTATAGGATTTAGGAATGAAAAATATCAAGGACCCATTATGTAAATTCTATAACTCCAGGGACCTTTATGCCAAATCTGAAAAATATGTCCAAGGGTAATTCTTGTTCATTCTAATTCCTCAAAGGTTGATTTTGACATTTTGATCATTTCTTTGATTTGAGCTTGAAATTTCTTTCCCGGTTCCGGTTTCTCTCACTCATTCCATATCTCGTGCTCGTGTTGTCTTTTTTTCATGATTTTGTCCAAATTTTCAATATCATTACATGCACATTCAAAAACACAAAAACACAACATATTTGGCATATTTAGTCGGTTTTTGGTCATTTGAGTCCGGTTTTGGTCTTATAAAAGGTGTGTAAATTAATACACACCAACTACCAAGCTTAGAAATGATATCTTGATGTTCCAACAACGTCAAGGTGAAACTCTATATGAAGCATGGACTCGTTTCAAGGACTTACTCCAAAAAGTCCCTCATCATGACATAGATCTTTGGCTCCAAGTCCAAATCTTCTATGACCATATCGATCTCTCCACAAGGCGAACCATTGACCAATCAGCCGGTGGCAAGCTACGTGATCTAAGTGCGAAAGAATCATGGGAACTCATAGAAGATCTTGCTCTCTATGACAACGAAAGTTGGAATGATCCCCGTGATTTGAACAAAAAGGTCAAGGCAATATCTTTGCCTTCGAACAATTCTAGCACTCCCGACCGTAGGATCATGGAACTTGAGGACCAAGTCAAGTTTCTCATGAAATCTTACGAAGCTCCTAAGCCTTCAAGCCAAGTGAACAAAATCACTTTTTCATGCGAATTATGTAGTGGTCCCCATGACACTCGTGATTGCGTGGAACTCCCCGGAACAGCTTTTGCGGACTACGCATCCTCGCGTACCGACGAAGCGGGAGACAAGTGGTACACTTTCAAACCCGAGCTAAACCCTTACGGTGATTAATACAATCCTTCTTGGAAAAATCACCCGAACCTTAAGTGGAAACAAAACCAAAACAATTCTTCCAATCCGCCTAATCGTTACCAACCAAACGTTCCACCCTCCAACCGTACTTTCAACAACAATCCTTTTTGAAGGGTTGATGTCCAAGTTTATGGCATCTCAAGAAGCTCGCATAGCTAAGTTTGAAACCAAATTCAATCAACAACAAACAAAGATGACCAATAAGATTGACAACTTGTTGAAAGCCCTCAACAACCAAGCGCTAACTACACCTAGAAAGGACACTAGGGACGCCAATAGCGGAATCCAAATTAAGGACCCCTCGTCATCCAAACACGTCCACTTTGTCAATGTTGTCACTATTAAGCCGAAAGACGAGGATATAGAAGAAAGTGACAAGGATGAAGTTGGAATAGAAACCGAGACTAGGGATGAAATTAAGGAAGTTGAGGTTAATAAGGAAGAAAAGTTAGAGGAAGTAGAAAACGTAGAAGAGTACTTTGATAGGTTGCCCACCAAGGAAGAACGGGAATATCACAAGGATTTATTCGATGATCCCGAGACAACATATATCCTTGGTTCACCCCTTATTAAAGTAGGTGATCCCTCTAACATCAACATACCATGCAACATTGGGCATATGCATGTATGGAAAGCTTATATCGATCCTAGGTCTCCTATAAACATCATGACTAGGATTTATTATAATTGGGTAATGAAGAAGCAACTTGGTTATAGGATGATGCCCCGTAAGAATTTGATAAGTAATTTTGTTGGAAGAGTGAAAGGATTGCATGTAATTGTAGGAAACTTCACTTATGTGACCGACTTTGTGATAGTGGAGGATACTCGTCCGGTAATAGATGATTGCCTAAGTCAAGTAGTGTTCGGAAAACCGTTTGTTGAAGCCTCTAAGATGAGTTATGATCCGACCTTAGGGATAGTTAGATTCAAGGAAGAGAATGATGAGATTGCTTACCAAATGCCCTATAAGATTGAACAATACCGCCTCTTATCAAACATAGAAAATGAACACAAACAAGCGGTTTACTATAGGAATGATGAGAATAGACGTAGAGGAGTAGAATATGTTATGAATAAGATACTTGGTTTCTACAAAGAATGCTTGCAACTAGGTCCGGAATACAAAACTAATATAGAAGATGACCTAGAGAATGAAACCAACGATGAGGTCACGTAATAGCCCATGACCTTGAGTCTAGCTACAAGACTCGTAAATAAAGAAAAGCGCTTCTTGGGAGGCAACCCATATTTTGTGTGATTTTATTTTGTTTGATTGTTATTTGTTTCCGTATGCATGCTTTATTTTTATTGTTGGTAGATCACGTTTCAAAATAAAATTGTGAAAATGCTTAATTTTGTCGTTTAACTTCGTCTTAACTTCATACAAAGGTATTTCGCAAAAGATAAGTGTAAGGGGAAACCCCAAATATGTTTTTAAGAAACAAAATTGATCATGATTCTCCACGATATTAAATGAACATGTGTATTAGTATTTGTTAGAGTCAAATGCTTGTATCGAGTCATAATGGTGTTTTGCAGGATTTTCCAGGAAGTAGGACATAAGTTTTTCCAGAAATTTTCCAGAAACTTAACGTAAAGATTTCTGCAGGTCACTTCTGACGGCGTCATGAGTTTACTCTTGACGGCGTCTGATATAATCGTTTTTTTATAGTATATTAGATTTTTAACCGAAGAAATGCTCGTGAAAGTAATTCCCCGGGTCGTTATGTCCCAACGAAGGTAAGACGGCGATTGAGTCAGCTTGAGCCGCGTGATTGTAAAGTGAGTGAAAAAAATATAATTGAGAATTTTTGGAGTTTTTATTCTAAAGGAAATGAAATTGCAATTAAAAACAATAAAACAATAAGATATTGAAAACAAGAAAGAAAAAATAAGTCGGGAAAAGATTTTAAAAACAATATGTTTGCTAAGCGACGTGAATAAGTTCATCAAGTGTGGGTCAAGGATTGACGACGAATTATTTTCCTTAGACAAGATTATTTTCTCACAACGTTGGTTTATTTTGAAAATAATCCTTTAAAAAGAAAATAATTACTAGATGTGTAATTTGATTATTCTCCGGCTTTTTCCCTTCAAATAATAAAATCACAAGTCTAAATAATCATAACGATTATTAATCACGACCTCTTTTTTAGTAATCCACACTTAACTCACAAACTCGTGCCACTAAGCAAACACTAATAAACTACTCGAAACTCATATTAATAAAATAAAGTTACTTGATAAAATAAAAAGACTCGATAAAGAAACAAAATAGATAAGCCAAAATAAAATTCGGCAGAGTTTCGCCTAAGCATAAAGCATAAGAAAGCCTCACTCGATAAACGATGAGGCAATGATTATCGTACTCGATAATCTTGGCTAACTCGCCAAAATAAACTAAACTCGGTAAATATCAAACTCGATATATTAGTTTTAAAATTGTTTAACTCGGTAAAAAGTTTTAATCCAAACTCGATAAAACATAGTAATTTCCAAACTCGATAAAACAAAGAAACAAAACTTGGTAAAGAATTTGCAAATTGGTCCTTAACTCGAAAAAAACAAAAAATCACAAACTCGATAATCACAAATAAAAAATTGCAAACTCGATAAGATATAATTGCAAATTGGTCCTTAACTCGAAATTGTAACTCGGTAACAAACAAAAAAACTCAAACTCGGAAACTTTTTTTTTTTAAAATGAAAGTCGATACTTTTAAAAAAAATATATATAACTCGATAAAAACTATAACAAAAACCATTTTGATCCAAAATAAAGCCTAAAACTAATGTTTTTCTACCAAATTTATTACTAAACCACCTAGTTTAACTATAAACTTTAAATCCCACCAATAAAAACAAGATTTTAACAACTAAAAATTAAAGATTTTAAAAAGATAAAACTTTAGAGAGAGAAAGTAAAATAAAACACATACTTCATTAAAAAAAATAAAACTACACTAATCCTACTACTATGAGGACCAACCCTCAACAACCCTAAGACTAACCAACCTCTCAAATGAGGCTTATGAGATCTATTTATAGGCTAGGGGCTAGGGCTTCTCTTAACTTTGCCATTGTTGCATATTTAGCCCCTAGACTTTTACAAAATCATAAAAAGCTACTTAAAACTCATTAAAATGCGACTAATATGACTTAATAATTAACGTAATGATCTTGTAGCTTGGAGGACTCGAGTTGACTTTTCTTCCAAAGTTCTTCAAAGGACCAAAGTTGACAAATTGCTGAAACTTGGAAGACCGTTATTGTCAAGGTCTTCATACTTCAACTAAGAGTCTCTTTTGTTATTCTTTGAATCTCTAAGGATTACTTTTGTCATTTTGGGCTTTTCTTAGATAAATTTCTTCCTCGGCTTCGGCTTTTTGACACTTTTCCAAATCTCGTGCTCGTTTTTGTCGGTTTTTGCTTTGTTTTTATCCATTTTTTCATATATCTGTACCTGCACATACACAAATACAAAAATACACATTCTCTTGGCATATTTGGTTAGTATCTGGTGTATTTTGTCTGATTTAAGGCCTAAAAATGATGTGTGAATAAGCACTCATCAAAATCCCCCAGACTAAGGTAATGCCGTGTCCTCACGCAATGTGATCAATTCACACTTTTGGGATAAATAATTTCGATACTCTTTCTACTAACTTTAAAAAGTAGCAAGGAGGTTCAAAAGAGATAATAAAATCATTTATTCCAAAAAACGCTCCGTTTTCCAAAATTTTTCCTTTATTCCTTTATTCCACTTTCACTTCTATTTTTGTACTTTTCATTCTTCATACTTGTGACGGTTTGTCAAACTTTCATTATTTTGCAATAATTATTAGGGTCAACGAGTAGAAACACTTCTATTTAAAAAGTGACCATATGGATAAAAATCGTCATCATTGATTTTTCACGAGTCCCCAAACTAAGCGTACAAATGAGATCACAGCTTATCTACAAATTAGATGCTAACACTACTCATAATAGTTACTTGTGGAAACTCCTTACTCCCATGTCCTAAGTTTTGTATCTCAATATTTTATTTTTGTTGAGAAATGAATTGCTTCATATTTTCTCGTTTCACTATTTTTAAGTCCGATAGTGACACCTAAGTTTAAACGATAAATAGTTATTCATTTTCTCTTAAGAACCACTGCAATAGAAATTCGGTCCACATCAAGGAATTTTGGTACATACAATATCATAAATATAAGTTGCGGAGTACTACACGTGCACCTCATGTGTCCAATTCAGAATTACACACATGCACCTCACGCGCCAACAACTTATTTACATTCAAGCTCTTATTCATCATAACTTTCAACTTTCACTTTTTTCATTTTTCACTTTTTTTTTTCATACTTTTCATTTTTTTCTTTCTTTCTTTTTCTCATAACATCAATGGAAGCTTATCGGGTAGCTCCAAAACCACATAGATAATCAACTTTTGACTTTTGATTTTTTCACTTTTTGCTCTTATTTTTTATGTTCCTTGATATGTACCCAACTTTTAAAGCAAAAATTCTCTTAAGAAAACAAAGAACTACATATTATTCAAACCGAAATAACACTAATTAACCTAGAACATCTATTATATATAGGTGACGTATCTGATGGGAGTAAAAAGCCACAAGTACCTCTCATGAGCTCTAAAGAGAACCACTACTCCACGTTTAGCATCTAACTTCTAAATAAACTCTCATGAACTTGCGTTAGTGATGCATCCCGAGACCGCTAGTGAGACTACATTCGTGTAGTAGGATTTACTACATGATAAGAGGCATTAGGATCACTCTTGTGTTAAACCCGTATCACAATTACTTGACCATTTAAGTCATATTACTTGGCTAGTAAAGTCAACTAATTTTTCCCACACCTTAGCGTTGTACTCATTTTTAGTACACGAAACCCTAGTACACCCCTCCGAGCCTATCTTTTCTTTTCTACCTTTGAGCATCTTACTTAAAGGAAGAATTTGTTACAACCCACTTAAATGTACACCCAAATCGCCTTAGCCTTCCGTGTATGCACTCATCTTTAGTGCATTATTGTTATTTGTTAAACCCTTAGGGTGTGTTTGGTAGCGAGAAATGAAGCAAAAGAAATGGAATTAGTCATATTTCCCATGTTTGGTAGCTTTGAGAAATTGTGGGGCGGAGAAATTCGTTTTCTCGAGAATTACTTCCTTTGCAAACTCATTTCCATTCCAATTGGTGTGGAAATCAGAATTCTCCATGTCTTTTTTTAAGTCAATGGTCAAAGTTAACTAAAAAAAGAGGTATAAAATCCTTAAAGCACGTGCCTCTCACATTCCACATAAATCTTCAAAAGTCAGTGCAAGTGTGTAACCCTAACCCCCAAAATTCATCTTCCCCAATCCATACTTTCACAATCTGTGTCGCTACCAAAAAATTCGTCATCCAATTTAGTAGGTGCTTTTCGTCCTCTTCATCTACTTGTGGACATCATTTGCTTAATTAGTTTCTTTGATTCCCACCAATTTTGATTATTAAATAATAGCATCCATTATCGTGGATGTAAAGAAATTGATATGGGAAGCCAATCTTTAGCCATTTGGTTTACTTGATTCATGGTTTCATCTGTATTTTCTTGTTATTAATGTCTTGATCTTCTCTCATAGCTATAAAAAGAAATGTTTTTTTTTTTTTTTTTTTTTTTTTTTTTTTTTTTATTTTATTTTTTTTTTAAACTTTTTTTTGAACAAAAAAGAAATGTTAGATAAGTTTTTTTTTTTTTTTTTTTTTTTTTTTTTTTTTTTTTTTTTTTCCACAAATATTATAAAAATAGTTCAAAATTTATTTAATAAAATATTCTATTGTTTATTTCTCGGGTCAAGTCTCTGTAATTACCAAACAATAGAATCCATCAAAATTCTCTACTGATTTCTATTCTCTAAATTTCTAATCTCTGCTTCATTTCATTTCCCTGAATTTCTCTCTACCAAACATACCCTTAGTTAATTATCTAATTGATTACATGGTTGCTAAGTCGAGTCATATCCTTGTACATATTGTTTTGGGACGATTGGGACTCATTGGTAAAGTACTATTGTTATGGAGTAATGGGGAAGAACATCTTATATTACCCCCATATGTGCGTTAATCTTAAAAGTACTCCAAGTGTTTTGATTATCTTGATTCGAGTCATTAGATTAGTTTATTGTAAAGTATGTAAAAATTCAAGTGTAAGGGGAATGTTCATTCCCTAAGATGTATTATTTTGGATGGTAGGGTAGGAGTGTATGCAAAAAAAAAAAAAAAAAAAAAAAAAAAAAAAAAAAACATACGGACTACCATCCCGTTTCATTTTATGTTTGTTTCATTTTATTGTTATTTTTCATTTATTAGCTTAAGTCGAGTCTAGTCCTGGCTTAGCAATGCCATATTGTATATGTAATTAACCAAGATGATTAACTCGCCACCAGTAAAGATTGCCTATATCCAACAAAACTGTGTATTCCATATCCCTACACCTAACGTTATAACCATTTGAAAGACATCTTTGATAATTTATCCTAGGTGCTTACGCCATGCGGTGGGTTTGATCCTTTCCCAAGCCTATGGTAATCTATTTTGCTATGACAGGTAGTGAGATATGTTTTCCATTTTCATATTGTGATATATACTTTATTACACCCGAGAGATATGAGTATCTAAACACTATTTGTGAGGTGCTAGTATATGACCTCCGTGCTTGTCTTTGGTCTTTAGTGGAACGATTATTTGTTGTAATTACTTTTATATTAGTGTTAAATGACCCATAACTTGTATTTTTATTATAATAAAAGCGCATTTGCTTGAGGACAAGCAAATCTCAAGTGTAAGGGTATATGATGAGGCGAAAAATAATCCGTTTTTAGGGGGTCATTTAAACCCGGAATTGAATTTATTTGATCAAATATTGCCCTAAATCGTTCCTTTTGTGATTTTAGGTACTTTTGGAGTGAATTCTGGAAAAGGAAGCATTTTGGACGTTTTTGGAGCATAGAAGTGAAGAAAACGGCAAAGTCTTAATTTTCCGTGCTGGGAACAGTACCTGACGGCGTCACGAGGCTTCATATGACGGCGTCAAGAGTTGGAAATGGTGACGGTCCAGAGAAAACGTGACGGCGTCACGTATGGCCGTCAAGGTTCAAGATATGGTGACGGCCCAGAGCTAAAATACACATGACGACGTCAAATCTGGATCTAGGCAATCCGATCTCATTATGGGCGGCGAGTTGACGGCGTCAGACATTCCTTCTTGACGCCGTCACCCTGTAAAATCTATATATAGTTTTGCAATTTTCATTCATTGGATATAACTTTAGAGGGATAACTTTGGAGAAACCCTAACACGAAATTTACTGCTCTTTCAAGGGTTTTAACCCTTTGGAACCTTTCATGTTCAATTGAGATAAGTATCCTTTCAATTCATTCAATATGTCTATGTGTTGTTTGAATATATCTTACGCTTGTCTTGAATTTAACATGCTAGGCTAGATCTCTTGTGTGTTTGCTTAGATGTAGTGAAACCTAGATGTTGATTATGGGTTGATTGTTTGTTTATAGTTGTTACGGATGAAAGATTTCGATGTTAGGCTTAAGAAAACTGGCAGACTTCCATAGGGTAACATGCTTGAACGTCTTAAGAAACATGAACCAATGCGTACTAGGTTATTATGGTTGTATTTAATGCATGAGTGAATTCTAATGATCCCATGTTAGGAGCTTCTTGCAGGCTCGACATAGGAGTGAAGTAGGATCTTATAGAGTTGGGGAAGTACGTACGCCACCCCATGAATGGTATTAAGGAATATAACCCGTCATCCACACAATTATAACAAACTATCAACCTGTAAAAGATATCTAGGGAGTAATGAAACCTAAGTAAACACAATTCTCCCCATTATTGTTCACACCACTAGTTTAATTAGCTTTATTTTCATTTCTGTTATTTTATTTTGATTGCATCTTAGTTATTGGGTTAGTTGATTAGCAACTAATTCCGCCCACTCTTCCAAAAACCGAGATTTTTAATTTCTTTTATAAAAATATAAAAATACAAAAAGAATCATTCTTCACCTCTAGACCTAGTTTTTAGGCTTTCTAATCCCAGCGACACTATTCCTGAGTTGAACGATCAATCCCCCGGTACTTGTCACTATACTATACTATAACGATCAGGTACACTGCCTGGTGAGGGTTGTAAGCTTCTCAAGATCCCTTGAGAGGTAAAGCCTGGTGCGATTCCCACGTATCATGTACAACCCTCCAAATATGATTTTTACTTGAAATTAAACCTGCTTTGACCCCTATAATGCATTCAACTTTGGGTTGAACTTTCACTCGATGTATTTTTGGGAAAGATTTTTTTTTTCAATATTTATATCTTTTTGCAAGGTTAACACTCGTGAGCCAGATAATGGTAGGTCTGGGATGAGTATATGGCTCACGTGAGCCAGATAAGGAAGCTTCCTTACGAATTTCTATTGCATAAGCAGAAAGAGTGAGTCAGGACAATGTAATTCCCTATTTCCATCATAAATTAGCTTACTCTATACAAGATATTTTACACAAAGTAAACTGATATTTAATGAAAATTTAATGCAGATAGAGGAAGGAACATGTATACATGATATTGGTTTTGTAGCTTTTTCATTATCACAGGAATGAATGGCTAAAGTAGTGTTTACCATGATAAACTATATTATGCAAGACATAGATGATATATTAACTCAATATGAACATGTATGTTAGGGATCAGTAAACGACACATAATATGTTAGAAATTAGTGAACGAATGTACGTTATCGTTAATGTCATGTCCGTCACTAAAGCTAAATAAATGTTTATAAAGAATCATTGATAACATTATTTTTAATCTCAATACAATGTGTCATCCATGAGCCGGAATAATGGTACTACATGTATGAGAATAACCCTCCACTATGTTCATATTAGCTAAAAAGCTGATAAAACCTGCATTATTACAATAACTATAATAATTAGGGAGTGTTTGGTTAAGATAATTTCAAATACTTAATGGCTTAAGCACTTTGAAGGTGTTGGTTTAAGCTTATTATAGTAACTATAATAATTAGAGACATGAGAAATTTTGCTTCAGATGTCCTCAATTTTCAACAAAGACATATACATAGTTCGAACAAAACATAATTTCTAAGAACATGTAACTATATTATCATGCTTTCCCCATAAAGTTATCACATAAAGTCAAATTCATGTTAAATGCACTTATTAGAAACCCAAAAGGTATCATATTTCATTTTATGTTATCAAAGTACACAACCATTGTTGTCCACCTCTTTGTGCACCTTTGTTTCGCTATGCAGTCTATAGTCAAAATCGTTTAACTTGATATATTTAATTGTCAATGTTGCAAAAATCGGCTGAATCGGCCGATTAATCGCCGATTAATCGTTAATCGGTCATACACCTTGTTGATTTTTAAAAATCGGTGGAAAATTGGCCTAGGCAAAAAAATGGGAAAAAATGGGTTAAAAATCGGCCGAATAGGCCAAAAATCGACAAAAATGGGCAAAAATCGGCCGAATCGGTGAAATTTATAAAAATAAAAATTTAGGCATTCTACTTAATTTGGGGATCGTTTATTTCACTTATAACGCACAATGGGCCTCATAATCAGAATTGGAGCCTTTTATTGAGGTTTGGAAACATAGTAGGCTTAGAATCAGTTAAGATCTCTAGTTTGCTCTCTAGACATACCCAAAACATGCAGGAAATGTCAATCCGATTAATCCCGCCTTGTCCAATTAATCGTTGCAGGGTGGTCGACCGCCCGACTACCGATTCACGATTTTTGCAACATTGTTAATTGTATCAAATAATCATTTATAATAATCTGTACAAGCATAAAATTCTCCCTTATTTCTTTTAAAGATATGTACTTCATAGATTTAACTGTATCAAAATAGTCCTACACTTTATGTGTGAATATATCAAAAATAGTGTAAACCACACTAGAATCCTAAGTTAGATATATGATTATAACCAGTTTTGCTTTATAAGTAGCTACGGTTGTAAACTTACCATTTTGTTTAAAGCATTAGTGGATTGGCTTACGGAGAGTTATATAAAAAAAATAGTATTAATGTAGTCTTTCATTGCATGCTTATAATTATGAGAAGATATTCTACTACATGAGCCAAATAACAAGAATGTCCTAAAAGTGATTTGCTACAACAAAGTTGGTAAGAAGTAAGAAAAGAAGATGGATCCGAGTACAATATACATAGAGCACTTTCAATCTCAACAATATATATAAGGCGTGTGAACGTTTGCACAACAAAACAACCTAATAAACAATTCTCAGGTCAATAACCTGGATGGAACTTCTAGATTCTTTTTAATGACATATTCCAAGGTTTGTAACGAAGTTTACATTTAATAAACTATGAAAGAGATGTTTACTATTACTCGGTCTCACCTTCCGACTAAGTTTTGGCTATAATTTATTGAATATGTATAGCTCTCTGATGTGCTAAGAAATAGGGCTATTATTTATTGAATAATTTCTTGGTCTCAAAGTGGTGTTATTGATGCAGATCATGAATTGATGGAAGACGGGTCAGGAGTTTCGTAGGTCTGCATATCGGCCTCGCTTTGTATCTGCCTTTTTCCAATCAAATTATGTGGACGTAATTCCAAATATTCTCAGGGAATTTTGCACAGATACTGAAGTACCCTGTGACGTCAATCATAATACAGATGCTCATTTGCTTTGGAGAAGGAGAAAATCTCTAAAGGTATCCACAAAGTATAATCTGACGTGCTTTGCTATTACTTTGAATGAGCTTACCCCTGGATTGAAAGTTGATATATGTTTATTTCAAGAGAAGCTTCCATCAACTGATTCAAGGTAAAGACCAAATCTAAGCTATTCAGAAAATGATGAGTACAAAATGGAATGCAGAAGCTAAGACTAGAACAACGGCAACGACAAGTACTATTATGTGTTTAACAAATCCCCGAATTTATATATAAACCTTTTATAAACTAAGGAAACCTTTTTTAATAACTGTAAATATTAAGCTAAAAACTAAAAAAAAATTTTGAGAAATTTTTTACACTAGATTAATCGCAATGGGCCGAGTTTGTACAACATACCTTTTTGTTCATTATGAATGCTAAGGTGGATTTACATTTTCTACTACAATGTCTATGTATGATTTCTGATCTTTATGCTAATTCAAATTCCGTAAAGTGACATCGTTTTCTTGATTATTTGGGGTCAATAATCATATTTTAGGTAACATATGACATGTTTTTGTAGAGTATGAGATTAGACATTGAAAGGTTGTATAAAACCACTCAATGAATGCTGATCGGTTCAACACCACCTCTGAACCAGCCTATTCACTAGTAAACAAACAGTCCCTAACTGCAAGTTTGACCCACTTTTTAAGCTTCATTGTTTTACTTTTCATCGGTTTCTATAACATGAGGATCAAGAATCACAAAAAAAACTACTACATTTAGATTTAAAGCACTGTCACTACTCATCTTCTATAATCTAAGACCAACACCGGAAAGGAGGTATGCATACAATATAGTCTAATTATCATTTCTGTTGCAGGCAAAGAGATTCAAAAGTATGATAACACTAACTTACATTCAGGAAAGAAACCAAATTTTCCATGGGAGTGCCGAGATGGATCCACCTGTAACAAATTCCACGAAGATATCTAATGATTCTTCCTCTCTAGCAGTTCCAAGGTACCTCTGTTACCACATGTAAAAATGGATTAATAAGATGATAAGCTTTGCTAATTACCAAATGCAAGATAATTCAAAATACAGACACTTACAAAAATGTTTGGATGTGAGAGATTCTTTAATAGCAGCTTCACCTATTCTTGCAATTGTGAATTGGGGATACTGTCACCCTCAATTACTCGAAGCCATTATAAACCAAACAACAAGGTTGCGACACACGAAAGTTTTGTACTTAAACAGACCTATTGTAAATTAACACTTATACCATATGTTTGAGGGATGTTTGTATAATTAGCTTATGAGATAATTTGAAATACTATATGTCTAAATATTGTACATCTCATCAGATGTTGAAACATGTTTGAAGACATATTTTATTCTTACACTTTTGCTAAACAACTAAAGTAACTTATCTATAGAAAAAAATTACGTGTCCAGTATTGGTTGATAGTACCCCGACATTGTTGAAACATATTTTTCTCTAAACATAAATATAAAAAACATATTATTTAGCCAACATATTAAGGCGATCACGTGGATTCAGACCAGCTCATGGACATTCTAAGTGTCAAAAACCATGAAAACAATACCTCAAAGTTGGTTTCTCAATGTACATCCTACCAATTATCATTTGTTTTTGGATCAAATCAATGAAGCCATGAATGTTTTAATGATGTTTTGTTATATAAAATATGCTATTGTGTATGTTTGTAAAACTTATAATATTAACAACTTATGAAAATATTTTATACTTCGTAAATAATTAACAAGATTTCACATGAAGCTTGCCTGTCCATCGGGCGGGTCATGAAGCTAGTATTATATATATCACTTTCTATAATTAAGGCATGAAAACATGAATTGATAATGATTAAAAATTGCTATGACAAAACCTTTTTTTTGTAAGAATGATTAATCATTGTGATTAAATTACACAAAGTAATGATTAACATATTTAATTTAGATGACTTGCTTACAGTTAGAAGTAGTGGTCCGTTAAACCAACCATGACATCACCGTACACTTACACTATCAAGTCTATCACCAAACACGCAAAAGCATCTATAATTCATTTACCACTGGTGGTGGTGATGGTGTAGAACTGTAGATCAAAGCAACTGAAAACGCCATTAACCACATGTAGAGGGTGTTTGGGGTTGGATTTTGAGACTGCTTATCTGATTATTGCGTTCTAGGAGCCCAAATAATCTGAATTAAGTGTTTAGATGAAGGAAGCTAAAAACTGATTTTCTGCGTTTGAAAAGGCCCAAAACATAGTTTTGCATAATTTACTGGGGAGTTGTTGCCGCAAAACGCATTATGTAGCCATACATTAATTGTCAAATTACAAAAATATCCTCAAGATATGTATCCAATATACCTTATCTTCTTCCACGAATAACCACAACTATTCCTTTCCGAAATCCTCCCACCACTTGTAGTTGAAGTTGTTGACGCCAAAAAATAATTATAAGAACAATCACTTTGTTGTGTATTAAGCTAATCCCAAGACCGAGATCGTGTACATAGGTACCAACAAGTGCTATTCGATTTTTAGCTTTGACTATATGAAGGTTGACCGAATAAAAGGATGGTATGTGTTATTATTTTCTTTGAGTGGGTGGGTCGACAGTAAAAGAGGACGCCTTGCCAAGCTCATTTTGTGTTAAGTCCCCTTTTAGGTCTATTTATTTAGGCCTATCTATCATTTTCCTAGATAATTATGAACACTTTTTTTTCCTTACTATAAGAGTTCTATATTGTAAAATGAACAAAAAAAGCTGTGTAATTTTAAAGAATAAAATGTAAAATTTTAAGAATTTTTAAAACTGTAAATGATAATTATATAAAGTAATTATATCATATTTTGATAAACTGTATATGATAATTATATAGTAACATATAACAATGTGTACTTTTGGTCATTTCACGTCATACGGTACTATATAATCTAGTTTGCAAATACTCAGAAAACTAATTACCTGATTATTGCGATAAAACAACATAATCAAATTCAAACACTATATTTCAAAATCACGTTTCGTAATAGCTGATTATCTAATTATCCATTTTCAAAACGCAAAATCTATTTTAAATGAGCAATCCCAAACACCCTGTAGTGGTGGTGAACCATGTGTGGTCGCTAGCTTCGATGTGTGAACCATTTTACGACTATGGCCGGTCTAATATAGAGAACATGTTTTATGAAAGAATCAATGTCAAAGGTTATCATCACAAGAAGAAAATTACACATTCGCACATGTAACATAAAATTTGACGAAATCAACTATAGTCCTCTAGACATTTTTAAATAAATATACTCGTAATGAGTGGGTTCGAACTTCTAACAAGATTATTTGGGCACAAATGATTCATACTGGTACAAACTTGGTTTAGTTTGGCCCTATCCATGTTCTTTTATGGTATGTTGTTGTATGTAGGACCGAAGTTGTATTAAGGGTGTTTTTGTTAAAACTTATATATGCTTTATAAGCTTATTTGTTTTTGTTTTATATTTATTTTCCGACTTATTTAAACACTTGTGGGCTTATCTAAGTTTATTATCATATGATAAACTTATATAAGCACATAAGTATTAAAATAAGCCAGAAAATTGAAACTTTTGGAATATATGTCAAAATCAAATAAGCTTATAAGCCCACATATAAGCTTAAACAAACAAATCCTAATTTGTTTTTCCAGTTCCAGTTGCAAATTACTCTTTCCGTCTCATATTAAGTGTTCATATTGCTATTTTGGGATGTCTCACAATAAGTGTCCACTTTATATCTTAACCAATGAAAATAGACTTGTGTTCACAAAAAAGAAAATGAAAATAGACTTTAGTGAGTAGATTTGATATTTGATTGGTAGAATGTGTAGTTAATAGGATTTTTTTAAAACTTAATGCATTATAAAAGTGGACACAGGTCCAAACGAAGAGAGTAGTTACTAGCATAATGTTGAATTATCAAAATTTCCAAAAAAAAAAGTCATGTAAGCTTATTTTTGCTGTCAACTTTTAGCATATATCTACTGAGAAGAAACGATTGTATTGTAAAAAAACTTCATCTAAAATGATTACAAAACTGATTAGGCTTTTTTTCTTTAGTAAAATGATGAGACTTTAGGGTTTCTAAGTGCGGTTAAAAATGTCTGTTGGCTAATTTTTGAACTTGTTTAAGACTTTCAGGTACGACGGGTCACTGGGGATACTTTTGGGGCAGCCCTTGACGGGGTTTGAGATACAGCCAGTTTGTACACCTCTAGAAAGTGTCTACTACTCTACTCTATATTGTTTCTGGTTTAACAAGAATTCGTATGAACACAGCTAAATTCTATATGTTTATCACAGATGGAAAAAAAATAACACCATTCGATGATGATGATACATATTACTTACTAAAATTTCTGAGTTAGTTGATCATCAATTTCACAAACTCCTTTATTCCAGTAAATTTGTTGCAAGTTTCCATAATGCCTAAAGTTCATCAGACTAAGAGCTCTAGGTGCAAAGTTGAGGCTTAGCCTCTTCATTCGGGCCCCACCACTGCCACATCACCAAACACCTCAACTTCAACTAACCACAACAAACCCCTCTCACCAAACAACAAACCCACCTCTTACACATTTATTTTTTTATTCATTTCATTAAATAAATTAAATTCATTTCACATATACTAAAAAATAACAAAACATACTAATTTTATTTCATCAAATAAAAAAAGTTACAATACGGAAAAAAAAACATACGATTTGCGAAAAAAAAAACATACGATACGGCACGAAAATAAAGAAACCGATAAATACGATATGCAACATCATCAATAATTTATAAAGCCTTATAATTATCGATGAGTGCTGACTTTTCTTCCCAAACTTGCAATACTTGTTCCCTGACCATTCTCAAAGCGACTTTAAGTTCCAAATCTAATCATTTCTTAAAAGGGTTTGTACACCGACCATGACTATTGGATGGTCTTGAGGTAGCTCACGTAACCTTTCGACCTCTGGAGCACGAGACTCCCTCTGTCGAATAATTCGAGCTATCTCACCCAACAAGTTGTTAATCAACTTAAGTTCATTTTCTTGTTCATTGCGCAATCGGGTAAGTATTCTTCTTTGCACATCAGCTGGTTGGTTAGCCATAGTGTATGTGTGGAATTTAGTTTCAGTTGTTTGATAATAATAAGTTGAGTAAAGCTGGTATTTATACTGAAACTAGCCGTTAGATATTTTTATTGGAGAAACTAGCCGTTAAGCATTTTATTCAAACTGAAACGTACACTGACATAACATCACAAACGAAATGGAAATACTTAACATAAACCAACAAACGATACAATAATACAAATGCGATTAATTGATAAATCGGTTCCAGATGGTGTTGCTCTTCAAAATCAACCAAACTTGAAAATATTTGAAATCTCTCCCATCATGGCGTTCTTTGTAAACATTCAACGCATCTTCAACACGATTATCTGGCTCACGTGTTGGTTGCAAATTCAAGAAAATTTCATGAAACTTTTGGCAATCTGAGTTCATTCTTGCCCACTTACCCATTAGCTGGCTTTTGCTACGAGTTGGACCGTCAGATTGTTCATTAAACTTTTCTGTTACAACTTGCCAGAAAGGTCCTTCGTTGGCATGGAATTCGTGAACGTTTTGCCACATCTCGGCTAGCCAGCATTCTTTATCAATAGACCAACGAGTTGCCATTGTGAATTTTTTTGAAAGTGAAGTGTGTGCAAAGTTGTATGATAATGTATGGTTTATATAGGAGTCTATAAACATTTAAGATTCAAAACCTGAGCGGGATAATATTCAAATTTCAAAATTTCAAAAAAATAAACAAATAAAACGTGTGCAATAAACATGTAATATTCAAACTTGTTGAATTCAAATTCAAATAAATGGGCGGTTAAACGTTTAACATTTGAATTCAAACGTTTAAAATACAGAAGAGAAGTACACATGATACATAATTAGTTAACATAAAATACATAAAAAGAAATCCACCATTACTCATCGAATCTGTCCCATGCGAACGTGTTTCTCAGAGCGAACCACACATGTTGATATTTAATCCCTTTCCCATATCGTTCATGATAAATACGGTTTGCATTGCTGAGACGATTAGGGTCTGCACTTGTACGCTCCAACTCTTTGTAAATAGAATTATACCTACGACATTCAAGGTTCATTCTATTCCATTGAGCCGTAATACTATTTTTATTACGGTCCTGACCTTCTGTCTATTTGTTGAACCTTTGTGTAACTGCATTCTAAAAAGAACGTTCATTCACAAGTTCTTCAGAATCGTGAACTTCAAGCCATACAATTGCTAGCAACCGTTCTTCTTCCACTGACCAACGATTAGCCATTGTAAAACTGAATGGTAAATATTGAAGTGTGTCCAAAACTGAATGGTATAATATGGTATTAATAGGGGTTTTTTGAAAGCGGGATAATTTCAAAATTTGAATTCAAATTGAAAGCGGGATAATTTCAAAATTTGAATTCAAATTGAAAGCGGGATAATTTTAAAATTTGAATTCAAATTCAAAACGGGCTAATTGCAAAATTTGAATTCAAACCAGAGAGCGAGATTTTTTCAAAATTTGAATTCAAACCATATAGCGGGATATTTGAAAATTTGAATTCAAACCACAGAGCGGGATACTTCCAAAAATCATTCTAGAAATACATATCCAAAATCTGAATACACACACAATTCCCACAATCATCAAACAATTCTCCTTTCTTCTTCCAGCAAAATGTCTCACAACGCATCACCTCAAGACAATTCCCAACAAAACACACCGCCGGAAGATATATTTCCGGTGTTTCAGTACGACAACCCACCACCGACAACTCCACCAGAAGTTATGTTTCCACCGCCAAACAACCAACCGCCAAACAACCAACAACCAAACAATCAACCTGAAAACCAGCCCATCATTCGTCAATTGACTGAGGCAGAACAGTATGAGCTGGATATGGAAGTGCTACGGGAGTATGAAGCTGAACAAGCCCGTCAGGAAAGGGAGCGTGAGGCGTACCTCAAAGGAAAACAAGATCGCAGGAACAGAAGAGCCGAATGGCGTTGGGCTCAGGGACTTCCACCTGTCCCATCCAGTGAGGACGACTCAAGTGCCTCCTACTCGAGTCAGGAGGGATACGTGTCGGATGATTCATTTTATTGAATCATAGTTTTTATTATCGTATGGTAGTTTATGGTTTTTAATTTCCGTTTTTATATTTAATGTTGTTATCGTATTTGTAAAATAATTGTATGTTGTTTTAAGTTATTTTAATCCTATGTTTAATATAGTTGTATTATTCAAAAAAAACATACATATAAAAACATACATATACATATACATATACATTTTACCAATAAAAACATACATATACACATACATTTTACAATATCACTATTCAAAGTTCAAAAAAAAAAAAAAAAAAAAAAAAGAAACGAAAACAGAAGCTGTCAGAGTTTCCATCTCGCCGTCTCAACGGGGAGTTTGCCTATGGGGAAGAACGGCGAGCCCCTCTTGGTGTGGTGAAGAGGAACGGCTCGCCGTTGACATTGCCAAGTCAGACGGCGAGCCCCCTTCGCCATCTGATACATGATTTTAAGGAAAACACTACACCCCCCAAAAAAAGAAATCTTTAAAGCATAAAACCAAGGAGTTACGTCTCACATTCACGTACGTAAGCACAAAATAGGTCTAAAAAATTAAACATTAAACAATATGTATCAGAGAACAACAAGTATAAAATATCGTAGTTAAGACTTTAATTCAAGAATATTTTCTTGCATGTTAACAACTTACGGATCACAATATCCATTTTACTTTCTTTAGATGGAAATAACACATATCAAGAATAAAGAACTAATGAGTTTGTTTCAATCAGTGTAGCTTTCAACAATGATGTTACATTACATCGTTGATACGATTTTATGACATGCTTCCGTAATCGGAAGTGGTGGATCTGAATATAACCCTTTAGTAATCTGAGTCGCAATCCACTTGTTTGCGGCATCAGAGTAATGCACACCATCCCAGCTTATTACCTTAGTCGGATCTTTACATGATCCAGCAAATACTTCGCTCCCATTGATCTTACCTCGATTGCCACAATACAGGTCATTGTTCGGATCATGGTAACCACAACATATTGTGAACCAATTCGTGAATCCTACAAAAAAAAAAAAAAAAAAAAAAAAAAAAAAAAAAAAAAAAAAAAAAAAAAAAAAAACAGAGATACTAGACTTTAGAAACAATTTGTAAATAGTTTTGTCACAATACACATAATAAATCTCATGAGACACACCTAGGTCGATTGCATTGGCAATTAGTTCATACTTTGCGGCGTACATGTCAACATATGTCAATATAGCTTCCGTGAGATTTGATCTAAGTTGAATAACTTTTGCTTTTAGTTTCTCATTGAACTCAATTGCTATATCGTTTTGGCCATCAACACAACCTATCTCATCAAGGAAACCGGCGGGTGGGTTAAGGAGCTTCGCATAAGTTACGGGTAAGCACCCTATGGGCCCCGTGTTATGAATCCAAAACGCTCTTGCTCCTTTTCCATACAATTGCTATACGATCACAATTTAGCAATGTCTTGGTATTAAATAGAATTAAATGTGACTCATCAATTAAAGACACTTATTTGTTTAAAAACAAGTGATATGAATTTGTATATGATTTTAACCATACATGCCATGTTCTTACATCTTTTAGTGACGAAAACACGCATGTGTGTGGAGTTATGAGTCAACATTGAGCTGTATTTTTGCTATAAATAGGTTGAGACGACTTTGTTACCAACATGAACAGACTAACTTGTTTAAAATTGATCTGCTATCAATTAATGGATTTATGTTGATCTAGATATTGTTAGACATAAGTGGTTCCCACCTTTACACGGTAAAATGGCATTTATGAAGAATTCATTAGGATTATATTTTTAGACGCAGTTTCCTTTTAGGACAGAACGAATGTTAAACGTTTCAAAGCTAAAACAAAACTTACTTGAATAGAAGTGGCAAATTGGTTGACAATGTCAGGGATTTCAGCTCGACTTGCTTCAACACCCAATGTCCTAAAAACGTATGCAAGATCATTTTGGCCTATATCGATTGTGTATATAGCTTTCTTGAAATCGTCTGGTCTAGGTAGAGTATTTCTCTGAGATTCATCCTTGGCTACCATAAATTATTTCATTATATTGCTAGTATTTTGGTATAAACTTTATACATCGTACGATCAACATATGGTAAGAGTATAAGCTTGTTTAAGAAATTATACCTTGATTATATAGATAAGTCGTGCGGTCTTTAAACTGGTTAAAATGCTCAACTTGTATGTCAAGAGAAAATGGGCTAGTATTATGAAAGAACCATGATTCATTCACACGCCTAATGGTTGCACCACCCGTTGCAAAATTCGCTCCATGTGTGAAGTTAGCTTTGATTGAATCCAAATAAGCACTCAAATATGGCAACCCCAGTTTATCAGCTAATCATAAATTAACAACACAGTAAATTTCCTATTAAATATGAAATTAAGATTATTGTTATTGCATTTAATAAAGTTCTGTTTACCAATAAAGTCTATGATGAGTCGGCCATCACTTGCTCTTCCAACGGGCCTTTTGAAGAAGGTTTGACCCGAGGGTGGTCCTGGAGGATAAAATGCCGCAGCTATGCCACCAGTGTCGGAGTTTGAATCACCGAAATTGTATATAGCCGGTATGTTGCATGCTGGAGAAGGCGTTGGAGCTAGTTGACCGGTGGCTGCTCGGGCAGCCATTAAGAAGAAGAGTAGGATAGATGACATGATGAATACAAGAACTCAAAGCAACTTCTTGTGGTCCTTTTATGTGTAAACACATGAACCATTTCATTCACTCTGCTTAAATATCACTTTAACCCCTCTACTCTCACCAACCAGTTTGAACTATTTATGAGGTCAAAACGGGTTTGTAATTTGTATCATTAATTTTTCATGTGAATATTTGTACCGACTCATATACATGTGATATTCTAATGAAATTAACGTGGATCATAATAGACTGTTAAAATGATAGATATATCTTCATCAACTTGTTTTTCTGTCGATTTATTGTGATAAATCAACAAGTTACTTTTAGTTGATTTATTGACTTTGAATGAGATTATGCAACTGGTTTATGTGTAGAAGTGTAAAAACTTAACTGATAAGTCTTTCTTTCAAGTAGGTAGGAGGAAAATGCGACTTTATAATTCGCAATCGTAATTAACACTTGGTGGTTTGTTTGCCCTTCATTAGAGATCTCTCCCTAAACCCGACAATTCACATTCAGGGGTAAATTAGTTAACTCTGTTAAAAGGAAAACTCGTAAATATGACACTATACGTGTTATATGAATCTATCAAATACATACATTAGAGATGTTGCATTTTGGAACGTTATATCTAAAAAATGGTTGTTTATCCATATACAATACAAAAACTAAGATTATTATTAGGAGTGTGCAAATCACTTCCCTAAGAATAAGTCCAAACAATGTAAGGGTATAAAGAAAACACAGTAGAACGTGAGCTGATTATGATTTTGGTTCTGTTTAATTAGTCAAAATCGACTTAAAACATGAGAAGATTTGGAACTTATACTTACATTAGTTGATGACTTTGATGCTAATTTGTTCTTTACGGAGTATCTTTTTAGCTAAGGAAAGTATTTAAACTTTTATATATGTACACATGAACAAGAGAGAACTTAAAAAGAACATGTATATTAAAAAAAAATTCCAATATACTTGAATCAGTAAACATATGGATATTACCATGTAATTTACCTCTCAAAAAAAGTAACTACTGAAAACTTCTGAGTTTGTATAAAGTCATACTTTGCTCTTTGGTACGAAAGGGTCAGTTTCACTACCACCAGTGCCAAAGTAACGATCTCCAAACTCACCCATGCCTGGAATCACTCTTGAATGCTCATTCAGTCCTGCATCGATTTCTGATGTAACAATTTTCAGCCTTGGATACTGCCTGCAAACTGCATGTATTCCTTCTGGAGCCTGCAATACCATCACCCAACATTAGACTACAAGTGAGGCGATAAAAGTATTTTTGATGTGTTATTAAACATACAAAGATAATAAATAATTAACCCGTTTAATCCAAATATTATTAAAGCATTTAGCGTGCATTCAAGATGTTAAAACATTATATAAGAAAATGTTAGCCAAAAATAATTAACTTTATCTCAACTTATTACAAAAAAGAATTTGGACCCGATTAGGACAAGTATGCAGCGATCAGTCCTTGTTTCGTACTGCGGGACCCATCATAACAGGAATTGAGCCTTAAAACTAAAAGGTATAAGGCCTAAATGCTGACATAAGGAACTGTCCCGATCCCCGTTACCCCATTCATTATGTATGGTGATAAACTAGATGTCATGAGTTTGAGTCTACATTTGCAAATTGAATGGTAAATCAATCCAGTTTATATGTCTTCAAGTGAAATGTTTCTGGTAAGACCAAAAGGGATCAAATTTCTGAAGCTTACCGCTATTAGGTTTAGGAAGATGATGTTAGATTCGGATACACCTTTGCTGAGCAACAGGGAAATTGCCTCCACAGCAGAATCACCTGAATATGAATAATGGTTTGCAGAATCAGTATCTCATTGAGGAAAAATGGTCAACAGCTGAGGTGTATCAAAAACCTGAAGCAAGCACTGGATCAAGCAACAAAACTTGGCGGCTTTCGATATCTTTGGGTAGCTTCTCATATATCAACTGCACCCACGTGGATACATTAAGATATTTACTACGACCCGAAAACTAGTGAGAAAAAGATAACGTTTAAAACATAAACACCAAAGACTAGTGAGAAAAACAGGAGTTAGACCTGTCGCCCATTGCCTTCCCGTTGAATAAGGACTTTACCGATTTTGATTCCCTTACAACAAGCTCTTAATGCATTCTCCATGCTTTCCCCACTGAAAATTGTTAAAATTTAAACATAGTAGCTTTTTTCATGACCATGAAATGAAGTAAAAATAAACTTTGTGCAGTTAAGTTATCGTCAAATCTTTAATATGCATCATTTTGCAGTGGGAAATTATGGGTGTTCAAGTCTCCATTAATAACTGAAGGGAAATTATGACCAAAGGGACTCAAGTCCGCCACATTGCCATTTAATACCATTTTAATGAGGTATAACAAACTCAACTAAATCAACTTCATAATAGAAAAACTAGCACGAGTGAGGGACTTGGGTTCATTTGATTTTCAAAAGTAGGTTCTTGAAGAGAAGTACCTTCTGATGACTGCCACACCACATAACCTTTTGCAGAATACCACTCCTGTGTAGACGGATTCTGCAAGTGGTGAAAAATCACCAATAAATTTTACAAAATTCAGTATCTTAACTGTATGGTTTAGTCCATGGGCTGCTTGTGCTATAGGGTTGTATATGGCAGGTTTAAAAGTATAGATATGCACGCTTTAAAGAATATATAAACATGTATTGCAGACTTCAAGAGCTCTACTTGTTGGAGTAATGATCTGCTTTTCGGTAAAAGGAAGGTGACCAAGACCATGCTCCACAACCTAATACATATTCAAAGCGATGCTAGGTCAAGTGGATGTAATGATTATTAATCAATGAAAAATTCCAGGATGTGAGATAGTCTTACCAAGCGAATAAGACGGTCCGCATAAAACACAAAGTCATGCTTTCTTGTTTTGACATCACGTATAATTGTGTGCATTCCGCGTATCTGATATAGCCGAGAGTGTAATCAGAAGAATCAAAGAATACGTATATCAAGAGAAGGCCTGATCATGCGTTCATATCAAAACATACTCTTACCTGAAATGTAGATGGTATGACAAAAAGGTTTTGATAAATTTTACAAAGATCATGTTGACCAAGCTTTGTGCGAATATGTTGCACTATCAAGTCTATCGCAACATCATTATCTGCTCCTCTGGGTATGATAATATCAGCATGCTTCTTTGATGGAAGAATAAATTCCTCAAAGCTAGGTTTTACATGTTTATCGTACTGCAAACCAGAGTCAAAAAGTATGGTAAAGTCAATCAAATCAAAGTTCAATGTTGTTTTACAGAGCAGTAGTTTATACAAACTTTTTGCCGATATGCAAAACTAAGTTTAACATTACAGCTTATTGCTCCTAGAGAAGGAACCATAACTATAATTCCACTGATAAACAAATGATACAAGCCTTTCATAACAGACAAAAAGGTCTCTTTGGAGGTGGCAAAATATGTGGGCCTAGTAATGGGTCGAAGGGTCACTTATTTGTCTACGTAAAAACGGGTGGGGCCAACCCACATACTTTTTTTTCCACTTCTAAAGTTGCATGCTTGTATGACTAATAAACTTTAATATTACAGTGATTATCTACTTGATTACTTATTAATATTACAATAGTAGGTGGTCTAGTGCCATTTGATTACACTTGGTTGACATTGTATTCCTTTAACCCGCTTGACCAATATTTTCAAAAGTTACCCATTTCACCCGATAGAGACAAATTTTGACTCAAATGTCACCTATACTATGGCATAGGAAGACAAGTCACAGCTAAATATGAGGTTTAACTTCACAAAGATGGCATGTGGCACATGCAGAAAT
Source organism: Artemisia argyi (assembly GCA_030686995.1). Classification (NCBI taxonomy): domain Eukaryota; kingdom Viridiplantae; phylum Streptophyta; class Magnoliopsida; order Asterales; family Asteraceae; genus Artemisia; species Artemisia argyi. The sequence goes on from CM060701.1 coordinate 196,677,563, forward strand.
AATAACATTTACACGTCTGAACTCTTGCATAAGATCAACGCGTTTTTAAATTAGAGAGTAGAAATCAGTCACTTAATAAAGTTCATTAAGCCAGAAAGAGAGCTCTACTAACTTGGTCAAGCACGTACTGGATATTTCTGCCTCTCTCAACAGTATCACGCTTTATCCTCCTTCCCAACCGAACATCAGAATCTGTAGCGGCAAAGTTGTTAAAGTTAAATTAATATGATGGGAGTTGTAACAGCAAACGTGTGAGTCTCAATTTTATTTATTTATTATTACTACTTTTTTTTCTGATTTAGTTTTAATTACTGAACAAGAGACGGCGAACACATTATGATCGAGCATCCTTATAACAGAATCAAAGCAACATAAGTTAGGGGACCTTCAAGGTTGCAGGATCATTACACACTGTTAAATAGTGAGATTACATAGAAGACTGAATTAGTGCAGAAGAATTTGTGAATTTACTATCTGAATTTTGATATCATATGTAAAGACATATAGACCATACTGAACCATGGTTATATAGAGACAAATAACACAAACTTAAGTCAGTGTACAAGAAGATCCACAGGAACATATATAATAACAAGTGATGAACCTGAATCAACAAAGATCTTTATATTCATCAAGTCTCGAACTCTTTCATCATGAAGGACTAGAATTCCTTCTAGAATGATGACATCTGATGGGCTTACCTACATATGCGATTCATGAATAAGGAATTAGTTTATTTTGTTACCAAAACCAACTTAAAGCTAATCAAATCGCCTTGAACAATGAACCATATTTTCATTTCTTATATGAATAGTTACTTAGCTGCATCAGTTCATTACAGACATGCACATATAATGCTTGTGACTTTTTATTGATAGAATTCCTTTTGTTAAGACCCTGTCAATTGCTTGAAATAACCACATATTCTTCTAGAGTCACTATGACCCTTTAAAAACACTCAAGCTAATTATCACACTGGATACGGGACTTGTGAAGTACAAGCATTTTGTCCTCGCTCGACGTGTCACGATAACTGTTTCAAGTATGTAAATAAATTCAACTTTACGAATGCAGTACATACCATGCGGCCAGGCCCACTGTTCTTGTTGATCTTATAATCATAACTTGGTATGTTAACCGGCTCTCCCTTTTTCAGTGTCTCAAGGCAAGAGAGTAGAAGCTCCATGTTAAAAGCATCTGAAAACGCATCACGACACAGTATTATGCAAGTTTCTACATGTTTGTGAAAACTTTACTCTTCAGAAAATGAAGATAACTAACCCGGGTGATCAAAATTGTGCTGTTGGGGATTTGCAGATTGCTCATCGTTCAAAGAATGATAAAACGAATCCTACAGCATGCATACATAGTTAAACATGATCAGCATTTCCCTGTTAATAACGATGTACTGTGATATATATCCTAGAAGCCTAAGCTTCCATTGAACTTAAGCATGCCAGAATAAATTTATACTCCTATATGTTGTAAGACATAACAATGAGATGGAATCACTATTCTAATCAGCAAATAATGGCCTCAGGAATCCTAAACTTGAGTTGCTAAAACTCCTATTTGGCCCTATCATGACTAACCATGACTTCAACAAATGGTGTTAACCTTACAATATTGCAAAACCGCTATCTCTAACACTATAGGCTCCCAGCAAAGTCTCTTTTAAACGTCGTCATCCAAACACAAAATCACATTATTCAATCGACCATAGCTTGTAAAAGTAAAACATGCTAATACACAACAAAGATGAGGTCTTACTTGATTAATAAGTACAACCCTTCGATCATGAAGCCGTGACATGATCACATTGCAAACAGTCGTCTTTCCAGATGCCGTTCCACCAGCAACACCTAAATTTGCATTTCATAAAACTTACATCATAAGTACGACACAAACACAAACACCACATTTCCGCTTCCGAAATTAATAACAAAACCTTACCAATAATGAATGGCACATTATTTCTGATTTCTGCAGTCGTCTGATCATCTTTATCAGATTTTGCCACAACCTTACTACCATCCATCACTAATTATCACTACAGATAAGTCAAAGACACAATTTAAACGCATAATCTGGATATAATAATAGGACTAAAAAAGTGTACAAACAAGCATCTAATTAATTGATCGTAAATTAATTTGTAATGAAGCTTTGAAAATTGAAGAATATACCTTTGTAGGACGGAGACAGAAAAAAAAAGAGTGAAATCGTAATTTGTTATAATCTATAAAAAATAAGTGCCTAAATCGCCATTGATTGTATTTTAAATAAATGAGGAAAATCGATGGAAGGGGGGGTTATGTTGGGATCTGGTGTCTGTCACGTTTGTTTCGAGAATTAAAGCAGATGGGAATTTTACGGGGCAAGCGGGAAAACCGCTCTTCTCGACTTATTGACGTGCCCATGCTTAATGCAGTTGAGTAGTATAGTTTTTTTAGTAGGAGTTGATGGGCTGAGTCATGGGCTGTTTGGGCAGGTTTTTGGGCTCTTTTCTGAACCTGCTTGCTTGTTTGGGAAATTATTGTTTAATTGGTTGTAATTTCTTTATGAAATGCACTGAGAATGGCTATGGTTCGTTGCGTTGCGGGCGAGCCTGTTTTTTGGATGAGTTTATGGTGTATAAACAAATAGGTATATGTAAGGTATTTGAATGATGGTTTTGAACACTAACTTTAGTGTTTACTTTGTGTTTTTGTTATAAATATTTTGGTATTTATATTCGGGTTAAATTTGTGCACTTGGTATTGGACTACATACATGGTGTTACATGGGCTTCTTTTTATTAGTATTTTTTTAACCCGTGTATTAAGTTATTACACGATTTTCGGAAGAGAGATCTTAGAAATTCTAGGTTTTCAGACAGGCATTGCCTCATTCATTGCACCTAAAACGATGGCTCCTAAATTTCCTAAACTATTGAAGACTGCTCATGAAATTAGGGATCGCAGGATTCATAAGGTTCTTCATACGATCTTTGGTAGAGAGAAGAAGGCGTATGAAGGTGATGAAAGAAGCTATATTGAAAGGATTGCAGAGATTGAGGCGAGGATTGAGTATCGGCATGGTATTATTTTGGAGCTACAAAAGTTTGAAAGGGATGTTGTTGTTGATCAGGGGTTAGTAGATTTGATAAATGAAGAGAAAGAAGACTTGGCTGAAATTGGGCGTTTAGTTCAGATGAGTTATGGGGCGTCTTTACGTGCTGGTCAGAAGGCTGCGCTTATGAGGAAAGTTAGCAAACTGAAGTAAGGTTGGTGGTATCTATGTGTTTAGTGTGTTCGAATCTTTTGAAGTGTCCTTGTGTATTGGGCACTTTTGTTGTATGAAATGGCTAATGACTTTTTAGGTGTGTAACGATTATGTTAGCAGTGTAGTTGTGTCTTGTAGGTTGTGGAGGTGTAAATGTAGGTGGGAGGTGTATGATTATGTTAATATCAATAAAACGTTAACTTGGCAGTTGTTTAAGTTGTTGTTGCAATTTTGCATTGCCAATGTCATGTTTTTATATTTTGTTTTTCATTAGTGTTATTGCATTGGATACTTGATATGGTTTCTGTAGGTAGATTTTATTTTATTTTATTTTATTTATTTTTTATTTTATTTTTTTTGGTAGAAGACTTGGCCAGGGTTTAAAGAGTGTCTGCTTAGATTCCTATGGGTTTTTTTTTTTTTTTTGCCTTTTGTACACTTGTTTTGACCAGTGTGGTGCATGTGAAGGATAAAGCAAACTAAGCTTGTTAAAATTAGGTTATGCACTGTTCCTAGTTACATTTGTTTGCTATATAAGTAGCAGTCATTTGTTTATTATGGTCACTTATATCTGTTTAGTTTTCTTTAAAAAATATGTGAAAAAGAATGGCTTTTACTCCTAACTTTGATGAGTTGAAGGAGGAGTGTAATTCGAATAGGCTCGAACATTGCTTTCGCTATTTTTTTTTTTTTTTTTTTTTTTTTTTTTTTTTTATGCAACAGGCGGCTGAGAATGACAGATTCATTACACTTTTGGAGGAAGAATGTCAAGATGTATGTCTGAGGATGCAAAGACAACGGGAACTCCTTCGAGAGGGTCGAAGTTTCAGTCCTTTTGATCCTGCTTGTGGTGATGGATTGGAGTGTATGAAAGAGGCACTGCATAAGGATGGTCAGATTTTGGCCGCCTTGATGACTGTCTTGGGTTTAACACGTGAAGCAAGGGAGCGTAGGCATGTGGTTATGATGGAGCGATATGGTTGATGGCTTTTGTTGTTGCTTTTGATGTTGTTGTGTGGTTTAGTAGAAGTTCATGTAGGTTTGTAGCTATGTTTATATTGTTGTTGTGGAAAACTATAAGGGGGGTTGAATAGTTTTTCGTCTTTTTAATTTTATTGCGAAAACTTAGTTTAGTTTTAAAACCTTGTTTACTTTTAAAACTTTGATTCGATCTTATGTGAACTCAAATCTTGAACAATATGAACAACTATATCTAAGTATGAACAATAATAATGTAAGCTAAGTATGTGGAATCAACACATACTTAATATAAACAATTATAGCTATATACGAGAGATAAGTGAGTAAATGTTTATTTTATAATCTTTAATTATATTTTGTATGAAAACTATACTTGATCGAAATGATCAATTATATGTATGTTACCTTTTTAGTTTGATTGTAAAAACTTTGTTTTGTGAATGAAACTTTTGTATGATCTTTAAGTAAAATCAGCACTAGCACTATATGAGCAACTATATATACGTGTACGTCTACAAAAGTAATAACGATATAAGCAAGATAATAAGTAATATATGGAAAGATCTAACCGCGAGACAAATGATTTATAGTGGTTCGGCTACAAGAACACCTTCCTTGCCCTACTCCACTCCTCGAGTCACCTACTCGAGAGTTTTCTTCACTATGTCAACAAGCTCCCTTATGGCGGAGTAAACCTTACACAACTTTTGCTTACACCAATTAACGGCACTAAGCTAAATGTCGGGTTCTAATCCTAGCTAGAACCAATCTCACAACTTCTTCACGACTTGGCACACCTTCTTCACAACTTGTACACACCACTACTACTTCACAACTTCACACTATTCCACTACTTCTTCTTCACACCACTACTTCTACTATACTTAATTACAAACCCACCTAGATCTACTTATTACAAGCACTACACAACTTTACAATTGATATATACAAACTACACAACTAATCTTCAATACTTCTTGATTTGAAATGGAAGGAGTATTCTTCTCTTGTACTTTGAATGATGAGGGATTGAATCACTTGAAACAAAAACTAATAAACTTATGATCAAATAGAAGTGTGTTTAGAAAGGATTGGGACTGAAAATTTCCATGCAAAAGGTGTGGAAAAATAGCATAAATGAACCAGTATTTATAGGAAAAAGTTTCTGACTAATCTGACAAATGAAGCGTGCCGGCCTCTTTAATTGTATGCCGGCCCCCTTAAAATTAAGGGGGCCGCCCAGACGAAAACGGCAGTTTTCTTGTCTTTTTATGGGGAAGGTTTATCTAGTGAAATTTTAACTGTTTTTGGCTAAAAATTTGAATTCATATATTTATTATGAATTAAACATTTTCCTTTATATACCAAAAGTGTTTTTCAAAATATATAAGATGTTTATAACATTTTATAAAATTTGTAATTATTAAATAAACCTTCCTTTGATCATAAAATATATTAGGCAATTGTTTATTCATACATTAAGTGATTTAGTTGGATGTAATGATATTTTGTCACAAAATACTTGTTTACGTAATGATTTTACGTTTAATGATTTAACATTTTGTGATCGTCAAAACGTATGAATATCGAGAAATATCAATAACGTTTTTACGCATTATTTATATCAACAGTTGTGTTTCTGAGTAGAAGCTTATCTAGGTTTCGAGTGTTAGTGTAAGTGGTAATGGGTGTGAGTTATTTTGTATATGTAACTCTTATTAGTTATGAATAAAATTTACCACTTTGTCTGTATTTATTTAAAGGATCTTGGCATCAATACTTTCTTTATATATAAGCACATAGACAAAGGTTTTTTTGAAGAAATTGTTACTTGTCAAAAATATTAAAGCTAGCATTTGTTGGACATTAAAGGTTTGCCTGTATAGGCATTGCACAAAATACGAAGGCACATATCCGTTGCATGGAATAATTTTGTCTCCATCTTAGTGCTAGCTGCTAGGCGTAGATATTTACATAAGTATTGTTTTAAAGATGCACTCTAGTAGTGTGTAGTTACATAGATCATAATACATATATAGTAGGCATTCTCCTTTTGCGTTTATACACTGAAACTTTCCCATGGTTACTTTGCTTTCTTGGATTTCTTTGGACTTTTTCCTGCTGGTGGAACATTGCCTTCTGAGAAAAGTACCCTTCAAACATTTCCTTTGCTTTGTTGATTATTAGGTTTTGATGTTTCGACCAAACTGGTTTGCTCTGGTGGCATTGTAGTGGCACCTTCATTTTCTGATTCGTTCTTGGCCCTTGATGTTTGGACTAAACTTGTTTGTTCTGAGACCGGTGTAATGGTAGGTTTGTTTTCAGTGGTTGAAGGTGTTTCGGCTACTGTGGTAATTGTAGGTAATCCAGCTTCTATGTTTTTTCCATCTGTGTTAGGCAGTAGAATGGGGTTGTTTGTTGGTGTACCTGGTAGTTTTTCTACAGCTGGTTCCTTTAAAGATTCTAGGTTAGTTTTCCCAGTGCTAGTAGGTTTTGCTGTTATTAAGAGTGTGTCGTCCCAATAGGTATCTAGGATGAAAATTCGTTTTTCTTTTGTAGAATCTGGATCAAAATGCACCTGGAATATCTTTTTCTTTCCTTGCAAACCAAGTATTTCTGGTGGGTAGTCATATGGATCTGTGGTACCTGTGGTTTGCACTAATTCTTTGCAGTATTTTAACATTGAATTTGCTTCGTTGCTAAAACATGTCATTGTTCCATTGACAGTGTCGTCGACCAATTCTACTCTGAAGCAGTAGCTGCGTATAAAATATATGAGATGGTATTTAGTAAAGATATCTTTTAAGTATAATAGGTGGATGTGTATATTGGCATGACAGAGGTTTAGTATTGAATTTTACCTGTAAATTTGGTCGTTTTGAGACTTTGGCGGTTCGCAATGGGCATGTGGGAATCTCTCAGAAATTTTTAGCTTCCAGTCTACACATTTCTTGAAAAACCATGGTCTTTTGTGTCGATCTTTTGAATAGTGGCAACGACAGTAAAGCGGACACTCTACATTGTTAAAATATTTGATATGTATTAGATTTTTTATTTCATAATTGTTGTATTTTAGGTGATGAGGACCTGTTGGTTTTGCGGGTTTTCTTTCATCAAATCTGCTAGGGTCACACGGTTTCTGTGTTTTTCTTCTTGCGGATCTGCACATCTTTGGTGCTGGACATTAACTATTGTTGGAGGCTCAATGAATTGGTCATAGCTGCAATGTTATTAGGTGTAAGCTATTTTTTAATGCTATTAAGTATAATATTAGTAAAACTGATATTTTACTTACACGACACGGATTTCATGACATTCTGGTATGTTGGGATTGAAGTAGTATGATGTTGCACTTGTGTTGGAAAGTTGCAGCCCTAGCGTAGTTGACGTAGGCATTAGTTTTTTAACCATTAAAGTGTTAGTTTAAAGTATAAAATAATGACTATATAATGAGTATACCGCCGTAATGTTTTACCAGGCAAGAGCTAACTGCTATGATTGTTGGTTTTTCAGCTCTTTCATATTCGTCTGCTCTAAAAGCATTTGTGTCTTCATTCCACAAAGTAAAGCGCACCGTATGGCCGCTGTTACATGAGTAGGTATTTTTCAAAACTAATTGAAATATTAAACTTTAAAGATAAACGGTGTATACTTACTCTAAATTCTGGATACCAATGTCTCTCCAAATTGCCGAGTCTTGTGTTTGTTTAAGTGACCGTTGTATTCCAGTTACATATTGAACGCATCCGATATAATCTGAAAATAATAATTATAATTTATATGTGTATAAGGAATACTAATTTTGTGTATATGTATTATACGCAGTGTTCTAAAAGGCGCGTCAAGGTGCCGCCAAGGCGTCGCTAAGGCGTGAGGCGTGGCCCCGCTGCCACGAAATGGACCATGGCGGCTACTCTAGGCGTGGCGTGGGAAAAGGCGAGATAAGGCGCGAAAAGGCGCGCCTTTTGGCAAGGCTTGGCGCCACTTTTAGAAACAGTTTTTTTTTTTTCTTTTTTTTAATAACTATTTTGAACCAGCATTTGAAATTTGGGCTATATGGTATTTGAGCATGGTAATTATATAATAAGTAGTAGTATAAATGTCTAATATAGTAGTCCAAATGCATATGAAATATGATATTATAACATAAATAATACATCTATGAATATTTTTTTGCCGCCTTAGTCACGCCTTAAAAAACGCCATGGCTTCGCCATGGCTCGTAAGGCTTGAGGCGTGGGAATGCCGCCACGCCACGCCTCACGCCATTTATAACCTTGATTATACGTACCTGTTAAAAGACCTTCTTTGACATCGATCTTTGAATGTAGGTCTCTATATTGGCTGAAGTGGAAATAGTGGCTTGGAAATCCCCTATCTGGTATGTTTTTGATATCTGTATATGTTCCAAAAGCCAATGAAAGAGAGTGTGGAACTACCTGCATCTAGGGCTGTAAACGAACCGGACGAACACGAATGAAGCCCTGTTCATGTTAGTTCATTTAATTTTAACCGGACAAATAAACGGACACGGACACTTAAACGGATGAATTTTCTTGTTCATGTTTGTTTATTAAGAAAATGAATTGTTCATGTTCGTTTATGTTCGTTCATTAAGACACTAAACGAACGCTAAACGAACATAAACGATCGAACATAAATGAAAATAAACAAACAAACATAAACTTTATTGAATTCTTCACAATATATTGTTTTATAAGTGTTGTTTTGTTTAAACAAACCAATTTTCAAAATTATAAAATTAAAAGATATGATATATGAACATAAATAGATAAATAAACATAAACGAACTTTAACGAACGCCTAATCGGACGTTCACGAACATAAATGAACGAACGGGATTTTTGTTCATGTTCGTTCATTTAACTAAACGAACGTAAAATATTGTTCATGTTCGTTCATTTAATAAACGAACAAACATAAACGAACTTTTTACCGAACGGTTCATGAAATGTTCACTGAACGTTCAGTTCGTTTACAGCCCTACCTGCATCCATGTTTTTGCGGGTTGAAAACCAAACCCGGTTATTTTGCAAGTTCTGTTGATTTGGAGCATGGCATCAAATTTAGGTTTATCACGCAAGTTAACATTTGCTTGTATAGCTCCTCCTTGTAAGTAATCTTGGAAGTTAGAAATTTAAGAGAAACTTGTTTTGCTTGTATAACTGTAGAATAGTAATTGTACCTGTCGGTCAATTAGAATGCAACAGAATAGGGCTGGTTTCCTTTGCTTGTTTGTAGGTGTCCATTTTCAGTAGACTTTAACGTGGATAGTTTTGTCTGTGTCTGTGGGTTTTAGATTGTCAAGGTTGGTATCTTCTGGCTGCGCAACAATTTCTTTTCCTCTACAGTCAGATGATTGAACAATGCTAGTACTCTGGTCCATTTTCCTGCATGTTAAATTTAAATGTCAAACGGACATATCTATGAATATGCATTTAAAAGAAAACAAAATGGCAGGATGCAAGTAGAAATTATGAAATTTGGAAGGGCAACTATAGTGCAAAAAAACTATTACACATAAGTATATTTTATAGAGACAAAAGAGAGATATGATGTACTGCTTATACTACGTACTATATAAGGCTTCTCACAGTAAGCAAATGTCGATCGATTGATCAATCGATCACAATCGATCGTTCTTGTTGTGGTGTTTCAATCGAGTGGAAGATTGGAGAGATCAAGGTCGTGAACACGATCTAGATCGATTGTGTATTTTATTTTTCCTCAATACTTGTGTTTTATGTTTTGGTTTATTGTGTCTTGTGTTTTAAACATTAAAGTGAAAACACATTAAACAAGTTAAAACACGAATTACATTAAATTGAATAGGGTTGGTTTTGAAAATATAAAAAGAAAGGGTTTTTTTGAAAAAAAAAATAAAAATAAAATGAAGATCGCCCTTACTGGGGCACCCAATCACATGTAGATCGCTGGAGAGAGAAAGCTGACATGGCAGAAAAATAAGAGGGACTAATCGACTAACCCACCTTACTGTGTTTAGCCTTATATTTATTACTCGTACTATATATAAGTACTAGCTAGTAATAAATCGACGTAACATTTTATTGCTATGTGATGAGTGGACCCCACCACGTACCTTGCTTCTACAACAAATCCACTTTTCCTTTTCCCATTCAGTTCACCATCTTTTTCTTCAATATTTTCGGCGAACAAAAAAAAAAATCAAAAATTAGTCAGACTTAATGAGGACTCTGATTTTTGTTAATGCGGAGAGTGTAGAGGGCACTCTGATTATCTGCTTGAGGGCACTAGTCCTTCTTGTTACTAATTTGAAATTTTTTTCTGCACAAATTGGGTATCCGCTAGAGCTTGGTTTCCGCCCCCCCCCCCCCCAAGCTATCAAGAAAAATTACATGTTTCGTTCATCTGGTTTATCGAAAATCATACTCGTCGTCCCTATTCGATTTTAATTACATAGATAATCCTATTTTTCAAACTAGTTTAATTATTAGTCCTTATTCTTAAAAATATGGACTATCAGTGTAATAAAGATAGGGCAAATTGCATAAAAAGGTACTTATCTTAGGTCCAATTTCAATTAAAGGTTTTTTTTTTTTTTTCAATTTAAGGTACCCGACTTTTTTTTTGGGCCGATTTAGGTTTTTTTCTAACTTCCGTTAACAATTTTGTTAGTAAATTACATGTTTGGTCCTAGAGTTTGTACAAGCATTTCATGTTTGGTCCATTTTCGTCCGTTTTCATAAGTTTGCAAACGTTTTTATACGTTTTTGTTCGTTTTTACACGTTTTTGTCCGTTTTTCATGTTTTTGTCCGTTTTTGCACATTTTCGTCAGTTTTTGCACGTTTTCATCCGTTTTTACACGTTTTCGTCCGTTTTTACACGTTACCGTCCATTTTACACGTTTCCTTCCGTATTTACATGTTTCCGTCCGTTTTTACATGTATCCGTATACTTTTACATGTTTCCGTCTATTTTTGCACATTTTCGTCCGTTTTTGCATGTTTCCGTCTGTTCTTACACGTTTCGCCCGTTTTTACACGTATCTGTCCGTTTTTGCACGTTTTCGTCTGCTTTTTACACGTTTCCGTCTGTTTTTACACATTTTCGTCTGTTTTTGCATATTTTCATCCTTCCTTACACGTTTCCGTCTGTTTTTGCACGTTTTCGTCTGTTTTTGCACGTTTCCGTCTATTTTAAAACGTTTTCGTCTATTTTTCCACATTTTCATATTTTTTTTGCACGTTTCTGTCTGTTTTTACACGTTTCCATATGTTTTTACCCGTTTCCATTTGTTTTACATATTTTTCCATAGACGGAAACATGTAAAAACAGATGTAAACATGTAATAACACACGAAAACGTGCAAAAATAGAGTCAACATGTAAAAACAGACAAAAACGTGTAAAAACGGACAAAAACGTATAAAAAGACAGGAAACGTGTAAAAACAGACGAGAACGTGCAAAAACAGACGGAAACATGTAAAAACGGACGAAAACATGTAAAACAGACGGATACGTGCAAAAACGGACGGAAACGTGTAAAAACAGACGGAAACGTGTAAAAACGGACGAAAACGTGTAAAAACAGATGAAAACGTGCAAAAACGGAAGAAACTTGCAAAAACGGACAAAAACGTGTAAAAACGGATGAAAACGTGCAAAAATGGAAGAAACTTGCAAAAACGGACAAAAACGCGTAAAAACGGACGAAGAAAACGTATAAAAACGTATGCAAACGTATGAAAACGGACAAAAATGGACCAAACATGAAATGTCTATACAAACTCAAGGACCAAACATGTAATTTACTAACGAAATTGTTAACGAAAGTTAGAAAAAAAACCTAAATCGGCCAAAAAAAAGTCAGGTACCTTAAATTGAGAAAAAAAAGAGTAGTACCTTTAATTGAAATTGGACTTAAGATGGTTACCTTTTTATGCAATTGGCCCAATGAAGATAGGGACTATCCGTGTAATTAAGAACTATAGATTATTGCACAATTGATACTTATTTTCTAGAATAGGAACCAGCGATGCAATTAGTTTGAAAATTAGGTATGAATGGTGTAATAAAAATCGCATAGAGATGATGGGTGTGATTTTGGATGAACACAAGGATGAAACATGTAATTTTGCCACCTATCAAATAAAAAGTTGATAACTATCAATCGGAACCTTCGTGAGAAAGTATCAACACCAAACCGCAGACTGTAATCATCTTCGAAAGAATCATCGATCTCCTTGAATCATTCAATTCATTCCGGTACGTATATATATATATTCTTCTTTCCACTTTCGCAAAACCATAGTTACACAGTTACACTCTAATATAATTCCTACTATTTATTTATGCAATGGTAGAGTATGGCGGATTGGCGGTGTATGTAGTTACATTGTAACAATAATAATACGTACAGTGGAAACTTACTTACGCTCAGGGACGGAGCCGGGGTTCCCCGGTGTCCGTGCACCCATGGAATTTTTTAGTGTTAATTTTTGTAAAAAAATTTCTTAAAGTCATCTTAAATGCACCCGGTCTATCGAAATATGTTTCTATTATTATTGTTCAAAATTTTTTATGCACCCGGTCATATTTAATCCCGGCGACCACAATTTCATAACACATTAAATTTAATTAATAATTCACGTACTTCTTTCTTTTCTTTATTAGGTAGAGCACAACAATCCATCATCAATTGCGTCTTTTGACTCATCACCACCTTTTTTTAATAAATAATCATATCGCTAACAAAATTTGATTTCTGTTACAGCTATCGATTTATCTATATCTATATCTATACTATATTAGTAATGCATTTGGGACTATTCTATATTTAGAAAGACTTAAAATTCAAACTTTTTTCTTGCTTATTATCAAAAGATTTCAAAATTAATTTGTTAGGAATCAAGTTTGTTAGGAAGTGGTTGGTTATTGAAACTAAAATTATTTGGCTTAACCATCTCGAATATCTCTACTTATAAAACATGAAGACAACTAAACGTGTAACCAAATAACGCAAAAAAATATAATTACACGGTACCCCCGCTGCCGCATTGCGCGGGTACCGTTCTAGTAGAAGCTTCCGCGTAATAGCATTTAAATATCCGCGTTGTTTCTTTGTCATGTTAGTATAATAACTATTATTAAAATTTAGGTTTTACAATTCAGTTTTATGGGTTTGAATATTTTTTGAAGTTTGAAGAATAATGGGGGGAAAGAGTTCAAGGGAGCAAGGTGCAAAACACAAGCCGGAGCGTTCGATTTCTCAGCAGAAGGTTGAGAAAAAATACTCCTTCATTGCAGATAGTTACAATTCTTTGGAACAGGTATATATTTAGTTATTTACACTTTAAAATTATTATATCACCTTTGTAGTTTGTGGGAGATTATCAACTTTAGTGTCTGCATGTGGTTCTGTTAGACCTTGTGATATCCGATACTGGTTGTTTGAGTTATTTTGGGTATTTTTAGTGTTTTGTAAATACCTTTAAATAATTAAATTAGGAGAATCAAGTTATCAGACCACTAATTAAACGCTATTCGAAAACATGTAAAGGTTTACTACAAGTGGGTGGGTCAGACCCGTTCAGTAAACGTTGACTTGTCAGCCCATTATATGGGTCATAAACATGGATACAGTTGAGTTTTTCAAGATGGTTAGTTGAATGGGTTGTGTGTGGGTTGGTAACTAGAAACCGATTATCTTTGACTTGAAAATGCAGTAATTTAATAATCCATAATCGCTTTCAAAACTCAATGCTTTTTGTTCTCGGATTTTGGTTAAATTAATAAGCTATGAATATATCTGCAGGTGACTGAAGCACTTTCACACGCAGGGCTCGAGTCTTCCAACCTTATTGTTGGTATCGACTTTACTAAGAGCAATGAGTGGACTGGTAATTTTCTATCCATGGCGCTATTTTTTAATTCCGTTGATTGAAGTGAAACATGCTAACAGTTGTTGATCGTATAACTAGGTTCAAAATCCTATCACTCTCGAAGCTTGCATCATATAGGAAACGGTTTAAATCCCTATGAACAAGCAATATCTATCATTGGGAAAACGTTAGCAGAGTTTGATGAGGATAACTTAATTCCATGCTATGGATTTGGAGATGGTATACTTTTATAAACTACTTTTTATTCTTTATAGTGATTCTACAAGCCTGCATTTATAATAAGTACAAATTTAGAAAGATTGAATTAATTGTTTGGCATTACTGTGCAGCGACTACACAAGATCAACATGTTTTCAGCTTTTATCCGGAAGATAGATCATGTAATGGATTTGAGGATGTCTTGGGCAGATACAGAGAAATCGTTCCTCAGTTAACGCTTGCAGGTTTTGTATCTACTTCCAAAATGTCTATTTTGAACTCAAGGATATCATCATGTTCATTGTTGAACGAATGCTTAACTCATCCTGCAGGACCAACATCTTTCGCCCCAGTCATTGAACAAGCTATGACAATTGTTGAAAAAAGTGGGGGCCAGTATCATGTGTTATTAATCATTGCTGATGGGCAGGTTGGTGGTGGTACTGTACACGGTAAAAGCATACAAGAAAAGAAAACTGTAGATGCCATAGTCCAAGCAAGGTGATTGTTTGCAACCGTTATCAAGTATAAAAATATAAGCTTTTACATATTTTTTTGGATTATGCTAAATTGCGATATCTTTTTTTACAGCAAGCTTGCTCTATCTATTGTATTAGTTGGAGTTGGGGACGGGCCTTGGGACATGATGAAGAAATTTGATGACAATATTCCTCAACGAGAATTCGATAATTTTCAGGTAAAACAGTAATGTGAATTTATATATAATCTTCACGGCTCTCCCTATATAAACAGGTTCTGATGTTACTTTCTTTTGTATATTATTTTGTAAATTTCACAGAAATCATGTCAAAGAATGTGCCTTTAAATCGAAAAGAAGCAGAATTTGCTCTTACAGCATTGATGGAAATCCCATCTCAATATAAAGCGACAATTGAACTGCAATTACTAGGGTACGTGACCTCTTTTTTATGATCTTTTAGTTATTTAAGTACTTTTTATCATCCATTTTGAGTCTCTCTATATGAATCTCTGCAGAAGTCGAAGAGGAAACTTGCCCCAAAGAGTTGCGCGTCCTCCTCCAATTCGTGGACCATCATGTAGCATCTCAAAATAATCACATTTGGCTAGTTTGCAAGAGGGTTCAACATCTAATAATTGCATCAAGTTCAAATGAGGTTTTACTTGTGACATTCAGGCATTAAGTTACGTTTTATGTATGGTATTTGACAGGCATGTCATGAGTGTGGAGAAACGCTTCAATTGTGCCCAATTTGTAGGAGTTCAATCCAAACTAGAATGAAGCTTTACTAAGCATTGATTTATCGGATTATCGTATGGTATTCAATTTGTTTTAGCTAGTGATTCATATTCTTTGATGATTATCTGTGACGAAGTAGAGGGTTTGGTGGGGAGTCATGCAGGCTTAGTTTCTGATCTTTAAAGTGTCTTGAAAAATGATGTCAGTGAAGAGATTCTTTTGCATATACCTTTTGGTGATATCGTATATTCATTTTAAATGTTTTATTTCATGTGATGTAAGAAAGACCGAAAAAGGTGTTTTTCGCTCTCTATTTCTCTTATGTGAAAAGTAATGTACAGTTTCAGAAAATGAAGAATCACGAATGCAAGTTTTTCAATGTCAACATAGTAAAGTTTATACATTAATCTACGGCTATTCACAAAGTGACGTATCATGATGACATTTACGTGACTTAATCATGAGGTTTCATGTTTATTGACGTGTTAGATTCTCGACTATGTCATGTAAATATGTAATTGTTTAACATAAAAGCATATGGACCTTCTTAAGCAAAATTAGCCTTTGGTCTGTAAAGTGAAAACCATCAAAATATGTGAATAGCATTTTAAGACACGAATACTGAAATTTCTCTTTGAACAAAAGCGCGCTTTCAGTTCTGTCGGTGCTCGAAACAAACTATCTTTCTTCACATCACTAAATTTGAAGTCATTAATATGTATGTGGGACTACTCAAGTGAATCACTTGTTTCCTTTCTGTTGAGATAGCTCTGCCTCAAGTATGTCCGCTCCTTGTTTAGGGCTAGGTTTCATATTTGTTGCTAGCTTTCGATTATTGGCTTTAGGTCATTTAATGCATCCTTCAAATTATCAATATAATGCGTTCTCATGTAGAAATAAGTCCAGTAAAACAAATTAAAGTTGTGCCATATTTAAATGTCTTCGTTCAGCTCACTTAGAACAAGGAGGTTCTCTAATTGTTCATTTAATGTCCCTTTCTTTACCTTTAATGATTCTTTTTTCGAGCAACTTGAAAACAATGCAACAAGGGTACTGATTGAGTTTTTTTCAGCAACTTACAGAAAGTAGTATATGTGATTAACCACATTTTCTTTATCCTTTTATCTTTTTCTTGTTCTCTGTCGACAGCTACGTATTTCAAGATGTCAGGAAGAGTTAAAACTATGGCAATCGCTATTGATTTGGGAACGACATTCTCCTGTGTAGCTGCCTGGTTTAATCTGTACGACCGTGTTGATATCCTTCCCAACGAACAGGGTAACAACATTACCCCATCGTGTGTAGTTTGCAGTGATACAGAGCTTTTAGTAGGTGAGGGTGCCAAAAGCCAAATCACAAGCAATTGTACTAACACCGTTTTTGGTAAGTCGACTAGATCGTTGATTCTACTTTTATAACTCAAGATAAAATTAGAAGTACCATTTGATTTGTGTTTATTTTCGGATGTTAAGCGATTAATGGGAAGCAGATAGGAAATCAAATCATGGCCATGTAAGGTAATAGAAGGGTCAGAGGATAAGCCAATGACAGTGCTTGAACACAATGGCCACAACAAGGAATTTTCAGCTGAAGACATGTCTTCCTTGATTCTAGGAAACTTGAAATCGGATGCCGAAGCATACCTTGGAACAAAAGTAACAGATGCAGTGATTACTGTGCCTGCTTATTTCAGTGACAACCAACGGCAAGCAACAATGGACGCAGGTATGTTAGCTGGTCTCAATGTCTTGCGGTTGACTAATGAGCCCACAGCTGCTGCCATTGCTTATGGTTTTGACAAAACTACTCCTGACAGAAACCCAAGCGTTAAAGACAAAACTGTTCATCTTTGATTTGGGTAGGGGAACATTTGATGTGTCACTTCTCACTATCAGCAGAGAGGGGACAATAAGTGTCATAGCCGTCGTTGGAGACACTCATTTGGGTGGTGAGGATTTTGACAAGGCAATGGTTAATCATTGTGTACAGGAATTCAAGAAAAGACAGAAGAAGGATCTCAGTAAAAATGCAAGAGCAATGAGCAGGCTGAAAGTTGCGTGTGAGAAAGCTAAGACGGAGCTGTCTTCAACAACTCAAACCTTGATTGTACTAGATTATTTGTACGAGGGAATTGATTTTTCCATGAAATTCACTAGTGCTAAATTTGAAGAGCTAAACGCTGGTTTCTTTAACAATTGCATGGAGCATGTGGATAAATGTATATGGGACGGGAATATGCAGAAAAGTAATTTTGATGATGTAGTTACTGTTGGGGGGTCGACTCGTATTCTCAAGGTACAACAAATGCTGAGTGAGTTTTTTGATGGGAAACCACTTTGCAAGAGCATTAAGGTGGATGAAGCTGTGGCTTATGGTGCAGCAGTGCTGGCTGCAAATTTGAGAGGGAATGGTAATAAATTAAGGGTTGAAAGAAGTAATACTTGTAGATGTGACCCCTCGATCTGTCCCTTGGCACAGACGTATTAGAAAGTAATACGAGTGTACTGATTCCAAGGAACACACGAATAACCACTTTCAAAGAGCATGTTTATGTGACCATGTATGATAACCAAACACGTATAGAGGTCGGAGTGTATCAGGGAGAAAGCAGTAACATCAACGATATTATCTTCCTAGATAAATTCACACTTCACGGTGTACCACCAGCTCCTGAGGGTGAAGAAAGGATTAAGGTTTGCTTTAACATATATGTCAATGGTTTTCTGTATGTCTCAGCTGAGTTGAAATCCACAGGTAAAAAGAGGAGTATAACAATTGTTCGGAGTGGAAAATTGTTAACGGATGACGTTGAGAAGATGCTGAGAAAGGTGGAGTCCTGAAGTGTATTGGTACCAAAAGATATTATATTATGTTTCGACTTGGTACATGCTTGCAATATTTCTCATTTACTCTAAACTCTTACGAATGGTGGTTCAAGCTTTATGAAGAGGAATAATTTGCGCATAAAACTAAACTACTAATATTGTTTATTATATAACTAACGACTGACTATTCTTAAAATCAAATGAATTTCTCTATAGCCACTAATGGTACTTTTAGTGAGTAGGGAGTGGGCAATTCAGACACGAAACTGAAATTACTATTAATACCAGAAAACATCAGTTGCTGATACAGTTAAAAGCACAATCACATTTACCAGTTTGAACAACGAATATATAGAATATTAAAAAAGCAGCAAGACGCTAGAATATACATGTACCAGCCAGATACCCAACACATTACAACACCAGATGCCTTAAAAACAGGACTACACAATTAGAGTAGAAAAAGAATCCAAGGACAGCGTATATATTCCTCTTTCCGCTTGCGTCTGGGTTGTGGGAGAAGATATGTGTGTCATAATCAAAGCGTATCATGCTCAAAGCTGCAAAGCCAAGTACAACATATTCCTTAATGAGTTCACTCTTCATGGTACATTGACTTTGATAAATTTGATGTGACTTTTGGTCACACGAGCAAATTGGTCTTAAAAAAAAGCATTTCTTAGCATATATTTCTTTGAACAACAAACTCACACACCTCAATTACGCCTCATAAGCTACATATTTGTCCCAAAGGCGTGTTGCTACTTCCTAAGCTGGGAATTTATCACGTGCGTATATATTAAAGAGTTCAAGAAACTGCAATCGGTATTGATCTGGGAACGTTGCTGCCTGGATTGATTTGATCAGCATAATCGTGTTGAATTCTTCCTAATGAACAGGGTTATGACATTACCCCATCGTCCATAGCTTGTAGCGGCTCAGAAATTTTTGTAGGCGAGGGTGCCAAAAACCAAATCACCAGGAACCCTACTAACACAGTTTTCGGTACGATGAAATGATTACCATTTTTACTATAACCAATATAGTCATATACATCGGTTAGTATTCAAACTGTTAACTAATGAACATTAAATTGAACGTTTAATTGGAAGCAGATTTAGTGACAGCAGAGTGCAGGAGGACATACAGTCATGGCCTTATAGAGTAGTAGAAGGTCTTCCGATAATCCAATGATTGTTCTCAATTACAATGGAAAATACAAGGAGTTTTCGCCTGAAGAAATATCTTCAATGATTCTTAAAAAGTTAAAAGAGGATGCTGACGCATACCTTGGAACACCAGTCATAGATGAAGTGATTACCGTCCCCGCATATTTCAGTGACAAGCAAAGACAAGCAACAGAGGATACTGGCATGTTGGCTGGTCTAGACAAGAGTGCTGATAAATATGGTCCAAAAGAGACAAATGTCTTAATCTTTGATTTGGGTGGAGGAACATTTGATGTGAAAATGCAAAAGCAAAGGAGGTTGCAATTAAGTTGCGTGTGAGAAAGCCAAAAGGGATGTGTCCTCAACAATCCGAACCTCAGTTGATACCGATTCATTGCACGAAGGAATTGACTTTTCTGCAAAATTCACCCGCGCGAAATTTGAGGAGCTAAATACTGGTTTATTCAAGATATGACTTGAGCATGTGGAAAGTTGTTTAAGAGATGGTATATACACAAGAATAATGTGGATGGAATTGTTATTGTTGGAGGTTTGACTCGGATTCCCAAGATACATCAAATGCTGATGGAATTCTTCGATTGGAAACCACTTTGTAAGAGAACTAATGTGGATGAAGCTGTTGCCCATGCCGTGGCACTAGTACAAAAACTATTTATTATAACGGTTAAATAAGGTTTTTTAAAACGGTTTTTGACCGTTCTATAAAAGAACGTAGTAAATAATATAGCCATCTTTTACAACGGTTTTAAACCGTTCTAAATAAGTACACCTTTTTGTAGTACACTTTTTTTGTAACATTAATAAACAACCGTTGTAAATGGTTTCCATAATTTTAAAAAAAATATAGTATCTCAAACATTTTAATATAATTTTAGGTGTTGGCAGGACAAGTTTTTTTTAATCATGATATTGTTTTTAGTCGTTAATCCATTAATCCTTATGCATTTTGAGAATCTTGCCATTCGAGAGTATCTCATATGCGGTTTCTTATTCTTTTGCTTTTTTAGAGTAAATTATCTGTTGTTTCTTATTTTCTTGCTTTTTTTAACCAAAAACTTCTTCTTCTATTGTTGACATTCATATTTATATGGTCATGATGGGCATTGTGAGTAGATTTATTACCTCAAAACCATATTGTATATCAAACATACAGCCTGCATTATTAAAAAGTCAAAAGGAGATTTTTATCAATATAACTAAAAGTAAAAAGTAAATCAACAACATATGAGATACAATAAAGAAACTCACAAAGGTAAAATGAGACAAAAATATGGAAAAATACCTTTTTTATGTGGTCAAACATTGATGGCACTGCGAGTAAATTTGGATGATCTTAATCCATATAACTAAAAAAGGAAAAGAAAATCTGCAATATATGATATACAATTAAAAAAACAAACTGAAAATGAAACAAAAACATGCAATAATACCTTTTCAGATAAATGGATGATGCGCCTTGAAGATCTGCAAAAAAATAAACATCGGAAAATTTTGAGTTTGTTTTAGCCTTTAGGATAAATAAAGAGAGAAATACACTTGTTATAAATAAAGGGAAAGAGAAAGAAAAATGGGTGAGTTTAATAAATAGAGAGAAATAAGGGTGAAAAAAAGGTGGGAAAATTCCCGCTCATTTGAAGTGAAAACATCTTGAAAAACTTTATATGCTTTTTTTGTTACGGATTACTTATAACCGTTCCAAATAATCCAAATTTCATATATTTTTATTTACGGTTGATACACATCGTTCTAAATATTGTTCAAAGAGCAATAACCGTTTTAATTATTTAATATTTACAACGATTTGGTTTATGTAACCGTTATAAATAATGTTTTTACATTATTTAAAACGGTTAATGGTACAACCGTTTTAAATATGCCGTTCCAAAAAATAGTTTGTGTACTAGTGTGGTAGCATTGGCTGCGAACTTAACTGGTAATGACTCAACAAACCATATAAAATCATAAGACACACGAAGTATAATCAAATTCGATAGTTCTTGTCAAGTGTAATATTGTTGTAACAGTATTTAGATTAATCTTTCTGATGTATGTAATAAATATCGTGTGCACAAATTTACAGTCCTCGTATGCAGGGCACCATCTCGCGTCGAACCACATTCACTATGTATGATCAATAATTCCAATATATATAGTTAGTGTGGCAACTTATCACTTCCAGGACTCCCTTTTATGCTTATTGCCACTCTTAATTAGTTGCTCGGTACATAGAAGTACATCTTGTTTATCTAATTGTTTTGAATGCTGCTCTCTCTTAATAAAAAATTTAATCATTTCAAATTTCTTGAGTATTCTTTAGTGAAGACACTATTGCCTATTTTTGGGAAAAAGATTTTTGCTATGTGCATGTAACATATCCTTGGGTTATTTGGCTTTTCAGAGATCAATAAGTCTTTTATCAAAGATGTACATTAATTTGGGCAGATAAGCCTTAAAATGAACACAATGGCATTGAAAAGATTTTTCTTTTTGAAAAATAAATGGGGACTAGGAATGTCAACTATCATTGCATCATCTCAGTTAGAGGAGTGCAATGACTTGTGATTAACTAGACTAATATACATCCACTTGATTAAATAAATGCAACACATACGACTTCATATTCTTTTGGGCAATTATTAGAACTACTAGATGGAGAAATAGTTTATGCAATTCCTTTCGTTTAATTTCTGGTCCACATTCTGCATTCCTTATATCTATTCCACGTTCTTTGTTCAACTACTCATTCCAAGATGTCAACCGCCGTTGGTATTGATCTAGGTACAACATACTCATGTGTGGCAGCATGGATTGATCAACAAAACCGTGTTGAGATCATTCCAAATGAACAGGGAAACAAGATTACCCCTTCTTGCGTAGCTTGTAACAAAACAGAATTTTTAGTAGGCGAGGGTGCCAAAAATCAAATCACCAGGAACCCTACGAACACTGTTTATGGTAAGTTGATTTGATCAGCACGTTGCATATTAAAGTCAAAATATGTTTAAATCTTATCTAATTTATGTACATTTACTTTTTACTGTTTTCAGATGTTAAGCGATTAGTGGGAAGCAGATTCAGTGATAGCCGAGTGCAGAAGGAAATCAAATCATGGCCTTTTAAGGTAATAGAAGGGTCTTCCGATAAGCCAATGATTGTGCTTGAACACAATGAAATAAACAAGGAATTTTCTGCTGAAGAAATATCTTCTATGATATTAAAGAAGCTAAAAGAGACTGCTGAGGCGTACCTTGGAGTGAAAGTTACAGATGCAGTGATTACGGTCCCTGCATATTTCAATGAGAAGCAACGACAGGCAACAAAGTATGCTGGTACTCTAGCAGGCCTCAATGTTTTGCGTCTGATTAATGAGCCAACAGCAGCTGCAGTTGCCTACAGTTTAGACAAGAGTGCTGATAGAAACAGTCTAAGGGAGACCAACGTCATCATCTTTGATATGGGTGGGGGAACATTCGACGTGTCTCTTCTTACAATCAGCAAGGAGGGCACTGTTAATGTTAAAGCTGTAGGTGGTGACACTCATTTGGGTGGTGAGGATTTTGACAAGGAGATGGTGAATCATTGCATACAAGAATTCAAGAAAAGACAAAAGAAGGATGTTAGTCTAAATGCGAGAGCAATGGGGAGGTTGAAAGTTGCTTGCGAAAAAGCAAAGAGGGAGTTGTCATCCACAACTCAAACATGGATTGAGATTGATTCATTGTACGAGGGAATGGATTTTTCAATGAATATCACTCGTGCAAAATTCGAGAGGCTAAACTCTGATTTCTTTGTGAAGTGCATTGAACATGTTGAGAGTTGCTTAAAAGATGGAAATATGCATAAGAGTAATGTTGATGAGATAGTTATTGTTGGCGGGTCGACTCGGATTCCCAAGGTACAACATATGTTAACAGAATTCTTTGAAGGGAAACCACTTTGCAAGAGAATTGATGTGGATGAAGCTGTTGCTTATGGGGCAGCATTGTTGGCTGCAAATCTAAGCAGTAAAGGCAACAAAGTTGTGCAGGATTTGAAACTTTTAGACGTGACGCCATTGTCCCTTGGTATAAGGGTCGAAGGAGAAGATATGAGAGTAATAATCCCGAGGAACACAAAATTACCCACCATAATGGAGAGGATTTATGAAACAAGGGTTGACAACCAAGTAGGTATCCTAGTCCCCGTGTATCAGGGTGAGAGCAAGAATACCAAGGACAACACACTTCTTGATGAATTCACTCTTGGCGGTATTCCACCAGCCCCTGCAGGTATGCAAGTGATGAAGGTTTGCTTTAACATGGATGCCAATGGTATTCTCAATGTTTCGGCTGAGTTGAAATCTACTGGCAGTAAAAAAAGTATAACAATTGGTCAGAGTGGAATAGACTCGAGCCCGTCAAAGCCAAAGCAGGCCCAAGTCAAGAACAAGGATCAAAGGCCAAATCAAGTTAACAAAAAATCAGTTTAAAGAGTCTACTAGCATTGCATTCCTAGTCAACTTGTTTCCTCATTTGTTGGCATTTCATAAGCATGTACGTCATGGGTTATTTGGAGGTTCAAAAATCGATGCAAGACCTCCAAAGAAGGACACTCTTGTAGATGAGATTAAAAAATTATCTCATTTATGGATAAAACATAGGAAAAGGCGAATGGATTTGTAATCCAAAAAACGCTTGTAATGTTGTTTTGTTTTCTCTAGTATCTTGCTAGAGGGTTTTTTTTTTTTTTTTTTTTTTTTTTTTTTTTTATATATATATATATATATATTGCCATTAAAAAACACACAAAAAAAATAAAAATAAATAAATAAATAAATAAAAGGTAGTGGAAGTGGAAGTACATGCATGCATGTAATTACACTAGGTACAATGTGGTGCTGTGAGAAAAAGTGGTGCTAGCTCAGCACCTTTTTCCTATGGCACTAAAACACCCCTCCGTGTCATAACACGAGTTTTAAAATAAAATGTAAAACCAAAAAAAGAAATGTTAACCGAAAAATATGTACTAAGATATTCCCAATTCTCAAATGCAAACCCAACAACCAACTCGTATATTCATATACCCGAACCAATATCAAATTTAATAAACCTGGAAATGAGTAAACCTAATCTTTCTTTTCCTTTCGGCCGCAACAAACACACTTCATCTTCTTCAGTTCTTCCTGCTACCAAACCTTAAAAAATATATAATAAATAAATTAAAAAAAAAAAAAAAAAAAAAAAAAAAAAAAAAAAAACCACCAAACCAAACCAAAAAAAAATTTTGCTTGGTGTGATCTGGTAGCCATAAGCTATCAGCCCAACACCGGTGTGGTATGTCGCGCCACATGCTCGCGCCGAACACAATGGCTTGAGCCACGAGCCACCGTACCTGGCCCTCTTACAGTTTTCTTCAAGTTTCCTTATTTGTAACTTAGTGGTTAGGGTAGTTAAAAATGAGTCATTGTTATTTTCCTTATAAATTGTACTTTTGCATTTAGTAAATGAGATACGAAAATTGTCCCAAGTCTCCATTTCTCTTTGTTAGTTTCTATCGAGTCTAACCCGCGTAAGGGTTGTATCATCTAGTGCTTTCATTGCTTACAGAATGACTCCCCGTTGTGAAATATCTCCTTTCTTTTTTTTTTTTTTTTTTTTTTTTTTTTTAGTATAGTGTTTTAATTAGGTATAGTGGGGCTCAAATAGCATGTGAAATGGGATGCCACTAGTGAATGATCAGCGTTAAAAGTGATGATACTGAAGTGACGCTGAGGTGACACTGAAAAATGAAAATTGACATGTCAGCATACCTGATTAGATCGTGATTTTTTATTCTCCAATGGAAAAAGACAGAGAATGACTCCCTCATAAATTTTCAATTCTCCCATTTCTTCACTTTTTATGAGGAATCAAAATTGGATAGTGAATATGGAATTATACCCCATGATTCCATTCTTTGCTTGCAACAAACAAGGGAAGCTATTCTTCTTTCCTTTCTCAAGTTTTCTCTTTTTCCATCCTACAAAACATTGTTCAATTATTAGGAAACTATGTGTGCATTGTTCAATTATTAGGAAACTATAGCATTGCCTTTTAATTTTACCATCTAATATGTTCAAATCTTGAATTACTTTATTCTGCGCGATATCAATCAGAACCTTCCATTGATGAAGTCACAACTTCCAACAGCAAATCACAAACCGGCAAACTTCAGACAGTAAAATCCTTCAAAGAATCGTCCTATTTAATCTTCTTGAATAACTCAGGTATATTACTCACACTCTCTATATAGCAAATTCGGGAAATTGATGCTACATTACTACGCAAAGTTTGTGCAGTTGTAAGAATAATATAGTTGAAACTTACACTCATGTTAGGTCATAGGTGCAAAACATGATCACAACTTCATGACAATCAATTCCACTTTTCTTTTTTTATTTATTTTTATAAAAGTTTTACGGGTATTTTTAAACTGTGTCAAAGTCTTAAAGTATTAAATGATCACACTTGTTTTTTTAATAACTTTATTTTCATATGAAACAATGATTAACCGGTAAATACTACAAATTTAGAAAAATATTAATATCAAGTAACATGGAAATATGATAAGTTCATTTAATACATCAAAATACCACTATGACACAAGGAGAGGCTGAGATAGAGGGGGTCGGAGGGTTGGGAAGTCATCTAATCATTTTTATTAATTATCATTGTTTTTGTTATCAAAATTTTAAGTTTGTAACCCGAATTTAGCGTGTCACTATAACCTACCATTTAACGTTTAAGTTATATGACTTTGTTAGAGAAATGAAAATTGCCCCCTTATTGCTAAATCTGACTTTGCCCCGACACAAGTTAGAAAAATCCAATTGCGTGTCTTGCATAACACAAGTCAGAAAATCCAAGTTTTGAACTTGTAAGGTAAAGACATGCCACTTGTGTGTTTTGCCTAATTAATTACCTATACTAAATATATAATCGCTAACAACTTTCAGTTACATCTTTTTAATTACCATTTATATCAAAGCAGAAAATATCAGCGAAGCTTCCACGTAACATACAATAATTACCGCGTGCTTTCAAGATCGATATGCAGCAAATTAATTAACTCGGTAATTAATTTTCTACTATAAATATTAGGGTTAATTTTAGAATACAGCATGCTTAAAGATTTTACGTTTGAGAGTTGAAGAGTTTAATATCGATCGATGGGGGGTAAGAGTTCTAGGGAACAAGGTGCCAAACAACACAAGTCATCGTTTTCGCAGCCGCAGAAGAAGAGTTATTCCTTCATTGCAGATAACTATCATTCTTTGGAACAGGTATAATTATTTGGATTTTATTGTTGCATGCATGCTGCTTTTATTTATACATAACTTATGTGTAATTTTGTTAATTAATAAAAATAAATAAATAAATAAATTAAAAAATAAATAAATAAACATCTTTGTAGTAAATCAACTGTGTCATATATTGTTTAGATGTGGTTCTATTAGATAAACGAATTTACTATATCCAAACACTAGAATTAGGGTGGCCTTGTGCGACACAACACGAAAATAATTAAGCGGCTTACGGAGTTGGGGGCGACTGAACGAGGTTTAAAGGGACAGGGTGAAATTAGGAAGATCAAAGTTTTTTACGAAATTCAACATTACGTAACGTAGTTTCTATGTTTCATCGGGTTCCCGTGACACTGCCGACACCTCTTATCTAGTTCCGTCACAGGTTAGGGGTGATTGTAAATTAAGTGCAGTGCTGGGGAAGGGTTGTGGATAAAAGAAAAATATTAAAAAAAAGGTAAACTATAAATTCCAATTATGTAACCCTTTGAAAAGGATTATGTGTGTCCGGGTTACAGTTGAGTTGTTCTGCACGATTAGTTAGATGGATTGTGCTTGGGTTGGAATGATTTCGTATTGCCACCTACTATAGAAACCAAGTATCTTCGGACTGCAAACACAATAATCTAAGTAATAAATTATGAAACGCAATACTTAACAACCTTTTCCTTGTGGTTCTGATATAAAGTTTGTAAGCATCTACTTTATGTGCAGGTGACTGAAGAACTTTCACGTGCAGGGCTCGAGTCTTCCAACCTTATTGTTGGAATTGACTTTACTAAGAGCAATGAGTGGACTGGTAACTTTTATATCCATGGTGCCTTTTAAATTCTGTCAAATGAGTTGAAACATGCTAACAGTTGATCATGTAATTAGGTACAAGATCCTATCACTTTAAGAGCTTGCATCATATTGGAAACGATCTAAATCCCTATGAACACGCAATATCTATCATTGGGAAAACGTTAGCGAAGTTTGATGAGGATAACTTGATTCCATGCTATGGATTTGGAGATGGTATGCTTTTTAAACAGTTTCTGCTCTTTATAATAATGATGATGTTTCAAGCCTGCAAATATAATATAAATTTAGAAGACTGAATTGTTTGACCTTAATGTGCAGCGACCACACATGATCAACATGTTTTCAGCTTTTATCCCGAAGATAGACCATGTAATGGATTTGAGGATGTCATGGGTAGATACAGAAAAATCGTTCCTCAGCTAACGCTTGCAGGTTTTAAATCTACTTCTACATTCGATTTTGAACTCAAAACTATTATCATCTTCGTTGTTGGATAAATGTTTTACTCGTCCTGCAGGTCCAACATCTTTCGCCCCGGTCATTGAACAAGCTATGACAATTGTTGAAAAAAGTGGTGGCCAGTATCATGTGCTATTGATCATTGCTGATGGGCAGGTTGGTATTTTGGGTCTAATATGTGTTTGTGTTGTGTGTATGAAAGTTAATACTTTGCTAATTATATTGCCGTGGTACAGGTAACACATAATGGTTACGGACCTGGTAAAAGTTCACAAGAAAAGAAAACTGTAGATGCCATAGTCAAAGCAAGGTGATTGTTTGCAACCAATATTAAGCATTCAAATATAAGCAATTACAAATTTATTTTGTCTTATGCTAAATTACGATATCTTTTTTTACAGCAAGCTTCCACTATCTATTGTATTAGTCGGGGTTGGAGATGGGCCTTGGGACAAGATGAAGGAATTTGATGATAACATTCCTCGTCGTCAATTTGATAATTTTCAGGTAAAACAGAAATGTGAATTTTAAAATAATCTTCACGGATCTCTCTCTGTAAAAGCTCTGATGTTACTTTCTTTTGTATACTAGTTTGTAAATTTCACAGAAATCATGTCAAAGAATCTGCCCTCAAACCGAAAAGAAGCAGAATTTGCTCTTACAGCATTGATGGAAATTCCATCTCAATATAAAGCGACAATTGAACTGAACTTACTAGGGTACGTGTCCTCTTTTTATAACATTTTAGTTTCTTAAGTACCTTTTGGCATCCATTGTTAACCTTTTTAAAAAAAATAATAATAATAAATCAGAAATCAAAGAGGAAATTTACCGCAGAGAGTTGCCCTTCCTCCTCCAATTCGTGAATCATCCTCGTGTAGCAGCTCAAAGTCATTACATTCGGCTAGTTTGCAAAAGGGTTCAACATCTAATAATGGCCATAGCAGTCATGTAAAATCTGTTCCATCAAATGGTCAAACTAGTACAGATCACAAGTCAGCAGCAACATCCAATTCTACCCATGATGATCAGGTACACATTTGTTTACAAACTCTCACATTGCATATTCAACATAAATAGATCATTATTATAATAATGGTTTTTGTATCTGTATTCAATAGATTAAAACTGGCCTAAGCTGTTTCGACCCATACCAAAAATTTACCCTTTTTGGCTGAAATCCATTTTGACCCATTACTAAAGCAACCTGTAGTGCTGATATCCTTTTATAATGTTATGCAGTTATGCCCCATTTGCCTTACTAACTCGAAGAACATGGCATTTGGTTGTGGACATCAGGTATTGTTCTTTGTTAATGTTTACTTCAAAAGAATATTTATTTGTGACATTCAGGAGTTAACTTTCGTTATATTTTTTATGGTATTTGACAGACATGTCATGAGTGTGGGAAAACGCTTAAGTTGTGCCCGATTTGCAGGAGCTCAATCAAGACAAGAATAAAGCTCTACTAAGCATTGGTTTATCTGATTATCTTATGGTATAAGTCTCATTTTAGCTTACTGATTCACACTCTTTGATGATTCATTGTAAAAAGTCAGAAGTTTTTGGTTCTGGTGGTAGTAATACAGAATGATGTCAATGGAGAGATTGTTTCGTTATATACTTATTCGTGATCTTGTAGTTTAATTAGATCTTTTTTTATTTCATGTGAAAACTAATGTACTGTTAGTCACAAAATGGACAATCAAGAATGCTATTCTTACAATGTCAACATAGTAAAGATCACATTATTGGGAGATAATAAGATTTGTAACAAGTAATGTATCATGACGACGTTAACATGATTAATCATGGGTACTCAACTCAATCACTTGTTTAGTTGTTTGCATCACTCTTTAGTGTTCTATTAACCATGTAAAGGTACTCAAAATACATGTTTCAAAGCATAAATTATCTATTTTTACTATATAAAAAAACTTGGAAAGCGATTGTTAATGTCTTTATACCAAGTTGCCAACTTAATTACAAACTAATGAATCTTTGCATTGTTGTTAATCTTTTTTTTTTTTTTTTTTTTTTTTTTTTTTTTTTTTTTTTTTGTATTTGTCAAAACAAAGAAAACAATAACTCGGCCAACATAAAGGCTAGTTTTGTAGGAAAAAAACATGAAATACATGACATAAAGAGAAAGCACTCAACTTTTTTATTATGATACATAGTACACATTGTTTTACTTTTGGTGTTTTGTTATGTAAGTAACCAGCTATCATTACCTGATTCGGTTAGTGGTCAACTTCATGTTCATTTAATACTGACTTATTGAGTGGTATATGTCAATTTTCATGTTTAATGAAGGGAACATGGTCATGTCCTTTTCCAGTGAGCGTGATGTTATTTAAAACTGGTCACTTTTGATTTGTAGCTTACAATACCATATCCACATGTGGCTGATAGACACCTTCATGGCTTCATCATCCAACTTTTTTTCTTCTTTAAGTTTTTTCTTCTTTAAGTATTCATTCATTTAGGTGATACAAGCTTATGAGTGTAGAGGGTGTGGTTGAGGTTTTCCCTCGTCACATTACTTTCATGTTATCAAAATATACTTCTTTGATATTTTCTCTTAAGTTTCACTCAGCCATTGCAGCACATTCTCTCTATATATTTCTTTAATTTTTTTTTCTAATTTTGATCAATTAAAAATACCCTCAATACATACACAACTACCCACAACAACTACAATATATACACACAAAAGAAATAAAATATAGTTTCTCTTTCATTGGTTTTGGCACCATATGAACAAAAGAGGTAAACTATAATTTTCTCTTTCATTAGTAGTACAAGTTTTTAGTGTCGGACTCTACTCCCGTTGGAGAGAGTTATTTTTCCAGAGACCGCACCCTACGCCCTGAATTGGTATTGTCCTTCTGTTAAAAAAAAAAAAAAAACTTATCAAAATGTAACGAAATTCCTAGTGAACTTTAAAAAGGTCCGGTATTACTTGTATACATTCTACTTTAAAACAAAAGAATAACTTCTTAAGTGATTTGACTAAAATTCCCTTTCGTTCTTCAATCTACATCTTTCTCATCTTCAAACCCGAACGGCGACTTTTTCTGGCTACCAATTCCGGCCACTTCTAACATGGGAAATAATTAATAAAGCTTAAGAAGTTGATACAAATATAACGGTACACTCCGTAACTAAGAATTTCACGATGAAATATTTGATAAACTACATTAAATATTGGTGTACCTTAATCCGCTTTTGAGCTTGTATATACATGTCGCATCATATTTATTAGTATCGTGATTTCATAATTATCAGTTTACCATGTTAGAAGGAAACAACAATGTTAATGGTCGGTAGCCGGAAAAAGTCATTGGAATTCTAATGAGAAAAATGAAGATTAAGAAAAGGTATTTTAGTCAAATCATTTAAAACGTTATTCATTTTGTTTTAAATATGAATGTATACAAATATTAGTGGACATTTTTAAAGTTCATTAGGAATTTCGGTATATTTTGATAAGTACATTAGATTTTTTTTTTTTTTTTTTTTTTTTCATTTGTCCTGTATTAAGTAAGCAACTTATGTCTTGTACTCCCTCCGTCCCTTATTAAATGTCCTGTTTGAATTTTCAAAGTCTTTCTTTCTCAACTTTGACCTTAAATAATTTTGTTTGTGTAATATAATATTTGATACAAAATAAATGAATTCATTGCGTATAATTTTTATCAAATACTATATAACACAAGTAAAAATATTCAAGGTCAAAGTTGATAAATAAAGACTTAAAAAGTCAAACATGGACATTTGATAAGGGACGGAGGGAGTATATCATAAGCCTGTGTTATATGTCTAGATTAGCTTATTTTTAATAAGTGGTTATTATACAAAGATGTCACTAAAGTTTGCTTAAAATTTGTCCTAAGGTAATAAACTTTCAAAGTTGTCATCTAGGTTACTAAACTATAAAAGCAAACACGTCTATAATTTCAGTGATTTTTACGTTTATATTTTTGGTATGTTAAATAACATAAATGTCATGTCTTTAAAAGTTTAGTAACCTAGAGGACAAACTTTCATAAGGTCAATAACATGGATGACAACTTTCATAAGTTTAATAACCTAGATGACAACTTTAAAAGTTTATTACCTTAGGACAAATTTCACGCAAACTTTAGTGACATCTTTGTATAATAACCCTTTAATAAGCTAATAAGTTTGAAGTATTCGGTTTAAGATATGTTAGTAAATGACCAAAAGAGCATGGGTTGAATACACATAAGATCACAATGTATCATAACAATATAGAGGATGATGAAGCACTTTCCATGTACAGTATTGGGGCTTCACTTCGCATAACTTTCGTTGAAAAACCGGCTCGCTTTAAAAATGATGTGTTTAGTGATTTCTTGTAAGAGGTGAACAACAAGGACATACAACCTCCCCCTTTGTGAGGTAGCTTATAGGACAACAATTTTTTGCAGCTCCTCACATTATTCTGATCATCATTCTATACAAGTGTGTGGTCGAGTTATATCACCTTGGTTACTTCAAGTATTCACTTTAGCTCTATAGTTTCATCTACACGTCTCGATATTTCAAGCTGCCCACAAATGCTCAATTTTAGTTGTAGTTTCAGAGTTTATCGATAGCAAAATAGCATTTAGTCTCAATCTCAGGAGTGTCAGGTAGCAACTTTTGTTTTGTTCTCAAGTCATTATACTCTAGGATGTCATCTTGCATCCTTCAATTGTATCATCTTTAGATCCGTTGTGATTCATTTCTAATACAATAATTTTTACAAAATTAATAATAATAATAATAATAATAATAATAATAATAATAATAATAATAATAATATATTTTTTTTTTTGAAATGCTGGAATAATATTAAGAAGGCCCCAAGGAGGGAACCAAAAAGAGACAACCAAAAGTTGTTAGGTCACCATTTATGTAAACACAAGTATGATTGATAAAGAAATAAGATGAGAATGAGAGGTGGTTGATTAAGAGACAATATGAAAGGTGAGAGTGCAAGAGTTTCACTAAGATAATCAATTAACCAACAAAATAAAATGTAACATAAGGTTTCTATTTATAAGGGAGGAGCTAGGGCAACACTCCCTTCCTCCCTTATCCTTTCATACGTGGGCTTTTAAGGCCTCATGGGCTTTTACATGTTGCCCATTAACTAAACAATAAACATAAATGATACTAAAGCAACCTATTACAAAATGTCATGACCGAGACTTGACTAAATACTAAAGTATGATCCCAACAATCTCCCCCTAAGGGTCGGTCATCACGGTTGCTTGACGTCTTCATCTTTGTCGTTCACTTGTGACATGTAAAACTCTAGACGTCTTCAAAATTGGTTGAATGGTAATGAATATACTTTGCTCTTTGTCTTTGTTCTTTGGTGATGATGTAGTGATTCGGTTATGAAGTTGTCTGCCGTTCGTCACTCCTGCGTCTGTGGTGGTTGTCCGCCATTCCAACATACTCATACATCTTTAGACTTAGACTTTCACGTACAAGAAGTTCCTTTTCATACTTTGAGATCTTTGTCTTTATACTTTGTAGATTCTTCTTATTGGTGTAGAATCTTTCTTTGAACTTTGTGTTGCTTAAGATCTTTGGAGGAGTTTTCTTTGACTTCAAGATGTATGTATGAGCATGTTGGAATCTACCATCATGGAAGTGAGGTACCTGCGAGTAAACAGTTAGCAATAAAATAACCGGTACTTACGGATAAGGAATTAGAGTTCATCAACAGCATATTGTGAAGACTCCTTCTAATCCTTATCCAGGCCGTTCCCATATCAGATACTCCCGAAGGAGCTTACGAGACCTACTAAGTAGCTCAATGACTGGGTGAGTCGCTGGGGATCACTCCACGACTGTAGACCGTAATGGAACCACCGCAAACACTAAGCGTAACCCTTGTGGGGTTACCGAAGTGACCTGCTGTCAGGGCTGTTAGATGTTGACCCTGGCAGGATTTCCGTTCAATCATTGAGAAATACATAAGTAATCCTCTCATAAACGTTCTCGGTAGATTGCTAAGATCTGCGAAGGACTCGATAATTTACAGCTGGTGTCCATTGATGTAGAACACCAGTTGTAGAAATACTAAGTGTTCCTAAGAGATCTTTGATGTATCTCGAGGCTCTAGACTCTATAAGTGCACACCTAGGTTTCCTATGCGGAGACTGGGGAGGTGTCTCCTGCTTCAATATCAACCGTCTCTAAGAGATAGGTCGATAGATTACGCGGGATCCCCGTGAGAATGAAACAAGTCCTTTTAAGAGAACTTGAGTGGTTAAGAAGGTTTAGTGCATTGCGTCACTGGGTCCATGACGACTTAATCTTCAATACCGGTGTTGTCTTAGCAACAACCAGTAGCATACGTATTGAACCCGGTGTCTGCCCTAAGGTTGAATCATCTGGAGGGCTATTTCTTTTCACCCTTTTCTTTACTTTTCTTTTTAATTCTTTAACTCCTTCTTTCCCTTTCATTCATTTCTCCTTTTTTCGTATCATACCTAAGGACTTCTACTTCTAACTAATGGTGATGTCCTTGGGTAGATCCCTCCGGCTCTGGCGGATCATAGGACGGATATTCCTATCTTAATCACCTTATAACTCCGACAGTAGCCAAGAAACCTTTGATTGAAAATCTCTCAAAGTGTTTGTGATAATCAAATATTTTGGTTAACACTTTGAGAGTTTTGCGTACACTTTTTAAGGGCTCCCCCTGCACATGTGCTCATAAGTATTTAATAAATTTGCACATGCGGGAGGAGCAATCACTTTTGAATTGATCCACTTTCCATGAACAAGACCGATTCGAGACACGCTTACATCACTAGTTAAACTAGCTTGAAGTTATTACCCGGCCTGGTCAAGTCCACAGAAAGTTTCTCGAGACGGTACATTTCTACTAAGACTAATCCTTTTCGAGACACGCTTACGTGGTTAGTTAAAGAGTTCCATTGTCAGCTTTTAGGTGACAACTAGCTTCTAGTAACTAACTTGATGTTATTACCCGTCGAGGATAAGTCTTTTCGATATTACTAACATTTATTTTCTCGTCAATTCCTGGGTAAATACTGAGTCTAGCTCGCACATGATACAACTTTTAAGCATTGACTTCGTATATTTTAATCACTTTTTCATTTTTCCCCCCCTCAAAAATAGCATATAAAATGATGTTTTTGACCATCTTTTTAGATTAAAATATGCCTTTTGAGTCTTACGAGGAGATTCACCAAGAACTTTTGATTTTGAGCAAAGTATTTTGTTTTGACAAGTGCTCCCCCTCAACAAGTGATTAGGTCTTATTGAGGTGAAATACTTGTCCTTTTGAGCAGAATTATGAAAAATCATAAATGTTTGATTAATTCTACTCAAAAGTAAGAAGCCTTCGCTCCTTATATCAGGATTGAGGCATTGATGCGTACCTCAGGGTCCTTTCTTTACAAGTACGGGTTGTACACTGATATGCGTGCACAAACCATTATGAAGTAAATTATTGACAAATCAAATCAAAATCTTACAATGATCTACCAATCAGGCCTCTGAAATGTCAGCACCGGAAATTTGGATCTGCCTCCTACATAACTCTCCAACCTTCGGAACTGATCCCTGCGCTTCAATCTGTTCTCAATCCTTAAGATGAATCTGCGAGCATCCCGGGCTTCATTGGTGTTCCACCTTTTGGATTTTCCCAGTTCAATGTCATTGACTCTGCCTTTGATCCCATCTCTGACGAACTTAAGAGTTTCATCACAGAACTTATGAATTTCTTCATAACCCATAAAGCAGTTGCGACCGTTAACACTTCGGTAGGTGAACCCAAATGGTCGTCTGATCAAGGAGTATTGAGGTAGATGTTGAAGGTCGGGGATGTCAAACAGGTTTGGTTTGGTGAGATTGAGCTTCTTCTGGTAACTTTCCACTCCTAACTGAAGATCTTTGACTCTTTCTCTAACGACTATCTGCCTGATGAAGATGAGTAGAGCTTGGATAAAGGCAAGTTGCATCTTTTTGGGCAAGCCACAGAGTTTTCCTTGAACTTTGAGCAAGTACATGTCTTCAATGTCGTTGAGACGTAGTCGTGGAAAGTCAGACTCGGAAATATCGTACTCCTTTTCATCAAGTCTTTTAAGTGTGATTTTGCTGAGGAAGGGGTACCCAAAGTGAGTGACAGTCGAAATAAATTGAATCGAGACGATCTTCAAATCACTTTCTACTTCACCCATCGTTTGGTTAAGTCTGCTGCTTCGATAGTATTGTGCCCGGTTGTCTGGCCAATGATGAATACCATAAAGTGCATTCCGGTCATATTCAACAATTTTGTCGACGAATAGTGCTGAAGCTTCTTCTTCGATGGCATTGTTGAGATATCGAGCTGCCGGGAGAAAGGCGAGTGAGGTAACGTATTTCTTTTCGATCTTGCTGCCAAGTCTCAGAAATTCCAAGTCTGTGTTGTAGAAGAACTTGTACGGGATCTTTGGTTCCTTAGGCTTCCCAATCATTGGTAGTGGTTTGGACCAGTCAGTGATGTAAGGTGCGGTTTTCTTTGTGACCGGATCGACATATGATTCAGGATTGATCCAGTCAATATTGCTTGACATAGCTCGAGCAATATTTTCCAGATGGTATTCAAGCTCGATTGAGTTAGCAGACCTATCTTTCAGAAGATTGAAAGCATCATTTTTGATTCTTCGCAGCTCTTTCTTATTCATCTTTTTCATCTTAAACTTTTGTTGAATCATTTGAGCGTATTCCACTGTTCGACCATCTTGAGGTTCATGATTGTCTTCCAGTGGTGGTTGCGAATTGATCATCTTATCAAACCAGGAGTATTCGGCACTGTTGTCTTGATCTAGCCAGTTAAGAACTGTTTTGGGTTTCTTTGGTTCGGTGCCTTTTGATGATGTGTCTGGTGTGGGTTGATGATGCTTTCCTTTCTTATCTTTCTTCTTCTTCTTAGGAGACGGTTCTGGAACTTCATCGGGTTGAGGTATGTCGTCACCACCGGTGTATACGAAATGGTCGTGTGACTTGGGAGCAGAACTTGATGCTTTCGGTTGTTGTGAGGAAGTTGTTGTGGTAGGAGGGATTGCCGGTGATTTGTGCTGAGATGAGGGTCCTTCGGCTTGTTTCTGTTTCTTTGCCTGAGAATTAGGATCCTTGTCTTCATCATCTCTTTGACGTTTCAGCTTATCGGCCTCTGTGCTGCAAGATTCTTTGTTCATTTTGTTTTTCAGTGCTTCCAGGACTTTTGCTTCTTCAGGAGTCAAGGTGAACTTGTTTGCAAGCTTTTCGAGGAGTTGAGCTTCCAAATCATCCAGAGAAAGTCCTGGTAGAGGAGCAGTAGACTTGTCGGCACGAAGAGTGAAGGTTGTTGATCGGATAACTTTCTTTACTGCTTGCTCAGCGAACTTGGTGAGTTCGTCTCTCATTGGTGCCAGTAGATCTTTCAGCTCACCCACTAAGTGTTGTGCCATGTATTCCTGTGCTTGAGCTGCTAGTGCGGCTTCCAAGTTCTCTGTTACGTCTTTAGCTAAGAAAATGTCAACCTTATCTTGTAGCTCTTTGACGTTCGAGTTCAGCTTAGATAGTTCAGCAACCTGGGTTGCAAGTGTAGCAACCTGATCTTCAAGTTTGCTTCTCTTCTTCTCATGTACCCTCTTGAAAGCTGACTTGAGTAACTTAGATGCAGCAGAGGCTTTGGAGCTCGGTTTCTTGATTGATTTGTCACGTGTTGATTCAGATGCAGGAGGTGATGACTGTGATGATTCAATAATGGTGGTTGTGTCTTTGACATCTCCTTTCTGTGGTTCGGGTTGTACAACTTCTTTGACTCTGGCTGCTTCTTCTTTCAACCTTTGTTCTTCTGCAAGTTTATCAGCTTCGGTTTTAAGCTTAAGCTCTTCAGCAAGCCTGGCTTCTTCTTCCTCCTTTAGCTTATCTTCAGCCAGCTTATCAGCTTCGGCTTTAAGCCTTAGTTCTTCAGCCAGCCTGGCTTCTTCTTCCTTCTTAGACTTTTCTTCAGCCAGTTTGGCTGCCTCCTCTGCTTTCCTGCTCTCTTCCATTCTGATTGTTTCTTCCAGTTTAGCTTGAGCAATCTCTTCAAGTCTGGCCTCTTCAGCTTCTTGTTTTCTTTTCAATTCTTCTTCCTGAGCCCGTTCTCTACGCTCCATTTCTTCCATGGACATAAGTCTTGGAGCATCGGTATCCATAGGATCTTCCTCTTCTTCCTCTTCCATAGTCATTTCAATATCGGTTGGAGTTACTGAGGGATTATCATAAGCAACTAAGTCTGAGGAGATTCCTGTGGTAGACTCAGGAATGCTGCTTGAGCCCCCAGCTTCGGTGGTCTGAGAGAACAATGGAGGTGGAGGTAAGTCAGCATTATATGCATCAATTCGGCTGTGGAGGAGACCCAGATTGAGAGACCTTTCATTTTCTTCTTCTACTGAAAGTCCTTCAGGCTCTGGTTCAGCAGTTACGGGTTCCTTTAGCTTCGCTCTCCTGATCCTTTCTTCTTCCAAGAGTGACTGTTCTTTAGTGAACGGTCTCTGAGTGAGATATGTTGGATATACGGCATTGTCAGCAAATTCATCAATGTCTTTATCCCAATCGATGTCATCAAGATTCTCATCTTTCTCAATATTAGCATATGCTTCACTATACTGAGGACCTTCGTCGGATTCAGTTCGTTCAGAGTCAGATGGCTTAGGAGAAGATTGAGGAGGGGGAAACCACCCAGGTTCGGGAATAGTAGCAGGTTGTTTGGTAGGAATTCTTCTCTTTGGAGTACCCTTCTTCTTCTTAGACTGAGTTGAACTGCCGGAGCTCCCAGTCTTACTATCTTTCTTACCCTTCTTTTGCATGAACGGGGGTAGAACATCTTCGTCCAGAAATCCAACTTTATTTGCTTCGAGAGCTTGAATGTAGTACTTGTAGTTATTGCATTCTTGAACCTTCTTAGTAAGAAGACAATCAGGAAGTTTCTTTCCTTGTTTCCTTGTACTAGTATCCATTCTCTTGATGACCTTAAGTGTGTCCTCATTCTTGTATGTGTGCTGAAACTCATCATTCAGTCGTTGAGGTATGTCATCATATTCATGGATGAAGCTTGCAATGAGAAGTTTGGTGAAACGGACGAAAGGAATATTGGTCGTCTTGCGGTGTATGTGCCACACAATGTCTTCCCAGATAATGCTGGCATAATCAACCTTCTTGACATTAGCAATAGCCCAGAATAGCTTGAGATGTTGGAGCTTAGGGTGTTCATGGCCTGTGTCTCTGCCAGATAGTGACTTGGCAATTATGATGTAGAGAGTTCTCCAAGGCTGTGGAAGAAATCTGATATTGACCCTAGAGTGCCTAGTAATGACCCCTTCAGACTCATCATACCGAATATCTCTCAGCCATTCTATCAATT
The DNA here is from genome assembly GCA_030686995.1 of Artemisia argyi. NCBI lineage: Eukaryota > Viridiplantae > Streptophyta > Magnoliopsida > Asterales > Asteraceae > Artemisia > Artemisia argyi. The sequence continues at coordinate 196,717,162 of CM060701.1, forward strand.
CTTCTTCAGTGGGAACTTGGTCATACTCTTCATTCGGTTCAAGTTTGGGAAGTCCAAGAGCACTTCGGAGAAGATCCTTGTCAACCGTGACTTGTCTCATGTGAAGCATACAAGTAAAGGACTCTTCCAGGAGATCCAGGTGGATTGTGTGCCAAAACTGATGTATGTAGAAGCATGCCACTGCAGCAGATTTGGTGAGTAGAACTTTGCACGGGTGATAGATGAGAGCATCAACTGCAACAAGGCAAGAAGACTCATTGCATGTAAGTTTGTTGAAGTTGATTCTCAGGTTGTTCCTTCCTATCTTTCTGGAATAGTTCTCAGGAAAGGTGTCTTCCCATGCACGTAAGGGTTCAGGCACTGGTACGTGTGGAATATCGTTGTGTTCTGCCATCTGAATAGATCATAAACACACAAACATGGCAATTGTTGACGATGTTAGCATAGACATTCATTTAAGATGTGTACATATAGATTTGCATGTTAGACATTGATCAGTGGGGGTTTGTGTGTGTGAAAACTTTTGATATGTGACAAACTTGAGTTATATTACTTGTTAGAAACATAAAACAATTCATTTACAACATAAGTTTATCATTAACAATAAGTTACACATTGGAAAATTTCCAACACTTAGAAAAATTTTGGATTTTGACAAGTTTACGCGTAAGTAGTTGTCTTTACGCGTAACCTGACTTAAGCGTAAGTGTAGAAATAATGCGTAAGTGCAAAATCTACGCGTAAGATGGAATGTTACGCGTAAAGTGAAATTTACGCGTAAGATCAATTTTACGCGTAAGATAAGTCTTAAGCGTAGAAATTGAAGATACGCGTAGGATTACCCTTAGGCGTAAATTGCAACTTATGCGTAGGTAATGACTTACGCGTAAGTTCTAGACTTATGCGTAAGGTCAGAACTTATGCGTAAGAATAATTTTATGCGTAAACTATGTCTTATCCAAGACACAATTTGTCCACGTGTCGAATCTTACGCGTAAGATTCAATCTTACGCGTAGGATGAACATTTAACGCGTAAAGACACCGTTTTCCAGAAATTCACCTTAGAAATTCGAATTGTATGTTTCCTGAAAGTGCACAAACATTACCACTGATCAATAACTAATCCAATACACTTAATTCATACATTTTAACGCGAAAACATGCCTAATACAACTTAACGCGTAAACACGCATGAACACCAAATCACAATCTTAATCAACCATGAATCTGGGTTGAAATTAACATGGGGCAATTGATTCTAGCAACATAATGATCATATGGTTCAAACATAAACACAAATCATCCACAAAATCACAAGATAGAATCTGCTAGTGACCTTCGAACCCTAAATCGTAGATTCAAGAGCAAAACATGATTAAGATCTAATTAAACCACGTTCGAATGATCCTAGGCATACACAAACATTATCCCCATCACTAATTACAATCCTATTGCACAAACTCAAGAACCCCCAATTCATACGCATGAACCCTAATCTCAAACTTGATCGATTAGTGTTTCTGAGTGTGATTTGAGTGTGAAAACATGTTACTAATCAACAATAGACCATTTCCCAACAATCAAATCAATCATAACATCAATAATTTCTGGGTTCAAGATTTTACGCATAAACCTAAGAGAAATCTAATCGAATAGAGAGATTTAACCGTTGGATCGTTATAAAATCAAAAACCATTGTTAGAAATTATGATCAAAACAAGTTTATACTTACAGATTTGAAGATTGTTGCACGGATTAATCAAATGAATGTAGGTCATTGATTGTGTAGGTGAGGGTAGTAAATGTTTTGCAGTAATAGTAATTGTGTTTGGTCAAATCTTGTTTTGACTGAGGTTATTACAAGTTACACAAAGTGACAATTTTAGTCCCTTAACCTACCAAAACATTCAAACCAAAGCCTAACCACATTATCACACATAGTTTTCGTATATTAACTCCAAGAAATGATAAGAACAACTTGTCGTACTCCCCCTCGACCTTAGATCATGGTAAAATTAATTGGTTTAGATCAAGGAGAGTAACCCGAAAACCTTTTGAATCAACTTAGTAGATAAAACGTAAATGTTTTTGGTAAAATGCAAGTATAAAAAGGTAAAATATTTTTAAGAAATTAGTAAAACATTACTTTTCCTCCCCCTCAACACTTGTTTTAAACATTAGAAGACATTTTATAAAATAGTGTTGAAAGAGGTGGTTTATACTTGCATTTTTTTTTTTTTTTTTTAAGATTGAAGACCAAAAAAAATCTTTTTGAGTTTTTGATTGGTTTTATATTTTTGTATTTTCTTTTTGAAAAAAAAATATTTACAAAGATAGTTTTGATGTTTGACGATCAATTGTGTTTTAAAAACTTTTCCAGATCCTCTGGAGTCAAACATCGCATACCAATTTGGTGAACTAAACTAGCAAACCTGGATGGTGCCAAGGATTTGGTAAGTAAGTCCGCCAATTGGTATTCAGTTCCAACAAAATAAAGTTCAACTGTACCCCTTTCCACATGCTCTTTGATGAAATGATATCGGAGATCGATGTGTTTGGATTTGCAATGATGCACAGTGTTGCAGGAGATAGCAATTGCACTCTTTGAATCACAGTAGATAGGAATCCTGTTGAATAGGTAGCCATAATCCTTAAGTTGTGATCTCATCCAAATGACTTGAGCACAACAAGCAGACATGGCAACGTATTCAGATTCTGTAGATGACAGTGAAGTGCAGTCCTGCTTCTTAGATTGCCATGACACAAGTTTGTCTCCGAGAAATTGTAATCCACCAGATGTACTTTTGCGTGTGTCTAAACATCCTGCATGGTCAACATCTGAAAAAGCAATTAGTTCAAAGCCAGAATCCTTTGGATACCAGATCCCCAAGTTAATGGTTCCCTTTATGTATCGAAGGATTCTCTTGACCTCACTGAGGTGTTTTTCAGTTGGTCTGGACTGATAGCGGGAGCACATGTAGACAGCAAATACTATATCAGGTCTACTAGCTGTGAGATACATGAGGGACCCAATCATACTTCGGTATTTGGTAGGGTCAACTGGAGTCCCATGTAAATCAGCATCTAGTTTTGTGGTTTAGCCCATTGGTGTATTATAAGTATCACAAGACATCATTCCATGTTTCTTCAAAATTTCAAGAGCATATTTAGACTGATTTATAAAAATTCCACGGGGTGATTGATGAACTTGAAGTCCTAGAAAGAACGAAAGTTCACCCATCATGGACATTTCAAAATTATCTTTCATTAATTTTGCAAAATCATTAGAGTAACTTCTTTTTGTTGAGGCAAAAATGATGTCATCGACATATATTTGAACAACAAGTAAGTCCTCCCCGTAGGTTTTTGTAAATAGTGTGGGATCCACCGATCCTTTAGAAAATTTATTGGCCAATAAGAAAGTAGACAGTTTGTCATACCACGCCCGTGGGGCTTGCTTGAGTCCGTAGAGTGCCTTTTTGAGTCGGTAAACGTGATTAGGACGCTCAGGATCAACGAAGCCTTCAGGTTGGCTAACATAAACTTCTTCACGGAGATCTCCATTAAGAAATGCTGTTTTGACATCCATTTGGAAGACTACCATATTCCTGTGTGCGGCATAGGCCAAAAAGATCCGAACAGCTTCATGTCGAGCCACTGGTGCAAAGGATTCAGCAAAATCTAGACCTTCCAGTTGAGAGTATCCTTTCGCTACCAGACGTGATTTGTTTCGTATGACAGTGCCTTCAGCATCAAGCTTATTCTTCCATATCCATTTTAACCCAATGACAAAGACTCCGTCAGGTCTTTCAACTAATTCCCAGACTTCTAATCTTATGAATTGCTGAAATTCCTCTTGCATAGATTCAATCCAGTTGTCATAAGTCATTGCATCTTTAATGTTCTTGGGTTCTTCATGACAAACTGTGAGTGCGTAGATGCAAGTTTCTCCATCTGTGTGAAGTCGTTGTCTTGTCATAACTGGTGCATCTGGATGGCCAATAATATGAACTAGAGGATGGTCTCGGGTCCATTTGTGTGTTGAAGGGTGTAGTTGATATGTATCTCGCATGTTGGCAGGATCCAAGTTGCGTGTTGACGACTCAGCTATATCAGGAACTGTAGTAGCTGGTGCAAACGGATTGAAGAACGCATCAGGATCATGCTCTGCGGATTGTGGAACTGATAGTGGTGTTGGATCTTCAGCTGAGTGGCGGGAGTTAGAAACAGTTTGTTCTACTGTAGATGGTGAAGCAATTGGAGGACCGTCTCTCTCAACAGTTGTTGAAGTTTGTTGAGGTGATTCTGGTACATGAATATTGTCAGGTTGAGCAGCGGAATTTGGTGAGACCTCAGTAGGACGGTATTCAATTGTGTCATCAAACAGTGGAGCAAACAAGGTTTCCAATTCTTTGCGGTTGAGTGGCAATGGTTCAGCCGAAGATGCCGGAGAGTTAAGACGATTAAATTCGGGTCCTAAGCTGCGTTGCTCAGAAGCCATTTGGGTGAGTTCATCAAAATTAGCGTGAATGGTTTCTTGAATTTCACGAGTACGACGATTCCAAATCCGAAAGCCTTTAGAATTTTCACAATATCCAATGAACACTCCGATGTCAGCCTTAGCTTTAAGTTTACCTAAATCATCACGATCATTTTTCGGGTAGCAGAGTGCTCCAAAAACATGAAAGTAATCGATGTTCGGTTTCCTTTTGTGAACAATTTGATATGGTGTTTTGCGATGACGTTTTGTGATCATGCAACGGTTTTGAGTATAGCATGCGGTTGAAACAGCTTCTGCCCACAAGTAATCAGGTAATTGAGCATTAATCAACATAGTTCTAGCAGCTTCCACTAACGTCCTGTTGCGTCTTTCAACAACACCATTCTGTTCTGGGCTTCTAGGAATAGATGTTTGATGTTCAATTCCCACTTTCTCATAATAAGACCTAAGTGTCTGATTCTTGAATTCAGTTCCATTGTCAGTTCTGACTATTCGGACCGTGTTGCGTAACTGAACTTGAATTTTAGTGAGAAAGGTGATGATCATAGAAGGAGCCTGATCTTTACTGCGTAGAAAATAAACCCAAGTCCATCTGGAAAAATCATCGACGATTACTAGTATGTAGCGGCTACCGTTGATACTTTGAACACGCATCGGTCCACACAGATCCATATGAAGCAGTTGTAGAACATGATTCGTACTGTGTTTAGATTTTGAAGGAAAATGAGCCCGAGTACTTTTTCCTTGTTCACAGGCAGGACATAAGTGATCTTTGGTGAAACGGAATCTTGGAAATCCCTCAACAAGTTTATAACGAGCAAGGTCAGTCATAGTTTTGAAATTCAAGTGTGAAAGACGTTTGTGCCATAACCAAGATTTAGTTGATTCTGCTTTGGAGAGAAGACATATCGGAGATGTTGCAATCATATCTGACATTGAAATTGTATAAAGATTGGAGCCACGGGAGCCAGACATAAGATCGTTTCCTTGTAAGTCACGAACAAAGCAAGTTTTCTCACGAAATGCAACTTCTAGATCCCCATCACAGAATTGACCAACAGAGAAAAGGTTGTGTCCAAGGCCTTCCACATAATAAACACGGCTTATTTCGATGTTCCCACTGATAAAGTCACCATACCCCATGATTAAAGCGTAATGATCATTCCCGAATCTGACAGTACCAATGAACTTTGAGACAAAGTTGTGTAACAGTTTGAGATTGCCTGTCATATGTCGGGTGCATCCGCTATCAACAATCCAGAGAACAATCTGTACCACCTGCATCACAAGAAGAGGACACGGATGGAACAGAAGTAAGGGTGGAACCCAAAGAAACTGCGGGTTCCAGTTGGTTAGAAGCACAAGTATTCAATAATTTAGGAATCCATTTAAAATCAGGTTTGTGTTGTAACCAACGTTGCCAATTCCAACTAGTTCGAGCTTTCTTAATGGTGTATTCACTAGTGTTTGGCTGATTCCTAGACTTGTTTTCTGCACCTATGGGGGTAACATCAACTTCACTAGAAACCGTAGAAGGCGGCTTTCCTAAGATAGACTTAGAGGCAGTAGTGGGCCTAGAAGGAATGCGTGTCCTACGTTTCTTATGACGATAAAGTAGAGAATTAGCAATACATTTAGTATGATCACCAGATGAAACGCTTTTACGACAAAACACACAAGATGCATTAATATTCAAAACATTCAAAGGTTCATCATTCGTTACATTTAGATTTTGATTACAATTTGCCAGATTAGAATCTAAATCTGATGCAACATGAGTTTTATTCAAATTCCTAAGTTGGTCTTCTACTTCTTGAGCTTCTAGTTGTCCTCTCTTACGTTGCCAGAGCCTATTCTTCTTTTTACTGTTTCGCTTGGGTCTGCTAACGCTAGTAGGGGAGACTAGTCCTGTAGAAGTGGAGTTTGCAACATTAGTATTTTGAACAACCTTTCCTTTATCAGTTTTGTCTAATTTATACATTCCTGGTGCTATCACCGTGGTGTCAACCATCTTTCCTTTTTCAAGTATTTTGATTTTCTCTTTCAACTCGATGATGATGTGATTCTTATCCTGAATATTAGACTCAAGTATACCATTGCAATATTTGATGTCTATGTGGTTTTGTAGAAACTCGTCATTTTCAATTTTTAACTTCGCAATTTCTTTCTCGTATTTGAGACACAAACCTTTTAAAGACTCATTGTTTTTGCAAAGTTGACAAGAGTTTGAAACATTGTGACTTTGAAACTTCAATTCCCTTTCAAGACTTTTAGCTTGACACCATTCAAGCCTTTGATTAAGTAGACTGATTTGTTTTGAAAACTGTTTTGTCACATCATCATTCTTTTTCCTCAGATTATCATTCTCATGTTTCAGTGTCTCAATTTCCACATTCAACAAGTTATTATCAACACAATGATCATGCTTAAGCATAGAAGTACCAGAATTATAGAGATCATTCATGATAACAGACAAAATATCAGCATTGAGAACTTGTTCTAAGAGTCGATCAGCATCATTTTTGAAAACTCTAGTTCTTTGCTTTTGAACCAAAATTTCATTTTGATTATCATTGAAAACGTTTATCATATGTTTGACCTCCTTTTGAAGTTCCTGATCCCAACGTGTAGCACAGAGACGGAGGTGTTTGACAATAGGCAACATTTGCTTTTGAAAAATATCTCTCTTTTCGCGCTCGTAAGCGGATTGAAACGTTTCAATTTTTATTTCAGAATTACGTTCAATTGTCTCCTCCAAAATTTCGATGTCTTCCATAAAAGTTTTGAAATAATTTAAGACACGAACACTATTTGGTAAGGGTGAAAGTTCACCGGATGATGGTAAAGGACCATTTACTTGTGCTACAGTTTGGACAGGGGCCTCATTGTGAGATGAAACATACGACTCTTCGATAAACCATGATTTCTCAGGTAAATCCTTTTGAGTAACGAACTTGACTGGATTTTTTGAATAGTCATATGATGTGCAATATTGAACATTACTCATTTTTGACCGACTCTCGTCTTCAAGTTCTTCTTCTTCCTCAGTATCAAAAACAACAGCACGCACAATCGTATTATCAAGCAAATAGTCCATACTGTAAATTTTTGGAACAACTTTGAATGCATTGTGAAGAAACATTGAATTGTAATCGCCAAGTGCAAATCCAGTACCGGGTCTCGGTTTTAAAGTAAATTTCTGAATTGTTGTGACAGAGTTCCCGTGTTTGTAAACAATATTACGAAATTCTTTCAATTGTTTTTCAAGATCAACAATATCACCGAGTAAGTTATCTATATACTTCCTTTTTCGTATTTTATGTTCACAAAAATCTTTTTGACAACTTGACAATTCTGTTTCAGTTTTTGAAAGTTCTGTTTGAAGACGTTCGACTTGCATTTTCAACTCACTCTTTTCACTTTCGAGTTTTGAAATCAACTTTCCGTTTGACTCGATTAAATCTTGCATTTTGCGTTGAAGATCTTGTTCTTTGTTGTAGGAATCGTGAAAAGCTTTTTCAAAACTTTTTGCATGTTTAATCTTGTCTTCCTGATTAGAAAGCTGAATTTTATAACATTCAATATCTCTTGCAAGTGACGCATTTTGTTCTTTCAAAACTTTGTTTTTCTCGTTGCACTTTATTATTTGCAATTGTTGAGCATCCAGTTGTTTTGATAACAATATGAGATCAGGGTCTGGATCAAATGATGGTTCATGTTGTTCGAAATGATCATGTTTATCATTCTCAATAGGATCATCAAATGAAACAACTGTGTCATCATCGAATATGACAACTGTGTTTATTTGTTCATCTGTATGAGATGATGAAGATGATTTAGATGGAACAACTTGCGCCATATCTGATTCATAAGCAGAAGGTGAGACTATTTCATTAATAAAGCATTCATTGAGGTCATGTACCTGAGACAAGCCGTCAGTGTCATACACTGGACCTGAATCATTGAGCTTAAGTTCCTGCATGTTGGCCATAAGCATCACAGCAGCATTGACTTCCAGATCTTCCATGTCATCATCGTTGTTCACATTTGCCATGAAGTTGTTGTCCTGTTCAGGGAAATGTCCATCTTTTTCATCCTGAAGAGCCATGAGTAATGCCTGCTTGTGAAACTTGCTACCCCGAGTTCTCGGTTTGGGACATGCTGTAGCAATATGACCTTGTTCATTACAATTGTGGCACCAAACTGCATTCCCTGAGGTGGAGTTCCTTGTAGCAACTGAGTCAGACCTTTGTTGAGAAGATCCTGAGTTGTTCCTGAACCCTGCATTGTTACCAAACCTCTGACCATTCCCATAACTTCCTGAAGAACTTCCTGAACCAGATCTACCATAGTTACGATTCTGAATTTCCACTCTTCCATCATTTACAACAGCTTGATTCCTGGTATTAGAAGATGAACGTTGACGGTTGTTCGTTTTGTTGGAGAATTTGCTGAAAGCACGAGCAATAAGAGCAAGTCCCTGATTCAACGTATTAAAGTCATCATCGTCATCATCATTGCAGTTGGAGTAGTACACAGCATCATTGTTGTTTGACGGAACAAGTTGAGTAGAAGTATCTTGTGGAGATGAATCATAAGGGACCATTTGGTTCGAGGTGGAAGATTGTGGATAACTGAAGTAGTTCTGCTCTTGAACATATGCATGATTTGACAGTGGTGGTGGAGCATAGGGAGATTGAGCTACGAGAGCCAAAGAATTTGGTGTTGTTGTGGGTGTGTAACCTCCTCGTAGAGCTCGATCTTTTTCCACTTCAGGTTCATGGTGTTTCAGAAAGTCATACAACAAACCATATGGAGCATCATGAAGATTCTTCGTTTGACGAACAAATGTCACATATTTATGCCAATCAGGGCCAAGACTACCAACAAATTTGGAGTTCACAGCGATCCTTGGTACTGTGATTTTGTGACGTTCCAGATCATTGACCACATTTGTGAAACGATGATAGTAGGATTCAAGTGACTCTCCAGGTTCAATTGTGATGTCAGTGTATTCCATGTAAAGCTTGGATTCCATGTCATCTTTGTTCAATTGAGTTCCTTCCATTAGGAGATGAACGTGTTCCCACATAGCTTTGGCTGTTTTCTGAGCATCGACACTTCGATAGATCGGATTAGGTATACCTTGAAGTATATAAGCCATTGCATACTGATCAGCTTCACGATGTAGTTTCTGTTCTTCAGTGAGTGCAGATTCTGCAAGGGGTCTATCACTAGGAGGACGTGGAGGATCAGCATTTGGATCACCAGCTTCAAATCTTGTTGGCCACTCAAATGGTCCTTCAAGTATCACTTGCTTCAAGAATTTCCCATGAGGTTTCTTTAGTTCAAGAAATCGTAAGAATCGACTTGACCATTGCACATAGTTTCCAGGTGTAAGCATTGGAGGTGTTTCAAGTGATCCTGCCTCATGTCGGGATTGTTGAGTTGTAATAACTTCACACATTCTGTCAAACCAGTGAGGTTGTTTGGAGGAAAACTGAGTGTTTTGTAGTGGCACTTGATATGGTTGTTGTTGAGGAATGAGCTGTTGTTGCATCATTAGGTAATGTTGTTGTGGATTGTATTTAGGAGGTTGTTGATTCATTATGTGCGGAAGGTATTGTTGCTGATACTGCTGAGGTTGTTGTTGCTGATACTGCTGAGGTTGTTGTTGCTGAGGATAAGAGTGAGGGAAGTAGTGATTAGGTGGTTGAGACATCGTAGAACACTTGTGTAGAAATGGATCTTTGTAGAAGAATGAAATGCACGTTCCTTTGAGTAAGTTGCAAAATCCTTGGGGTAAGTTTAATTCTTACGCGTAACTTAATCTTACGCGTAAACTTTAAGTTATGCGTAAAGAGTAGATGATGCGTAAACTAATAGTTTATGCGTAAGTTTTCTCTTTACGCGTAAGTTTAGGCTTATGCGTAAGTTTAGACTTATGCGTAAGGTTTAAACAACCAAACAAATCTTTCAAACTTATCCAAGCTTGAAAGATATCCGTAGTCGAAGTATTCCACTAACTTATCCAAGCTAGGGAAGTACTGAGTCACCGTAGCACAAAGAGAAGATCGTTGATGAAGCTTACGCGTAAACTCTGGCAAGTTACGCGTAACTTTGACTTACGCGTAGAATCAAACTTAAGCGTAGGTTTAAGGCGTAGAAGAGCACTTAACGCGTAGGATCAGGGTTTTAACCAATTTAACGCGTAAGAAAAGGGTTTTGGCCTATTTAACGCGTAAGAAAAGGGTTTAGACCAATTTTACTCGTAAGAAAAGGGTTTTGGCCTAGACTTATGCGTAAACCGACCAAAAAACACTGTAGACAGCTGGAGATAGTACTATTACCAACCAACTTACGCGTAAAACGTACTGTTCATCCAAAATAATGACTTTTTGATGAGAAAATGCTTAGAAATAAGGTACTTTTGATCAAATAACTTCACCAATACTTAGAAAAACCTTAACTTTATAAGATTTAGCTACCAAAAACTAGTTTTCCAATATCAAAGAAGCTATAAAACCATTAAAAATCACAACTTTATGCAACAACTAAGCTTCAAATCACTATATCAACCTTGAAACTTGTCCAAGCTTCAAGATTTGAGTGAAAGAAACAAAGAAAAATGCAAAAAGATGAAGAACTAAGCACCTAACCCCACGTTAAACAAAGAAACACACTTCAAACTTCTAGTAGGCGAATGATACCACTTGTTAGGTCACCATTTATGTAAACACAAGTATGATTGATAAAGAAATAAGATGAGAATGAGAGGTGGTTGATTAAGAGACAATATGAAAGGTGAGAGTGCAAGAGTTTCACTAAGATAATCAATTAACCAACAAAATAAAATGTAACATAAGGTTTCTATTTATAAGGGAGGAGCTAGGGCAACACTCCCTTCCTCCCTTATCCTTTCATACGTGGGCTTTTAAGGCCTCATGGGCTTTTACATGTTGCCCATTAACTAAACAATAAACATAAATGATACTAAAGCAACCTATTACAAAATGTCATGACCGAGACTTGACTAAATACTAAAGTATGATATCCCAACAAAAGTTTAGAGAACAGCAAAGAAAAGAAAAGACAACATGCCCAAAAGATGACAATCCAAAAAAGAAAAACCAGAGAAGGGCTATCTAAGGAAAAATGTCAAAAGGTCTTGAAAACCAGTTGTTCCAATTATTATAATAATAATAATAATAATAATAATAATACGGAGTAATAAAACATTATTACACCACTTTTCCAGTATCACATCACAATTCTCACTTTAACACCAACACACCAAAAAACACTCGGTATGATAACATGTTAACACTCACCCTTTTGAGACCCCACCATAAACCAATTAAAACACAACAAACCAATAATAATACTATCTCCGTCCCAAATTATAAGTCCATTTCTGATTTTTCAAAGTCTATTCTTTTCAACTTTGACTTTAATTATTTATTTTCATGTTATATAATACTTGATGAAAAGTATACCAATGCAAATGCATTTAAAACACAAGTCCATTTACATATTTTGCATAAAGTATTATATAACACGACAAAAAGTAATTAAGGTCAAAGTTGGAATAGAAAGACTTTGAAAATGTCAAAATGGACTTATATTTTGGGACGGAGGGAGTAATAATAATAATAATGTGGAAAACTAGAAGGGGGGGTTGAATAGTTTTACGTCTTTTTCGTTTTGCTTATTTTATAAAAGATAGTTTCTAAGATAAAACTTTCAAATCACTTTAATACATAAATATATATACTAGTTAATTTATGATTTTGTATAAATACTACTTATGTATAATGTACAATTTCAAAACACTTAACTACAAAAGTATAAATACAAGATTTATTAAAGGTTTTATATATACAATGCTTATGTATAATGTTTGGAAAGAATATACAATTTCATATATTTTATGTAAGCATATATATGTGTAGTAGTGTATAGATATAATTATATGTACTAGGTTGGTTTTTGTAAGATTAGTTTTATGAATGAATTTTAGTTTGATCTTTATGTGAAATCAACATATGCACAATACTATCAATTATGACTATGTGTGAAATGCAAGTAAGTAATAAATCAAAGAGTGAGAGATGGAAAGATCAAACCGAGACACAAAGGATTTATAGTGGTTCGGCTACAAGGACACCTTCCTTGCCCTACTCCACTCCCCGAGTCACCTACTCGAGAGTTTTCTTCACTAGATCAAAAACCTCCTTTATGGCGGAGAAAACCGTACACACCAATATACACACCAATTTACACACCAATCTTCACACCAATCTACACACCAATCTACACACCAATCTTCACACCAATCTACACACCAATCAACTATTTTCTTCACACCAATCTTCTACACACCAATCTTCTATACACCAATCTTCTATTCTCTTCACACCTTCAAAGTACTAATGTCTTGACACCTTCAAGTCACTAATATCTTTACAACTTCAATGCACTAGTGTCTTGACACCTTCAAGCCACTAATGTCTTCACAACTTCAATGCACTAATGTCTTGACACCTTCAAGCCACTAATGTCTTCACAACTTCAATCTACAAATGTCTTCTAGTCTTCTCCACTAGAGATCCTTAATTTCTTCACTACAAGATCCTATTGCTACAATCTCCTATCACCACCACTATCTAACCCTTCTTCTTCACTTCAAGTTACACTTCACACTTACAACAATTCTAGATTCTTCAACTAAATCTAGTTAACTAATACATACACCTTATTCACCAAAGTATGAAAGATATACAAGAAAATGTAAACAAACAACTTAGATAGCAAGATGATACTAAGTTGTAATACTTCTAATAGAAGTATTCTTCTCTTTGCACTTGAAAGAATGAGGCTTTGGATCACTTGGAAACAAAGGCTTATGAAATGATCAAAGGATTTTTAGGATTGAAATGGAGATCTAGAACAGAAAGTTTTTGTGCAAAAAGGTGAGGAAAAAATCCAGGTTTAAGGTGGTATTTATAGACAAAAGAATCTGACAGAGGAGCGTGGCCGGTCCCCTTAATTCATGGCCGGCCCCCTTAAAATTAAGGGGACCGCCCCTTATAATTAAGGGGGCCGCCCATCTGTAACAGCCAGAAAACTTGTCTTTTAGTGGGGAAAGTTTATTTGGTGAAAAACTAACTGATTTTGGTTAAATATTTGAAATCATATATTTAGTATGATTAAAACATTTTTCTTTATTACCAAAAGTGTTTTTCAAAAATATATAATATGTTTATATGATTAAATAAACTTTGTGTTAATTAATTAACTACCCCTTTGATCATACATTGCACTAAACACTTTGTTTATTCATACCTTAAGTGATTTGTTGGTGAAAGTGATTATTTATTACTAAATACGTGTTTACGTCATGATCTTTGGTTTGATTAGTTTAAGTTTTGTGATTATCAAAACATAGAGATATCGGAAGATATGAATAATGTTTTCAGTCAATTATTTATATCAACAATCTCCCCCTTTTTGATGATTACAAAACCTAAACTTATTAAATCCAAAAATTAATATTTAGACAAGTATTTAGTAAGTTTACATTCACTTCTCCCCCTTTTTGTAGAATCAAAAAGGTTAGGCCGAATAAGTTTCGTGATAGAAGTTTAAACGGGTAGAAAACTCCCCCTTGATGTATGCTCCCCCTCGTTTGAGGGCACCAAGGTTTCGAGAAAGTAATTCTTGCAAGAAAAATATTAGAAGCACAAGCATGGCACAAGCAAATACATATAGCATAATATTAACAAGTAATAATCATGGCACAAGGGAATAAGAAACATATATTAAACCATTCAATAATGGAGAAATGATTATGTCAACCCATAATCATTGTTACAAAGGCAATACAAATAGAATTCTAAATAACATAGAACATCCTATAGTGCCAACAAGGAGTGTCACCAAACTTTCTTGAATCCCAAAATGGTTGAGGATTTTTATTTGAAAATGAGAAAACATAAGCATATCAAATGCTTGGTGGTTTAGTGGAGGTAAACTCTTGGTTCCATGGGTGTTGGTGAGTTTGTAGAGCTTGGAGGTGGTGGATTTGAAGTGGAGTTTGTTGGTTGAGGGTTGTGATGTTGTTCAAGTGATGGGGTTTGTTGAGATCTAGTAAGAAGATACTCAATCCAAGTGAGGTTCTCATTCAAAGCAATGGTTTGTTGTTGAAGGAAGATGCAACAAGGGCAATTGTTAACATGCTTCTCAAGTTGGTTTTTGTTATGTGGTGATGATGGTGAGCTTGATTGTGGTGGATCCAAATTGCGTTGAGCAAGATGTAATGCTAAAAGAGCACTAAGCTCATGTGCCTCTTTTAGCTCCTCAACGAACTTCAAGTGTTCGGAGGAAGGTGATGGTGGTGGAGCATGATAGTTGTCTTGGGTGAAGGTTTGCACATGCAACATTGGAGTGGCATGTGAGGTTGTAGGAAGTGGTGGTGGTACTCTAGGTGGTGGAGACATGTTTGAGCTTGGGTAATCATGAAAACATGATATGGGTGGAAGAGGTTCTTCATGAGTGGATGATGTCTTTGTTGAATGAGCAATATGTGAAGTGTTGATTGAGATGTTGGGATTGTTGTTTTGGGATTGAGCATGCTCATCAAAAGAGGAAGCATTAATGAGGGTATTAGTGGAAGATAGGTTGTGGGATGACTCATTTGAGTGGGTTTGAGGTTGAGTTGTTGATTGACTTGAAACAACATCACAAGGGTTATGACAAGAATCAAGTTTCCTCCTCCAAACGGGTTTGACGGAGATCCTTGCGGTTCTTGAAATCTTTGGTTTATGGTTGTTGGAAGATGACATGTTTGGGTGTGATGGCATTAATGGTGGGAGGAGAGTATTTATAGTGTATGAGAAATGTGGTTTAGGAAGGAAAATTTGAGGGATAGTATGGGACAAAATATGTTTGTGAATTTTGGGAAGTATATGTTGAAATGGGTCAAAAAGTGATAAAGACAACAGTATCCCCGACCATCAGATGGCCGGTCCCCTTAAATGGAGGCCGGTCCCCTTAAATTTAAGGGGGCCGCCCATCTGGTGATTCCCAGAATGCCAGAAATGGGTTTTTGGCAGAAAATTTTTAAAAAGGTTGTGTTTTTGGATTTGGATTCAAGTAAGTTCAACTCTTGAGGCTATATAGAGCATACTATTCATGAATGTAGAGAATATCATAGAAATGATTAGAGTGAACAATTAATTCCTAATAATCATGTTATCTACTAATATTTCAATTAAGTTTGGTAACTAAGGAAGCAATAAAGCAAACTAGTTAAGTATGCAACTATATGAAGATAATGGTAAGTAGGATTAGTGCAAACAAATTTAAGATTGCTTATGATAAACAAGTGGGAAGATATGATTATATGAACTTCAAGACTTGTTACAAACAAGATCCATATGGGCAAACCATGATTCTCATGAAATGATTTGATTAGATTGTGGATGTCATTTTCACATAAGTTTATGACATATGTGAGAAAATAATAATGTTTTA
Source organism: Artemisia argyi (assembly GCA_030686995.1). Classification (NCBI taxonomy): domain Eukaryota; kingdom Viridiplantae; phylum Streptophyta; class Magnoliopsida; order Asterales; family Asteraceae; genus Artemisia; species Artemisia argyi. The sequence goes on from CM060701.1 coordinate 196,733,199, forward strand.
AACAAAATGTTTTTAGTTTTATTCAACAATGTTTGAAAGTAAGTTTTCACTTAATGCCATAAATCTAGGAACGAAAGAATCTAATGAGAAGCAAGGTTCATAAAAGTAAACTAGCGTTAGGTATATATAGGAAGTGCAATTTAATCAAGTTGGAGAATGAGTATGAGACTATTACTAGTGGTGCTCAATTCAGGCTAAACACGACCGTTTTTACGGGTTACACACACCCAACTTCTCACATAGAAGCAATTCAACCGTTAGGTTAAATTGAATTTCTAGTCAATAGATTCTCCAGTAGTCATTCTCCTTTTAGAAGAAATCGAGTTCCTAAATTTACCTATCGAAGATTACCAAATATGAAGTTTTCTTGATTCACTAATACTTGGCTTAATGTTTTGAAATACATTCAAGTTTGTATCCTAATAAAACAAATTTTGTTTTGTTTCAAAAAGAAAAATGTTTCTGCTTTGATAAAGATCAAAATAATGTTATGATAGCTTATGATTAAGCATGTTGTTCGAAAAAGCATAAAATAGATATTCGAAGGGTTTTAACTCAAAGAGAGAAGTTTTTAAATATGATGTATTGATTTTGATAATCAAGAAATTTCAGGTGAAAGATATACTTCAAGAGAATCGATTCAGCCCATTGTCACATGTAATCATCTCTAATGGCAACTAAAGATGTGAGAGAGATATGGTAGACATTGAACATCTAAATGCAATGAGATAGGAAAGCACATAGAAAATCATCAATGAATGCAATATAGACATATGTATATATGCATGTATACAAGACACATTGTAATATTGAGTCACTAGCAAGTCTTAATTATAACACATCTATTAATGCAACTAGTAAAATCATATAGCACAAATGGCAAGTATTCTATTCTAGATCATAGAAGATTATCAATATAGATGAAAACTAAAATAAATGATAATAGACATAGCAATAAGAGGGTTAATTATCCTAATGTTATGTATGCATATATTGGTATACATGATCTAAAAGCATAGCAACTTGCAAATTAAAACATATTAATATACTAATTGAAGCATACTCTATCTTAATGTAATGTAGGCAAGTTTTTGAAAAGAAAACTTACCTCAGGTCCAGCTCTTCTTTAAGAGTGGTCATGAGAGCAATATAAAACGTCAAGAAGGTTTTCCCCAAAGCAAGTTGAAGAAGCGAAGTAATATCCCAATGCAAAAAGGATCAAGGAGACTTGATCATAGAAACACTATCGGTCGCACCAATCATCACAAGTCGTGCAGATTAAGAATGGTAGAACAAGAATCCTTCGTCATGAGGTAGTAACGAACACACCATAAAGTCAATGGTCATCAAATGAAAGAAAGCGAATAGAGCGATCCAAAAAGTAGTAGTTCCTTTGATCGTTAATTACCTACACATGACAGAGAGCTTGGTACCCAGATTCTCATGGGTCCGAGTTGATTAGTAGCGAACATCCAATGCACTTAAATGCATATGAAGAGGATGTTGTCGAGAAGTACAAGAATTCATTATTTGTTTGTTTTAACAAACAAACAATAACTTTCTTGACTAGAGAAATAATCAATGGATGTAAATAATAATAGTTCTAAATTTTTCCATTAGGTTTAACAAATTTTATTTGTTTTGATGTATTTGTCAAATACTCATCTGCCGTAAATCCTAATCCGGTTTTATCATAAAATGACTTTTGAATGTTAAGTAGATATTTTAAAGATTTAGAACTATTTTCGAATTTTGCCAATATTTTAGCTTTTTCCTTTTCCATTTTAATTTCATGTTTATAGTCTTGACAATTTTTACATTCAAGATCAATTTCAATATTACTTTCAAGTCTAGACATTTTGTCTTCTAAAATTATTTCTTTTTCAAAGTTATTTTCAGCGGATGTTGAAGATTCATTTTTAAAAATAATTTTTGAGTCAATGTTGCAAAAGTGTTTGAAGTTATTTTCCATTTTTGAAAATTCTAATATAAATTGATCATAGCAAAAATGTTTGGTTTTGAATTGTACCTTATTTGTACTTGTACAATCTTCACTCGCTATACGGTGATCAATTCCATTGTTCATGTCGCTCCATATTTTGTTTTGTAGTATTGCTTGGATCTTGGAGCATGTAATCCTTGTCATCACTATTTGTATTAACATTTGTTAGGATGTTCACGTATTCCGTATTTACATCGTCTTTATCGTCCTTGTTGCACCATGATTTATTAACATGCTTTCTTCGGATTTGACACATGTGTTCTTCATTATTGGTACCTTCAATGATCACATTTGAACTAGTAGTACATGTGTTTATTTCAACTAAATATTTATCTATTAAATTTTCTAGAGTAACTATTTCATGTGCAATATCAAGTTTATCATCTTTGGTTTTACATTTCTCTTGGTGAAACTTTAAAAGGCATTTCCAAATATCATTTGCCGTTTTACAAGGAAATAATCTTTCATATTCAACATTTGGTAAAGTTTTGAAAATAAGTAATTTAGCTTTAGTATTTTTATCAATTTTTATTTGAAGATTATTATATTGATTTTCAAAATCCATTTTGGTTAGTTTAAGATCACCAATTGAAATAATATGCCAAAGATCAAGATCTATTGGTTTCACATAATTTTCAAATTTATTTTTCTATTCAAGAAAATGATCATTTTCAAATAATGGTGGTTTTTGCGTAAATTCTCCTTCTAGATATTTTTCGAATTCCATAGATCGTTACAAGTTTTAAAATACAGTATATTTTAAAAATCTTGTTAGACGTGGCTCCTGATACCAATTGTGGAAAACTAGAAGGGGGGGTTGAATAGTTTTACGTCTTTTTCGTTTTGCTTATTTTATAAAAGATAGTTTCTAAGATAAAACTTTCAAATCACTTTAATACATAAATATATATACTAGTTAATTTATGATTTTGTATAAATACTACTTATGTATAATGTACAATTTCAAAACACTTAACTACAAAAGTATAAATACAAGATTTATTAAAGGTTTTATATATACAATGCTTATGTATAATGTTTGGAAAGAATATACAATTTCATATATTTTATGTAAGCATATATATGTGTAGTAGTGTATAGATATAATTATATGTACTAGGTTGGTTTTTGTAAGATTAGTTTTATGAATGAATTTTAGTTTGATCTTTATGTGAAATCAACATATGCACAATACTATCAATTATGACTATGTGTGAAATGCAAGTAAGTAATAAATCAAAGAGTGAGAGATGGAAAGATCAAACCGAGACACAAAGGATTTATAGTGGTTCGGCTACAAGGACACCTTCCTTGCCCTACTCCACTCCCCGAGTCACCTACTCGAGAGTTTTCTTCACTAGATCAAAAACCTCCTTTATGGCGGAGAAAACCGTACACACCAATATACACACCAATTTACACACCAATCTTCACACCAATCTACACACCAATCTACACACCAATCTTCACACCAATCTACACACCAATCAACTATTTTCTTCACACCAATCTTCTACACACCAATCTTCTATACACCAATCTTCTATTCTCTTCACACCTTCAAAGTACTAATGTCTTGACACCTTCAAGTCACTAATATCTTTACAACTTCAATGCACTAGTGTCTTGACACCTTCAAGCCACTAATGTCTTCACAACTTCAATGCACTAATGTCTTGACACCTTCAAGCCACTAATGTCTTCACAACTTCAATCTACAAATGTCTTCTAGTCTTCTCCACTAGAGATCCTTAATTTCTTCACTACAAGATCCTATTGCTACAATCTCCTATCACCACTACTATCTAACCCTTCTTCTTCACTTCAAGTTACACTTCACACTTACAACAATTCTAGATTCTTCAACTAAATCTAGTTAACTAATACATACACCTTATTCACCAAAGTATAAAAGATATACAAGAAAATGTAAACAAACAACTTAGATAGCAAGATGATACTAAGTTGTAATACTTCTAATAGAAGTATTCTTCTCTTTGCACTTGAAAGAATGAGGCTTTGGATCACTTGGAAACAAAGGCTTATGAAATGATCAAAGGATTTTTAGGATTGAAATGGAGATCTAGAACAGAAAGTTTTTGTGCAAAAAGGCGAGGAAAAAATCCAGGTTTAAGGTGGTATTTATAGACAAAAGAATCTGACAGAGGAGCGTGGCCGGTCCCCTTAATTCATGGCCGGCCCCCTTAAAATTAAGGGGACCGCCCCTTATAATTAAGGGGGCCGCCCATCTGTAACGGCCAGAAAACTTGTCTTTTAGTGGGGAAAGTTTATTTGGTGAAAAACTAACTGATTTTGGTTAAATATTTGAAATCATATATTTAGTATGATTAAAACATTTTTCTTTATTACCAAAAGTGTTTTTCAAAAATATATAATATGTTTATATGATTAAATAAACTTTGTGTTAATTAATTAACTACCCCTTTGATCATACATTGCACTAAACACTTTGTTTATTCATACCTTAAGTGATTTGTTGGTGAAAGTGATTATTTATTACTAAATACGTGTTTACGTCATGATCTTTGGTTTGATTAGTTTAAGTTTTGTGATTATCAAAACATAGAGATATCGGAAGATATGAATAATGTTTTCAGTCAATTATTTATATCAACAAATAATAATAATAATAATAATAATAATAATAATAATAATAATAATAATAATAATAATAATAATAATCTCCTTTTTAACGCGCATTGATATACCAACACAAGAACCAACGGTGTTGAATACATCAAATACCCGGTATGGTAACATGTTATAACGCAATGCCACATGGGCATAACGCCTTATGTGGCGTTATAGTACCCACTGCTTATGTAACTGAAAATTAGATTAGATATAATTAAGGGTAAATTTGTTATTTGTAATAAAGAATGTCATATAAGCCCAACTTTTCTTTAAAAACCCACTGTAGCCTATCAAAACCTTCTTATATAAACTCATAAGTCCACTCATATAAGCTTAGTCAAACATTTGATTAGAGCTATTTAAGTCATATAAGCTAATAAGCTTATCATATAAAGCTTAACCAAACACCCTCTTAATCAAATACATCTCTCAAGATTTTAAAATAAGATAAGTCGTTATCTAATTAATATGACATTGAGCATAAAACCATTACGAAGACAAATAACACGTTAGAAATGACTCTAGACAGTAGTCATGGGAGACTCTTTTCACGTAAGAATCATATCGATCGCGATCATAGAAACATCATAAAGTGAACATCTCTTCTATTTCGTGCCGATGTAATTACTCTTTTTCATTTAATCTAGTGTACTTGTAACAAATCTCTTTAGATCAATCAGTTTTGAATGAAAAAATCATTGGAGATAATTATTGGCATCTAGACCATCTACTTTCATTCATAAATACAAATCACACTTTTAATGAAATCATTCACTTTAGATCATCTCATCATCTACCACCTTATTTCAGCATTCAATGCCAACAATATCTTCCACATTCATATAAACAACTCAACCAACTTCAAACCTTAATCTCACACACAAACACATCCATCACAACCATTCAAGCAAAATGCCTCTGAAGACCGGATTCTCGTACCAAAAGCTTCACAACGAAGACCATAACGAACATGACTATGAGGACGAAATAAAAAGAGCCATAGCTCTTGTGAAATCCAACATTCGACGTACTTCTAGATTGAAAAGAGTGCACATAAAGAAGAGGCTGAAAATGAAGATTCCTAGCTTAAGAAAATTCTTCATGCGAATGAGAACTCGAGTTATTATGGCTTCGATGTCGAAAGTTGTGAAGAGGCTTAAAGAGAGCCAGTCACATTTTGGTGACTTGTTTGCTGGTAATTATTTGTTCATGCAAGTTAATCCTACTGCTATAAGAACAACTTCACCTTATGCGATTAGTGGACCGGTTAAGAGGGTAGAAGGTGATTTACGTTGTTCTACTTCGATCACCTAAGGTTAGGTAATCATGATTGCTTATTTATGGATTAATTGTATCTATGGTGATATTTTGTTGACTTCTTGTATAATTAACTATGAATAAAACTACTTCCCCATAATGCATAGGTCGTGGTCACGGTCACGGTCGACCTCCAAATGGGACGTGTCACACCCATTACGTCACAATTGAAGACGCGACTTCGCATGCAAAAAAAGACTCCGTCTTAAATAGCTTAAATAAGACCAAGTCACGTGACTATGTTTGTGTGTGGGTGTTTTATTTAATTGTTTAAGTGGGGTTGTGTTGTCTTCGATAATCTCATATTCTCATTATGACCTGTTGGTTATGAAGTTGTTATAAAGAAAGAAGCTGATGTGACAGTGATGTCCTCGGTCCTGAGTTAGTCACGATTACGGGCCGCCTCAAGAGCTAGAATGAAATAATGTGATATTTATTTATATTTGTAGATTTTACTTTTCTTCGGTTGTATCATTTGGAGAATGTTAATGATTACGAAGTTGTAAATAATAATCTTCGGTTGTATCATTTGGAGAATGTTAATGACATTCGGTTGTATCATTAGTCGCTTTTCTTAAAATGCATTCACACTTTTGTGGCCTTAAGGGGGTGGCAACCTTACCTAAGGTTGCCTCATCTTTTTTTGCAAACAACTAATCATGGTCTTCCAACACATTTTTTGCCTAAAGTTGCCTAAACTTCAATTTTAAGTGGCAATCTTGCCTAATGTCAAGCATTAAATTTTACATAATTATATAATTTAAATAAAAAAAACATAATTAAACACTTAATAAAAAACAACTATTTTTATTAAAAAAACAATACATTTTATTAATAATTCAAAGCGAAATTACATAACACTTATTAAAAAAAAAAAAAAAAAATAGGAAATCACTAGTCATCGAGGTATGATAAGTCTTGAGCCGCTAGGTGCTCCGTAAGATCATATCGAAGACGATTATGGATATCTTCGTCGAGTAACTCATGTAGCACACTATCATCATAAACTGGCGTTATCGGTGAATCCATTATGTGAACCGGTGATATTGTCATACCATCGTTTTTCAAAATCATATTGCACAATATAATGCACGTATAAACCAGTTGGCGAATCTTTTGAACCGACATAGCTCGGAGAGGACGACTGAGAATCATCCATTTTCCTTTTAGACGACCAAAAGCTCGTTCGATATCCTTTCTTGCAGACTCTTGTAGTTTCTTGAATCTCTTTTCCATTGGGTCAGTTGGATACGGATATGCTTTAACAAATGTTGAATACTTAGGATAGATTCCATCGGTAAGATAGTATCCACGTTTGTAAAGCCTTCCACCCAATAAAAATGAACTGTTTGGTGCCGTTCCATTTCGTTCATTAACATACAATGGAGACTGATTCAAAACATTGATATCGTTGTTTGAACCGGGAGGACCAAAAAACGAATGCCAAATCCACAAATCATATGAAGCAGTCGCTTCAAGCATAATAGTCGGGTATTGGTGATCACCTCTCTTATATTGGCCTCTTAAGTGTCTAGGATAATTTCGCCAAACAAAATGTGTACAATCAATGCTACCAAGCATTCCCGGAATATGATGTTTTTCTTCATGTACATTGAATAAGCATGCTACGTCATAGCTTGTAGGCCTACGTAAGAACTCTCGACCATATAACTTTATAATCGCCTCGCAAAATTTATCAAGGCATTCTCCTAAAATAAAATGACAACTTTTAATTAAAAAAAATAATAACGAGATATATAACTATAAAATAATAACTAAAATATTATAACAAAAAAACATAACGAAAACAATTTAAATAACTTAATAAGAAAAACAAATATATAACTACAAAAAAAAAATAATAACGAAATATTTAAAAAAATTAATAACGAAATAATTTAATTAAAATAACAACCTGACGTTCTTCGTGCCATGTTTAGATAGTCATCAAATCTATCCGGAGGTTCACCCGTTGCGAGTTGTCGAATGGCGGATGTACATTTTTGTAATGGCGTGAAACTATTTTGGCCCATCGCGTCTTGACCCGGTTGAAACCATTCGAATTGGGCTTCAATATCATCAACAATTTTTAAAAACAAATTTTTACTCATACGAAAACGATCACGAAAAACGCTTTCGTTAAACTTTGGTTGTTCAGCAAAATAATCATTCAATAGAGTTTCTAATGCTTTTTCACGAAAACGTTGGACATAACCACGGGTGTCAGTAGAGCTAGCCGTGTCTTCAAGAGCTTCGATTGCGGCTAAAAAGGTTTCAAACGTACTTCCGGATAACCATTCTTCGGACGAATCCGGGGGAATAATGATCTCGTCCGATGAGGAAGAAGACATTGACATGGTTAAATAAATTGTGTATTGTTTTTGTGATTTGATTTGTGAGATTTTTGTGAATGAAACAATATGTGCTATGTAGTGAATATTTATAGGGAATTTTTTTTTTTTTTTTTTTTTTTTTTTTTTTTTTTTTTTTTTTGAAAATGCTACACGCTCCATTGCATTAATGGCAAACGGTCATATATGCTGATCGGCTCCAAACGGTCAACCTAAATTGACCAGGTGATGGTCAACAAGGTCAAACAGCCTAGAGTCAATGCTCCGCGGAATATAGTGGTTTCCCCGGGTCGTTATGTCCCGACGAGGTGTGGATGGTTATAAAACGGGTTTGTGATCGGGTGAATTTGGACAGAAAAGGGGTTTGAGTGATTACACTACTGATTTATACATTGAAATAGCTTAAATAAGCTATATGAGCAAGACTGGAAGGTAGGAAAAACCAGAAACGATTTAAAACCTAAAAACGCGTACGTTCACGTTTTAAATAATGTAAACGTACAAAATAAAACGTGAAAACTGAAATCTGAAAACCCACAGGGGGTGAAAATGACTTTTTTACAAACCTAAGGATGAAAGAAAATTTTTAGAAAAAGAAAATAAATTTTTACACTAATTAATTATTTATTATTAATTAAATACTATTTAATACTTATTATTAATATTTAAAATACTTAAATACAATATAATATTAATTTAATACAAGAAAAATGAAAATTAAATTTCTAAAATTATAAAATGACTAAAAATAAGTTTTAAAATTAAAAATATGTATTTTTGTCTTTTTGTGATTTTTCTATTAATTAATTACTAATTAAATATTAATTACCTAATTAAACTATTTTAAATTATAAAAAATAGCAAATGAACAGTAAAAATTCTAGAAAAATTCCTAAAATTATATTATATTATATTATATAAAAGCTAGGAAAAATATAAAAACTAGGTGTCACTTTATAAAAACTAATTATGCTATTTAAAACTTAAATATTAATTAATTATAAATAAAACTAATATTAAATCTAATAAATAGCAAATGATAAAATAAAAATTTAAGAAAATTACTAAAATTACTTTAATATAAGAGGAATTTAAGAAAAATATAAAAATTCTAAGTACTTAATAAAAAATTTAAAAATGAAAATGAAAATTTAAATTACATTAAATAGAAACTATCACTTAAAATTAAATTGATTTTTCTTGGTTTTTCTTTTACAAACTTATTTTACAACTAAAAACACACAACTTTTACAAAAACAACTTTTTTATAAATTGAAAATAAGCACTGTGGAAAGCAAAAAGCCAAACAGTTGACTTTTTGTTGACCACAAAGGAAAATAAGCTCAAATGAGATCACATGGGACCCACTATGGATGATTCAGGTCCAAATAACTTATTTGGACATGATTAAGCTGGAAAAATCACTTGGGTACCACAGAATAAGCTATAGGCTAACAAAAAGCATTTTGATTTCTTGGTTGAGAACTGAAAAAGGGACAACTTTAAGAGGCTAGTTCAGGTGGGACTCAGGGGGTCCAAGGTCAAACAAAGGGTCAATACTAAGAGACTACCAGGAGGGGGGTTGAGGGGATCAAAATTTAGGCAATGTGGAACACTGTAGAGGCCAGAAATCACCACCAAAGTGGTGGTGATGGTGGTGTTAACTGCTGCAGCAGGGCAGAACCTCCCCTGCAGCCCACTTTGGATGAAGGTGGGGCCCACCAGAAAAATCTCAAAAATAAGAGGATGCTAGGACAATGGAGTTGAGGTGGGGGGTTGTAAATATAAACAAATTTCAAGGCCTAAATCATAACATAAAATTCGAAACAAATCATTCTATATTTGCAAAAACTGAGAAATGTGCACAATTGACTTTTGATAAAAACTTGAAACCTTGACTTTGTCCAACTTTGATTGGGTCTAACTGATTGAAATTGATGTGTTAGGTCATATTAGAGCTAAATTAGGCTAGATGGACAACTTTGAAACAAAATGGGGGAGTTTTGAAATCCAAAAACCACAACAGTTAACTGTTGGGTTGATTTGGTGGTGATTTGACTTTTCTGCTATTTAAGTACTAGGTTTTATGTTTTAACCACTCTAATATAACCTATTGTGAGTCAAGTAAACCTAAGGCTACCACTGAAACAAGTTTTGACAGGGTATACACTCATAAACCAAACACCCCCTTAACAGTAACTGTTTTGGTATTTTCAAAGGGTCAAAGTGGTTTGGGGTGTGAAACTGATTCCCAAGGTTCTAACATGATTTATTAAGCTAGTTGGAACACAAAAACATTAAAACAAACAACAACACCCACTGAATTCTTACAATGCTATATTGACAGTTAAATGAACAAAAGAGCAACCATAACTCCTAGTGTGTAAACAGACAATACCAATCATAAACTTAACTCTAATATACCTATTAAGCATAAAAATCCAGGAACAATCAACAAATAAGCTGAGCTACAGTATTACACTAAAAAGGTAATTAAGGACTTACAAAAGCTTTCAATAATGAAAAATTGAGGTACCAAGGATCATATTACCACCTATAGCCTACCATTAGGCAACTAATACCATGAAATTCCACAATGCATCAATCTTCTTGCATCTTTCTTCTTATCTTCTGATTTTTCATTTTTCACCTATTTTCTTGGAATTTTTAGTATTTTTGATGTTTGTAAGTAAAACATGTTTAAAAACCTTCTGAGCTTATACAAACTCATGAGTAACCTAAATTTAACTCAATGAGACATCAAACAACATCTTTTAACTAGAATCAAGCTAAAATGGAAATTTAGGAAATTTGAAGTAAAAACTGAATTGAACACAAGAAACTTGGACATATGATTAAATAAACTTTTGGAATACACTAATGATACTGAGGATACAATTGAGAATGAAAATTACATTTCTAAAACTAAAGCTACATTACATTCGACATTCATTAATTTTGCTAAAAAACTACACTAGTTAACTACTACTTCCATCTCCTTTTTTTCTTTACTTTTATAAGTCCCAGAAGGTTTCTCACTCTTTCCCACTTAGCTCTGAGCCCTAGGATTGCTTGACTTGATCTCAGCCGTTCAAACTTGTTTTGGCGCCAAAAATGGAGTTTACCCACTAGCAGGTTGCTTGGAGGGATTTAGGGGCAATAAATGCTCATTGTCTTATGTGTTTGGAGGGGGGAACAAGGTATGGGGTGAGTGAGGCGGAGGAGGGGGGTTGAGTGTTGGGTGAGTTGTAGCAGACCAAGTGGTGAGGGAGGTGATGTTTGACTTTGGTTGACCCTGGGAGGGAATAAAAACGGGGTGAGTATATTTTTGGTGTGGGCTGGGTGAATGGTGATGGGCTGAGGGTGTTGGTGATTGGGCTTGGAGTTATAAGGGGATCAGGTTTGTATGTTTGGGTTTGGTTTGGTTAATAATAGTACAAAAGGTCCATTTGGTTTATATATTAATCACAAGGACCAATTATGTAATAACCTGAAAGTTGAGGGCTGCAAATGTAATTTTCACAAAGTTATCAAAAGGATCATTTATGCCATATGTGAATAATAGAAGGGCTAAAGTTACAATTTTCCAAAATTTTAAACCCCGAGGACCATTTATGCAAAATTCCAAATTACGGGGGCCAAACATGTAAACTTTTCAAAACTTTCACCCAGGGACCAATTGTGATAAATTTTGATTTCCCAAGGTCTAAAAATGATTTTTCTTTCAAAAATATCCCACCAGGGACCAAATCTGCCAAAATCTGAAACTCCAGGGACCAAACTGTAAATTCTCAAAACTTTTCCAATTTTTCACCAAAGGACTAAATATGACAATTTATGATTTCAAAATGACCTTTGGTGATAATTTTCCATATTTTGAATGATCAGGGACTAGTTTTGTCATTTTATAAAAGTTGGGGGACTGAAACTGCCAATTTTGCAAACTTTATACGTTTTTCATCTGTTTTTACTCATTTTGCATCTAAAACATATAAAACACAATTTTGAAATATTTTTAGTATTTTGATGCATTTCTGAGTGTTTTTGTATGTTTTGCAGTTCAGATTTGACAAAAAATGATGAGTGTTTGAGCACTCATCATATGCCTTGATCCTCTCCCCCACCGAAACGGTAAATATCACCGCTTGAGGCACCGAAAATGGCTTGCCGATCCACTGGCAACCATGGTTGCCGATCGGTGGCCTTTGCCGACCCACATTCACCGCAAGGTTGCCACCCCCCTAATAGACCACTAGACAGCGTGACTTCATAAAAATGTTTACACGTGTCTAAAAGTTTGAGGATGTTTTTTGTCAAACCAATGTGGTGTTTTACTAGATCAATTTTGTCTTATTTTAAAAAAATCAATCGTAGATCTCACTTTTTTATTCATTTATATATTTTTTGAATAAGACAAAACTAATCTATCAAAACATCATCTCGGTCTAACAAAATGTCACTTCGAACTAGCAAAAAACATCGTCGACTTTTTGGACGCGTGTCAACATTTCTATGAAGTCGCACAATATAATGGTCTATCAAGACATGTTTGGAAATGAGATTTTTTTTACTAGACTGTGGATGCACTTTGATAAAAAAAAAATGATTATATTTGAAATTTACTCTAATTTGTATTGAATATTTGATCCAGTGAAAGTGGTTATGATAATATGATTAATTCAAAAAAGTAAACATGAGTACGCTACTTCTAGACTCCCCTCACATGGGTAGAAAATAATTTTTACATCTTTAATAGTAAATGTAGTATGGCTAGTGTATAGCACAATGGGTAGAAAAGAGTAAACAATTTGGGTGGCCTGCTATGATTATCGATGGCATTTGTAGTACAAACGTGTATATCAGTATATCGGTCTAGCTTGATCGATCCCCTTGAGGCGTGTCTCATTATATAAATTTTTCGGAGGTATCGCCTTTCTTTAGCACCAAAAAGAAGAATACAATTTTCAACTACTCATATAGTTGAGTATGGGATTACCACAAACTTTAACATTCCAAGCATATCGAACACTACCTTCTTCAACACCCTGAGTTATTGTTATACTGATAGAATCCTAATGTCATCTTCATTGATTATTGTCATTCGTAAATTTGCTTTTTAAAACCACAATTGATTGATATTGGACCACCCCTTATGATTGTGGATAAAAATGCAAGTTGTTTAAAATTATTGCACTCCCATTGAGAAAAAGTTGAGGCTTTGAATATCAAGTTACTTGATAGTTAATACATCAACTATATGTTATACTGGTACAATACAATATGTTGCGCGAGTGAGGTAAATTTGTAGATTAAGATGTAATTTTTCTATAAAGATACTTAACATACAATTTATATAAAAAGAATTTGCAATAGTCATGTTTAATCAGTGTTTAGAGCCCCTGCATCATCCCATTCTAGGGTAAAAATAATATTGCATATTTCTTTCAAAAAAAGCCTTCCAAAAACAGTCTACATTGATCTGCTACTGCAAATCCAACAGCAACAAACCTTGTATTACTCGAGTTTATGCACAATCCGCATCAAAAATAAAACCTAGTGTTCTATTTGATCCAGATCATCTTTGTCGCTGTTGTACGTACAGCTTTCGTGGAAGAAATACACATGTCTGACCCTAACATCTTCAACGGGAGAAGCTGCATCATCATTACAAACTCTTTACAGTTAGATTATTAGGAGCTAGTTTGGCCTTGAAAGTACCATTCTACAATAGCTTTTGAGCCTGTTCAACTGCTTTAACGTAGAAGTATATTCTCCAAAGCGTTAAATCGTCCTACAAAGTAATAAGCACTTGATTAATAAAGAATGATAATCTATTAATTTGTTGTGTGACTGAAACATAAAACATGTTTGTATTACCTCCTGTTCCAAATTGACAGTAATATCATGACATGATTGCTTTTCTGGAGGCTTTCCACGTTGCATGATTTCAACAACTCGGTCCAAGTTTTGGGAAGGCAGCTTCTCAATTAATCTACGTAGATGATGCTTTTCTGCAAGGGTCATCTGCCTGAATTCAAGCCATTATAATCAATAATGGGTTAGACCAATTACTTTCATAAAAAGCCTTAACTACAAGTTACATCTCAAAAACAGTCTGTTGCTCAAAATGACACTCTAACCAATAACAAAATGCACAAATCTGAGAAACAAATTGCATGCATTCATTGGGTCAACTTTCACGCCATTAAAACTCATAATTTGAATATGGATCGTGGTTGATTGAATATGGATCAGGTGGAATAGAAGGCAATGAACATACAATATTTAAAACTCATAATTTGGTTGATTGAATACATACCTGCAACTGGAAATGACAAGATCAAGAAGCTCCTCAATTTTTTCCAACATGTGATCAAGCTGAGAATAACACATTTTTCATCAAGTTAGCCACAATTCAATTCTTCATAATAATGTCAAAACATCATAAGTCCAACCAAACTAATATATGCACGATTAAAAATTCGAACTATTGATTCTCCATAATGTACAGTACCGTTGCGGAAATTTCAGCTGCATGCTTCTCCATCTTTTCTTCAACCTTAGGACCTCTGTTTTCCAAAAGGATGTGCAGATCATCATTGACCTGAAAGACGGGGTGAGGGTTAGACAAACGGGATAGATAACTCGTACTTCTATTACTTATGCAAGTAGAATAATTCCTTAATAACTGATGCACACCATCAAAAGAGCAAATGCATACTAAACATTAAACATGCATCCACTATTCCACTCAACTTGTTTCCACTATTAAGCGTGACTTTCGCTTACTAGAAAGTAAGTAAATGACAATATAGTAATCTACCTCGCCATTATCTCTTGAACATGATCCCAAAAACGAATCGTTCATGCCTTGTTTTGAACAATCACCACACAGGGACTGCAGAAACAAAAGACAGAATCAATAACATTCAATATTAGATGACATTGTGAAAAAAGTATGACTTCAGTCACCTTGGTAACATCAGGGTTGCCGTTTTGGTCAATCTTCGCACATTCCCTTTTGTTACACCTGGTTAGTGCAGTCATACCATTCCGTTCATTTGGCGAACCCTGCGTATTTCAATACATGGAGTGAGGAACCATTAAAATTTAAAAGAAAAAAAAATAATATAAAAAATAAAATAAAGATAAACGATATAACCGCAGAATATCTGTTAGTTTACTGCTCTATTAGAGACTAGCAAAAAAAAAAGTTCAAATAATCATCAGGGAGGAACTCTAACTAGATTACCAGAGACAAAAGGCTCTTTAAAAACAGTCTGCTATAATTCACAGAGCCACAACACATATTGGCAGCTTACGAAGGAGAATTTGATTAACAAAAAGAATCGGAATAAGCACGCCACATGGGGAAAGATTGGCATATTGGTTTGATAGATACAACTTCATATCCAGCAAAAAGGAAATTGAGCGCTTATATCGTTATAGTCTGATAAAAGAAACCTTGTGGTTCACGACAGAATTAACTCTCTACTTCAGCATTTAATGAACTAAATGGCTGATATGTGATATATAGAAATTGACAATGAAATAAAAGAAACTAGAAATACCAAAGCATATAAATCTTCAAATGCCTAAAGCCCTAAATCTAATGTCAAAATTCAGTAACGCAGTATACCACTCAAGTATATTCTCAGAATATCTGATTAACAGTAAAGTAGAACAGAATAATTTTGCGTTCGTACAAACAAAATACCTCTTCGGTGAGGTTGCAGCTGTCAGGACTGCCAATCAAAGGTTCATCGACCGAAATCTTAAGTCTCTTCCGTGCGTGAATTTCGGTCTCAGCCTTACTGTCTGCATCCTGATGTCTTGCACAACTCTTTGTTGGTGCCAAAAGACTTCTTAAGTGTTGCATAGCAAATACAGGATCCAGAATCTGCATTGACATATATGTACATAGGTGTTAAGTTGGATAAAAGGTATGATATATATCTGTAAGCCTAGATAACTAAGATAAGGTTGAATAGTTTCAGCCCACATTGTAACTCGCAATAAACTAAACTACCATTACAAACGACTGATTCATGTTCCCTGCTTAAAAAAGACAAATCATGGAAGCGTTCAAAGTTATATACCTAAAAATTCAGCCTCACATTTCATCGGATACTACGTTTGGGGACATTTTACATATAAAAAAGAAAAACATACAACATTTTACATACCTCGTCAACTTCTTTGTTCAAAGCAACAACACTTTGTCGTAGCATTCTAATCAACCTTTCTTTCCTGTGATCCGAAAGACCATCCCCAAGAGCATCACAAAACAACGAATCAAATCCAACCGAATGATTCTTATCACCATCCTTCGCCACCTCCTTGTCCTTGAAACTCCCACTCCCTGCTCCAACCAATCGAGAAGTTCCCACAGTCGGTGCGAAATCGTCTCTATACAAAAGCTCCGATAAACTACTTATATAATACTGAAACATATCCGGTCCCACATTCATCATTGACGATGCATTAACATCCCTTGATATTTCTGACATCGCACAAACTCACCACTCCTGTTACAATAATCACAAAAATAAATTACGTTTTTTTTCCAAATTTTCTAACTTTTTTTCCTCGACTACAATTAACACATGACAGACTTGCAGAATAGTTTTCAAATCACTAACGAAGCAAATCAACTAGAAAATATAATGTCATGCCAAAACACAACCACGAGGTGATGAACATGCATAAAAAGAGAATCTACATACTGCTGGTTTAAGGCGATACATTCATAACACTTTGCCCTAGTTACAAAATAGTGGGTGTTTGGCTAATCTAATTTTCGATAAGCAGCTTATAGCTTATTGGGGTGTTTGTTTAAGCTTATATGTGGGCTTACGAGCTTATTTGATTTCGGCTTATATTTCATAATCCCCAATTTTTCGGCTTATTTTGAGACTTGTGGGCTTATATAAGTTTATCATATCAAATAAACGTATATAAGCCCGCAAGTCTCAAAATAAGCCGAGGCTTATGAAATATAAGACGAAAATAAATAAGCTCGTAAGCCACATAATAAGCTTAAACAAACACCCCCTAAATATCCAACAATCCGGGTCGGGTTCTAATCATACAAAATTAAAAATTCTAGAAGCATAAACAAAACCCTAAGTGGAATAATGCAGTAACAAGAATTAAGAAGATAAACCCTAACCCAAATTTTAAAAAAAAAAAACTAATTATTAAAAAAAACATACCAAAAGAAAGAAAGAAAAAAGAGTGAAGAATTAAAGCGGCGTCGTTTGGTATTCCAGGAATGAACTGATTCGTGCTTTCTGCAACAAAAATGATGATGATGTGAATTTTGTATTAATGAAAATTGTGATTGATTTGGTTAAAGAGAATTGAATTGTGGTTTTCGATGGGAATTTGAATTCTGCTTTTGGTTTGGTTTGGTTTGGTTTGGTTTGATTTGATTGTGGGGGATGAATTTATTTTTACTGTAACTAGTTGGGGTATGTGGATTTGGACATGACTGAGGGGAGATGTATTTGTTTCTTCTGTTTTTCGTAAAATTAGTTTCGTCAATTTATTGCTTACTTTGAACTTCGAACTACTTCAAACTTTCTTTCCGATATTTTCATTTTCTACTTTATCTTTTTCTTTTATGTATTTACTGCGTAAAATAAGAGTTTTACTGTAATTTTTTTTTTAAGTTTTTTTTTTTTTTTTTTTCTTAACCTTGGTAAAATGAAAAAGAGTTTTAGTTACTACCAAGTAGTTATCTATTAGGCTACTCACAGAAGAAGGGGTTGATCGACATTCACGATCGAATCAAACTCGATCGTCCTTGTGTGGCTATTCGGTCGGCCAACGAAAAAAACACAAATAGGTCGTGCACCCGATCTTTTTAATATGTATGAAAAAAAACACAAATTGCAAACAAAAATAAATCAAACATACTAGCTGTTGCATTAAAAAAAAAAACAAAAAAACAAAACAAAAATTTAACACACTATAAATACCACATATTACACACTTCAATTCACAAAATCTCACACTTTTTTCAATTCAAAATGGCTTGTAATAAACTCCCTCGTACCGTCAAACAACTTCAAAAGTGGGTCAAAAACCAAGCCGACAAAGACGACACGGCTCGTCAAGAAGCTATTGTCGAAGTTATTAACAGGTTTGAGCTCGCAAAGGCACTCAAACAACGAATGAGAACACGATACATCAGAGTGCGATCACATCTCTGACGACAGAAAATTTGTGATCGACCATTTTTGTACGATGAATTTCGCAAAGATCATGTCGTTGTTGAGACATTGCGTGGCTGTGTGAGTTAGATACATGCCCAAAAAGCAAACAAGATTTGTTGGAGTTTTGAAGAAAATGTAGAAGCTGCTATGGTTGAACAACAACGACGACGACGACGGCGGCGGCGAACAACGATGACGACCGACGATAACAACAACAACAATTTGTGCAAGGTGCATCAAGTTCATTTGCACCAAGAGTTGTTGAGCAACAACAACAACAACCTCATCTTGATCACTTTCAGCTAAGTTTTGAGGAAAATGTGGCAGCTGATGATGATGGCTTGAACTCTGAGAAGGAGCGGGAGCTGAGCAGGTTGGAAGCTCAGTTAGAAGCAGAGAAGTTTGCGAACTACTCTGCGTACGACGACGGTTATGACTCCAACAACTCTCAAACCTAGTATCACCCAGATTATAATTGAAGTTTATGTGATGTTTAAGTTTATGTTTTCAATCGATGTACTATTTTAATTACTAATGAAGTTAATGTTTTAATTATTAAGTTTGTAGTTTAAAATGTTTAAAAAAATAATAATTGAACTTGGTCACCCTTACTGGGGCACCTAATCGCCTACAGGTCGCTAGAGAGAGAAAGCTGACGTGACAGGGAAAAATAAAAGGATTGAGTCCCCTTACTGTGAGTAGCCTTAAGGTCATTTGGTTTGTAGTTGGGTTTGGAATTAATTTGAATTTGAAATGGGATTTGAATCTCGTATGAAAAAAAGTGATCGAGAGAGAAAAATTAATAATTATCTATACTACATATAAAGCATTGATTACTCTCTTCAAAATTTTAAGACTTATAAGAAATTAAGCATGGTTTACAACACTTTAATACACAAAATTTTCAGACTTACAACAAAATAAGCATAGTGTACAACAAAATAAGTATGATGTAATTTTCAGACTTACAACATTAATGCTATTAAAATGGTCAACGTTATTAATGACTATAATGACTACTACTTACAAGAAAAGAAACATAGTGTACAACACTTTAATGCATATAATACTTAAACGTACAAGATAAGAAGCATAGTGTACAACAAAACACCATATTAATGCTATTTAATTAGTCAATTAATTTACTAGTCAATAAATACAATTAATACAGTTATTAAAACACATTTCACATAAGAAATACAAATTATCAAGCATATAATACAACCAAATTAAATACAATTCTTGCATTAAATTTCACTAATACAAATAATAAAGCACATTATACAAATATTCAAGCCCGAACGGGCAACAGGCCAAATGGGCTTGAGCCCGAACAGGCAGGGCCAACTGGTTCGAGCCCGAACGGGCACGAGCTATACGAAATTCTTGATATCCGTAAATTTACTGTCAAAAAGAAAATAATAAATTAAAATACATGATTCACCGAAAAATTTTATTTCAGGGTACCCGCCGCCGCAACGTGCTGGTACCCTGTTAGTTTAAATTATGTATTAGTTTGAAAATGAAAAAATAAAAAAGTAAAACTAACAATAAACAAACATGTGGTTGAAAATTTTAAAGAAATAAAAGATAAAATTTAATTGGTTGTGTTAATACAAATAAACCTTAAAAACGTTTATTTATATTTTACGATCTTCTAATATTTGTCGAAAACAAATGTAAAATTATTTTAACAAGATATACGAAATATGTAAGCTTTGAGCCAAAAGTTTACTAATTCATTTCATTAAACAAATAAACCTTAAACATATTTAGTTAACAAGTTTACAGAAAACAAAAACCATTTTATAAAAACACTTAAGTAACTTAGTTACTTACATTTTATAAAATACATGTTACTTGTAAAAATAAACTATGAAAGACTTGGACTATCCATGACCCAAAACCAAGTCCATAACCCATAACCCATGGAACAGATCCATAACCCATAACTCATTGCATGACATCATGCATGACTTCATAATGGGTAAAACCCATGATCTGTGACCCAAAGTCCATAACCCATAACCCAAAGTCAATAACCCATGACTCAAGATGTCCTTGACATCATGCATGACATCACATGAACCATGGATCATTACCCATAACCCAAAACTCGAAATTGTAACCCAAAATCCGAACTGTTGATACCAGATGGCCGGACCCTGGGTTTACACTAGCCGGATCCTTGTGGAAAGGGATCCGGTGGAACGGGGTGAACAGTGATCACATTTGCTTATAAATAGTGAGCCATTTTCTCTTATTCCTCACCCCTTTTTAGACATATCTTCTCTCTATGTTCTAAACTCTCTAACCTCAGATCTAAGGATCTTTCTATGTAGTCTTTCTTTGTGTATGTTCCTTCTAAAAGGCAAGATCACGGCCTCTCGAAGACTTGCAAGCTTGTGACATGAGTTGCTATGATTCTTTCTTTTCCAAGATCACATATGTACATCTTGTTCTTTCTTCTTCTCACAGGGTGTTGTAGATATGTTGAGTCGTTAGGTGTAAAAAGGACGTTGGTTCCTTTAGTTGTGTTGTGCTAGTTATGTTGGTTTGGTCCGCCGTGCTAAGGACTCGGTATCTAGCCTTGTACCCGATAAAGTGTAGGCGACGAAGGTTTTGCTCTACCTCGTGGAAGAGCTCGGTATTTAGCTTCGTATCGGATAAAGTGTAAGCGGCGTTGTGAATGCTTCTCCGCCGGTGAAAGGAGTTAGTCTTGTGTAGTGTCTACGGAACTCTCGAGTTGGGTATCCATGGAGTCGAGTAGGGCAATGAAGGTGTCTTTGTAGTCAAACCACTATAAATACTTGTGTTGTGGTTGTGTCTCTCTAACTCAATCTCGTAGTTTAATTTATATGTTTTTATTACTATCAATATCCAACACGTCAAAACTAGATTGACATAAGTCGATCTATAAACTTTAAAAAGAAGTTTTAATTGGTAAAACTATTCCTCTAGTTTTCTACAGGTTGATATCACCAAAAGACACTAGTAGTGTAACTCCCCCAAAATTATCGAAACAAAAGATTGTGTCACTGGGTATTACTTCATAGCATATAGTACAAGTTACAGAAAACGACTCTAAATGAGAAGTTTTGAAATAAATTATCATTCGATATAAAATATCAGAGTTTATAAGAGGTCCCACAAGTTTGCAATATGTACAACATAAAAGTTGTAAAGTTTTTCGAATGATAATATATGCATGGTCTTCAAAATGTTTTCCGTGCACCTTCACATGCCAGCTAATTCCTTTCGTACCTGAGATAAACATGCTAAAAAGTCAACACAAAGGTTGAGTGAATTCATAGATTTATAGTAAAGCAGATGATCACAAGATTGCAAGTTTAATAAACAGTGGTTTACGTTATTATCCACATAGGACTAAGTTCATAAAGAGCATGATTTTCACACACAACTGAGTGCATAAAGAGCACGATTTCCACATAGGACTATGGATGCAAAAAGCACGTGTAGAACCGTAAAGGGGGGTGAATATGGTTTCTTAGGCTTTTAAGAAATTTAAAAACTTTAAGCCTCCAAGAAAACCAAGTGGTTGTATAATCAATCCAAACAACCACACACACAACCAAAGTATATAAAGTGAGTAAAGAAAGACACCACGATATATATTGGTTCGGGATGGGGGGTTTATACCATCCGTACATCCAGTTGCGAATCCGCGACTCTGATACTATTCACTAGTATAATCCTTTTGGTGGACTACAAATCGTTACAATTCACTCCACCAATATTCACCAATATTGATGCTCACAAAGAAGGAGTTACTCCCCAACGGTATTCCGCCCTCAGAAACCACCCAAAAGAATCTCACGATTCGACTTTACCTAAGGGTCACCAAGACCACTACCAAGACTTCCCACCGGAAGTATCAAACCCCAATTAGATCCCCAATGATCTAGGATTGGTCACCAAGACACAAGACTTCCCTTACAAACAAATGAATGAATGATTAAGTGTTTGTTTAATCAAGCCCTAACCTAACCTAGTGACTCGATTCTAGTAGAAAGGGTATAGATAAGAAGACCCTCGACACAATCACAATAGTGGATTAGGTTCTTGTGATTCTTCCCTTGCAAAGAGATGTGTTCTTCCAAAGATGTTAGTATGAAAATCAAGAACACAAGATTAGAGATATAAAGATAGAGAGATTTGAGAGTGTTTAGAAAGAAAGAATCTAGAGAGAAACAATAATGGCAAGGGGTGAGGAATACAAGAGGCAAGGGTGGTATTTATAGGCCAAGAACCCAACTTGGGAAAATTTTACCGAGGCCGGCGCGCTGCCCACATGTTGACGCTTGGGTGACGCGCCAGACACTCTGGGAAAAATTTCCCAAAGCTTTGGGTGTTGGCTTATAAATACCTTACCTTGCTAAACCCCTATTTGTACTTCACACTAAACCTTAACATTAATCATTCTAAGGTTTACCAACTCAAATAGCCAATTTGGAAATCATTTGTGAAGTGTTTAAAGAGAAAGCAAATTACCAAGGGTATAAAGTGTATATAGGGTAATTTGGAAGGGGTTGAAATGTATCTCCTCACATGGCATAGAAAAGAGAGAAAGAGTATGCCAAGGAATATTCCAATGCTTGGGGGGAAGAATGAGATGGAGGGTTGAGATGAAATGGTTTGAATTGGATGGTGGTGATCAAAGGGAGCCTCCATTGGTTTTCAAACAATTTGGCATGTGTTGAATGTGGATGGTTGAGATGAGTTCATTTGAAATGAATGGTTAGGATCAAGGATGCCTTGTGTTTGGATTGAAAGAGGATATTCCAAGGGAATATGATTTGCATGGGGGGAAAGGAGATATCAATGGTTGAGATGGTTTTGGTTTGAAATAAATGGCTTGGATTAAACACATGTGGTGGTATAGAGAAGAGATTGGATGGATGGTTGAGATGTGTTTCATTTGAATTCAATGGCTTAGATTAGATGGAGCCTCTTTGGAATTTAAACAATTCCTATGTGTTGAAAATGAAGGGTTAGGATGTGTTGTAAGGGAATGGATGGTTTAGATGTAGTGTGTAAGGGAATATGTAAGAGTGTAAGAGATTGTGTAAGAGAATATTTGATTTGGATATGATTGGATTTGTCTTTAGTAGAGATGAGATTAAGAGAGGATTAAGACATAATCTAATTGTCATTAAGAAGAAAATGTTTAGACAATTAAGATTATGAGTTGAGAAAATCATAGGTTACTTATAAGTTCAAGTAACACAACGTCGAGAATCCATAGGTTCATATCTCGTGACTTTCCACGGCTCGACATTCTCAACTAATACCTTGGTTCAAACAAGTTAAGTGCTTTGCCTTGATGTAAAGCGTAACCCAAGTGGGAAAGGATGCGTTTACACAAAGTAACCTTTGACTTAGTTTGACCAATAAGGGAGTAAACCTGTTACG
Source organism: Artemisia argyi (assembly GCA_030686995.1). NCBI lineage: Eukaryota > Viridiplantae > Streptophyta > Magnoliopsida > Asterales > Asteraceae > Artemisia > Artemisia argyi. The sequence goes on from CM060701.1 coordinate 196,757,177, forward strand.
TAATTAGAGAAGACGTAAGCACAGGATATGAGCATATGGATGCTTCAACACGATGTTACGTGAAATATTTAAGCTCCCTAAGTTTAGAAAAGTCTTGGCTAGAGGCAATAGTTAGAAAACATGAGTTGGCGTTTTCCCGTAAATGGGTACTTTAAAAGTTGGATCTCTCAAGTCTCAAAACTCGTTTCGAGTGTTCTCAATTAAGCACATAACATATTCATACCTGTATTGAAAGATCCACATTTGTCGGGTAAGGGGAAAGCTGACTTTCAAAATTAGTCCGGAACCATACAGACTCCTGGCGCGTCACCCGCGCGTTGACGCGCGGGCAGCGCGCCAGGAGCAGACATTGGCTCCGGCGATTTTGAGCTAAAGTTTGTTATTTTATGTGTTTCGATGGTTTATTTGTCATCATTAAAACATAAAGAGATCTTGATCATGCTGCCTTAACAATCTCTCCCTTTTTGATGATGACAAATAAAAACCGAAAACAAATAAAATTACAAAACTTAGTGAAGACAAAGCGCGCCTTTGGTGTAGCTTACGTCTTGAACTTTGCCTTGTAATTTTGGTGAAGCCTTTATCATTTCTTGAATGGTTTTCACGCTCTTACTTTCTTTCTTCCCCTTTTGTCGAATCAAAAAGGCGGGACTTCCAATCAAGCCAGGTTTAGAACTTGGGCCTGTGGGAAAAATGAGCTAGCTGGTATGTACACCCGAATGTGCTCCCCCTTGAATATAGCTCCCCCTAGATCGTTGCTCCCCCTTGTTGCAAGGCGGGGATCCATGGGTCAAGAGCCTCACCTTTGCGGTGGCCTAGCTACACATAGAAATCATAACATGCAACCAATAAGAAATCCTCACATGTGAAAGTTCTAAGGTGAGTTAGGTGACCATTTGGAAACTAGCAACATGGGTTAGTTCCATATAATAATACATATATGTGTGTGTATGTGTTTGTCCACTTTAATTAGATTTTATAAGATTATCCCTTTATGACTTTTATAGACCGAATGATGAGCAAGAGCAATACTATATATGCATAAATTCATATGAGTATAAACATAACACAAGCATTTTATTTCATAGAAGAAACATGGGTCATACAACCAACAAAGTAACAACACTTAAAATATCCTAGAACTCCTAGGAAAAACTACAACATCTTATGGATAGAACTTAAAACTCAAGAGAGTCCATTGTGAAAGATTCCTCCATTGAGGTCACATCATCAACTTCAATCATTCTAGAATGATCATTTGGGTACTTGCACTTATTGTGATCAAAGATGTGTGACAAGAGTCTAGCATATGGAAGTGGCTTCTTATTGTAGTCCAAAGCTTCCATTCGTTTTGCTATAAAGTAAGAAAAGTTGAAAGGAGTCTTGGTCATAATACAATAGAGCATGTACCCAACAATGATGGGTATCTTTTCTTGAGGTTCCACCTCCATAAACACATTCTTCAACAACACCTCCGCCCAAGGCATCAATTTGACATGAAGTTGATATTTGTTCCAATGTTCGAATAGAGTCTTCACACAATGGTGGTAGTCGGGTTGTAGAATGGTATTTTGAATGATGACGGCATGAATTGGGGCCACGAGAGCATAAGTGCTCGGATGATAGTGCCTTATATCCATGAAGTCCTCCGTCTTAGTGGACCTTGTATAGAACAAGTTCCCTTTAGAACACAAATTCAAAACCTTTCCCAACTTCTTTAAGCTCCATGCATACCCATGCCCATACATACGAAAATTGAGGGTAAGAGAAGGTTGATCTAGATATAACCTAGCATAAAATTTTTGAAGGTGCCTAGGATAAATTTCGATGGGTAGGTCACGAACTAAGGAGAAGGCATTAGCTTTGATGAATGGTTTTCTCATATCGGTGGCACACATGAAATTTTTATCGCATTCGCGACCTTCACGAAATTCACGGTACACAAATGGTTCATACACATTAGTTTCGTTTGACTCGTCAACACGTTTCATGAAAAACTTAGTTGCCATTTTTGAAAAGAAGATTAGTGTATTTAAGAAGGAGGAAGGTTGTGATGAAGATATGTGATACAAAGTTACTCCTTTTATAGCCAATTAGTATGAATTAGGTATGTTTAAGGAGGATCTATAGTCCAAAGGATAATCATTCTTAGTACTAAGAATCTTAGTACAAGATGAGTTGAAAGAAAGTGGTGTATGGGAAAGACAATTATTCTTGTATGGGAAAGACAATTATTCTTGTATGATATGAGTGATTAGGATTGAGCTAGTTATGAGTTTGGTTGGATTTGAATGCTAATGTTAGATCCTATGGTAATTGCATGCATTCTTTACAAAAGATATGCATGAATTTATCATGGTTGATGAGTGAAGATCAAGTTGCATCAAATCTTTGGAAAATGACTTTATCAAACACCATTTTGAACCTACAACTACCCGATACATGAACCAAGTACAAGCATTTCATGTAGGATATTCAATTAGTGTAGTTATATGTGTATGATCATTAAGTGCTTCTTTATTTTAGGTACACAAGCTAGATCTTATGAACCATCACACATTGTATAGAAGTCAACACACAATACATGATATCTTCGGTTCATAGTTCATTGTGTAGTGTGTCGATATAAATAACCCTTATGTGTTACTTGCATTAACACCATAAGTTCCTAAGATCTCGGACAAAGAACTTAGCTTATTTAGTCTATTCACTGGATATTTTAGTTTGTTATGCAATACCATACCGAATTCGATTCATAGGAATTCTCTTCAACTATGTAAATAGTTCGTATGTTTGCACAAAATCCTTCATTTCTCTTCTTTCCTAAACACAAAGCATGCCATATTCACATAAATTGAACAAGTAGATGTAGATGTGCATCCTCCAACATGATTGTGAGTCGTAATTTGAAGTTTTATCTAATCTTGGTATTTTGACACAAATGACTTTCAATCTTATCAAGATATTCTTTGTGTTAAAGTTTCTTGTTCATTTCACATAATATAGACATGTAGAATCTTGGATATTATCAATCATAGTTTGAATAATGAGTTGATAGATATCTTTCTTCTAGGAAGACATTTACTAGGCTTCCATCCATGCCTCCATATAAGTCTTAATCATGTAAGCTCTAATAGCACCTAAAGATTGTTCTCCTAAGATGCATGTTTAAGCATCAAACCCTATCACAAAGCAATTTGGACTCTTGAAAATGTCATGCCAAAACTTAGACTTATTTGTTTTGTGTCCTAAGTGTCCTTTTGTTCAGGTCACCAATGACTTGTTGTATAGGATGACCCCTCGCTTCTCTCACTTCCTTAGGATTGCCTTCATCCGAAACATTAACTTGTAATTTTGGCGACCTTTCTTGATTTTGAACTAAAGGTTCATTGATCACATCATCTTTTACCGAAGGAGATGATTTAAGCTCGAGCATGCTCTCATTTAAGGTCACATTGAGAGATTCCTCAATCCTCATTGTTTTCTTGTTAAGCACTATGTATGCTTTATTAGTGTTGGGAATAAAATGCACAAGTTAAGAGTCTGCCAGAAGAGCCTGCCAAATGATGGTTAAGCCTGCCTCTTCAGTTTTGTTGATGTTGAAGATACACTAACAGTACCTTCTGGGTAAGAAGGTACTACTAGTTAAAGAAGGTCCTGCCAGTTTTAACGACAAGTTGTTATATTTTATTTAGAGATATTTAGTTGTATTATTAGTCTTTGTACAAAGTTATACGTTAAGTAGAAGTAGTACAGAAGTCTCAGTAGATATAATGGAGTGTTTTACCTTGAAAGGTGTAATATTAGGATAAGATAAGTCTCTAATATATTATATTAAGCAACTTGACAACTTGTAATAAGGGCTCCTTATACTACAAAAGGAACCCTTAAGTCACCTTCTTAGACATTGACTTTCATAGATTTCCATGCATAACTTCCATCTTTAAATCCTTTCCACGTATCTAAGATTCAAGGTTACATTTGTAATCCTGGTGATAGTTTAGATCACCCGTATTATTTCATAAATAATATTGAATCGTTTTGTGTTATTCATGTTGTGTTCATCATTATTCACGTTTACTTATTCACCACCTTTGTTCCTTTAGTGTGTTTTAGTAAATTCCGCGTGCTAAATCACATTCATTCATAAATATCCCAAACACATTACTAAGACTAACATTTCAAGTGTTTACACAAATCCTTCCACAAGTGGTATCATAGCAAGGCTGATATTTACGACATAAAAGAACAAAGCAAAAATGGATGTTGAGCACATTCAAACCAATGTGGCTGCAAAACTTCCATTACTCAAACAGAATGAGTTTGAGATGTAGAGACTGAGGGTTGAACAATACTTCCAAGTGCAAGACTATGCACTTTAGGAGATTATTGAAGAAGAAAACTCATTTAAACCAGTAACCACCACCTCCACAGTAAATGATGCACTTGTCACAACTGTGCAAGTAAACCCAACAACCGCAGAAGAAAGAATCCAAAAGAGAAATGATCTTAAAGCCAGGAGTATGCTTCTCATGTCTATTCCAAATGATCAGCTCTTAATCTTTAACAAGTACAAATGTGCTAAAACCCTTTTTCAAGCTATTGTGGCTAGATTTGGTGGTAATGATGCCACCAAGAAAACTCATAAAACACTTTTTAAAAAACAGTTTGAAAACTTTTCAGCCACAACAAATGAGTCTTTGGACAGCATGTTCAATAGACTACAAAAGCTTTCTAGTTAGTGAGCCATTCATGAGGTGATAATATCTCAAGAAGACCTAAACTCCAAATTCCTTAGAAGTCTACCCTCTGAATGGGCCATGCATGTCATTGTCTGGAAAAACAAACCAGATATTGATTCCATGAGTCTCAATGATCTTTACAGCAACTTTAAAATAGTAGAGCATGAACTGAAGAAGTCTACCAGTTCAAGCTCAGGAAATATGGCATTTGTGTCATCTCATGGTACTTCCAAGAAAGTTGATGAAGAAAAAGATGGTAGAGAAGAAGGTACTGCCAACACAAATTTTGGTACTGCCAGTACTTCCAGCAGTACCAAAACCATTTTAGATGAAACAATTGGTTGTGCTTTCCTAACATCACAACACAATGGTTCCACATTGACCTTTGAAGATCTTCAAGAGATCAGTGATGATGATCTTGAAGAAATTGACATAAAATGGCAGCTTTCACTTCTTAGCATGAGGGCTAAGAAATATTTAATGAGGACTGTAAAGAAGATTGTCATAAATGGCAATGAACCTACTGGGTATGACAAGTCTAAAGTGGAGTGCTACAACTGCCACATGAAGGGTCACTACTCAAGAGAATGTAGAAGACCAAAGAAGCAGGGTGATAAGGGAAGAGGTTTTGAGAACAAGAACAGGGGAAACAATGAGAACAAGAGCAAAGAAGTTGACATCACTGAAACAAAAGCTATGGTAGCTATTGATGGGATGGGTTTTGATTGGAGCTTTATGGGTGAAGAAGAGTCAGCTTCAAATGAAATGGCTTTAATGGCTCTCTCCAATCCTGAGGTATAAATTACTAAATGTTCTGCTACTTGTGAAGCTTTTAAAGAATTATAAATCTTAAGAAAACTTTATGATGAACTGAAAGTAGAAGAAAGAAAAACTCATCAAGACCTAGTTAATCATAAGTGTGGTATGACCAAACTTGAAAAGCAGATAATTCACTTTAGAGAAAATGAACTCACCTTTTCTGACACAAAAGCTATTCTTAATAGAGACATATTTTTTAAAGATGCTGAAATAAACCTGTTAAGAACTGAGTTTGCTAAAGTGAAACAAGCAAAAGATAATATTCAACTAACTGTTACAACATTAGAAAATGCTTCTGCATGTACTAAAAGTATAGTTGAAAACCAAATAAACAAGAAAATAAAATCTGGGATTGGATACAACACATGTCCACCTCCTTACAGAGGAATTCCCTGTCCCCCAGGTTTAGATCTTGCTGAATCAGGTTTACATGAACTCTCTCATAAACCACTAGAAAAAGTAAAACCTGTAGAAAATAGTGAACCTTTTGAGAGTGCAAGTGATACTTCACTTTTCAAAGAAAAGGTGATCACTGATAAGAGCTCAGATAATACATCTAGTGAAGGTTGGACATCTAATGAGAATGAAAAAGAGACTGTTTCATTGAAAGGAAACAAAGTAGGACCAACCAGTCCTAAAAGTGTAGAAAGTATTACAAAGACTAAAGTTGTTCTAAAACAGTTGAATGTTGTGCTAAATGTAATAGCAAACCTAGAGGTAGTCAGAGAAATTGGAACAATCTTAAGTCACACCAACTTGGTGATAACTTTGTTTTGTACAATAAGGCATGCTATTACTGTGGTAGTTTTAATCATACTCATGCTTATTGTAACAATTGGGTTTCTGGGAGTACATCAAGGTCTAAAACAAATAAAACAAACCCCAGAAAAGGTTTTGTGAAATCTAACACACCAAAAGTCAATCATAATGTTAGACCAAATGAGCCTGTTTACCCAAAATTCACTACTAAGGGTGCAAGTAATACTTTCAAACATACAACAAGAGTTGTGAAAAGTCTCATTGAAAGTAATTATGTGGTTAAAACACAAAATTAGAGACCAAAACCAAAAGGTCCTGCTAGACCAAATGATCCTGCTAGACCTAAAGGTACTGCCAAATTTGGTACTGTTAGACCAAAAACCACAAAATGTGTTAAAAATGAAAATGCTGTTAAGTCCTCAGCATGTTGGATTTGGAGACCACTCCAATCAAATGGTGCATCAACAGTCCTAAAGAGGTTTGATTACATTGATGCACGAGGCAAACCCAAGTCAGTCATGCTTGGGTACCCCAAGGAAACTAATATGTGTATACATGTGCAGGAACATTCAAATGATATTGCTGATCAAGGATATGTAGATAGTGGATGTTCAAGGCACATGACAGGCAACATGTCTTACCTCACAAACTTCAAATCATTTGATGGAGGATATGTTACCTTTGGGGGAGGAATCAAAGGAAAGATTACTGGTAAAGGTACAATTAAAACCAGTAAATTAGATTTTGAAAATGTGTACTTTGTGAAAGAACTACAGTTTAATCTCTTAAGTGTCTCACAAATGTGTGACACAAAGAACAATGTTCTTTTTACTGACACTGAATGCATTGTACTTTCTCCTGATTTTAAAATTCCTGATGAAAGTCAGATTCTTCTTAAAATCCCTAGAAAGAACAATATGTACATTGTTGATTTAAAGAACATTGTTCCTAAAGAGAGTTTAACATGTCTAGTAGCAAAAGCCTCATTGGATGAATCTATGCTTTGGCATAGAAGACTTGGTCATGTAAACTTTAAAACAATCAATACAATTGCAAAATATGATTTGGTTAGAGGTTTACCCAAAAAGATTTTTCAAAATGACCAAACCTGTGTTGATTGTCTAAAAGGCAAACAACATAGAGCTTCTTGTAAGCCCAAGACCCATAACTCAATTTCTCAAGCTTTATACATGCTTCATATGGACCTTTTTGGTCCTACATCTGTGAATAGCTTGAATGGTAAAAGATATTGTCTTGTAGTTACTGATGATTATAGCAGATTTTCTTGGGTTTTCTTTTTAAGAACTAAGGATGAAACAAGTGAGATCCTTAAGTCCTACATTACAGGGATAGAAAACCAAATTGATAAGAAAGTAAAAGTAATTAGATGTGACAATGGGAGAGAATTCAAGAATAGAGTTATGGATGAATTTTGCAAAGAAAAAGGAATAAAAAGAGAATATAGTGTAGCTAGAACCCCACAGCAAAATGGAGTAGCAGAAAGGAAAAATAAAACTCTTATAGAGGCTGCTAGAACAATGCTAGTAGACTCTAAGTTGCCTATTTTATTTTGGGCTAAAGCTGTAGGTACTGCTTGTTATGTGCAGAATAGGGTTCTTGTGATTAAACCTCATAGAAAGACTCCTTATGAACTTTTGTTTGGTAGAACACCATCTCTAAGTTTTATGAGACCTTTTGGATGTGATGTCACTATTCTCAATACCAAAGATCATCTAGGAAAGTTTGAAGGAAAAGCTAATGAAGGCTACATGATAGGGTATTCTTTGCAAAGTAAGGCCTATAGGGTGTATAATAGATGCACTAGGCTAGTGGAAGAAAACCTGCACATAGAGTTTCAAGAAAAACTACCAAATGTTGCAGGCATTGGACCAGATTGGTGTTTTGACATTGATAAGCTTTCAGAATCTATGAATTATGTGCCTATCACAGGTACAAATACTAATGATAATGCAGGTCTTGAAGACAATGTTGAAACAACTGAGGATCAAGATTACATCTTGATGCCAATTTAGACAGGATTGGATTCATCTTCAAGTCATGAAGAGCCTTCAAATACAACAAATGAAGGAGTTGAAGATGATCATGGAACTCAAGATCAAGGGAATCAAGAAAATTCTGAAAATGAAAATGGTACTGCCAATTCACAAGATGGTACTGCCAATTCAATAGATGGTACTGCCAGTTCACAAATTGGTCCTGCTGAACCATTAAATGTTCTATCAGATGATTCCTTGCCAGAAGATGTAGGGATTGGAAACCTTCCAACTTCCTATGATGTTCCTATAACACACAACACAAGAATTCTCAAAGATCACTCCATTGATAATGTGATTGGCAGCATTGATTCTGGTGTTAAAACAAGAACTCAAGTCTTATCTTCAGACAAAGATGGGTTTGTCCTAGCTGTGTATGAAGAAAAGAACCATGAAGTTGCCCACATATGCCTGTTTTCATGCTTTCTCTCACAAGTAGAACCCAAAAACATTACAAAAGCCTTAGATGATTCAAGCTGGGTTGAAGCAATGCAAGAAGAGCTACTTCAATTCAAACTTTAGAAGGTTTGGGTAATGGTTGATTTGCCCAAAGGTTACAGGGCAATTGGAACCAAATGGGTTTTCAGGAATAAGAAAGATGAAAGGGGAATAGTGATAAAAAAAACAAAGCCAGATTGGTGGCCCAAGGGTATACTCAAGAAGAAGGAGTGGATTATGAAGAAGTTTTTGGTCCAGTTGCAAGAATTGAAGCAATTAGGCTATTCTTGGCCTATGCTTCTTTCATAGGATTCACTGTCTAGTAAATGGATGTCAAAAGTGCCTTTTTATATGGTACAATTGAAGAAGAGGTGTATGTTACTCAACCTCCAGGCTTCATTGATGCAGAATATCCAGACAAGGTGTACAAGGTTACCAAAGCTCTTTATGGTCTACACCAAGCTCCTATGGCATGGTATGAAACATTGGCTTTCTATTTATTGGAAAATGGATTTCAAAGAGGCAAGATTGATCCAACTTTGTTCATCAAAAGAACCAAGAAAGACATCTTGCTGGTGCAGATTTATGTTGATGACATTATCTTTGGATTTACAAATCAGGAGTTGTGTGTGGAGTTTGAAAAACTTATGCATAGTAAGTTTGAAATGAGTTCCATGGGGGAACTTACTTTCTTTCTGGGTCTCCAAGTGAAACAATCAAATGAAGGCATATTTATCTGCCAAGATAAGTATGTAGCAGAGATCCTAAGGAAATTTGGGTTTGCAGATTCAAAGGTTGCAAGTACACCAATGGATCCAGAAAAGGGGTTACTCAAAGATGCTAAGGGTGAAGATGTTGATGTGCACAACTACAGATCAATGATTGGGTCCCTGATGTACCTTACATCATCAAGACCAGATATCATGTTCTCAGTGTGTGTATGTGCAAGATTTCAAGTAAATCCAAAAGTTTCTCATCTCACAGCAGTCAAAAGGATCTTCAGATACCTCAAGGGTCAACCTAGGTTGGGTCTATGGTATCTAAGGGAATCATCTTTTGATTTGGTAGCTTATTCAGATAGTGACTATGCTGGTGCAACCCTAGACAGAAAATCCACAACTGGTGGATGTCAATTTTTTGGCTGCAGACTCATATCATGGCAATGCAAGAAGCAAACAATGGTGGCCAATTCTACAACTGAAGCAGAATATGTTGCAAGTGCAAGTTGTTGTGGCCAAGTTCTTTGGATCCAGAATCAGTTGCTTGACTATGGGTACAATTTTCTTAACACCATTATTTACATTGACAATAGCAGTACTATTTGTATCATTAAAAATCCAGTTCAACATTCAAAAACAAAACACATTGAAATCAGACACCATTTCATAAGAGATTGCAATGAGAAAAGGTTAATACAAGTTGTCAAAATTGATTCTGAAAAGAATTTTGCAGACCTTCTCACCAAAGCTTTTGATTTAGGTAGGTTTAAATACCTGGTAGCAGGTATTGGTATGATAAATCTTTGAAAAACATGTGTTTTTGTATATAAAATAAACAAGTTCTGACCTTTAAAATGGTACTGCTAGTTAGTCATAAGGTACTGTCAGTGCATAATTAGTACTGCTAGTTCAAAGTTTGCTCTGTTTTTGCTTATCTTGATGTTTAAATGTTAACAATGCTATAAAACAAGTGCTTTGCACTCTGTTCTTTTGGTCTACAGCTAACCATTTCAGGTTACTCAAGATTGCTAACAAAATCAGGATGTGGAAATGGTAATCAGTTCACCAAGTTTTTCAAAACTTAAGAGCTGGCTAGTCCAAAGCAAATGGCTATTGGTAAAGACTTCTCAAATCTGTTGATAGCTGATAGTTTGCTAAAAACTATAAGGTAATCAGTTCACCCAGTTTTACAAAACTTAAAGAGCTGACTAGTCCAAAAGCAAACGGCTATTGGTAAAGACTTATCAAATCCGGTGATAGCTGATAGTTTGCTAAAAACTATAAGGGATGTTTACTAAAATTTTAAAGAGACTGCCAAGTTATATTTCTAAAAACAAAGTACTGGCAGTTCAAATTTTAGTACTGGTAGAGTAAAATGGTACTGCTACATAGCCGTTGAGTCTGTCAGGTTAAAAAATATAGCCGTTGTTTTGAAGGGTATTTTTGTGAATTACTCATGTTTTCTTCGAATTAAGGATATAGTTATTATAATAAAAGATCTTTTTGACCGCCTCTTCAATTACTTATCCATATCTTTAATAGTCGGTCAAAAATAATTTTTCTCATAATCAATCCTTATCACAATTCACACTCACCTTTCATCTTCTACCAGTACAACAATAAAATTCCACCATCATAATCAAATTTTTCATCAAACCTTCACCATGGCTCGTCTAAGTTTTGTCAAACGTCACAACCAATTAGCATTTTTGGAAAAGTCTGATGACAATGAAACTTTTCATCAAGTAGTGGATTTTCTAAATAATTCTTATATCAGGTTTGCTTTACTTGTGAATCCCACTATTTTTGAATCTCAAATTTCACAATTTTGGCAAACGGCTAGAGTTAACACTCTTAGAGATGGGATTCAAGAGTTAATGGTCAAAGTGGATGGCAGAACCCTGACTTTTACCGAATCATCCATTAGAAGACATCTTCATTTGGATTATTCAGATGGCATTAGTCAACTGCCTGATGCTAAAATCTTTGAAAATTTGACAAAAATGGGGTATAATGTAACTTCTACAAAGCTTACATTTCTTAAAAAGCATTTTACCCCTCAATGGAGATTTTTGATTCATACCATCCTTCATTGTTTAAGCCAAAAGAAAACCTCATGGGAGCAGTTTAGTAGTAACATGGCTGCAGCTCTCATTCCCTGGCAACAAACAAGAAATTCAACTTTTTAAAATATATTTTTGAATGATTGGTTAAAAATGTGGACAGTGAAACAAAGTTTTTGATGTACCCAAGGTTTATTCAGTGCCTCATCAACAAATCCAAACATTTGTTACTTCCTCCAAACAAACCTTTTAAAACTCCCAAACTTACACACAAGGTGTTTTCAAACATGAAAATTGGTTTTCAAGGAGAAGAAGTACCACTTTTTGAGGAAATGTTATCACAACATTCTGAAGAACCATCCACATCATCTGATCATTCATCACCACACCCATCACCAGTACCATCCATCACACCACCAGTACCATCAGTCACACCACCATCACCAGTACCATTACCATCTCACCATCCAACACAAACACCATCTGCAACATCACCATCATTATCACATCATAACTCACCACCACAATCTCCTCCACAACAAAGTGTAGATGCTCAGACTGTAAGGGAATTAAAAGAGCAAGTGCAGCACTTGCAAACTACTCTTGAAAGTCAAAACAAACATTTTACAGAGATCAACACCAAGTTAGTTAAGAGGGTTGAGAAATTCGAGTTGAAGGTGAAATTGTTGAAGGGTAAAAGAACATCTCAGTTGGTTGTTTCTAGTTCTTCAAGTTCAGATGCAGAAGGTTTGGGTCTCTCTTCCAAAAAGGGGAGGATGGGTAGTTCTAAAAATGAAGAAGAGATTCAATTTCAATTTCATGAAGGAACTCAAGTGATTGATGAAGAGCCTGCTATTCAATAAACAGAGCCTGCTATTCAAGAAAAAGAGCCTGTTAGTGCAAAAGATACTGCTGAAGCAGAGCAAGATACTGCTGAAGCAGAGCAAGAGCCTGCTGGGATTCAGAGGCTATTGGCTATGGAGTTAAAAGGTTCTGATAAAATGTTTTACAAAAGAAAGAGGGGATCACAGCCTCAGGGGAGGCTTCTAGTTTCTGATGAACAATCTGCTGCTCCAAGTCTAGAATCATCACCAAAAGACAAGGGCAAGAAAATTGTGGTTGAAGATGAACCAAAGCCTAAAAAGTTGAAGAAGAAAGAGCAAGCACAATTGGCTGTAGATGAAAGGTTATCCAAACAGCTTCATGAAGAAGAAGTTATGGGGGCTGAAGAAGAATCAAGAATGCTACAAGAAAAGTTTGATGCTCAGCTGCAATACATCATTTCAGTTGATCCAATTGTAAGAGGTGAAGCCTATACTCTGGTGTGTGATGAGTCTCTTAGCTCAGATGAAATGAAAATCAAGCTCAATGATTTCATCACTAGGAAATACAATCAAGAGGCATTGAATGATGTCTATCAGCAGATTCAGAAGAATCAGAAGAAAGGATTTAAAATGCCACATTCTGAAGCAGATCAGAAGAAATTCTTCAAGATATATCTGAAAAGAGAAGTGAACATGAAGGATCATCAACTCAAAAGATTGAAGGAGAGCATATTTGATCAGTATGAAAGCCTAAAGAGAAAAAGATAAGGTTTTTGGAAGAGTTCCCTCAAATCCTCAAGGTATGAATTTTATTCACAAAGAAACTTGGTTATTTTAAAAGGGAATAACAAGTTTAGGGGAGGATTGTTGGGAATAAAATGCACAAGTTAAGAGTCTGCCAGAAAAGCCTGCCAAATGATGGTTAAGCCTGCCTCTTCAGTTTTGTTGATGTTGAAGATACACTAACAGTACCTTCTGGGTAAGAAGGTACTACTAGTTAAAGAAGGTCCTGCCAGTTTTAACGACAAGTTGTTATATTTTATTTAGAGATATTTAGTTGTATTATTAGTCTTTGTACAAAGTTATACGTTAAGTAGAAGTAGTACAGAAGTCTCAGTAGATATAATGGAGTGTTTTACCTTGAAAGGTGTAATATTAGGATAAGATAAGTCTCTAATATATTATATTAAGCAACTTGACAACTTGTAATAAGGGCTCCTTATACTATAAAAGGAACCCTTAAGTCACCTTCTTAGACATTGACTTTCATAGATTTCCATGCATAACTTCCATCTTTAAATCCTTTTCACGTATCTAAGATTCAAGGTTACATTTGTAATCCTGGTGATAGTTTAGATCACCCGTATTATTTCATAAATAATATTGAATCGTTTTGTGTTATTCATGTTGTGTTCATCATTATTCACGTTTACTTATTCACCACCTTTGTTCCTTTAGTGTGTTTTAGTAAATTCCGCGTGCTAAATCACATTCATTCATAAATATCCCAAACACATTACTAAGACTAACATCTCAAGTGTTTACACAAATCCTTCCACAACTAGTTTGAGAGTATCCTAGGAACACACCTTCATACGACTTTGGGTTGAATTTGGTGAGATATTCTTTGGTGTTAAGTATAAATACTTTGCAACCAAATACACTAAAATACTCTAGGGATGGCTTTCTATTCCTAAGTATTTCATAAGGTGTTTTATTAATTACCTTTCTTATGTAGACTCTATTAAAAATGTAACAAGCGGTATCTAGGGCATGACACTGATGAGGCGAAAAATGAACCACTTTTAAGGGGTCATTTAAGCCCGGAATTGAATTTATTTGATCAAATATTGCCCTAAATCGTTCCTTTTGTGATTTTAGGTACTTTGGGAGTAAATTCTGGAAAAGGAAGCAATTCGGACGTTTTTGGAGCATAAAAGTGAAGAAAACGACAAAGACTTAATTTTCCATGCTGAGAACAGTACCTGACGGCGTCAAGAGGAAGATCCTGACGGCGTCAAGAGTAAAAACCATGACGACCCAGTGAAAACCTGACGGCGTCACAATAAGGGCGTCAAGACAATTTTTGGTGACGGCCTGCATAAGGTGTATACATGACGGCGTCAGACCCAGATCTAGGCAGTCCGAGAAACTATTTGGCGGCAAGATGACGGCGTCAGACTTTTGTTCTTGACGCCGTCACCCATCAAAATATATATATAGTTTTCTATTTTTCATTCATAAAGAGAGGAACTTGTGTGGAGAAAACTAAGGCCGAACTTTGTAAACCCTAGGTCATATTTTACAGTATTTTCAAGGGTTTTCACCCCTTGAATCCTTTCATGTTCAATTGAGATAAGTCTTCTCTTAATTCAATCAATATGTCTATGTGTTGTTTGAATATATCTTATGCTTGTCTTGATTTCAACATGCTAGGCTAGATCTATCTTGTGTTTGCTTAGATATAATGAAACCTAGATGTTAATTATGTGTTGATTACTTGTTTATGGTTGTATTGGATGAATGATTTCAATGTTAGGCTTAAGAAAACTGGCAGATCTCCATTGTGTAACATGCTTGAACGTCTTAGGAAACATGAACCGATGTGTACTAGGTTTTATTGGTTGTATTTAATGCATGAGCAAATTCTAGTGATCCCATGTTAGGAGCTTCTTAGCCGGCTCGACATAGGAGTGAAGTAGGCGCTCATAGGATTGGGGTAGTAAGTACGCCACCCCATGAATGGTATTAAGGAATACAATCCGTCATCCACGCAACTATAACAAGTAATTAACATGTAAAAGATATCTAGGGAGTAGTGAAATCTAAGTAAACACAATTCTCCTACATATTGCTCACAACTCTAATTTAATATAGTTTATTTTCATTTTTAGTATTTTATTTTGATTGCATCTTTAGTATTGGGTTAGTTGACTAGCAACTAATTCCGCCCAACTCCTTCAAACCCGAGATTTTTACTTGCTTTCATAAAAATATAAAAATACAAAAAAGAATCATCCCTCATCTCTAGACCAAGTCTTTAGGTTTTCTAATCCTTGCGACACTATTCCTAGCTGAACGATCAATCTCCCGGTACTTGTCATTATACTATACTACATCGATCAGGTACACTGCCTGGTGGGGGTTGTAAGCTTCTCAAGATCCCTTGAGAGGTAAAGCCTGGTGCGATTCCCACGTATCAGACACCAAAACTTTTGTGGAATGGATTGCTCGTCAAGCATTGCACGACTCATCTTTCTTAACTTACGATGTGTTCTTTCAACAATCTCATGCGATTGAGAAGTGAACGGGTCCGATAAGTTATAAGATATTTCATGTTGTTCACAAAAGGTTCCAAATTGCATTTTATCAAATTCGCTAGTATGATTTGTTTTAATTGATACAATTGAACAATCAAGTAGGTTTTCAAGTTTCTTTCTTAAAGTATTAAATTTATTTAAGATTTCATCCTTATTTTCTAAAAAAATTATTCAAGACAATTTGGATAACTATCTATAATCATTAAAGTGTAGAAGTTTCCTTTCTAACATTGAATTGGAGATGGATCATGCAAACCTAAGTGTATTAATTCCAAAACCTTATTTGTTGACTCTTCATGCCTATTTCTATTGCATGCTTTGACCTTGACTCCCTAGATATGTATCACAATAATGCCTTTCAAAACTTAATAATGGTAAATTGCTTACTAGCTACACGGCGAGACCTAACTTCCTAAGCCGAGGCGTTGGGTTATTTACCATATGGTAAATTGCTTACTAGCTTGTCGACAAGACCTAATTTCCTAAGCCGAGGCGTTGGGTTATTTACCGTGTTTGAAATGCATATCATGTTACAAATAATCTAAGATTAACAAGTATACAAGTTGTTTTGTCTATGACCTTTAGCTAGTATGTTACCGTTTTTACTAATAGTGCAATCTACATTGGTAAACATAATACAAAAATCATCATTAAGATTTCTTGTACTACAAAACTTAGAGTTTAAATCGCTACCATGCTCATCATTGGTAAATTCTACAAAGTCATGAAGAGTATTGTTATGGGTGTTTACACAAGAAGTTTTGAGGAAAGTATGGTTTAGCGAAAGCGTTTAATGATGAACCAATTTTACTCAGACATCTGGCGCGTTGATCGCGCGTTGAAGCGTCAGTCAGCGCGTTAGAGTCAGTAACTTTTGGTTTGCAACCTTCTTTTATAAATACAATAGATTTGTCTTGACTTGTAGATTTATTTTTATCATTTTCAGAAAAACCAAGACCTCCCTAGTCATGAAAGGGTTTTTGCTCATGTAACATTTTGTTTAAGTCAATACCACTTTTCTCAAATTTAAGTAGTATCAATTTATGTTCAAGTTTATTAATCTCTTTATTTAGCTTATGTTTATCTGTTGCATGTTTTTCAATATCTCTTAATATGTGTTCATTAAGTTTGATTAGTTCTTCATTTTATTTTTGCAATCTATGAATATCTAAAATATTATTAGATGGAGAAGAGTTAGATAATACCTCAAGGGCTTCAAGTGTCTTGAGACAAGTGACATCACAATGCGGGAGATTTTCTTCCTCATAAACACTCTGAGTTACACCAATGAGTGCAATTTCTTGATCTTTACAATCATCTTTTTCATCATAACATCTAGGTTGCATTGTTGACGTAATGACCTCTTCATCTTCTATATCTTCGTCTTTAGGAACAAGTGAATCGATCTCTTCTTCGGTGATGGCTCTAATGTTATCTAGAAATTCTTCATAAGTATGAAGATCATCAATTATCTTCTCAAAAGATAATTGTCCCAAACTTCTTGTTTCTTCAATCTTTTCTTCTTCAAGTTGCCAATTTTTGGAAGTAGCATGAACAAATTTTTCAATATGATTTTTGCTACAATAACTTGGATCTATTGAGTTCAACCTTGTAGTGATAGCACTGAATCTCATTAGACTAATATCAATAGTTTCATCATTTGAGATAGAGAACTCTTCATATTGTTGAATGAGAGAGTCTATCTTGTTGGCCTTGACTTGTGTAGTATCATGATGAACAAGAAGGAGTAAGTCCCAAATCTCCTTTGGGGTCTTGCACATGTGATGAGTGTCTAAATACTCATCATTTTATACCAATCTGAACTGCCAAAACATACAAAAACACTCAAATATGCATCATAATACTTAAAATATCTTAGAAGTGTGTTTTATATGTTTCAAATACAAAATATGCAAAAAAAGATAAAAAAAACGTACAAAGTTTGCATAATTGGCAGTTTCAGTCCCTCAAGTTTCAAAAGTTGTCAAATCTAGTCCCTGGTAATTCAAAACTTGAAAAATATCATCAAAGGTCCTTAGGGATTCATAAGTTGTCAAGTTAAGTCCTTTAAAGTTAAAAAACTACAAAATGACAACTTTAGTCCCTCAAGTTTCAAAAATGTCAAAATTAGTCCTTAAGGTTTAAAAATGGGAAATTAATAAAATAAACCTTGTACTATTCTTAAATGACAAAATTGGTCCTTATGATAACATTTTGAGAAATTACAACCACTGTCCCTTAAAAATCCAAATTTACATAAATGGTCCCTGGAGTTTGAAAAATTACAGAAAAGGTCCCTGGATATTTTTAAATGGAAAAATCATAAATTTGGTCCTTGGTTTATCATATATTGCAGGTTTGGTCCCTTGGAAGTACTTTGGAAAAATGGCAAACTCAGCCCTTAACTTTGCCCAAATTACATTTTTGGTCCTTGTTAAAATACCACAACCAACCGGACCCCTTTTTATTTAATAAACCCAAAACCAAAGCCTTGTCCAAAAATACACCCCTAGCCCAATCCTTTTCCCAGCCCAAAACACAAAAGCCCACACCCTGAGTATAACTCAGGGTCAAACCCCGTTGACCCCGCCATATACCACTCCCACTGTTCATCACCCTCACCCTCGCCTGAAACCAGCAAAACCAGGTGGTTTTACCACCACCTCCTCACCTTTCAGCTCACCCTAACCCTCCTTTCCACCTCACACACCTATCCCACACCTCATTAAATGCCATTCCCATAATTTTTCACTCCAAACCATACCATATCCTCTGTTTTCTTTCATATCACCACAACTTGCCTAAAAACCTTCCCCTTTGTCCCCTGACACCTCCACAACACTCCAATTATCCTTAATTGTTCACCTTTGGCCCCAAGTTAACGTGTGACACTTTGGCGCCAAAATTGGTTTAAACGGATGAGATTGATTCAGAGAAATTGAGGGCCAAGATTGAAGTGGGAAAAGCTCAAAGTCACACCTGGAACCCTAATTGGAGCTTATAAAAGGAAAGAGAAGCAGAGGAGTGATCTATCTAGTTTAATTTTAAAAAGTGTATGTCGTATTAGTTGTTTTAAAAGTTCAAGTGTAATTTAAGCTTTCAAGTTTCAGTTTAAGCATTCTCAGTGTACTAGTAATCTTTTTAGTTAATAAAAATCAAGTTTGTGTTGTTACCTCAGGTTGTGCAATTTTCAAGTTCATATCAAATTTCTCAATAAAGCCTAATGTTGTTTGTAGTGGATGGTAAGGATCAATAAGTACACATAAGCTCCTAAGAAGCTCAAATAAGCTTTTAGTAATCTACAAATCAGTATAAGATAAAAAATTCCTCAAATACAAATTTGGTCAATGATAGTCAACTGTGGCAATTGGGATTGATTTCTGGGATTCATAGCTGATTTGGAAGCATAAGGAAGCTGTGGAGTTGGATTTAGATCCTCATGGAGGAGTTAAGTGTTCTTGGTTCTTGGTCTTGGTGCTCACAGTCAACAACTTGTAAGCTTCATACTCATTTAAAGCTTATTTTATATAATCTTAATTATCCTTGCTTATCTCTGTGTTATTTATGTTAGATTAAAGTTATTTAGTAATAATATAAACAGAAATAGCTTAGTTGTTCATTGAAATCAAAGGTTGTTTAGTATTGAAATTTTCAGTTTAATATAGCATTTTGTGGAAATCTGAGCTTTAGTTGTAATTGTTGGTATTGGTGTGATCATATAAGTTTAGTACAACATATTTAGTCTCTGGAAATCAGTTTCATGGATTGTATGGATCATTTGCTTTGAAAAACTCCCACCACAGTCAATTTAAGGAGTGTTTGGATCTATGTATTTCATCAAGTCTCAGTGGGATTATTGTGTTAATTTTGTTTGTTACATGTCTCAGTAGTTACACATAGGTCATATAAAGCATAAAATCAAGTGTTAATTTAGAAAAAAGTCAAAATAGCCTTTTGATCACAATAGCAGTTAACTGTTAATGTTTTGTGATCCATAAACCTTCATAACAGCTCAAAAGTTATAGGATTAGATCAACATAGCTTTATTATAGCTTAACATACCATAATCAATCAGAAAATCAAGCTAGAATCTCACTTTAGTCAACTGAGCAAGATTATTGAAAAAGTCAAAAATACTTGTGCAGAAAATCACCAAAATGGCATGAATTAATCTGATTTTTGTGCTTGGATTTAGAGTTTGAAACTTGTTGTGTGTAAACTCTACCAGCTGAACCTTTGATTTTCATAAGTTTCATAATTTTGAGATTTTTTTTAAGTGGACAAATATACCCCTGGAAGTGACCTGCAGGGCAAGGTAACTGCCCTGTCTCAGCAAACTCACCCACACCACCACCTTTGGTGGTGATTTGTGGCCACTACAGAGGGCCCCAGACCTCAAATCTTGTTTCTTCCAACCCCCCTCCTACCAGGGTACAAGGTTTGACCCTTTGGTTGACCTAGAAACAAGTGGACCCCACCTGGACTTGTCCCCAAAGTCTGTCCCAATTCTGTGTTGATTTTCAGTTTTCACAAGTGCTTATTTCATTCCCATTTGCTTATCAGTGATCATTGCTAGTTGTTTTCAGCTTATTTAAGTTTTTTTAGCTTATTTATACATGGCTTAACCAGTGTGGACCCCACAATAGTTCATTTGTGCTTAAATACCTCCACAATCAACAAAAGTCAACTGTATAAGCAAATAAGCACTCACAGTGCTTATTCTAAGGTTCTAAATTAGTTGTCTTTGTAAAAGTTTCTTATTTTAAGTATTTTAGTAGTTTTATAAAAGAAAAACCAGAAAAAGCAAACTTTAATTATAGTGATAGCTTCTATTTAATAGAAATTATCTATTTAATTTTCATTTCAGCTTATTAATAAGCACTTGTCCAATTTTATAATTTTATAAATTTCCTAGTACCTTAAAGTAGTTAAAATAATTTTCTTAGAATTTTCCTAATCTGTTTACTATTTAATAGATTTAAAATTAGTTTAAATAATTAAATAGGTAATATTAGTAATTAAATAGATTTCTTTAATTTTAATTAACAAAAGTAGAATTTTATATTTTTCCTAAGTTTTATAAAGTAGTTAAGACTTTTAGAAAATAGTTTCCTGATTACCACTGTCCATTTTCTAATTTTCCTATTTAATTTAATTAAATTAGATTTAAATTAATTAATAAGTAATTAATTAGTCAATTAGCTTAAATATAATTTTTGGCAACTTTTTATAATTTTGTAGTATTCCTGTAGTGGTTAATTAGTTTTATAAATTTTATCATAATTTTCTAAGGTAATTTAGTATTAATAGTAATTTAAAATAGTTAAAATAGTTTAATTAAGTTAAATAGTTTTTAATTAATAAAATACACATAAAAAGACAAAAATATTTATTTTCATTTTTTATACTTTCTTCAAGTTTTTATTAAGGTTTAGAAATTATTTTTGTAAGTTTTTAGGTTAATTTGTAATACTTGTCATTTTTAGTTAATTTAATTTAAGTTTTAATTAGATTTTAATTAGTTTTATTAATTAAATAATATTTAAATAGTAAAATAATCATTTTCATAATTTCAATTTAATTTTCCATTTTCTTTAAATTTAAGTTTTCAAAAGTTTCAATTTTACCCCCTGTAGTTTGTAACTTGTTAAAACCCACTTTTCTTTATCTGTTATCTGATTTTCCATTTTGTGCTTTTGTGCTTATATCTGTATTTCTGTTATAGTTTATATCATTTCATATTATCCAAATATCAAGCAATCAGTAGTATAATCAACCCTCAAATCATTTCTGTTACTGTCCTCAGTACCACTCACTCTCCTAATCGTTTACAAATACAATTTCAATCTCGTTGGGACTTAACGACCCGGGGATTTCCCTATATTTCCACGGTCAATAATAACTTGCACTTTCTCCCAAGTGGGCCTATCAGCTGCACACGGTTGACTGGTTGGTTTGGGAGGAGTCAAAATTTGGCGCCGCTGCCGGGGAGGTTGTTGCGTATTTCAAAACGGTTTCAGTTAAGTGATTTTCAAAAACCCTCCTGTACAAATATCACCACTTTGTAAATTTTTAATAAAATCAAAATCATATCTGAAAAAGTTCATTAACATTTCTCCTGAAGTGTTAACAACACCAAACAAATCAAAACAACAAAACAAACTGTGAAGTTAAATTACTTCGTTATCTTTACGATTACAACATATACAGTTGGTTTAAGGTAAGTTCTGACATTAAATTGCGAACTTAAGAGGGATCCATTTATTTCCTCCCGCCAGCCTGCGAGTAATCTTAAAGGGACGATTTCGGTTAACGAATCAGTTCCAAAAATATTGTCCAAGTTTTTTTTCACCCATACACGAAAAGCCAAAAACATTTTACTGTGAATATAATTACATAAAAGTTTACCACCGCAAACAAAGGCAGAACACCTACCAACTGGGGGTGTGAACATAATAAGTTCCCAAACATAAGATTAAAAACTTACCATTGTATCCTTGTGAATAGTGTACCTTTTTTAAAGGAGCTGTTCATTTGTGATTATTGGGTTTAAGTTCACTGTAGTTTTGCCTCGATCTTGTGTTGAAAATTAATTTTTGTGCATGCGCACTCGTTCACAAACAAAGAATAAAAAGAAGAAAAACGTACCCGAGTTACGTACTGTTGAAGAAGAACACGCAATAAAAATGAACGACGAGCCCCCATTCCTTCCCAAGGATGAACCAGTTCCTGACACCCGAACTATGGAGGAACTGTGTCAACCTACCATGCAAGGGAGGGGTGGACCAATTGCACCACTCACTATTGGAGCCACGGATTTTGGATTAAAACACCACATGATACAACAAATCCAGAATACGTGCCAGTTCCACGGATTGCAGGGTGACGATGCCAACAGACATCTCGACAAATTTTTAACTGTCACCCAAAGCATGAAACAACATGGCGTCGCCAAAGACAGCCTGCGTTTATACTTGTTCCCCTATTCTCTCATTCATCATGCAACTTCATGGTTCGATCGACTTCCAAAGAATTCGATCCACACTTTTGATGAGATGATCACTAAATTCCTGGCCAAATACTTTCCACCATCTATGGTCACAAAGTTGAGGAATGATATCAGCAACTTCAGACAGCTTCCCGAAGAGTCCTTATTTGAGGCATGAGAACGCTACAAACTTGCTATTGATAAGTGTCCCAATCATAACATGCTTCTTATCACCATTATTGACACCTTTTATAATGGTTTGACACTCCGTCATCGTGACACCATCAATGCTGCTGCACAGGGCACCTTTATGGAAAGAACCCCTGAAGAGTGCTATGACTTAATCGAAAACATGACTGCCCATCATAATTTTTGGGACTCCTCTGCTGAGAGGAATGACTCATTTAAGTCAGACACTCCGGCAAGCAATGAAATATCAATCCTAGCTAAAAAGCTAGATGATTTGTCTACAGCAGTTTTGCGTATCCATCAGAATAATCCTAATCAGGTCAAAACTGTTAACCCAAGTTGTGAAACTTGCGGTGGTTCACATACATACACGGATTGCCCAGCCTCTGGTGGCTTTGCTCGTGAAAACGTATCCGCAGCTCAAGGTTCCTATAATACGGGAGGTAATTCTTACCAACCGCAAGGAGACCGTAATCTTTTGAGCTACCGTTCTAATAACTATCTTGGACCACCAGGGTTTAATCAGCCTCAAAACAGAAACCAGAACTTTAACCAGAATCAGAACCAGAATCGAATGAACCAAGGTTATAACAACCAAGGGAATTTCAACTCTGGTCAAAACCAGGTTCATCAAAATCAGAACCAAGGGAATTATAACAGAAATCAAGGTCAGAACAATTACCCACAGGGTAATTCTCAACAACAAAACCACTTCCAGGGTAATAACAACCAGCAACATGGGAATTTCCAGAACAATCGAGCTCAAAATTTTCCAAACCAAAATCAAGCCATTGTTCCAACTGGACCATCACATGATGAGTTATTAAAACAGTTTATGAAATCCCAAGAAGAACTGAACAAAATGCTGGTTAGTCAAATATCTAATTTGCAGAAGTCTTTAAATGATCGACCCTCGGGCTCAGGTACTACTTTACATAGCAACACGATCGCTAATCCGAGGGGCGATGTAAAGGCGATCACCACAAGAAGTGGAGTTTCTTACCAAGGACCTACAGCTCCCTCTACCTCTTCTCCTATCCCTGTAGAGGAATGTGAAACTGAGGATACTACGGATATGGTACTTCCTAATAATAACGGAGGTACCAATGACATCCCTCCTCCAGTTATCCCGGTCCCGACTCCCACTAAAAGAGTCGTGTTTGAAACTACCGAAGGTCCTGTTGAAAATCCAAAAGCCAAACCAAAAACAACAATTCCATATCCCTCACGATTGCAAGACCAGAAGCTCCGTGAAAAAGCTAATCATCAGATGGAAAAATTCTTTCAGATTTTCCGAGAACTACACTTCGATATTAGTTTCGCGGATGCTCTTCTTTTAATGCCCAAATTCGCATCGACAATCAAAAACCTGTTGAGCAATAAAGAAAAAATGTTTGAGATGGCACGAACTCCACTTAATGAGAACTGCTCTGCGGTTCTGTTAAAACAGCTTCCCAAAAAGCTAGGAGACCCCGGGAGATTTCTAATACCATGTATTTTCCCGGGTATGGTTAAATGTTTTGCCTTGGCCGATCTTGGTGCAAGCATCAACTTAATGCCACAGTCAGTTTGGAAAAAGCTCTCTCTTCAGGCACTTTGTCCCACATGCATGACTCTCGAGCTTGCAGACCGTTCAATTTCACGTCCCCTCGGTATTGCCGAGGACGTATTTGTGAGAGTGGGAAAGTTCCATTTTCCGGCAGACTTTGTCGTTGTTGATTTCGATGCAGATCCAAGAGTTCCTCTCATTCTTGGGAGGGGATTCTTAAGAACGGGACGTGCATTAATCAATGTTTTCGAGATGGAAATCACGTTACGAGTTGGAAATGAAGCGATTACGTTCAACCTTGGTCAAACCTCGAGATACTCCTCGAATTATGATGCTGAATCGGTCAACCGAATTGATGTCTGATGAGTGTCTAAATACTCATCATTTTATACCAATCTGAGCTGCCAAAACATATAAAAACACTCAAATATGCATCAAAATACTTAAAATATCTTAGAAGTGTGCTTTATATGTTTCAAATGCAAAATATGCAAAAACAGATGAAAAACGTATAAAGTTTGCATAATTGGCAGTTTCAGTCCCTCAAGTTTCATAAATTGGAAAAACTAGTCCCTGGTTATTCTAAAAACATGAAAATGTCATCAAAGGTCCTTTTTAATCATAAAATTACATATTTAGTCCTTTGGTGCAAAGTTTCACAAAATTACAAGTTTAGTACCTGTACTTTGGAAATTGACATAAATGGTCCCTGGGATGTTTAAAACTTTGAGAAAAGCAATTTTGGTCCTTGTACTAATAATCTTTTGCAGGAATGGTCCTTGGGAGAAAAGTTTGGCATAATTTACAAATTGGCAAGTTTAGTCCCTGAAGGTGTAAATTTGGAAATTCTCAAATTTGGTCCTCATATTATCAATACTTGGCAAATTACACCCCTTGGAATATTTTAGAAACTTACCATTTTAACCCCTCTAAAAATCAGAATTACAAAATTGGTCCTTGCGAAAATACTAAACCAAATCCGGACCTTTTGTTATTTTATCCAAACAAACAAACCCAACTTACTATACCAACCCACCCTTTTGTTTTTGTGATCCAATCCACCAGGCCCAAAGTACATAAGCCCACCCAACACCCCTTTGTATTAAAACGGGGTCAAACCCGTTTGACCTTTCCCTCCCAAACCATACCACCACCACCACTGGTATCCCAAAACCACCACCACCTGGCCTTCCACCTCAACCCCCAGCTGTCTACCCACTCCCCTTATCCTCCACGCCTCACCAAACCCATTTAATTGCCCTTAAAACCCGTACACGCTACCCCTTGGACTTTTGGCGCGAAAAAGCAATTTGAACGGTGTGGATTACTCAGACAATATCAAGGGCTCTGATGTGGTGGGAAAGGTTACAGTGGGTCCCACAAACTCAGAAAGTGGCTACAAAAGGGAAAAGGAAGCAGAAGTGAATTATATTAGTTTAGTTTTAGCTTAATTCAATCGTAGGTAGGGTAGAATCATTTCCAGTTGTATCTTTTCATTTAAAACACTTGTATTCAGTTCTTTGAATGTATGGAAACCTTTATTGCAAGTTAATTTTAAATTATAGTTAACAAACTCAGTTTTGATAATTTCAATTGAATTTGACAAATTCATTTGAGACCTGTAATTTTTATTGTTTCATGTTCTTGTAAGCATTTATAAGCTCACTTAAGCTCTGACAAAGCTTTGATAAGCTTGTAATATCTGTCTCACTCAGTTACTAAAAATAAGAAAAATAGAAATAAGATAAAAATTCTGAGTTAATGAAGAATTAAGATTGAAGAAGGTGTGTTTTGGATTGCTTCTGGGTTAGTAGTCTTGTGGAAGACTTTTAGGAAAGGTACACAGACCCTGGTTCCACATCTCAGTTTGAAAATCAATGTAAGCAATTCATATATTGAGCATAGTTGGTTATTGTTGTTTCTTTGATGTTATTTTTATTCAAATAGCTTTATTTAAGGTTATTTAATCTGTTTTAGTGTTAAAATTAGTAGTTGTAGTTTAATATATAAAAGTTATAGTGTAACTTAGGTTTTTAAGGTGTGTTTGGTAAAATCTGTTTTGCTATACTCTTGTTGTTATTTAGGGTAGAATTTGGTTCTAATAAGTTGCTTAAGTTTATTTAAGGTTAGTTTGACCATTAGTTTGGTCACATTTAAGCTAAAAGTCAAAATACTAGTGTAAGTTCCCTCACAGTCAACTGTGAGGGATTTGTGATCCACAAACCATCAATTTAGCTTATAAGTTGTATCTTTCTCTTAATATAGGTTCATAATAGCTTAATATAACATATACAATCTGTAGTGATCATTAGAAATCCAAAATAGTCAAAGTACCAAGTTTCATACAAAAGTCAAAAGTTCCATTCTTAGATTTTTCCAAAACTTGGGAGAATTGTTTTGAATTTTGTAGAAGGTTTTAGGAGTTGAAACTTGTTTCTAGTTAAAGCCTACCACCTCATCTCCAAGTTTTCACATTCATCTGATTTTTGCTAATTTTTCCCTGGGCCCCACCTTAGGCCAAAGACACTTGCAGGCATAGTTTTAAAAATCGCGCCTAAGGCGCGCCTACTCCCTAAATCCCACGAGGCTCCAGCCTTTGGGATTTTTTTAGATCGAGGCTCACGACATGCATGAATCCCATAAAAATCGCAGCGCCTTGGGGATTTTTGCGCTTTAGCGCCTTGGGGATTTGTGCGCCTAGAAGATGTAACGGGGTTTTGGCCTTTTTTTCTTAATAGTAAGATACATTTTGGGCTTACATGTTATATACATTTGGCCCTTTAAGTTATAACGTATCTAATAACCCTAATATTTTAGAAAATAACTAAAACACACAATCAACAAAGAACTATGTTTTTTTGTAATCTAATGTCTAAGAATACTAGCTTATTAACAGATACAAATGTTGTTTCTTTAGTGTCTAAGCCAACATAGTTTGATACATGGTAATTTGTTAAATTTTATAAGTCATAAACTCATATATTGTAGTGTATATTCAGGAATTTAGGGTAGTTCATGGATTTTGATATGTTGCCTGCTTAATATTTTGGGTTTAAATGCAATGTAATAACTATTAAGTGGCATTATGCATTGAATATTGATATTTTTGTGTTATTTAAGCTGCATAAGTTGTCACATATGCTATAAAAAACCTAAATGTATAGTGCGCCTCATATTTATGAATCCCGCGCCTTGGTTTGCGCCTCGACTCGAGGCTCTTTGACCCCCTTTGCGCCTTAGTGCGCCTTGAGCCTTTCAGAACATTGCTTGCAGGGCTGGGTAGTTCCCCTGCATCAGCAGGTCACCACCACTCAGCCACCTTAGGTGGTGTTTTCTGACCAACTCAGTGGGTCCCACACCTCCAACTTAGGTTCTCCCAACCCCCCTCCTACCAGGGAACAATAGTTGACTATTAGTTTGACCTGATACTCAGTGGACCCCACCTGAATTGGGCCTTGTACTTTGTCCCCTAATCTGTCTCAATCCACAATAAGCAAGTGCTTATTCTGAGCTTATTGGCTTATTCAGTGCACACTTTATGTTTTTTCTAGCTTATACTAGTTCACACAACTTATTGGAACTAGATTTTACCATTGTGGGTCCCACATAAGCTCAGTAGAGCTTATTTGCTTAGTTGGTCAACTTTGGTCAACTGCTTAAGTTAGTAGCTTATATCTAGCTTATTATTAAGTTATAAAAATATTGTTTTTATTAAAGTTAGTTGTTTTTATATATAATATAGTTTTGTAAAATAAAAATCAAGAAAAAACAATATAAAAATAAGTGATAGTTTCTATTTAATATAATTTAATTTTAATTTTCATTTTTAGATTTTTATTAAGTAATTTGTAATTTTATATTTTTATTAATTTCCTTTTATATTAAAGTATTTTTAATAATTTTCTCAGATTTTTATATTGTCATTTGATATTTATTAAATTTAAAAATAGTTTTATTAGTAATTAATTAATAATTAAGTTTTAAATAGCATAATTAGTTTTTATAAGGTAATACCTAGTGTTTATATTTTTCCTAGCTTTTATAAGTTATAAAATAGTTTTATTAATTTTCTCATAATTTTCTAAGTTAGTTTAGTATTATTTGTAATTTAAAATAATTTAATTAATTTAATTAGTATAAATAGTTTTTAATTAATAAAAAGCTCATAAAATGACAAAAATATTTATTTTTATTTTTTATACTTTCTTCAAGTTCATTTTAAGTTTTAGAAATTATTTTTACAAGTTTTTAGTTTAATTTGTTGTATTTATCATTCTTAGGTTAATTTAAATTAGTTTTAATTAAATAGTTAAATACTTTTTAATTAAATAATTAATAATAAATAATAAAATAATCTAAAAAATAGTTTTATTTTTAATTTAATTTTATTTTAAGTATAAGTTTATATAATTTTCATTTTTAACCCTTGTAGTTTATTTTTCTTAAAACTCACCTTTTTCTCAGTACGCAGTCGCATCTGATTTTTAATTTGGTGTACGTTTATTCGTTTTAGATATCTAGGTTTCAAGTAACTGTTTATGTAGCTTATTTAAGCTATTTTATTTTATAAAACCCTAGAGTAATCACTCACATACACTTTTATCCTTTCCTGTTCATATTCACTCGATCACAGATTTGTTTTTAATACCATCACAACCTTGTTGGGACATTACGACCCGGGGAAACACTGTATTTCACGGAAGCATTTGCCTCAGCTGTTTGACTATTATAATTGACTATTCACAAGTGGTTGACCAATAATTACCTGACTGTTTCGGGCGAATCAAAATTTGGCGCCGATGCCGGGGAGGTTGTGCGCTTATTCTAAACGATTTGTTGTATTAGTGATTGTTGAATATACATCCTTTGTATATTTACCATCCTTGTCCATATCAAAAACAAAAATCCAAAAATATTTTCTTTCTTATTTTTATAATATATTTATTTAAAAACCACAAAAATATCCATCTTTTCCCTCTTACCCTTTTTTGATTCTTTAGCTCTTTACCCTCTATCCATTTAAATTCTAACTTCTATATATTCTTATGGCATCTATCGAACCCGAATTCTTATTCGCGCTTGAAAAACTTCAAACCTTGTCCAAGATGTCTAGAATTCGTGTTGATTATGATGGACCATCGATTCATATTCCCTCTCCAGTGAGGGAAATGGAACGAGAAACCGGGGTGACAAAGGACCCTGTACTTTCCTCTGACTATGGAAGTGCTAAATACGTCCAACCTACGGTTGTCCAAGAATCTAAGCTGACAATTGATCCTAACCTTTCACGGTTTACGGTTAAAAGTTTGTCAAGCAAACGTACAGAGCTTAGAGCAGTGACTGAAAAGAACGATTTGCCTAATCTTCACATTTATCAAAAACAAAAACCAGAGACCATAACGGAAGTGGTGGAAATTCCTAGCTCTCAGAGCACACCACTTGTCCCACCTCCAGATTTTGTTCCTTGTGTCGGTTGTGGTGAGCCGCTTTTCGGTTTTCCATGTCGTTGGTGTACATGTGAACAATGTGGTAATGATATTCAAGACGGGAGTTGTTTGTTTTGTGGATCGAGTAATTCATTTGCTTATGATCCTAATCAAAACTCATTCAACGGCTCCTCAAATTTTTCCAACTACCCATCACATTCATACGAGCAAGAATCATATTATCCAAATCTTAATGATGCTTCGTATCAAAATACACCAAGCCAGACTCAGCAGTTTAACTGTTGTGAGTATTGTGGAGGTCCACACTTTAGCTCTGATTGTCAAACAAGGAATCCATTTCCTTGTAACAATTACGACTCGTTTCAAGACCCACCTCCACAGTGCCAAATGATTCAAGCAACTCCTCAAAACCATCAAGACCCTTGTCTAGAGGTTCTTGAAAAACTTAAAAACCTTAAGGAGGAGTTGGCTAATATGTCATCTCTCAATGCACCAAGTTTTTCTTGTGTACATTGTGGGGGTCCTCATGATGATTTTCAATGTCAACCGTATTATAAACCTGAACATTGTTCTAGTTCTTATACATTCGGTTTTGACACATCCACACCCCCACAGTCTCCACTCACTCAATATTCTCGTGATAAATCTATCACGGAATTACTTGCTGAAAAACATGCTGCTAGAGACGAAAGAAGCATGGAAGAATTACTAGTCTTAGAACAAGCAGCTATAACACGTACCAAATTTCAAAATGCTGCTTTTCTCGATGAGGATGATGAAAGTGATGATACCTCATCAAGTTCATCAGTTGAGACTCCTTCCATGGATATACAGGGAGAAAAGAATATAATTGAATCACCAGCAGTAGAAATAATGGAACTTGTAGAATCCATTACTGCTAGTCCTTCTCATCTCCCTGAGTCTACTGTTATCACACCCGAGGTTCCCACTCACTCTCTGAGCATGGGGGATGAGCATCTTGACACTGTTCCTGCAAAGGAATCAGACGAATTCATAAAGTCTAGTGTTGAGAACCTTGTCTCAATCCCAAGTGAGTCACAGGGAATTCTTGATCACATGTGTGATATTCCTCCTCCCCTTGTCTTTCCAAATGATCATATTGAGATGTTCTCTGATTCTGATGAGAACTATTCTTTATCTTGTGGAGACATAAGTTATGTGGGGGAATTGCCTTCTGAGCTTGTCAACTCAGAAGAAGAGAATGATGAAGAAATACACCAAGACGAAGCTCTTCGTCTTACTTTACTAAATGCTAATCTTCTCATTTCTAGAATCGAGGCTTTTAATGAAGAGCCTATTTCATCTCCTATCCCCGTTAAGGATAGTGAGATTTTGATCAATGATTCTACTCAGGAATTGCAAACGTTCCATTTTGATCAAACGGAAGAGAAGATAAGTGGTATCACCACTTCTCATTCTTATAATTCTCTTCCCGTTTATGAATCATTTACTATTGAGGAGTTCCCCAGTGAATTTACTCAATTCAATCCCGAATACGAATCATTCACCTTTGAGGAGTTCTCCTGTGAACTCACTCATATCATATCTCCACCAGAGTATGATAGTTTCTATTTTGATCTAGACATATCCATAATATGTCTTGATCAAACGAGCTTAAAAGAGGAGATTCATGAAACAATGAATTCTCCTATTGAAGATGAGGAGTTAGTTATGATTTTCATCATAACTTTCTTTCTTTTCTTCATATATTCCGTGGCTTCTCCTGTTCTTCACTCTTTCGGGAGTGAAGACATTATCTTTGACCCCGGCATTCTCATTTATAAATTATGAGCCGGGTACTTATCTCATCGGTGTGGAACTTTCACGTGCTTCAAATGTTTATCCAAATATCTTGAATGAAAGTCCGATGCAGATTGTCTCTTCCACTTGCTTCCCCATGGACAAATAAATTCGGGGTCGAGTCACGCTAGCGACTCGGTAATCAAAACCAGTAGCATGCACTTAGGGTTTTCACCCTAAGTGTGGGGGAGATACCCCACATGTTGTATATATATAAATATCTCTAAAAAAAAAAAAAAATTGTAAATATAGTGATAGTTTCTATTTAAGAAGTTTTATATATATATATATATATATATATATATATATATATATATATATATATATATATATATATATATATATATATATATATATATATATATAGTGAAGCGTTCAAATGAGAAGCCTAAATTTTGTGAGAACGCGAAAAACAATCCTAGCCACTCATTTTATCTTCCTTTAACTTTAATCTAATGGATAATATTAGTTAATCAACTTTTTGAAAATTTTTTAAAAAATTTTGAAAAATTTTAAAAAAAATTTCGAAAAAAAAAAAATTTCGAATTTTTTTTTTTCAAAAAATTTTGTTTTCGAAAAACATTTTTTCGAAATTTTTTTTTTTCAAAATTTTTTTTTTCGAATTTTTTTTAGAAAAAATAAAATTTCGAAAAAAAAGATTTTTTTTAGAAAATTTTTTTTTCCAAATTTTTTTTTTCGAAAAAAATTTTGAAAAAAAAAAATTTTTCGAAAAAATTTTTGGAAAAAAAATATTTTCCGAAAATATTTTTTTGAAATTTTTTTTCTGAAATTTTTTTTCGTCACATGTGAAAAAAAAATTGAAAATTTTCACGAAACTTTTTGTCACGTGTGAAAAAAAAATTCGTCGCATGTGAAAAAAAATTTTGTCGCATGTAAAATTTTTTTTTCGTCACATGTGAAAAAGAATTTGGAAAATTTCACGAAATTTTTTTTGTCACGTGTGAAAAAAATATTCGTCATATGTGAAAAAAAAATTCCGTCACATGTGAAAAAAAATTCGTCACATGTGAAAAAAAATTTTGAAATTTTCACGAAATTTTTTTTGTCACGTGTGAAATTTTTTTTTGTCACATGTGAAAAAAAAATTTCGTCGCATGTAAAATTTTTTTCGTCACATGTGAAAAAAAGAATTTTGAAAATTTTTCAAAAAAATTTTGGAAAATTTTTTGAAAATTTTTTCGAAAATTTTTTGAAATTTTTCAAAAAAATAGTTAGCTAATAATGGCCAATAGATCAAAGTTTAAGGAGGATAAAATGAGTGGCTAGGATTAGTTCTCGCGTTCTCACAAAAATTAGATTTCTCACATGAATGGCCCCCTATATATATATATATATATATATATATATATATATATATACACATAAAATAACGGCTAGTAATATTCCTTCTTACGTTCTAAGTTCGGTTTAGCACCCGGTATTTTGAATATTGAGGACAATATTCAGTTCTAAGTGTGGGGGGAGATTCGTTATTATAACGAATTTAAACACATGTTCCATCAAGAACCCCCATTTTAGCCAAAATTTTAAAATTTTTTCTCACTTAGAACGCAATAAATGGTTATCAGTCCGCCATGTCTAACCCACATAAGGATTGGCTAATCCAGGAGCAAACGGTTCTTGGTAAAGATAACTCAAACCCGTTGATGGCTTCCAATTTGCCAAAAATTGTATGGTTCCTCAACTCCCCATCATCCTCAAAAGATAATGAGTTGGCTAGCCCGCAAGATTATAGCTTGTGGTAAAGGCAGTGGAAAATCCATAATTGGTAATCAGCTCACCAAGATGTTGACTATTCCATCAAGAGTTGGCTAGTCCAGAAGCAAACGGCTTTTGGTAAAGACAAATCAAATCCGTTGACAGCTGGTGGTTTGCTCAAAATCACACGGTTATCAGATGTACCACAGTTCTTACATCTGGCTACTCCAGAAGTGATGGCTTTTGGTAAAGAGTTTTTCAAATCCATTAAGTTTTTCTCAAAAGATTGCTAGGGACTAGCAATAGTTTAGTGTGGGGGATTGATGAGTGTCTAAATACTCATCATTTTATACCAATCTGAGCTATCAAAACATACAAAAACACTCAAATATGCATCAAAATACTTAAAATATCTTAGAAGTGTGCTTTATATGTTTCAAATGCAAAATATGCAAAAACAGATGAAAAACGTATAAAGTTTGCATAATTGGCAGTTTCAGTCCCTCAAGTTTTATAAATTGGCAAAACTAGTCCCTGGTTATTCTAAAAACATGAAAATGTCATCAAAGGTCCTTTTTAATCATAAAATTACATATTTAGTCATTTGGTGCAAAGTTCACAAAATTACAAGTTTAGTCCCTGTACTTTGGAAATTGACATAAATGGTCCCTGGGATGTTTAAAACTTTGAGAAAAGCAATTTTGGTCCTTGTACTAATAATCTTTTGCAGGAATGGTCCTTGGGAGAAAAGTTTGGCATAATTACAAAATGGTCCCTGAAGTTTCACAAATTGGCAACTTTAGTCCCTGAAGGTGTAAATTTGGAAATTCTCAAATTTGGTCCTCATATTATCAATACTTGGCAAATTACACCCCTTGGAATATTTTAGAAACTTACCATTTTAACCCCTCTAAAAATCAGAATTACAAAATTGGTCCTTGCGAAAATACTAAACCAAATCCGGACCTTTTGTTATTTTATCCAAACAAACAAACCCAACTTACTATACCAACCCACCCTTTTGTTTTTGTGATCCAATCCACCAGGCCCAAAGTACATAAGCCCACCCAACACCCCTTTGTATTAAAACGGGGTCAAACCCGTTTGACCTTTCCCTCCCAAACCATACCACCACCACCACTGGTATCCCAAAACCACCACCACCTGGCCTTCCACCTCAACCCCCAGCTGTCTACCCACTCCCCTTATCCTCCACGCCTCACCAAACCCATTTAATTGCCCTTAAAACCCGTACACGCTACCCCTTGGACTTTTGGCGCGAAAAAGCAATTTGAACGGTGTGGATTACTCAGACAATATCAAGGGCTCTGATGTGGTGGGAAAGGTTACAGTGGGTCCCACAAACTCAGAAAGTGGCTACAAAAGGGAAAAGGAAGCAGAAGTGAATTATATTAGTTTAGTTTTAGCTTAATTCAATCGTAGGTAGGGTAGAATCATTTCCAGTTGTATCTTTTCATTTAAAACACTTGTATTCAGTTCTTTGAATGTATGGAAACCTTTATTGCAAGTTAATTTTAAATTATAGTTAACAAACTCAGTTTTGATAATTTCAATTGAATTTGACAAATTCATTTGAGACCTGTAATTTTTATTGTTTCATGTTCTTGTAAGCATTTATAAGCTCACTTAAGCTCTGACAAAGCTTTGATAAGCTTGTAATATCTGTCTCACTCAGTTACTAAAAATAAGAAAAATAGAAATAAGATAAAAATTCTGAGTTAATGAAGAATTAAGATTGAAGAAGGTGTGTTTTGGATTGCTTCTGGGTTAGTAGTCTTGTGGAAGACTTTTAGGAAAGGTACACAGACCCTGGTTCCACATCTCAGTTTGAAAATCAATGTAAGCAATTCATATATTGAGCATAGTTGGTTATTGTTGTTTCTTTGATGTTATTTTTATTCAAATAGCTTTATTTAAGGTTATTTAATCTGTTTTAGTGTTAAAATTAGTAGTTGTAGTTTAATATATAAAAGTTATAGTGTAACTTAGGTTTTTAAGGTGTGTTTGGTAAAATCTGTTTTGCTGTACTCTTGTTGCTATTTAGGGTAGAATTTGGTTCTAATAAGTTGCTTAAGTTTATTTAAGGTCAGTTTGACCATTAATTTGGTCACATTTAAGCTAAAAGTCAAAATACTAGTGTAAGTTCCCTCACAGTCAACTGTAAGGGATTTGTGATCCACAAACCATCAATTTAGCTTATAAGTTGTATCTTTCTCTTAATATAGGTTCATAATAGCTTAATATAACATATACAATCTGTAGTGATCATTAGAAATCCAAAATAGTCAAAGTACCAAGTTTCATACAAAAGTCAAAAGTTCCATTCTCAGATTTTTCCAAAACTTGGGAGAATTGTTTTGAATTTTGTAAGAGGTTTTAGGAGTTGAAACTTGTTTCTAGTTAAAGCCTACCACCTCATCTCCAAGTTTTCACATTCATCTGATTTTTCCTAATTTTTCCCTGGGCCCCACCTTAGGCCAAAGACACTTGCAGGGCTGGGTAGTTCCCCTGCATCAGCAGGTCACCACCACTCAGCCACCTTAGGTGGTGTTTTCTGACCAACTCAGTGGGTCCCACACCTCCAACTTAGGTTCTCCCAACCCCCCTCCAACCAGGGAACAATAGTTGACTATTAGTTTGACCTGATACTCAGTGGACCCCACCTGAATTGGGCCTTGTACTTTGTCCCCTAATCTGTCTCAGTCCACAATAAGCAAGTGCTTATTCTGAGCTTATTGGCTTATTCAGTGCACACTTTGTGTTTTTTCTAGCTTATACTAGTTCACACAACTTATTGGAACTAGATTTTACCATTGTCGGTCCCACATAAGCTCAGTAGAGCTTATTTGCTTAGTTGGTCAACTTTGGTCAACTGCTTAAGTTAGTAGCTTATATCTAGCTTATTATTAAGTTATAAAAATATTGTTTTTATTAAAGTTAGTTGTTTTTATATATAATATAGTTTTGTAAAATAAAAATCAAGAAAAAACAATATAAAAATAAGTGATAGTTTCTATTTAATATAATTTAATTTTTATTTTTATTTTTAGATTTTTATTAAGTAATTTGTAATTTTATATTTTTATTAATTTCCTTTTATACTAAAGTATTTTTAATAATTTTCTCAGATTTTTATATTGTCATTTGATATTTATTAAATTTAAAAATAGTTTTATTAGTAATTAATTAATAATTAAGTTTTAAATAGCATAATTAGTTTTTATAAGGTAATACCTAGTTTTTATATTTTTCCTAGCTTTTATAAGTTATAAAATAGTTTTATAAATTTTCTCATAATTTTCTAAGTTAGTTTAGTATTATTTGTAATTTAAAATAGTTTAATTAATATAAATAGTTTTTAATTAATAAAAAGCTCATAAAAAGACAAAAATATTTATTTTTATTTTTTATACTTTCTTCAAGTTCATTTTAAGTTTTAGAAATTATTTTTACAAGTTTTTAGTTTAATTTGTAGTATTCATCATTCTTAGGTTAATTTA
The DNA here is from genome assembly GCA_030686995.1 of Artemisia argyi. NCBI lineage: Eukaryota > Viridiplantae > Streptophyta > Magnoliopsida > Asterales > Asteraceae > Artemisia > Artemisia argyi. The sequence continues at coordinate 196,794,149 of CM060701.1, forward strand.
AATTAGTTTTAATTAAATAGTTAAATAGTTTTTAATTAAATAATTAATAATAAATAATAAAATAGTTTTCTTTTTAATTTAATTTTATTTTAAGTATAAGTTTATAGAATTTTCATTTTTAACCCTTGTAGTTTATTTTTCTTAAAACTCACCTTTTTCTCAGTACGCAGTCGCGTCTGATTTTTAATTTGGTGTACGTTTATACGTTTTAGATATCTAGGTTTCAAGTAACTGTTTATGTAGCTTATTTAAGCTATTTTATTTTATAAAACCCTAGTGTAATCACTCACACACACTTTTATCCTTTCCTGTTCATATTCACTCGATCACAGATTCGTTTTTAATACCATCACAACCTCGTTGGGACATTACGACCCGGGGAAACACTGTATTCCACGGAAGCATTTGCCTCAGCTGTTTGACTATTATAATTGACCATTCACAAGTGGTTGACCAATAATTACCTGACTGTTTCTGGCGAATCAATGTTATTGACATTGCATCCGAGGAGTATGCTCAGGAATTCCTTGGATTCGCTGATAATTCTACGAGTGGCAATCCCACTACTTCTTCTGATCCCATAATCGCTAATTCTTCTCCTTCCCTCACTCCGTTTGAGGGAAGTGATTTCGTCCTTGAGGAATTAGAGGCCTTTCTCAAAAGTGATTCAGTTCCCGAAGGAATTGATTACCAAAAGATTGACCCGGAGGGGGATATACTTCTCCTTGAGAAGTTATTGAACAAAGATCCTTCTCCCATTCCTGTTCTACCTCCACAACTTCATAAGGCGGAAGTCAAATATGTTGAGAAAAATGATGATTTCCCCGAGGTTGAACTTAAGGACCTGCCTCCTCATCTAGAATATGCATTCTTGGAAGGTAACGATAAGTTACCGGTCATTATTGCAAAAGACTTAAAGGATGAGGAGAAAACCGCGCTGCTTAAGGTTTTAAAGTCCCACAAGCAAGCAATTGCTTGGAAGCTTTCAGATATAAAGGGTATTAACCCGGATTTTTGTACACACAAAATCCTAATGGAAGAGGACTTTAAACCTGCCGTGCAGCATCAAAGAAGGGTAAATCTAAAAATCCACGAAGTTATAAAAGCAGAAGTTATCAAACTTCTTGATGCGGGATTGATTTACCCTATATCAGATAGTCCTTGGGTTAGCCCAATTCATTGTGTTCCAAAGAAGGGTGGCATTACGGTTATCACAAATGAGGATAACGAGTTGATACCAACTCGTTTGGTTACAGGGTGGCGAGTATGTATTGATTACAGAAAACTTAACGAAGCCACCCGTAAAGACCACTTTCCTCTGCCCTTCATGGATCAAATGCTCGAAAGACTAGCGGGGAATGAGTATTATTGTTTCCTCGATGGCTTCTCGGGTTACTTCCAAATTCCCATTGATCCATAGGATCAAGATAAGACTACCTTCACATGCCCTTACGGGACATTTGCCTATCGTCGCATGCCTTTTGGGTTATGCAATGCTCCGGGCTCTTTCCAGAGGTGCATGATGGCTATTTTCCATGACATGATCGGAAAAACCATGGAGGTATTTATGGATGACTTCTCAGTCATCGAGAATTCTTTCGACTCATGCCTCTCCCACTTAGAAAAAATGCTTCAACGTTGTGAAAACACTAATCTTTGTCTAAACTGGGAGAAGAGCCATTTTATGGTTAAGGAGGGCATTGTCCTCGGCCATAAAATTTCAAAAAGTGGGATTGAGGTCGATAAGGCCAAAATTGATGTTATTGCTAAACTACCTCATCCCACCACTGTTAAAGGAATTAGGAGTTTCCTCGGCCATGCCGGGTTCTATCGGAGATTCATACAGGATTTCTCCAAAATAGCCCGGCCCATGACTCATCTTCTTGAAAAGGATGCTCCTTTTATCTTTTCCCCCGAGTGCATCGAAGCTTTTTCTATTTTAAAGAAAAGGCTTACCGAGGCACCAATTCTTGTTGCCCCCAACTGGGACTTACCCTTTGAACTTATGTGCGATGCTAGCGATTATGCTATTGGTGCAGTTCTGGGGCAACGCAAAACCAAACATTTTCAGCCAATACACTACGCAAGTAAGACCATGAATGAGGCTCAAACACACTATACCACCACAGAAAAAGAATTATTAGCTGTGGTATATGCCTTCGAAAAATTTCGGTCTTACTTAATCTTAAACAAAAGCGTGGTATATACGGACCATTCGGCTTTGAAATACCTGTTCACTAAACAGGACGCAAAGCCAAGACTACTCCGTTGGGTCCTGCTCCTTCAGGAATTCGATATTCTCATAAGAGATAAAAAAGGAGCAGAGAACCTTGCTGCTGATCACTTGTCCCGGTTAGAAAATCCTCATCAGGATATACTCGAGAGAAAAGAAATTAATGAAACTTTTCCTCTGGAGACTCTAAATCTAATCTCCACCCGGGATGATTCCAATACCCCATGGTTTGCCGACTTTGCAAATTACCGTGCGGGAAATTTCGTTGTGAAAGGGATGTCGTCCCAACAGAAAAGAAAATTCTTTAAAGATGTAAAACATTACTTCTGGGACGACCCCTACTTGTTCAAAATATGTGCGGATCAAGTCATCCGACGGTGTATCCATGGCCAAGAAGCCATGGAAATTCTAAAAGCTTGTCATGATGGACCCACGGGGGGACATCATAACCCAAACTACACCGCCAAAAAGGTGTTTGATTCAGGATTCTTTTGGCCCACGATATATAAAGACGCCCATGAACTTATCAAAACCTGTGAGGCTTGCCAGCGTCACGGGAATATTTCTAAAAAGAATGAGATGCCGCAAAACGCCATCCAAGTCTGTGAAATATTTGATATGTGGGGCATTGATTTTATGGGGCCATTCCCGTCTTCACGAGGGAATAAATACATACTCGTGGCTGTCGACTATCTGTCAAAATGGGTTGAGGCAAAAGCCTTACCCACCAATGATGCCCGAGTAGTCGTTAAATTTTTAAAGTCTCTCTTTGCCAGATTCGGGACTCCTCGTGCCATTATCAGTGATCGTGGTACTCACGTTTGCAATGAACAATTTGCGAGAGTAATGCTGAAATATGGTGTAACTCACCGTCTTTCTACAGCATACCACCCCCAAACAAGTGGGCAGGTGGAGGTCTCAAATCGGGGTATTAAGAGAATTTTGGAGAGGACGGTTGGTGAAAACCGTGCCTCTTGGTCGGATAAGCTGGACGATGCATTATGGGCTTTCCGCACTGCTTACAAAACACCCATCGGGTGTACTCCATATAAGCTAGTGTACGGGAAAGCATGTCATCTTCCGATCGAATTAGAACATAAGGCCTATTGGGCCTTAAAACATGCAAATTTCGACCTTCAGACAGCGGGTGATCACCGTAAAGTTCAACTAAACGAACTAAATGAATTACGTGATCAAGCTTACGAAAATTCTTTAATCTATAAAGAAAAGACTAAGAAGATACATGACTCTAAAATTAAGAACCGCGTTTTCAACGTTGGTGACAGAGTTCTTCTTTTCAATTCAAGGTTAAAAATTTTCTCGGGAAAACTAAAAACCCGTTGGTCTGGACCATTTACTATAACAAAAGTATACCCATATGGAACTGTTGAGTTATTGCAACCCGACGGTCCCAATTTTAAAGTAAATGGTCATCGGTTAAAACACTATTTTGGAGGGGACATACAACCAATGGTTGTCCCGGATCTCCAAACTTACCCCATGGACCAATAAATTCGGGGTCGAGTCAAGCTAGCGACTCGGTTAACAAAAACAGTAGCTTCCCCAAGGACAATTTTAATTCGGGGTCGAGTCAAGCTAGCGACTCGGTAATCAAAAACTATAGCTACCTCATGGACAATTCAATTCGAGGTCGAGTCAAGCTAGCGACTCGGTAATCAAAAACAGTAGTAATATGGGTTTTCACCCATATTTCTGTCTTCTCATCCCTTTCTAACACCCTAGTGTGGGGGAGACGAACCACATGTTGTACATATGTATAAATTTTTTCAAAAAAAAAAAAAAAAAAAAAAATAGTTAACTTTGTATGTAAATATAACAAAAGGTTAATAGTATTACCTTCTTACGTTCTAAGTCTTGGTGGGACACCAAGTACTTTGAATATTGAGGGCAATATTCAGTTCTAAGTGTGGGGGAGCGTTCTCACGAATGCAAAACACATGTTCCATCAAGAACCCCCATTTGATCAAAATTACCAGTTTTTTCACACTTAGAAATGCAAATAATGGTATCAATCCTCCATGTTTAACCCACAACAGGATTGGCTAGTCCAGGAGCAAACGGCTCTTGGTAAAGACATCTCAAAACCGTTGATGGCTTGCAATTTGCCAAAAATTGTATGGTTCCTCAACTCCCCATCATCCTCAAAAGCTAATGAGTTGGCTAGCCCGCAAGATTATGGCTTGTGGTAAAGGCCATGGAAAAACCATAATTGGTAATCAGCTCACCAAGATGTTGACTATTCCATCAAGAGTTGGCTAGTCCAGAAGCAAACGGCTTTTGGTAAAGACAAATCAAATCCGTTGACAGCTGGTGGTTTGCTAAAAATCACACGCTTATCAGGTGTGCCACAGTTCTTACACCTGGCTACTCCAGAAGTGATGGCTTTTGGTAAAGAGTAAAAATCCATTAATTTTTTCTCAAATAGATTGCTAGGGACTAGCAATAGTTTAGTGTGGGGGATTGATGAGTGTCTAAATACTCATCAGTTTATACCAATCTGAACTGCCAAAACATACAAAAACACTCAAATATGCATCATAATACTTAAAATATCTTAGAAGTGTGTTTTATATGTTTCAAATACAAAATATGCAAAAACAGATAAAAAATGTACAAAGTTTGCATAATTGGCACTTTCAGTCCCTCAAGTTTTAAAAGTTGTCAAATCTAGTCCCTGGTAATTCAAAACATGAAAAATATCATCAATGGTCCTTAGGGATTCATAAGTTGTCAAGTTAAGTCCTTTAAAGTTAAAAAAACTACAAAATGACAACTTTAGTCCCCCAAGTTTCAAAAATGTCAAAATTAGTCCTTAAGGTTTAAAAATGGGAAATTAATAAAATAAACTTTGTACTATTCTTAAATGACAAAATTGGTCCTTATGATAACATTTTGAGAAATTACAACCACTGTCCTTTAAAAATCCAAATTTACATAAATGGTCCCTGGAGTTTGAAAAATTACAGAAAAGGTCCCTGGATATTTTTAAATGGAAAAATCATAAATTTGGTCCTTGGTTTATCATATATTGCAGGTTTGGTCCCTTGGAAGTACTTTGGAAAAGTGGCAAACTCAGCCCTTAACTTTGCCCAAATTACATTTTTGGTCCTTGTTAAAATACCACAACCAACCGGACCCCTTTTTATTTAATAAACCCAAAACCAAAGCCTTGTCCAAAAATACACCCCTAGCCCAATCCTTTTCCCAGCCCAAAACACAAAAGCCCACACCCTGAGTATAACTCAGGGTCAAACCCCGTTGACCCCGCCATATACCACTCCCACTGTTCATCACCCTCACCCTCGCCTGAAACCAGCAAAACTAGGTGGTTTTACCACCACCTCCTCACCTTCCAGCTCACCCTAACCCTCCTTTCCACCTCACACACCTATCCCACACCTCATTAAATGCCATTCCCATAATTTTTCACTCCAAACCATACCATATCCTCTGTTTTCTTCCATATCACCACAACTTGCCTAAAAACCTTCCCCTTTGTCCCCTGACACCTCCACAACACTCCAATTATCCTTAATTGTTCACCTTTGGCCCCAAGTTAACGTGTGACACTTTGGCGCCAAAATTGGTTTAAATGGATGAGATTGATTCAGAGAAATTGAGGGCCAAGATTGAAGTGGGAAAAGCTCAAAGTCACACCTGGAACCCTAATTGGAGCTTATAAAAGGAAAGAAAAGCAGAGGAGTGATCTATCTAGTTTAATTTTAAAAAGTGTATGTCGTATTAGTTGTTTTAAAAGTTCAAGTGTAATTTAAGCTTTCAAGTTTCAGTTTAAGCATTCTCAGTGTACTAGTAATCTTTTTAGTTAATAAAAATCAAGTTTGTGTTGTTACCTCAGGTTGTGCAATTTTCAAGTTCATATCAAATTTCTCAATAAAGCCTAATGTTGTTTGTAGTGGATGGTAAGGATCAATAAGTACACATAAGCTCCTAAGAAGCTCAAATAAGCTTTTAGTAATCTACAAATCAGTATAAGATAAAAAATTCCTCAAATACAAATTTGGTCAATGATAGTCAACTGTGGCAATTGGGATTGATTTCTGGGATTCATAGCTGATTTGGAAGCATAATGAAGCTGTGGAGTTGGGTTTAGATCCTCAGGGAGGAGTTAAGTGTTCTTGGTTCTTGGTCTTGGTGCTCACAGTCAACAACTTGTAAGCTTCATACTCATTTAAAGCTTATTTTATATAATCTTAATTATCCTTGCTTATCTCTGTGTTATTTATGTTAGATTAAAGTTATTTAGTAATAATATAAACAGAAATAGTTTAGTTGTTCATTGAAATCAAAGGTTGTTTAGTATTGAAATTTTCAGTTTAATATAGCATTTTGTGGAAATCTGAGCTTTAGTTGTAATTGTTGGTATTGGTGTGATCATATAAGTTTAGTACAACATATTTAGTCTCTGGAAATCAGTTTCATGGATTGTATGGATCATTTGCTTTGAAAAACTCCCACCACAGTCAATTTAAGGAGTGTTTGGATCTATGTATTTCATCAAGTCTCAGTGGGATTATTGTGTTAATTTTGTTTGTGACATGTCTCAGTAGTTACACATAGGTCATATAAAGCATAAAATCAAGTGTTAATTTAGAAAAAAAGTCAAAATAGCCTTTTAATCACAATAGCAGTTAACTGTTAATGTTTTGTGATCCATAAACCTTCATAACAGCTCAAAAGTTATAGGATTAGATCAACATAGCTTTATTATAGCTTAACATACCATAATCAATCAGAAAATCAAGCTAGAATCTCACTTTAGTCAACTGAGCAAGATTATTGAAAAAGTAAAAAATACTTGTGCAGAAAATCACCAAAATGGCATGAATTAATCTGATTTTTGTGCTTGGATTTAGAGTTTGAAACTTGTTGTGTGTAAACTCTACCAGCTGAACCTTTGATTTTCATAAGTTTCATAATTTTGAGAATTTTTTTTAAGTGGACAAATATACCCCTGGAAGTGACCTGCAGGGCAAGGTAACTGCCCTGTCTCAGCAGACTCACCCACACCACCACCTTTGGTGGTGATTTGTGGCCACCACAGTGGGCCCCAGACCTCAAATCTTGTTTCTTCCAACCCCCTCCTACCAGGGTACAAGGTTTGACCCTTTGGTTGACCTAGAAACAAGTGGACCCCACCTGGACTTGTCCCCAAAGTCTGTCCCAATTCTGTGTTGATTTTCAGTTTTCATAAGTGCTTATTTCATTCCCATTTGCTTATCAGTGATCATTGCTAGTTGTTTTCAGCTTATTTAAGTTTTTTTAGCTTATTTATACATGGCTTAACCAGTGTGGACCCCACAATAGTTCATTTGTGCTTAAATACCTCAACAGTCAACAAAAGTCAACTGTATAAGCAAATAAGCACTCACAGTGCTTATTCTGAGGTTCTAAATTAGTTGTCTTTGTAAAAGTTTCTTATTTTAAGTATTTTAGTAGTTTTATAAAAGAAAAACCAGAAAAAGCAAACTTTAATTATAGTGATAGCTTCTATTTAATAGAAATTATCTATTTAATTTTTATTTCAGCTTATTAATAAGCACTTGTCCAATTTTATAATTTTATAAATTTCCTAGTACCTTAAAGTAGTTAAAATAATTTTCTTAGAATTTTCCTAATCTTTTTACTATTTATTAGATTTAAAATTAGTTTAAATAATTAAATAGGTAATATTAGTAATTAAATAGATTTCTTTAATTTTAATTAACAAAAGTAGAATTTTATATTTTTCCTAAGTTTTATAAAGTAGTTAAGACTTTTAGAAAATAGTTTCCTGATTTCCACTGTCAATTTTCTAATTTTCCTATTTAATTTAATTAAATTAGATTTAAATTAATTAATAAGTAATTAATTATTCAATTAGCTTAAATATAATTTTTGGCAACTTTTTATAATTTTGTAGTATTCCTGTAGTGGTTAATTAGTTTTATAAATTTTATCATAATTTTCTAAGGTAATTTAGTATTAATAGTAATTTAAAATAGTTAAAATAGTTTAATTAAGTTAAATAGTTTTTAATTAATAAAATACTCATAAAAAGACAAAAATATTTATTTTCATTTTTTATACATTCTTCAAGTTTTTATTAAGGTTTAGAAATTATTTTTGTAAGTTTTTAGGTTAATTTGTAATACTTGTCATTTTTAGTTAATTTAATTTAAGTTTTAATTAGATTTTAATTAGTTTAATTAATTAAATAATATTTAAATAGTAAAATAATCATTTTCATAATTTCAATTTCATTTTCCATTTTCTTTAATTTTAAGTTTTCAAAAGTTTCAATTTTACCCCCTGTAGTTTGTAACTTGTTAAAACCCACTTTTCTTTATCTGTTATCTGATTTTCCATTTTGTGCTTTTGTGCTTATATCTGTATTTCTGTTATAGTTTATATCATTTCATATTATCCAAATATCAAGCAATCAGTAGTATAATCAACCCTCAAATCATTTCTGTTACTGTCCTCAGTACCACTCACTCTCCTAATCGTTTACAAATACAATTTCAATCTCGTTGGGACTTAACGACCCGGGGATTTCCCTATATTTCCACGGTCAATAATAACTTGCACTTTCTCCCAGGTGGGCCTATCAGCTGCACATGGTTGACTGGTTGGTTTGGGAGGAGTCAACATGCACACCCTCTCAAGCTCCTCTTGAGGTAGGGCATCGTATATCATCATTTTGGCTCGAACATTCTTGTCGGCCATCTTCTTTTCCTTATCATCAAAATCACCATTTTGGAAAATGTACCACAAGTAATAATCCTTAGACTTAACATAGGTCTCAAATAGGATTTTCCAAAAATGGAATCCTTCGTATTCAAACAAAGGTGGTCTTTCCATAGAACGCCCCTCTCTATAGTTCTCTTGAGCTATGGATCTATACTCTACTTTACCAAAAATCTTAGTTAGGATTTTAGATTTTTGGGAAAGAAGTTTTGACTTAAAACGACTTCTCGGGAAGGCTTTAACGCTAAAAAACTTGAGTATACCGCTCTGATACCAATTGTAGAACCGTAGAGGGGGTGAATACGGTTTCTTAGGCTTTTAAGAAATTTAAAAACTTTAAGCCTCCAAGAAAACCAAGTGGTTGTATAATCAATCCAAACAACCACACACACAACCAAAGTATATATAGTGAGTAAAGAAAGACACCACGATATATACTCGTTCGGGATGGGAGGTTTATACCATCCGTACGTCCAGTTGCAAATCCGCGACTTTGATACTATTCACTAGTATAATCCTTTCGGTGGACTACAAACCGTTACAATTCACTCCACCAATATTCACTAATATTGATGCTCACAAAGAAGGAGTTACTCCCCAACGGTATTCCGCCCTCGGAAACCACCCAAAAGAATCTCACGATTCGACTTTACCTAAGTGTAAAGCCCTAAAATCTGGAAACGCATTTTGTCAATAAATTGAAAATTTTAATCTAAGATGATAATTTGCTATTGGGTATTTAAACTTTGGTTATACATATAAAATGAATTCTAAACTACACACTAAAGTTAAATTAAATAAATTCCTAAACTAAGTCTTAAAATTTCCTAAGTTATATAATCGGTTTACGCTACTTCTGATGGGGTATACAAACTGAAAATATGGACCATTGAATAGGCTGAATAAAATTTTATATTTCATATCCCACAACTACTTAGTTCTTTGGGGTCCGTTTTCTTTTATAAATAATGCACTGTATATACATTGAAGATATGATAAAATTTTGAATATGGTAAAGTTTTTGGTCTCCTTAGACATTCCGTAAGACTCGGCCCTATTCTCAGCCTATATTCCCTCATTCAATTCTCATTTATATCAACCGTATATCTCATTTGCATTTCACTCACTAAAACCCTAAAATTATTCTACAAGTTGGGTGCCATTTTCTCTCGGATCGAGCTGTGAAGTAGAGGTGGTACGAGGCTTAGGAAAGGCTGTGTTTGATCGTGATTCAGGTGGTGACTAATCGTGCTTACCTTGGTGGAAAGGTGGGGTGTTTTGGTTGTGAATATCACAGGTTCGAGAAGGTGTAGTGGTATTGATTTCGACTTGGATTCTGGCCGTCTTTTCTGTCCTCCTCCACTCGATTACTAGGGTATTTTTGCATCACCCAATCTTGTTCATTTCTTTTGTTTTGACCTTCTGTTGTACGTACATCTTGTTTCTTAAACAAACAACTATGAATCGGGTATATTGAATACACGTTATACGAATCTGAATCTCACATAAAATTATAATAAGCGCATGAAATCATAAAACTCGTCCTCATGAAATCATAATAGTTATCGCATAAAATAACGATTTAGAGAGCTATTCTAATCGACCCATAATCTGTTTTTAAACATAATCCCTATCAAGCTAAAAAGGAAGTAAAACATGCTTGTTCCTAAATAATTTTCGCACCGCATGAATAACACGAGGGGTGTTTGTCTAATCTGTAACAAGTAAAGGTTAAAGGTTTGTTTATAAACCTGGTAATAAACATAATTATATGAATGCCATTTTTATATACGAAGCATGAGATCTCGAATACATGAAGCATTCACGTGCCGACTTATTTTCGTTTCGGTGCATTTGCGTATGTTTTGAAATACGTTTGATATGATCATTTAAACATCCATGTTGATCTCGAATATCGACATTATAAACTGATACAAAACTAAAGGATAAAGATGAAACAAGCATGTGTATATATGTGAGGCTACGTATGAGTTTTTGGTCGCATGAAATAATGAAATATATATAAGTCTATATGCATGTAGATGTTAGGATTTGTAGAGAAACGATTTGTCTGTTTTGTAATTATGTGAGCTTGCATGAGACAGTGGGTCGCATATAATGATATATATAACATGGGTCGGTTACACAAATACACGTACTTGTGAAATCTGAATTTAAGAAAGGGATTACATATGTGGTTGGCATGGTCATATAAACTACAATAATGAACTCTTATTTTTCTAAAGATAAACATGTATATATAAATGTATGTTTTCTATTCATGTCACGATGGTATATGTGTAGGTGTCCTATACATAAATATAGGTCGTGCGTCTATGAGTGAAGTGGAACGATGTCGGGTTATAAACGGGTTTACATGGTTTAATAAAATCTTGGGTCGTCGCGGCATAAATATTAATATCGTGGGTACGTTAATAAATTATATAAAATTATAACGATGGGTCTAAATATTATCTTATTATAAATTTATAATATAAACTTTAAAATAACTTTATTTGACCTTTAATAGTTAATCTTGATAATTTATATTTTAGACCCTAAACTTGTACTATTGACATTTTAAACTCTAAACTATTATAATTGTCAACTTAACCCTTAAAGATCATTTAATTGTCATATATAACCTTAAAGCATTAAATTACAAATTAGAGAAACTTACTAAAATGAGAACTTACTAGATCAGGAAAGTTACTATTTTTGGAAAGCTGCTATAAATATAAAGTTACAAAAAAATAGAAAGCCGAATAAAATGAGTAATCTGATTTAAAATAGTATTAATAATAAGCCGATCATTAATTCGTGTAGATTCGCTGAAGAAGGAGTGACTTCCTATTCTTATGATTATGATATGATTCCGTAGCGGTTTAAGTTACAGATATTCTGCCTTTTTAGTAAAGGCCATCCTTCTCTCTTTGTTTATTGATTTGATTATGATCCCTTCAGTTAAGTCATTGCTATATTCCCTTCATTTGATTTGTGTTTGTTGATACTTGATATTGATATGAGCTTGATATTCGTTTGCATGCTATATTTTCTTTTCTATAGCATTCTTGATTCTATGCCCATTATGTGTTACTTGTATATGATTTGATTAATTTGTAGCCAGTCATGGAGAGTCCATGGCGTTGCCACTGATGCACCAGTGGTATTGACACTATTTATAGAGGTGGGTTTTAGTCCACATCGTTCCTTTTAAGCTAGCTATTCAGGCCTATATTTATTATTGTATATGTTTACTTAGCCTAGAGCTTTGTGCATATATATTTGTTTTACAGGGAGCATATGGATGCATCCTAGGTACTTTGTTTAGTAATATTTGGTGAATGTTTTGGTGTGTGTACAATACACCCCTTTCACATTTGGTACAATGGAGGTCATGACTCCTATGTACAATTAGTATATATATTGTTGGGCATTCTTATTTGTTTTACTTTTGTATGATTCTTATTATCTTATCATCTCTAATGTGATTTACTTATTCTTGCTCTATTTCTTTTGGTTACACTTATGACTCATTTCTTTTCCTTGAGTGTTTGATATCCATTATCCGTATTTCTTTTGATCATGTTCTATGTTTCTATATTCTTGATTTCTATCTCAGCAGGTTCGCTTGGACTTATCACTTATGTCGTATTCACCTTCGTTTTCCTTTTGTTATTAGTTTTCGTTTATTTATATTTGTTCATTGGACTTTTTATGTTCAACCGCATTTCTTTGCCTGCGGCAGGTTTTAGAAGGAAGCTGGGTTGAGTGATGAGTGCTTAGGAGCTCTTAGTGGACTACATTGTTGATACCCTTCCATGGATTAGAGTTTTGACTTAGAGTCTTCCTTTGGTTCTTAGCTTGTTATTAGTTTTGGAAGTTGTAATGTTTAGAATTAGTCCTTTATCTTTTCTTTAGAACTGCATTGTAACCCATATATTAGTAATGTATTTTTGTTTACTTGTGTTCTGATTTGAATCCAAAATGTTACACTTTAGCCCTTTTCGGGTTGGGGTGTTACAATTTTGGTATCAGAGACAGGTTTGATCGGCGGATTCAAAACCCGTAGAGCTTAGGCTATGACCTGTGAGTGTTAGGCCTACTAGATTTTGCACCATGGGAGTTATGAAACAAACTTTGAGAACTTGCTTTAGGATTTCCACTCTGAAACTTAAGTTATGACCGGTGAGGATTGGGTAGACTATAGGGCATTTGTTTAAGTATCCTTGCTTCCGCATCACTCTGATTCGTACTTTGCTTTTAGCCTTTTAAGAATTTCTCCTCCCGGAGATTTGAAACTCATTATTTTGCACAACATGAGATTAGTTACCAAGTAAGTTTAGAATGAGTTGAGAATGCTGCGGGTAATGTTTGACACTACATAAGCTTCATCCTCTTTTGATTTCAACATCTGTTTCATTGTTTAACCATTTAGATGTTTCTTCGATCATTCTGAGAATTTCTATGATCATGATGTGTTTGACACCCTTTGTGAAATCTCTTGCTTTCGATAAGCATATTTAAGTTTTTCCCTACACTACTAGATTTTTTTTGCCTTATCCATTCTATTCCTATGAGAAACCTTGTGGTGATTAACCACGAGAATAGGAATGTCTCCCTCATTTATGAATGATAAGATTCACTATGTTGATTTGTCTTTCCTTGGAAAGTTAACTTCGATGTTATTCTGGTATGGATTAGTTGACCAGACATCAAGATGCTAACTACTGTCATACTACATCTCACCTTTGGCATTTGAACCACTCTGATTTATCTTACCATGATTCCCGATTATTAAACTTTTGTTATCCTTACCACCCTGGAAACTCATGCGTTACTTTCGCGGTTGTGAAGTTTTCAAAGCGTCTATTCTTGTTTCCATGGGATGAATCTCACTTGAGAGTCAATTTCCAATTAGAATTTTTCTGATGTAATCCCTGAATAAACCACTAAGATTTACACCAGGTTGTGAATTTGCTTTGACCTAGCACTGAGAGATTGTTTAGTCATGACTCAAGGTTGAATATGATTTCCATAAAGGCATGTTTATATGATGCAAGTATTATGACGCCTGGCTAACTTAATAATAATTACATCATATAACTTGAACTTATGGGGATCATGGGATATCTTTGAGAAGCGCTTGAGAACAGTAAAGTTTGATGAGACAGAACCCTATCCGTATAAGAACGATGTTTTGCCTGATTTTGAAACTCCATATTGAATAGCACTAGCCAAATTGAGTGAACTGGAGCTGTGGCAACCAAAGGCTATGAAATGGTTTGTTTGTCTTAGTATATCTCTTTGGAGTGCTTCAGTTTTATTCACAATGAAGAAGGATGAGAACAGGAGACTTGTATTGACTTCTGAAAGCTGAACCGTATTTCTGTTAGAAACCATTATTCCCTACCTTGAATCGACGATGTATCTGATCAATTTTAGTACGTGGATTTTTCCTTTAGATGGATTTATGGCTTGAAGTATTCTTAGAATTTCCTTTCATATTCGTAATGGCCTCTATGATTATTAATGATGCTAATAGTATTAGCTGATGCTTTGACTATTTTATGGATGTTATGCATCGTGTTTTCGTGAGTACTTAGACAAAGTTGTCATAGTATGACATCTTAGTACATTTAGAGACGAAGAAGAAACATGAGAATCATTTTCGTATTATGTGGAAATATGAGGATCATTTGTATATTCTGGAAGCATGACATTGGTTGGAAGATGTTCACGACATGAGAACGGAGTTTTGGAAAGCCGAAATAGAAATTAGCCTCCATACCTTCAAGTGAGTATCAATTTTGAGACGATACAAGAAGAGACTTGGTTATGCCATTATGTAGCACGGGAAGGTTATTGCTTACGCATCAAGACAATTAGAACCGTTTGAGGAGAATTATTAAATGCATGACTTGGAATTAACGGCAGTGTGGTTGCTCTTAAGATTGGAAGACATAACTTACAAGGTAAATTTGGTGGCAGATGCATTTAGGAAGAATTTTGAACTTTCAGTTTGTCTTGGAGATTGAGCTTAAGAAAATCAAGCTTAGAACTCAGGGAAGTTGAGTCGTGGCGAAACATGAAGGTTGAATCCAATTACAAATTTTAGAAGCTCAGGAGCAAGATGGCTGATGAGGCGAAAAATGAACCACTTTTAGGGGGTCATTTAAGCCCGGAATTGAATTTATTTGATTAAATATTTCCCTAAATCGTTCCTTTTGTGATTTTAGGTACTTTGGGAGAGAAATCTGGAAAAGGAAGCAATTCGGACGTTTTTGGAGCATAAAAGTGAAGAAAACGCCAAAGACTTAATTTTCCATGCTGGAAACAGTGTATGACGGCGTCAAGAAGGAAATCCTGACGGCGTCAAGAGTAAAATCCATGACGACCCAGAAGAAACCTGAAGGCGTCACAACAAGAGCGTCAAGAGTTAAAATCATGACGGCCTGCATACGGTGTACACATGACGGCGTCAGACCCAGATCTAGGCAGTCCGAGGAACTATTTGGCAGCGAGATGACGGCGTCAGACATTTGTTCTTGACGCCGTCACCTTCCAAACTCTATATATAGTTTTCTATTTTTCATTCATTAGGGAGGAACTTATGTGGAGAAACCCTAGGGCCGAACTTTGTGAACCCTAGCTCGTATTTTACAGTATATTCAAGGGTTTTCACCCCATGAATCCTTTCATGTGCTATTGAGATAAGTCTTCTCTTAATTCAATCAATATGTCTATGTGTTGGTTGTCTATATCTTGTGCTTGTCTTGATTTCAACATGCTAGGCTAGATTTATCTTTTGTTTGCTTAGATCTAATGAAACCTAGATGTTAATTATGTGTTGATTACTTGTTTATGGTTGTATTGGATGAATGATTTCAATGTTAGGCTTAAGAAAACTGGCAGATCTCCATTGTGTAACATGCTTGAACGTCTTAGGAAACATGAACCGATGTGTAATAGGTTTTATTGGTTGTATTTAATGCGTGAGTAAATTCTAATGATCCCATGTTAGGAGCTTCTTAGCCGGCTCGACATAGGAGTGAAGTAGGCACTCATAGGATTGGGGAAGTAAGTACGCCACCCCATGAATGGTATTAAGGAATACAATCCATTATCCACTCAACTATAACAAGTAATTAACGTGTAAAAGATATCTAGGGAGTAGTGAAATCTAAGTAAACACATTTCTCCCACATATTGCTCACAGCTTTAGTTTAATTTCATTTTTAGTATTTTATTTTTATTGCATCTTAGTATTGGGTTAGTTGACTAGCAACTAATTCCGCCCAAATCCTTCAAACCCGAGATTTTTACTTGCTTTCCTAAAAATATAAAAAAAAATACAAAAAGAATCATCCCTCATCTCTAGACCTAGTCTTTAGGTTTTCTAATCCTAGCGACACTATTCCTAGCTGAACGATCAGTCCCCCGGTACTTGTCATTATACTATACTACTTCGATCAGGTACACTGCCTGGTGGGGGTTGTAAGCTTCTCGAAATACCTTGAGAGGTAAAGCCTGGTGCAATTCCCACGCATCAAGTTTTTGGCGCCGCAGCCCGGGGAGTAGTTATTGTCTAGGTTAGAATCTCTTTTTATTAGGTCTACTTGCTAGATTCCTTTCTAGTAAGATTTTATTTTTATTTCTAGGTTCTCTTTAGTCTATCTTATTTCTTTGTGTTGTTGTTCGTGACTCTTACCATCCGCCATTATGGCAACCGACAAATTCTCTAACCTTAGGATCACTAGGAGTCGTAGTTCCGCTAGAAACCTTGTCTTGCCTTACGCAGAACCCGATAGAGAAATGCGTAGGTTAAGACGATCTCACTCAACACCTGAACCATCTAGCATAGCCATCGATTTTGATGCACCCCTTTCTGAAGAAAATTTGGAAAATCACCTTACAACCCCTAGCTCCCAACCCAACAACGAGATGAGTACCCCCGCAACTCCTACTCCTAAGCGCCTTAAGGACTACTCCTCCCCAAACCCTCGTGGCTTCTCAAATGCCATTGTCTACCCAAACGAACACACCAATGAGGTCCTGCATGTGACCGATGTTTGGCTTGTCCAAAGTGTGTGCAAGTTTTTCGGATTAGATGATGAAGACCCGATTCAACACATTAAAGACTTCTTGAAAATAGTAGACACCCTCCATACGGATGGGGCTACTAGAGACACGTCCCGATTACGATTCTTCCCTTTCACCCTCTATGAAAAAGCCCAAGAGTGGTATGACAAACTCCCTTCTGAATATATTTTCACATGGGAGCAACTCATATCCAAGTTCTATGAGAAGTTCTTTCCACCTGGAAAAACTTCAGCGTTTAGAGATAGGATCCTCCGTTTCCGAAAAGGGAAGGACGAACCCTTCCATAAATCGTGGATTAGATTCAAGGATTTAATAAGACAAGTTCCCCATCATGGCATCGAACTTTGGCTTTTGGTCCAAATCTTCTACGACAATGTCTCCTCAAATGATCGGAACGGAATCAACAATTCTAGAAAAGGGAGATTAGCCAATCTTAGTGCCGAAGAAGGATGGGATAGGATTGAAGAATATGCTCAAGAACAGGATGACACTTGGGATGAACCTGAGTCGACTGTCAGCATTTCTGAAATCACTTCAGATCGGTTAAGAAAAATTCACAAAAGAATGGAGTACCTAGCTGGGTCGCAGTTACCTAAACAACTTTCAAATCCTTACTTGATCTGCGACTACTGTGGGGGCCCGCATGAGATAGAGGAATGCGGAGGAGAAACCACGACTAAACATGCATGATTGTCAGGAGGTGACATCTATGCTGATCCCTCCCTTTTGCCTTTTTACCAAAATGACGATTACACCCTCTGAGGAATCTGGTAAAAAGAAAAGAAGGAGAGGAAGGTCCTGAATTCGAAATTAGGAGCACTTTTGAAGATGACCTTGGTCACTTCACTCAAGAAAAAGGCTTACAATTAAAAGGTCTTAATGAACTTGTTGACGAGCAGCAGAATGACATTGGAGAATGGTTCAACAAGCTTAACTCAGCCCTCGATAACCTTGAAATGCCGTCAGTAAGCCAAAAAGACCCCATGCTCGCGATAACCACTCGAGCTGGAACAACAACCAAGGACCCCCTTACCCGAGCTCGTCCCACATCACTCCCGATCCAAGCAAACCTCGCGAAGAGGAGGAGGATGTGGGCAGCGAGACTCCCAACCAACCTCCCTTGACGACCCCTTCCCCATCAACCCCACTTAACCAACCTGTGAGAATCCCATTCCCATCCCGATTAAAAAACCAGAAAACTGAGAATGATAATAAAAGATTCTTGTCATATCTAAAAGACTCAGTAGTCACCATACCCCTCCTTGATACTTGTTATCACATGCCAAAGTATAGCGCGTACTTTAAAAAACTACTCGCTAACCAAAAGAAACTCGAGGGTCTTGTGACCCTGGAGGAAGAATGTTCGGTGGTGACCCATCGAGGGCTACCAAAAAAGGTAGACGATCCAGGCAGCTTCAACCTGCCTTGCTCCATAGGATCTCTATCAATAAAGAATGCTCTTGCCGATTTGGGGGCGAGTATCAATCTCATGCCTCACTCTATGTTCCTTAAATTAGGATACTCTGGATTAAAGCCTACCCGTATGAACATCCAACTAACCGATAGATCAGTCAAGTACCCCGTAGGGATATGCGAAAATGTGCTAGTCAAAGTTTGGAAATTCAAATTCCCGGTCGACTTCGTAATCTTAGAGATGGAGGAGGATGACTTGGTACCCATCATTTTAGGGAGACCATTTCTTGCTACCGCTCGTGCAGTCATTGATGTTTATGACGGCAAGTTAACCTTACGAGCGGGAACCGATAGCACAACCTTCGACATTAAGAACTCTATGGATCTCTCTCTTGAAGCAGCTAACCGGATCTATTTCATTGGGGAGGTCGATGAACTCACGGATGTTATTGATAGCTGTGTTGATGAACAAATCGAGAAAGGCTGGTTACGGGATGAGAGTTTTCTACCTTTGCTAGAGGCAGAAAAGATGGAGGATGTTGGTGCAGTCTCCTTCTACCCTAGACAAGAGGCCACAGAGCATCTCGAGCTCCAGAAGCCCGAAAACAAGCTTAAGCCTTCTATTATCGAACCTCCTGAGTTAGATCTTAAGGAACTTCCTAACCATTTAGAGTATGCCTTCCTTCAGGGAGAGGACCAACTGCCGGTAATCATAAACTCTTCCCTCGAACATGAACAAAAAGGTAAACTCTTAGAGGTCCTAAAGAAATATAAGGGAGTGCTTGCATGGAGTGTAGCCGACATTAAGGGGATTGACTCAACTTTTTGCACGCATAAGATTCTCATGGAAGAAGATTATAAACCTACCGTGCAACCCCAGAGGTGGGTGAACCCCAACATTAAGGAAGTGGTAAATAAAGAAGTCATCAAACTTCTGGATGCAGGATTGATCTACCCAATCTCGGACAGCCCATGGGTTAGTCCTGTACAGGTTGTACCTAAGAAGGGTGGAATAACTGTAGTTAAGAATGACAAGGGAGAGATGGTACCCCAGAGAACAGTTACTGGATGGTGGGTATGCATTGATTATAGAAAGCTCAATGATGCCACGAGGAAAGATCACTTTCCCTTACCATTCATTGACCAAATGTTAGAGAGATTGTCTGGGCACGAGTATTATTGCTTCTTGGATGGATTCTCAGGGTATTTTCAAATTCCCATAGCACCTGAGGACCAAGAAAAGACCACGTTTACTTGCCCTTATGGAACGTTCGCCTACAAAAGGATGCCTTTTGGGCTATGTAATGCCCCCGCCACTTTTCAACGATGCATGACCGCAATCTTTCACGAACTCACGGAAGACAGCATGGAAGTGTTCATGGATGACTTTTCGGTCTTCGGGAACTCCTTCGACCGCTGTCTTGCTAATCTAGAAAAAATGCTTAAACGCTGTGAGGAAACCAACTTGGTGTTAAACTGGGAAAAGTGTCATTTCATGGTGAAAGAAGGGATTGTGTTAGGGCATAAGATCTCAGGGAATGGGATAGAGGTAGACCAAGCTAAAGTTGAAGCTATATCTAAGCTACCATACCCCACGACTGTTAAAGCAATACGCAGCTTCTTGGGGCACGCCGGGTTTTATCGGAGATTCATCAAAGACTTCTCCAAAATAGCTCGGCCAATGACTCAATTGCTCATGAAGGATGCTCCATTCGATTTCTCCTAAGAATGCAAGGGTGCATTCGATCTCTTAAAAAAGGAGCTCACACAAGCTCCAATCATAATTACACCCAACTGGGAGTTACCATTTGAAATCATGTGTGATGCTAGCAATTTCGCTGTCGGGGCCGTATTGGGCCAACGGCGTGACAAGCTATTCCAACCTATTTACTACGCTAGCAAAACCATGAATCCCGCTCAAGAGAATTACTCCACCACCGAAAAGGAGTTGTTAGCCGTAGTGTTCGCATTCGACAAATTCCGGCAATATCTTGTCCTTTCAAAGACAGTCGTTTTCACTGATCACTCGGCTCTTCGATATCTTTTTGCTAAGCAGGATGCTAAGCCACGACTAATTCGGTGGATCTTGTTGTTACAAGAATTTGATGTTGAGATTCGTGATAAGAGGGGGGCAGAAAATCTGGCCGCGGATCATCTATCTCGTCTTGAAAACCCCTTGGATGAGCACGATAGAAGTGAGATTAGGGATTCATTTCCTGACGAACAACTCATGTCAATGATTGATTCGGAGCCTTGGTGCGCCGATTTTGCCAACTATCTCGCAAGCAGACTCGTTCCAGAACACCTGACTAGGTACGAAAGAAAAAGGTTCTTTTCTCAGTTAAAATACTACTTCTGGGATGAACCATTTTTATTCCGAAGGTGTCCTGACCAAATAATAAGACGTTGTGTTTCGGAAAGTGAGGCAGTAAAGATTATGAGGGAATGTCACTCTGGTCCCTCTGGAGGGCATCATGGGATAAGCACCACCGCCCGAAAGATTTTCGACGCGGGATTCTATTGGCCCACAATTTTCCGTGATGTCAAAGAAATGGTACAGGCATGCGACGCATGTCAACGGGCCGGGAACATATCACATAGGGATGAAGCACCTCAGAATTTTATACAAGTATGTGAGGTCTTCGATGTCTGGGGAATTGACTTCATGGGACCCTTCCCATCTTCAGGGGGAACGAATACATTTTAGTTGCCATCGATTATGTTTCAAAATGGGTAGAGGCACAAGCCCTTAGGACCAACGATGCCAGGGTAGTTATTCATTTTCTGAAAAAGCTTTTCGCTAGATTCGGGATTCCTAAAGCCCTCATCAGTGATAGGGGGACCCACTTTTGCAATGCGCAAATGGAAAAGGTCATAAGGAGGTATGGGGTGTCCCATCGATTTTCCACCGCCTATCATCCACAAACCAATGGCCAGGTCGAAAACACAAACAGGGCTATTAAAAGAATACTTGAAAAAACGGTTAGTCAGAATAGAAAAGACTGGTCATTTAAACTCGACGAAGGCTTATGGGCATTCTGAATCGCCTACAAGACACCTATTGGAACGACCCCATTTCGCATGGTGTATGGTAAGGCATGTCACTTGCCAGTAGAATTAGAACATAAGGCTTATTGGGCGCTTAAGGCATGTAACTTAGATTATACAATTGCCAGAACCAATAGGTTCTTGTAATTACACGAGCGTGATGAGCTTAGGTTAGAAGCCTATGAGTCTTCCATTACATATAAAGAAAGGGCAAAAAGATGGCATGACCAAAGAATTAAGAAACCCAAGGAATTTTCAGAAGGGACAAAGTCCTATTGTACAATTCTCGGTTAAGATTATTTCCAGGGAAACTCAAGTCTAGATGGTATGGACCATTTACGGTGAAAAGTTCCTCCAAAACTGGAGCCGCTGTGTTATTAGATGATGAAGGTAGAGAATTTACTGTTAACATACAACGTGTAAAACATTATCAAGAAAATATTGAAATGATTGGTGAGGAAGATGTAACGTTTGAGGATAAGGTCACGTAGTAACCCATGACCTTGAGTCTAGCTACAAGACTCGTAAATAAAGAAAAGCGCTTCTTGGGAGGCAACCCATGTTTTGTGTGATTTTTATTTTGTTTGTTTGTTATTTGCTTCCGTATGCATGCTTTATTTTTATTGTCGGTAGATCATGTTTCAAAACTAAATGGTGGAAATACTTTACTTTGTTGTTTGGATTAGTCTTAACTTCACCCAAAGGTATTTTTGCAAAAGATAAGTGTAAGGGGAAACCCCAAATATGTTTTTAAGAAACAAACCGATCATGATTCTCCACAATATTAAGTGAACATGTACATTCGTATTTGTTAGAGTCAAATGCTTGTATCGAGTCATAATGAGGTTTTGCAGGATTTTCCAGGAAGTAGAACCAAGTTTTTCCAGAAATTTTCTGGAAACTTAACATAATAATTTCTGCAGGTCACTTCAGACGGCGTCATGAGTTTGCTCTTGACGGCGTCACGTGTAAAAATCTGAAAATTTTACCAGTTTTGTTTTTCTAACGGAGTCTTAAAGTTTTTGTTGAATTATCAGTTTTATAATCTCCAGGAAATCTGCAAACATCATTCCACAAGCATTATATCTTATTTTGTTTTCTAGGATTTATTAGCATATGTAGATTGCCGCCGATTTTAAGCGAGGTTGCCTTGTCTGTTTTCTCAGGTTTTACAGGTTATGTATGACAAGAAGATGATTTATATTTTGGAAGGGAAGCTTTGATTGTTCATTTTCTTGGAGGAAGATCTAACCTGGCCATCTTATTATCCATACTGAGCGAATCAGGGGAGTATTTGATTTCATTTGTTTTACTTATTTCACTTTTACATTCTTTACTTGAACATTGGGGACAATGTTCATCCTAAGTGTAAGGGGAGGGTAAAATGAAGATACCTTACAAATACACTTTCTCTTGAGTTTGTTTGTTTAATAGTAGATGTGTAATAAAACTAAGAGAAATACTTGTTAGTGCAATTTTAGCGCCAAATTTAAATTTTTTTACAACATTTTGGAGTGAAACTTTAGCCATAGCAAGCGTCTCATGGATAGGAGATTGTATGACTAGCACAAAACTGTACCATTCAGAAAAATTTTCTACCCAAATATGTGAGGTTCGCCTTTAGATTTGATAGGAAAATCATTCATTATTAGTACTTATGAGTGTACCGGTAGCATTTAGATTCTAGAACTTGCGTTAGTGATGCATCCCGAGACCGCTAGTGAGACTACATTCGTGTAGTAGGATTTACTACATGATAAGAGGCATTAGGATCACCCTTGTGTTAAACCCATATCATAATTACTTGACCATTTAAGTTATATTACTTGGCTAGTTAAGTCAATTAATTTTTCCCACACCCTTAGCGTTGTACTCATTTTTAGTACACGAAACCCCTAGTACACCCCTCCGAGCCTATCTTTTCGTTTCTAACTTTAAGCATTTTACTTAAAGGAAGAATTTGTTACACCCCACTTAAAATGTACAACCAAATCGCCTTAGCCTTCCGTGTATGCATTCATCTTTAGTGCATTATTGTTATTTGTTAAACCCTAAGTTAACTATCTAATTGATTACATGGTTGCTAAGTCGAGTCATATCCTTGTACATATTGTTTTTGGACGATTGGGACTCATGGGTAAAGTACTTGTTTTATGGAGTAATGGGGAAGAACATCATATATTACCCCCGTATGTGCATTAATCTTAAAAGTACTCCAAATGTTTTGATTTTCTTAATTCGAGTCATTAGATTAGTTTATTGTAAAGTAAGTAAAAATTCAAGTGTAAGGGGAATATTCATTCCCTATGATGTATTATTTTGGCTGGTAGGGTAAGAGTGTATGCAAAAAAAAAAAAAAAAAAAAAAAAAAAAAAAAAAAAAAAAAATAGAAAAAGAAAAGAGAAAAAACATACGGACTACCATCCCTTTTTATTCTATGTTCATTTTATGTTTTTGTTATTTTTTTCATTTATTAGCTTAAGTCGAGTCTAGTCATGGCTTAGCAACGCAATATTGTACATGTAATTAACCAAGATTGTTAACTCGCCACCAGTAAAGACTGCCTATATCCAACAAAACCGTGTATTTCATATCCCTACACCTAACGTTACAACCCTTTAAAAGACCTCTTTGATAGATTATCCTAGGTGCTTACGCCATGTGGTGGAGGTTTGATCCTTTCCCAAGCCTATGGTAATCTATTTTTCTATGACAGGTAGTGAGAGATATTACACCCGAGAGATGTGAGTATCTAAACACTATTTGTGAGGTGCTAGTATATGACCACCGTGCTTGTCTTTGGTCTTTAGTGGAACGATTATTTGTTGTAATTACTTTTATATTAGTGTTAAATGCCCCCTAACTTGTATTTTGATTAGAATAAAAGCTCATTTGCTTGAGGACAAGCAAATCTCAAGTGCAAGGGTATATGATGAGGCGAAAAATGAACAACTTTTAGGGGGTCATTTAAGCCCGGAATTGAATTTATTTGATCAAATATTGCCCTAAATCGTTCCTTTTGTGATTTTAGGTACTTTGTTAGAGAAATCTGGAAAAGGAAGCAATTCGGACGTTTTTGGAGCATAAAAGTGAAGAAAACGCCAAAGACTTAATTTTCAATGCTGGAAACAGTGTATGACGGCGTCAAGAAGAAAATCCTGACGGCGTCAAGAGTAAAATCCATGACAACCCAGAAGAAACCTGAAGGCGTCACAACAAGAGCGTCAAGAGTTAAAATCATGACGGCCTGCATAAGGTGTACACATGACGGCGTCAGACCCAGATCTAGGCAGTCCGAGGAACTATTTGGCGGCGAGATGACGGCGTCAGACATTTGTTCTTGACGCCGTCACCTTCCAAACTCTATATATAGTTTTCTATTTTTCATTCATTAGGGAGGAACTTATGTGGAGAAATCCTAGGGCCGAACTTTGTGAACCCTAGCTCGTATTTTACAGTATATTCAAGGGTTTTCACCCCTTGAATCCTTTCATGTGCTATTGAGATAAGTCTTCTCTTAATTCAATCAATATGTCTATGTGTTGGTTGTCTATATCTTGTGCTTGTCTTGATTTCAACATGCTAGGCTAGATTTATCTTTTGTTTGCTTAGATCTAATGAAACCTAGATGTTAATTATGTGTTGATTACTTGTTTATGGTTGTATTGGATGAATGATTTCAATGTTAGGCTTAAGAAAACTGGCAGATCTCCATTGTGTAACATGCTTGAACGTCTTAGGAAACATGAACCGATGTGTACTAGGTTTTATTGGTTGTATTTAATGCATGAGTAAATTCTAATGATCCCATGTTAGGAGCTTCTTAGCCGGCTCGACATAGGAGTGAAGTAGGCACTCATAGGATTGGGGAAGTAAGTACGCCACCCCATGAATGGTATTAAGGAATACAATCCGTCATCCACGCAACTATAACAAGTAATTAACGTGTAAAAGATATCTAGGGAGTAGTGAAATCTAAGTAAACACATTTCTCCCACATATTGCTCACAACTTTAGTTTAATTTAGTTTAATTTCATTTTTAGTATTTTATTTTGATTGCATCTTAGTATTGGGTTAGTTGACTAGCAACTAATTCCGCCCAAATCCTTCAAACCCGAGATTTTTACTTGCTTTACTAAAAATATAAAAAAATACAAAAAGAATCATCCCTCATCTCTAGACCTAGTCTTTAGGTTTTCTAATCCTAGCGACACTATTCCTAGCTGAACGATCAATCCCCCGGTACTTGTCATTATACTATACTACATCGATCAGGTACACTGCCTGGTGAGGGTTGTAAGCTTCTCGAGATCCCTCGAGAGGTAAAGCCTGGTGCAATTCCCACGCGTCAATGGCGAACTATGATCTATATTAGAATACTGGAGAGAAGTTGTTATGATTGAGACACAATTTTACTTTCTCTATACCTCTTAGTTGTACTAAGATGTATAAGGGATCTAGCAGAATTTTCTTATGGAATGGCATGAAACTGGTTGTGATTACATTAGTGACGATGTGCTTAGTATGTTATGAAGTCAAGATTGAACTTCAACATGAAAGGGAGTTCCTTTAACTTAGAGTTCCTTTAACTTATGTACTTTCTGACTTAGAAGTAGGATTAGACTTTTCATGAACCTTATAACGAAACCTCCTCGCAGATTTGTGAAGAATGATATAATTTGAGTGGTGATGGATCGTTTGATTTAGTCAGCTCATTTTGCCTCTTAAAATGTACTCAGTTAGCAAGTGGGCATAAATCCTTCGACAAGATATTATTCAATTACATGGCGCACATGCAGTGATCGTGTCAGAGATTCGCGTTTTACTTCACATTCCTAGGAAGGACTACTGAAGGCTTGAGGGACCAGACTCAAGTATAGTAATTCTATTCACCTACAGACAGATGGATAAGCAGAACAACTATTCAAACTTGGAAGAAGGCTTGAGCAGGAAGTTTGACCAGTGGTTGGTCTGGTTGTGTTTACTCATTAAGATTTATATCATGCAAGTGACGAGGGTTTTCCCTTCAGATTTTGTATGAACGGAGATGTAGAACACCTTCTGGTTGAATTAGGTTGGGAAGCTGCTTATTGAATGTTCGGAGTCGATTACAATGACTAATGGATTAGTTATCATTGTGTAAGAGAAATTCTGAAATTTTAAACCAGGAATTTGTGTGTCTGGTATGATGTTCCGTATAGAAGAGTTATGACATTTTGGCATATATGTAACATTTGATTCGTGATACGTTAATCCTTAGATTCATTCTTATCCGTGCGGTTATCCTATCTATCCCATTTTAAATTCCGATACGATTTGATACTCCGATGTATGCTTAGTTTATCGTCTGTACGAATAGGTTACCAACCTCTTTAGGAAACTTTTGGTATGACCGATAATTCGATTTATGCTCCCCTGATTTTGGCAAGATCCTTAGTTCGTTCAGAACCTGATTCGATTTGTGAAGTTTTCTATCATCTAGTTTCACTTTTGTATTCTTTCCAGATTCATCTGATGTTCATATATCTCTTTGTAAGATTACGACTATCATCTGTTCATGTTCATTTCGTATTTGTTGGATCGGATTTGTTTTATGTGGAGAGCCCGGGGCTACCTTATTTTATTCAGATCGAGTCATGAGAAACTCTTACGTTTGTTAAATTTCCTTGGAGAAACTATTCTAAGCAAGTTAATCACCTCCTTTTCATTTTGTGAATTTGTACGTTTCCGTTTGATCTCCTCATTTCAATTTTGCGGACTAAATTTTCTTTTTAGAGGGGAAGAATTGTAAAGCCCTAAAATCTAGAAACGCATTTTCTCAATAAATTGAAAATTTTAATCTAAGATGATAATTCGCTATTGGGCATTTAAACTTTGGTTATACATATAAAATGAAATTCTAAACTACACACTAAAGTTAAACTAAATAAATTCTTAAACTAAGGCTTAAAATTTCCTAAGTTATATAACGGTTTACGCTACTTCTGATGGGGTATACAAACTGAAAATATGGACTATTGAATAGGCTGAATAAAATTTTATATTTCATATCCCACAACTACTTAGTTCTTTGGGGTCCGTTTTCTTTTAAAAATTATGCACTGTATATACATTGAAGATATGATAAAATTTTGAATATGGTAAAAGTTTTTGGTCTCCTTAGACTTTTCGTAAGACTCGGCCCTATGAATGCCATTTTTATAAACCTGGTAATAAACATAACTAGAATGGCGACGATCGCCGCGTTGCGGGCGTGCCTGTTTTTTGGCCGAGGCAATTTTGCAGAAATAAAGTAGAATATTTAGGCGTTGTAAGACACCAACTATGTAGAATATACATGTGTAACTCATCTACAGGTATATGGAGGGCAAAGGTAATACAATATAATGAAGTCTTAAAAATTTTGAGAAAGCAAAATCAGTAGGATAACTCAAATCATATGAGACAGTGTTATTTATTAAGCGATGATAAATAGAGTTACTGTTTTAAATCCGGCGCGTATCGCTTAATAAAGATCTAAATTTTGGACCAAATTTGAAAGCTAACCTAACATTACGTATCTGCAAGTTGAACTCCAAAACCGATCCATTTTAGTCTCTGCTTCAAGGCCGAAATACATCCATTCACTCCCTACTTTTCAGCTTAATCCACCTATTTCAGGGCGCATACGCACTGCATGGCAGGCCCGATTTCAGTCCCCAATTCAACACCTATTTCAGTTGTCAATATGACACATGTTACCGTCCACTTCAGCCCCCAAAGATACCCATTTTTGCCCCATTTGAGCGTCAAAACTTGACTGTACCCACGTAAGGCCCCATATCAGCACCCAACTGCACCCATTCTGCTCTCCACTTCCTGGTAAGAATGTTAGGTTAGTTTTCAAAAATAGCACCGCCAATACTCGATACTTAGGTTAGTTTTCAGTTACCTTGGTCCAGAGAACGCAATCGTGCACTCTGCGTGCAACCCGGTACAACTATTTTGTAAGCCGTTGCTAATACCTATAAGGTTAAACCAAAGCATTAGCTACATACTATATTCAGCATTGTATTACGCTTAAGAAAGCAACTCCAATTCGCTACATGATTATTTATAGAAATCAGCCCTTAAGAAAACAACTCCAATTGGCCTAATTTAGGAGTTAAAGTTTACAAATCCGTTCGTCGTTGCGTTTATGTCTTCAAACAGTAACATACCTTCCTAAAAGTTTGGTATTTCCTATCTACAACTTCCTGGAGCTGTTGCACTCCATGTTGAGCATAGAACTCTTCAATTCCCTGATCGATGTGCATGAGGTTCTGTTAGAAGTTGATCCAACACGGCTGTCTGCAATTGACATCAGTTGCGAATTACGTTCGGGTTTGATAAAAATAAGTCAATAAATAAAAATCACGGCCGTTCATTTCGTACCAATTAAATAGCCACGATTTCTTAGCAAATAAATATTGACTGGAAAACAGTAATTCGACACAACATAATAACACACAAATATCCAAATACACTTGAACATTCACTGTAATGGCGCCTACTGATCTTACATGGAACATCCACTGCAGGATATTTTACAATGGGTCACAATGGGTCAATAAACCGGGTTACTAAAGAATGGCAACGTAGATAATCAATAGTTGTTACACTAACCTGTGGGCGCAACTGTTGGTCTCGATCCCTGAATAGCGTTCCCGTGCATAGCTGGTGTGTGTCGAGTCACTGTAGGTCCCGCATCAGTTGTTCTTGAACTTTCGTGAAGAGACTCTAATGCACCTATACCAACAGTAGGGCAGGAGATGTAGTAACTATTTATTTGACACAGGAAAAACATTTAATCATATATATAATCTGCAAATGCTAGCGAAACGGAGAACAAAGATCCTTACACAATACCGCCTGCATCAAAAATATTGTAAAACACGAAATGGAAAACAAAGTATGAGTGTAAGTAAGAATTTTACCTTGTTAGCGTCTGGATTTGTTTCTAATAATATTGTATGAGGACTAACATGCTGGCTTCCGTGGAAAATTCAGACTCATAAAATGAAGTAGTAAAGAGATACCTTGAATTGTGCTACTTTAGTGTTTAGTAGATGTACTATTGATAACTTTTTGTAGCGTCACATAACCTTTATGAGCATCAGCTTCATATCTTACAGCCATGTACTCCCGCTACTTCCTGAAGTTAGCTTTGCATTCTCGAAAGACCGACTTAGTCGTGTTTGCACAACTGCCAACATGATACCTGCAAAATCATAACGTTGTAAGGTGCTAAGTTTTGTGTGGCTTAAACAAAGTAAGCAATTAAGAATTAAAGATGATAACAAATTAACAAAGCTTCATGGATATAGTTTGGGAGACTTTCTTTCCGCTGTTGCAACAACCTGAGCCTCCATCGATCCTATTAAGAGAGCAAAAAAGTATAAATAATTACCCTTTAACAAATTGGTATGAAATTCAAGAAAAAAACTGAATCTAAATAATGAAAATGAAGTCTGCTTAACGAACAATAGTCTAAAGATCGCATCGCAAACGTCGGTATAACTCTTCCGTTTGTAGAAAACATTTGTATTTAAACGTATTATATTGTGTAATAGAATATGAACTTGAATGACTTAAGAAACATAATTGGAACTTGTTGTTGTTGAACAATAAGAGATACTATAATCGGTCAAATTCTTATATTGTTGTAATTGGAACTTACGGTTGTTCAACTTTGAGAGAAACATTATTGTCATATACGACTCATACTTTTCTCTAAACAAATTCATGCTCGTTGTAAAAAATACGCCACTTAAAGGGTCATAATGGGTCATTACTGATATGGGTAAGGTTAGGTTCGCTCAATAAAACTTTTGGTTTGTTCTTTTACATTTAAAAATACTTAAATCACCCTGGTTATCATTTTATAATTATCATTCACGCATACAAATGAAACCAAGTTTCTCTTTTAGAAAACCTATTTTGGTCGAATTTAACTTTTTTGAAACCATAACTGGCCAAAGGTGCTACCTCTAAAAGAGTATCAAAATAATAATAGACATGGTAAAGTCATGTACTGTTGTTTTATATACAAAAATAAGCGGTTACTTACTTGTCGAACATGAACCATGTAGGGTGCGGCACAACAACTGAAGCAACAACCGTATAACTGGTATATTTGCAAGCACTAACTGTCAAGCACAAACCAACGTAAAAGACCAAATTAATAAACTTTAATAATTATCGTTAAAAAAAAGTAGAATTTAACAATGGTGTTATCCATTTTTTTAGATAACGGAATCGCCGTAGATGAACAACAGTTTCATAACAAAAAATACATACAAAATTGACACCATAAGCTTCAAGAAAGTACCTCATCATAAGAAGAAAGGAATTGAAATCCAAAAGGTAAAACCATAAGCATCAGAACTGAGATCCAAAAAAATAAACCCACAATTTCGTTAACATCCATATCAATATCAACTTAAAAGATCGAAACTTTACAATTTCCCAAAAACTTAATCACATATAAATTTTAATAAATCACCTAAATTTCAAATCGATTCAATCTTTTTCACCAAATAAAATTAGGTTAAATTAATCAAAACCCAAAATTAAATCCAGCCAATTCATAGAATCAAGAACCTATAATAACCCATATCTGAAATTCAATATTAAAGAAAACCCACAATCCAGTTTTACCTATAATAAAATTAGCAATCTTTTTATTAAAATTATATAAACTAAACATACCTCTGATTTAAAATCATCTACCACCTCTGTTATTGATGGATTACTGCCTGTTGATGTCCTAATCGGTTACAAAAATCTCGAATTTAGTCGGCAGTTTTGTAACAGGGGTTGTGGGAGATGAGGTTGATGTTGGCGAGTCGCATATTCTTGTGGATGAGATTTAGGATAAGAAGGCAAGAACCCTCTGGAACATGAGTCTTCTTTCATCTGCAGCGTATAATAAGTGGAGGAGCAAACCGGGAGGCAAATGGATCAAAGTGACCAGGCTAAAGGAGCCCAATTGTTTTTGGCGGGAAACCCAGGACGCAAAACGGCGTCATTTTAAACGGGGTTTAATAATAAGTATAATTATATGAATGCCATTTTTATATACGAAGCATGAGATCTCGAATACATGAAGCATTTACGTGCCGACTTATTTTTGTTTCGGTGCATTTAAATATGTTTTGAAATACGTTTGATATGATCATTTAAACATCCATGTTGATCTCGAATATCGACATTATAAACTGATACAAAACTAAAGGATAAAGATGAAACAAGCATGTGTATATATGTGAGGCTACGTATGAGTTTTTGGTCGCATGAAATAATGAAATATATATAAGTCTATATGCATGTAGATGTTAGGATTTGTAGAGAAATGATTTATCTGTTTTGTAATTATGTGAGCTTGCATTAGACAGTGGGTCGCATATAATGATATAGATAACATGGGTCGGTTACACAAATACACGTACTTGTGAAATCTGAATTTAAGAAAGGGATTACATATGTGGTTGGCATGGTCATATAAACTACAATAAGGAACTCTTATTTTTCTAAAGATAAACATGTATATATAAATGTATGTTTTCTATTCGTGTCACGATGGTATATGTGTAGGTGTCCTATATATAAATATAGTTCGTGTGTCTATGAGTGAAGTGGAACGATGTCGGGTTATAAACGGGTTTACATGGTTTAATAAAATCTTGGGTCATCGCGGCATAAATATTAATATCGTGGGTACATTAATAAATTATATAAAATTATAACGATGGGTCTAAATATTATCTTATTATAAATTTATAATATAAACTTTAAAATAATTTTATTTGACCTTTAATAGTTAATCTTGATAATTTATATTTTAGACCCTAAACTTGTACTATTGACATTTTAAACTCAAAACTATTATAATTGTCAACTTAACCCTTAAAGATCATTTAATTGTCATATATAACTTTAAAGCATTAAATTACGAATTAGAGAAACTTACTAAAATGAGAACTTACTAGATCAGGAAAGTTACTATTTTTGGAAAGCTGCTATAAATATAAAGTTACAAAAAAAATAGAAAGCCGAATAAAATGAGTAATCTGATTTAAAATAGTATTAATAATAAGCCGATCATTAATTCGTGTAGATTCGCAGAAGAAGTAGTGACTTCCTATTCTTATGATTATGATATGATTCTGTAGCGGTTTAAGGTACAGATATTCTGCCTTTTTAGTAAAGGCCATCCTTCTCTCTTTGTTTATTGATTTGATTATGATCCCTTCAGTTAAGTCATTGCTATATTCCCTTCGTTTGATTCGTGTTTGTTGATACTTGATATTGATATGAGCTTGATATTCGTTTGCATGCTATATTTTCTTTTCTATAGCATTCTTGATTCTATGCCCATTATGTGTTACTTGTATATGATTTGATTAATTTGTAGCTAGTCATGGGGAGTCCATGGCGTTGCCACTGATGCACCAGTGGTATTGACACTATCTGTGGAGGTGGGTTTTAGTCCACAGCGTTCCCTTTAAGCTAGCTATTCAGGCCTATATTTATTATTGTATATGTTTACTTAGCCTAGAGCTTTGTGCATATATATTTGTTTTGCAGGGAGCGTATGGATGCATCCTAGGTACTTTGTTTAGTAATATTTGGTGAATGTTTTGGTGTGTGCGCAATACACCCCTTTCACATTTGGTACAATGGAGGTCATGACTCCTATGTACAATTAGTATATATATTGTTGGGACATTCCTATTTGTTCTACTTTTGTATGATTCTTATTATCTTGTCATCACTAATGTGATTCACTTATGCTTGCTCTATTTCTTTTGCTTACACTTATGACTCATTTCTTTTCCTTGAGTGTTTGATATCCATTATCCGTATTTCCTTTGATCATGTTCTATATTTCCATATTCTTGATTTCTATCTCAGCAGGTTCGCTTGGACTTATGTCGTATTCACCTTCGTTTTCCTTTTGTTATTAGTTTTCGTTTGTTTATATTTGTTCACTGTACTTTTTAAGTTCAACCGCATTTCTTTGCCTGCGGCAGGTTTTACAAGGAAGCTGGGTTGAGTGAAGAGTGCTTAGGAGCTCTTAGTGGACTACATTGTTGATACCCTCATATGGATTAGAGTTTTGACTTAGAGTCTTCCTTTTGGTTCTTAGCTTGCTATTACTTTTGGAAGTTGTAATGCTTAGAATTAGTCCTTTATCTTTTCTTTAGAACTGCATTGTAACCCTTATATTAGTAATGTATTTTCGTTTACTTGTGTTCTGATTTGAATCCAAAATGTTACACTTTAGCCCTTTTCGGGTTGGGGTGTTACACTAAGGGTCACCAAGACCACTACCAAGACTTCCCACCGGAAGTATCAAACCCCAACTAGATCCCCAATGATCTAGGCTTGGTCACCAAGACACAAGACTTCCCTTACAAACAAATGAATGAATGATTAAGTGTTTGTTTAATCAAGCCCTAACCTAACCTAGTGACTCGATTCTAGTAGAAAGGGTATAGATAAGAAGACCCTCGACACAATCACAAGAGTGGATTAGGTTCTTGTGATTCTTCCCTTGCAAAGAGATGTGTTCTTCCAAAGATGTTAGTATGAAAATCAAGAACACAAGATTATAGATATAGAGATAGAGAGATTTGAGAGTGTTTAGAAAGAAATAATCTAGAGAGAAAGAATAATGGCAAGGGGTGAGGAATGCAAGAGGCAAGGGTGGTATTTATAGGCCAAGAACCCAACTTGCGAAAATTTTACCGAGGCCAGCGCGCTGCCCACGCGTTGACGTGTGAGTGACGCGCCAGACACTCTGGGAAAATTTTCCCAAAGCTTTGGGTGTTGGCTTATAAATACCTTACCTTGCTAAACCCCCAATTGTACTTCACACTAAACCTTAACATTAATCATTATAAGGTTTACCAGCTCAAATAGCCAATTTGGAAATCATTTGTGAAGTGTTTAAAGAGAAACCAAATTACCAAGGGTATAAAGTGTAGATAGGGTAATTTGGAAGGGGTTGAAGTGTATCTCCTCACATGGCATAGAAAAGAGAGAAAGAATATGCCAAGGAATATTCCAATGCTTGGGGGGAAGAATGAGATGGAGGGTTGAAATGAAATGGTTTGAATTGGATGGTGGTGATCAAAGGGAGCCTCCCTTGGTTTTCAAACAATTTGGCATGTGTTGAATGTGGATGGTTGAGATGAGTTCATTTGAAATGAATGGTTAGGATCAAGGATGCCTTGTGTTTGGATTGAAAGAGGATATTCCAAGGGAATATGCTTTGCTTGGGGGGAAAGGAGAGATCAATGGTTGAGATGGTTTTGGTTTGAAATGAATGGCTTGGATTAAACACATGTGGTGGTATAGAGAAGAGATTGGATGGATGGTTGAGATGTGTTTGATTTGAATTCAATGGCTTGGATTAGATGGAGCCTCTTTGTTATTCAAACAATTCCCATGTGTTGAAAATGAAGGGTTAGGATGTGTTGTAAGGGAATGGATGGTTTAGATGTAGTGTGTAAGGGAATATGTAAGAGTGTAAGAGATTGTGTAAGAGAATATTTGATTTGGATATTATTGGATTTGTCTTTAGTAGAAATGAGATTAAGAGAGGATTAAGACATAATCTAATTGTCGTTAAGAAGAAAAGGTTTAGACAATTAAGATTATGAGTTGAGAAAATCATAGGTTACTTATAAGTTAAAGTGACACAACGTCGAGAATCCATAGGTTCATATCTCGTGACTTTCCACGACTCGACGTTCTCAACTAATACCTTGGTTCAAACAAGTTAAGTGTTTTGCCTTGATGTAAAGCATAACCCAAGTGGGAAAGGATGCGTTTACACAAAGTGACCTTTGACTTAGTTTGACCAATAAGGGAGTAAACCCGTTACGTAATTAGAGAAAACGTAAGCACGGGATATGAACATATGGATGCTTCAACATGATGTTACGTGAAATATATAAGCTCTCTAAGTTTAGAAAATCCTTGGCTAGAGGCAATAGTTAGAAAACATGAGTTGGCGTTTTCCCGTAAATGGGTACTTTAAAAGTAGGATCTCTCAAGTCTTAAAACTCGTTTCGAGTGTTCTCAATTTAGCACATAACATATTCATACCTGTATTGAAAGATCCACATTTGTCGGGTAAGGGGATGATGAGGCGAAAAATGAACCGTTTTTAGGGGGTCATTTAAGCCGGAATTGGAATTTATTTGATCAAATATTGCCCTAAATCGTTCCTTTTGTGATTTTAGGTACTTTGGGAGTGAATTCTGGAAAAGGAAGCATTTTGGACATTTTTGGAGCATAAAAGAGAAGAAAACGGCAAAGTCTTAATTTTCCTTGCTGGGAACAGTAGATGACGGCGTCAAGAAGAATTTTATGACGGCGTTGATACGTGGGAATCGCACCAGGCTTTACCTCTCAAGGGATCTTGAGAAGCTTACAACCCCCACCAGGCAGTGTACCTGATCGTTGTAGTATAGTATAGTGACAAGTACCGGGGGATTGATCGTTCAGCTAGGAATAGTGTCGCTAGGATTAAAAAACCTAAATACTAGTTCTAAAGGTGAGGGATGATTATTTTTGTATTTTTATATTTTTTAGAAAGCAAGTAAAAATCTCGGGTTTGAAGGATTTGGGCGGAATTAGTTGCTAGTCAACTAACCCAATACTAAAGATGCAATCAAAATAAAATACTAAAAATGAAAATGAACTAAATTAACTAAGGTTGTAAGCAATAAATGGAGAAAATGTATTTACTTAGATTTCACTACTCCCTAGATATCTTTTACACGTTAATTACTTGTTATAGTTGTGTGGATGACGGATTGTATTCCTTAATAACATTCATGGGGTGGCGCACTTAACTCCCCAATCCTATGAGCTCTTATCTCCTCCTATGCCATGCCAAACACAACCATAGGGATTGTAAACAGTGGCTCATGCATTAAATACAACCAATAAAACCTAGTGCACATCAGTTCATGTTTCCTAAGACGTTCAAGTATGTTACCATTTGGAGATCTGCCAGATTTCTTAAGCCTAACATCGAATTCATTCATCCAATACAATTATAAACAAGTAATCAACACATAATTAACATCTAGGTTTCATTAGATATAAGCAAACACAAGATAGATCTAGCCTAGCATGATGGAATTAAGACAAGAACAAAATATAGACAACCAACACATAGACATATTGATTGAATTAAAAGAATACTTATCTCAATTACACATGAAAGGTATCAAGGGCTTGGAACCCTTGAAAAACCTGTAAAATTCGTACCAAGTTCGTACTTAGGGTTTCTCCAAAACTTCTCTCTTTTTAATGTGAAAATTAGAAAACTATATATAGGAAATAGGGTCTGACGGCGTCAAGACAAATTTTGTGACGCCGTCATCTCGCCGCCAAAATACTTCTCGGACTGCCTTGATCTACTTTTGACGCCGTCATGTGTTATGCATTTCCAGGCCGTCATGAATTTTACTCTTGACGCCCTACTTCGTGACGCCGTCAATTCTGTACTGGATCGTCATGGAAATTACTCTTGACGCTGTCAGAAATTCCTTCTTGACGCCGGCACCTACTGTTCCCAGCAAGGAAAATTAAGACTTTGGCGTTTTCTTCACTTTTATGCTCCAAAAACGTCCGAA
Source organism: Artemisia argyi (assembly GCA_030686995.1). Lineage (NCBI taxonomy): Eukaryota > Viridiplantae > Streptophyta > Magnoliopsida > Asterales > Asteraceae > Artemisia > Artemisia argyi. Next base: position 196,831,392 of record CM060701.1, read on the forward strand.
TTGCTTCCTTTTCCAGATTTCTCTCCCAAAGTACCTAAAATCACAAAAGGAACGATTTAGGGCAATATTTGATCAAATAAATTCAATTCCGGGCTTAAATGACCCCCTAAAAGTGGTTCATTTTTCGCCTCATCAGGCGTCAAGAGCAAAATGGATGACGGCCAAGAGAAAACATGACGGCGTCAGCACAAGGGCGTCAAGAGTAAATGTGGTGACGGCCCAGAGCAGAATTACACATGACGGCGTCAGCTATGGATCTAGGCAGTCCGAGAACTTTATTGGCGGCGAGATGACGGCGTCAGATTTTTCCTCTTGACGCCGTCACCTCCTAAAATTTATATATACTTTTCTATTTTTCATTCATTAAAAAGAGGAACTTTTGTGGAGAATATTAGGGTCGAACTTTATAAACCCTAGCTCGTTTGTAACAGTATTTTCAAGGGTTTTCACCCCTTGAAACCCTTCATGTTCAATTGAGATAAGTTTTCTTCCAATTCATTCAATATGTCTATGTGTTGTTTGAATACATCTTACACTTGTCTTGATTTTAACATGCTAGGCTAGATCTTTTATGTGTTTGCTTAGACGTAATGAAACCTAGATGTTGATTATAGGTTGATTGCTTGTTTATAGTTGTAATGGATGAATGATTTCAATGTTAGGCTTAAAAAAACTGGTAGATCTCCATTGTGTAACTTTCTTGAACGTCTTAAGAAACATGAACCGATGTGTACTAGGTTTTTATGGTTGTATTTAATGCATGAGCGAATTCTAGTGATCCCATGTTAGGAGCTTCTTAGCCGGCTCGACATAGGAGTGAAGTAGGAGCTTATAGAATTGGGGAAGTAAGTACGCCACCCCATGAATGGTATTAAGGAATACAATCCATCATCCACGCAACTGTAACAAGTAATTAACCTGTAAAAGATATATAGGGAGTAGTGAAATCTAAATAAACACAATTCTCCCATATATTGTTCACACCACATCAGTAATTTAGTTTATTTTCATTTTTGTCATTTTATTTTGATTGCATCTTTAGTTATTGGGTTAGTTGACTAGCAACTAATTCCGCCCCTCTTCCAAAAAAACCCGAGATTTTATTTGCTTTTATAAAATATAAGAAATACAAAAAGAATCATCCCTTACTTCTAGACCTAGTTTTTAGGTTTTCTAATCCTTGTGACACTATTCCTGAGTTGAACGATCAATCCCCCGGTAATTGTCACTATACTATACTACAACGATCAGGTACACTGCCTGGTGGGGGTTGTAAGCTTCTCGAGATCCCTCGAGAGGTAAAGCCTGGTGCAATTCCCACGCATCAAGTTTTTGGCGCCGCTGCCAGGGAATAGTTATTGTCTAGGTTAGGATTTCTTTTTATTAGGTCTACTTGCTAGATTCCCTTCTAGTAAGATTTTATTTATTTTTTAGGTTCTCTTTAGTCTATCTTATTTCTTTGTTTCCTTTGTTCATAAACTATCTCGATGGATAACAATAACATTGATCGTTTGATTCCTGTTATTCGTGTTTTTCGTCGTAGGATTTTCCAAATGCCCGCCCCAATCCCTTTAGTGGAAAATGAGAACCTACCTAACCTATCACCTAACCACCACTTTGACAATAATTCTGAAATGGAGGAGTCTGACCATGATGATGACCATAGGGCTAGTCCTTTTTACTATTCAGACTCCAATGAGGATCAAGGTGATGGTGATGTGATTAATGAGGATAGGATGGAAGAGGAAGTGAACCCTCTTAGGTATGTTGACCCTAGAATAAGGATTGAGAGTTATAGCTCATTCAATATGCAATTTCCTTGTAAGATTGGATTTAGGAGCTTTGATGCCTACCTTAACTCATCTCTCCCAATGAACATAATCTCGCGTAGTGAATATAATAAAATCATGGTAGATGAGTTAGAATACAAAGGAGATAATATTATTGCTAGGGCAATGTCATTGCATGTGTTTGTAGGAAGCTTTGTTTATCTTGTTGAGTTCATGGTTATGGAGAATCTAGGAGAATTTATCGATAGTAAGTTAACCCAAGTTGTGTTTGGGAAACCTTTCAAAAGGTTGACAAACCTTGATGAAAAACTTATGGAAGGGTTAATTACATTCTCGGATGGGGATGAAGATTTTGTCTACCAAATGCCCCGTGCACACCCTAGGTTCAAGGATTTTTCTATGGAGAAGTGTAGTAGGTATCCGCCCCTAGAAATGCTAAGTGAAAATGATAAAAGAAAAGGTCTTAAATATACTCATGAAAAAAATAAAAGGTATTATCGCGGATGTTTAGACTTAAGTGATGATTATAAGAAAGATGAGGCGACTATTAGATGGCTCACCCTTGGTTATGTGAGCATAAACGGTAACCCATGACCTTGAGTCTAGCTACAAGACTCTTAAATAAAGAAAAGCGCTTCTTGGGAGGCAACCCTTGTTTTGTGTGAATTTTATTTTGTTTGATTGTTATTTGTTTCCGTATGCATGTTTTATTTTTGTTGTTTGTGGCTCTTGTTTCAAAATAAAATTGTGAAAATACTTTATTTTGTCGTTTAACTTCGTCTTAACTTCATCCAAAGGTATTTCGCAAAAGATAAGTGTAAGGGGAAACCCCAAATATGTTTTTAAGAAACAAAATTGATCATGATTCTCCACAATATTAAATGAATATGTGTATTCGTATTTGTTAGAGTCAAATGCTTGTATCGAGTCATAATGATGTTTTGCAGGATTTTCTAGGAAGTATGACAAAGTTTTTCCAGAAATTTTCCGGAAACCTAACATAAGAATTTCTGCAGGTCACTTCTGACGGCGTCAGAAAGAAATTTCTGACGGCGTCACGTGTAAAAATCTGGAAATTTTACCAGTTTTGTTTTTCTAACGGAGTCTTAAGGTTTTTGTTGAATCTTTAGTTTTATAATCTCCAGGAAATCTGCAAACATCATTCCACAAGCATTATATCTTACATTGTTTTCTAGGATTTGTTATCATATATAGATTGCCACCGATTTTACGCAAGGTTGCCTTGTTTGTTTTCTTAGGTTTAACAGGTTATGTTTGACAAGAAGATGATTTATATTCTGGAAGGGAAGCTTTGATTATTCATTTTCTTGGAGGAAGGTCTAACCTGGTTACCATATTATCCATACCGAGCGAATCAGGGGAGTATTTGATTTCATTCTTTTACATGTTTTACTTTTACATTCTTTAATTGAATATTGGGGATAATGTTCATCCTAAGTGTAAGGGGAGGGTAAAATGATGATACCTCATATGATACACTTTCGCTTGAGTTTGTTTGTTTGATAGTAGATGTGTAATAAAACTATGAGAAATACTTGTTAGTGTAATTTTAGTGCCAAATTTAAATTTTTTTACAACATTTAGGAGTGAAACTTTAGCCTTAGCAAGCGTCTCATGGATAGGAGTCATATGACTAGCACAAAACCGTACCACTCAGAAAAATTTTCCACCCAAACATGTGAGGTTCGCCTTTAAATTTGATAGGAAAAGCATTTACTATTGGTGCTTATGAGTGTATCGGTAGCATTTAGATTCCAGAACTTGTGTTAGCGATGCATCCCGAGACCGCTAGTGAGACTACATTTGTGTAGTAGGATTTACTACTTGACCATTTAAGTCATATTACTTGGCTAGTAAAGTCAACAAATTTTTCCCACACCTTAGCGTTGTACTCATTTTTAGTACACGAAACCCCTAGTACACCCCTCCGAGCCTATCTTTTCGTTTCTAACTTTAAGCATCTTACTTAAAGGAAGAATTTGTTACACCCCACTTAAATGTACACCCAAATCGCCTTAGCCTTCCGTGTATGCACTCATCTTTAGTGCATTATTGTTATTTGTTTAAACCCTAGTTAATTATCTAATTGATTACATGGTTGCTAAGTCGAGTCATATCCTTGTACATATTGTTTTGGGACGATTGGGACTCATGGGTAAAGTACTTGTTTTATAGAGTAATGGGGAAGAACATCATATTATTACCCCCATATGTGCGATAATCTTAAAGGTACTCCAAGTGTTTTGATTTTCTTAATTCGAGTCATTAGATTAGTTTATTGTAAAGTATGTAAAAATTCAAGTGTAAGGGGAATGCTCATTCCCTATGATGTATTATTTTGGATGGTAGGGTAAAAGTGTATGCAAAAAAAAAAAAAAAAAAAAAAAAAAAAAAAAAGTGAAAAATTAAGAAAAAGAAAATATATATATATATATAGAAAAAGAAAAGAGAAAAAACATACGGACTACCATCCCGTTTCATTCTATGTTTATTTTATGTTTTTGTTATTTTTCATTTATTAGCTTAAGTCGAGTCTAGTCTTGGCTTAGCAACGCCATATTGTACATGTAATTAACCAAGACGATTAACTCGCCACCAGTAAAGATTGACTATATCCAACAAAACCGTGTATTTCATATCCCTACACCTAACATTACAACCCTTTAAAAGACCTCTTTAATAGTTTATCCTAGGTGCTTACACCATGTGGTGGAGGTTTGATCCTTTCCCAAGCCTATTGTAATCTATTTTTGCTATGACAGGTAGTGAGAGATGTTTTCCATTTCCATATTGTGATATATACTTTATTACACCCGAGAGATGTGAGTATCTAAACACTATTTGTGAGGTACTAGTGTATGACCTTCGTGCTTGTCTTTGGTCTTTAGTGGAATGACTATTTGTTGTAATTACTTTTATGTTAGTGTTAAATGACCCCTAACTTGTATTTTGATTAGAATAAAAGCGCATTTGCTTGAGGACAAGCAAATCTCAAGTGTAAGGGTATATGATGAGGCGAAAAATGAACCGTTTTTAGGGGGTCATTTAAGCCGGAATTGGAATTTATTTGATCAAATATTGCCTTAAATCGTTCCTTTTGTGATTTTAGGTACTTTGGGAGTGAATTCTGGAAAAGGAAGCATTTTGGACGTTTTTGGAGCATAAAAGTGAAGAAAACGGCAAAGTCTTAATTTTCCTTGTTGGGAACAGTAGATGACGGCGTCAAGAAGAATTTTATGACGGCGTCAAGAGCAAAATGGATGACGACCCAGAGAAAACGTGACGGCGTCAGAACAAGGGCGTCAAGAGTAAATGTGGTGAAGGCCCAGAGTAGAATTACACGTGACGGCGTCAGCTGTGGATCTAGGCAGTCCGAGAACTTTATTGTAACAGTATTTTCAAGGGTTTTCACCCCTTGAAACCCTTCATGTTCAATTGAGATAAGTTTTCTTCCAATTCATTCAATATATCTATGTGTTGTTTGAATATATCTTACACTTGTCTTGATTTTAACATGTTAGGCTAGATCTCTTGTGTGTTTGCTTAGATGTAATAAAACCTAGATGTTGATTATAGGTTGATTGCTTGTTTATAGTTGTAATGGATGAATGATTTCAATGTTAGGCTTAAGAAAACTGGCAGATCTCCATTGTGTAACTTGCTTGAACGTTTTAAAAAACATGAACCGATGTGTACTAGGTTTTTATGGTTGTATTTAACGCATGAGCGAATTCTAGTGATCCCATGTTAGGAGCTTCTTAGCCGGCTCGACATAGGAGTGAAGTAGGAGCTTATAGAATTGGGGAAGTAAGTACGCCACCACATGAATGCTATTAAGGAATACAATCCGTCATCCACGCAACTGTAACAAGTAATTAAACTGTAAAAGATATCTAGGGAGTAGTGAAATCTAAGTAAACACAATTCTCCCATATATTGCTCACACCACTAGTTAATTTAATTTATTTTCATTTTTTGTTATTTTATTTTGATTACATCTTTGTTATTGGGTTAGTTGATTAGCAACTAATTCCGCCCACTCCTCTAAAAACCCGAGAATTTTAATGGCTTTTCATAAAACATAAAAATACAAAAAGAATCATCCTTCACATCTAGACCTAGTTCTTAGGTTTTATAATCCTAGCGACAGTATTCCTGAGTTGAACGATCAATCCCCCGGTACTTGTCATTATACTATACTACAACGATCAGGTACAGTGCCTGGCGGGGGTTGTAAGCTTTTCGAGATCTCTCGAGAGGTAAAGCCTGGTGCAATTCCCACGCATCAGTGGATTTGCGTTATTCTAATATTTAAGAGCAAAACACGTGTAGCACAAAAATTAAAAGCAAAACACCCGCAGCAACGCGCGGGTAGCCCAACTCGTTATTTTACATACAAAGGGATTCATTCATATCATCCATTTAAAATATAATCAATTATTGAGATTAAAAGCATTTTAATATTTTACCTATTTTTTATAATTTAAATATATCTTAAACCATTAATCGTTAAACAAAAATAATTACACTATCTCGATAAGCATTTAATTATCTTTTTATAGACGGGCACTTTGGTATACTTTCGATAAAAAAAAATTGTTTTTTTTTTCACTTTTTCTCATTTTTTCATTTTTTTTCATTATTGAATTTTGCATGAAAAATCACATATGATATTAGTGTTAAATCACATATGATATATAATATCACATGTGATATTAGTGTTAAATCACATATGACTTTTCATGCAAATTTCAGTAACGAGAACAAAACGTAAAAAAAATGTGAAAAACAAGAAAAAACAAAACAATTTTGTCGAAAGTATATCGAAGTGCCTATCTATAGAAAATAATTAAATCCTCGTCGTAACGGTATATGTTTTTCCGCTTAACGATTAACGGTTTGAAAGATATTAATATTTGAAAGTGAGTTTTTTAAATTGTTGAGATTAATTTAATTCATTACATCAAATAAAGATGAAATGTGGAGAACTCGAGATTAATCCCTTTGTATGTAAAAAAAATATTTGGTTCTCAAATGATCTTAAAGAGAAAAGTTCATTTGTGGACTAAGTTTTTGTTACATACTGAGGGACAAATCCCCACCATCCATCTAGTTTGATCTAATGGTGAGGATTAACCTAAGATTAAACATGAAAACATAAGTCCATGTCTTTTTTTTTTCATTTTTCTTTGTCTTTTTTATTATTCACTTTCTTTATTTTTCTTTCTTTCTTTTTTGTTTGCCCTTTTTTCCAATTAACGTTGTTTTTTTTTTTCCTTTTTTTTTCTTATTTTTTCCTTTTTTTCTAATTCATGTTTTTTTTCTTTTTTTTTTGTCCGTTTTCATACGTTTATTAACATTTTCATCCGTTTTATTTAAAAAAGAAAAGCTTGATTTAAAAAAAAGAAAAAAAAACATGAATTAGAAAAAAAGGAAAAAATAACAAAAAAAAAAAGGAAAAAAAAACAACGTTAATTGGAAAAAATGGCAAACAAAAAAGAAAGAAAGAAAAATAAAGAAATAAATAAAGAAAGTGAAAAAAAAAAAAAAAAAAAAAAAAAAAAAAATGGACTTATGTTTTCATGTTTAATCTTAGGTTAATCCTCACCATTAGATCAAACTAGATGGATGGTGGGGATTTATCCCTCAGTATGTAACAAAAACTTAGTCCACAAATGAACTTTTCTCTTTAAGATCATTTGAGAACCAAATATTTTTTTACATACAAAGGGATTAATCTCGAGTTCTCCACATTTCATCTTTATTTGATGTAATGGATTAAATTAATCTCAACAATTTAAAAAACTCACTTTCAAATATTAATATCTTTCAAACCGTTAATCGTTAAGTGGAAAAACATATACCGTTACGACGATGATTTAATTATTTTCTATAGATAGGCACTTCGATATACTTTCGACAAAATTGTTTTTTTTTTTTCTTGTTTTTCACATTTTTTTTACGTTTTGTTCTCGTTACTGAAATTTGCATGAAAAGTCATATGTGATTTAACACTAATATCACATGTGATATTATATATCATATGTGATTTAACATTAATATCACATGTGATATTACATATCATATATGATTTAACACTAATATCATATGTGATTTTTCATGTAAATTTCAATAATGAAAAAAATGAAAAAATGAGAAAAAGTGAAAAAAAACGAAATTTTCTTTTTTATCGAAAGTATATCAAAGTGCCCGTCTATAAAAAGATAATTAAATGCTTATCGAGATGGTGTATTTATTTTTGTTTAACGATTAATGGTTTAAGATATATTTAAATTATAAAAAATAGGTGAAACATTAAAATGCTTTTAATCTCAATAATTGATTATATTTTAAATGGATGATATGAATGAATCCCTTTGTATGTAAAATAACGAGTTGGGCTACCCGCGCGTTGCTGCGGGTGTTTTGCTTTTAATTTTTGTGCTACACGTGTTTTGCTCTTAAATATTAGAATAACGCAAATCCACTGATGCGTGGGAATTGCACCAGGCTTTACCTCTCGAGGGATCTCTAGAAGCTTACAACCCCCACCAGGCAGTGTACCTGATTGTTGTAGTATAGTATAGTGACAAGTACCGGGGGATTGATCATTCAATTCAGGAATAATGTCGCTAGGATTAGAAAACCTAAGAACTAGGTCTAGAGGTGAGGGATGATTCTTTTTGTATTTTTATGTTTTATGAAAAGCAATTAAAATTCTCGGGTTTTTAGAGGAGTGGGCGGAATTAGTTGCTAATCAACTAACCCAATAACTAAGATGCAATCAAAATAAAATAACAAAAAATGAAAATAAACTAAATTAACTAGTGGTGTGAGCAATATATGGGAGAATTGTGTTTACTTAGATTTCACTACTCCCTAGATATCTTTTACAGGTTAATTACTTGTTACAGTTGCGTGGATGACGGATTGTATTCCTTAATACCATTCATGGGGTGGCGTACTTACTTCCCCAATTCTATAAGCTCCTACTTCACTCCTATGTCGAGCCGGCTAAGAAGCTCCTAACATGGGATCACTAGAATTCGCTCATGCGTTAAATACAACCATAAAAACCTAGTACACATCGGTTCATGTTTTTTAAGACGTTCAAGCAAGTTACACAATGGAGATCTGCCAGTTTTCTTAGGCCTAACATTGAAATCATTCATCCATTACAACTATAAACAAGCAATCAACCTATAATCAACATCTAGGTTTCATTACATCTAAGCAAACACACAAGAGATCTAGCCTAACATGTTAAAATCAAGACAAGTGTAAGATATATTCAAACAACACATAGACATATTGAATGAATTGGAAGAAAACTTATCTCAATTGAACATGAAGGGTTTCAAGGGGTGAAAACCCTTGAAAATACTGTTACAATAAAGTTCTCGGACTGCCTAGATCCACAGCTGACGCCGTCACGTGTAATTCTACTCTGGGCCTTCACCACATTTACTCTTGACGCCCTTGTTCTGACGCCGTCACGGTTTCTCTGGGTCGTCATCCATTTTGCTCTTGACGCCGTCATAAAATTCTTCTTGACGCCGTCATCTACTGTTCCCAACAAGGAAAATTAAGACTTTGCCGTTTTCTTCACTTTTATGCTCCAAAAACGTCCAAAATGCTTCCTTTTCCAGAATTCACTCCCAAAGTACCTAAAATCACAAAAGGAACGATTTAAGGCAATATTTGATCAAATAAATTCCAATTCCGGCTTAAATGACCCCCTAAAAACGGTTCATTTTTCGCCTCATCATATACCCTTACACTTGAGATTTGCTTGTCCTCAAGCAAATGCGCTTTTATTCTAATCAAAATACAAGTTAGGGGTCATTTAACACTAACATAAAAGTAATTACAACAAATAGTCATTCCACTAAAGACCAAAGACAAGCACGAAGGTCATACACTAGTACCTCACAAATAGTGTTTAGATACTCACATCTCTCGGGTGTAATAAAGTATATATCACAATATGGAAATGGAAAACATCTCTCACTACCTGTCATAGCAAAAATAGATTACCATAGGCTTGGGAAATGATCAAACCTCCACCACATGGCGTAAGCACCTAGGATAAACTATCAAAGAGGTCTTTTAAAGGGTTGTAATGTTAGGTGTAGGAATATGAAATACACGGTTTTGTTGGATATAGTCAATCTTTACTGGTGGCGAGTTAATCGTCTTGGTTAATTACATGTACAATATGGCGTTGCTAAGCCAAGACTAGACTCAACTTAAGCTAATAAATGAAAAATAACAAAAACATAAAATAAACATAGAATGAAACGGGATGGTAGTCCGTATGTTTTTTCTCTTTTCTTTTTCTATATATATATATATATATTTTCTTTTTCTTAATTTTTCGATTTATTTATTTATTTATTTTGCAAACACATTTACCCTACCATCCAAAATAATACATCATAGGGAATGAGCATTCCCTTTACAATTGAATTTTTACATACTTTACAATAAACTAATCTAATGACTCGAATTAAGAAAATCAAAACACTTGGAGTACCTTTAAGATTAACGCACATATGGGGGTAATAATATGATGTTCTTTCCCATTACTCCATAAAGCAAGTACTTTACCCATGAGTCCCAATCGTCCCAAAACAATATGTACAAGGATATGACTCGACTTAGCAACCATGTAATCAATTAGATAATTAACTAGGGTTTAAACAAATAACAATAATGCACTAAAGATGAGTGCATACACGGAAGGCTAAGGCGATTTGGGTGTACATTTAAGTGGGGTGTAACAAATTCTTCCTTTAAGTAAGATGCTTAAAGTTAGAAACAAAAAGATAGGCTCGGAGGGGTGTACTAGGGGTTTCGTGTACTAAAAATGAGTACAACGCTAAGGTGTGGGAAAAATTAGTTGACTTTACTAGCCAAGTAATATGACTTAAATGGTCAAGTAATTATGATACGGGTTTAACACAAGGGTGATCCTAATGCCTCTTATCATGTAGTGAATCCTACTACACGAATGTAGTCTCACGAGCGGTCTCGGAATGTAGTTTCACCTTGACGTTGTTGGAACATCAAGATATCATTTCTAAGCTTGGTAGTTCTCCCCGGTGGGAAAAATTGAGCAAGGAAACGAGTGGTGAGATCATCCCATGAGGTGATAGATCCCGCGGGTAAACGTTCAAGCCATTGACTAGCTTGATCACGTAGAGAGAATTGGAATAGGCGTAATCGGGCCGTCTCTCTAGTTGCAACATCTAGGTCTATGGAATCTATGATTTTAAGGAAGTCCTTGAGATGTTGATTAGGATCTTCGGAACGAAGTCCATGGAATGCACATCCGCTTTTCACCAACCGGATGGTGTCGGATCGCAAGGGAGACACATTGGCTCCTTGGGTGAGCTCAATGGTGTTTCGATAGCCTTGGTGGCTAGGTCGGGAGTACTCTCCTAGGGTTCGGGGCCTAAGAGGTTGGTTAGCTAGTGGTGGGTTTTGTGGTGGTCTTGTTGTGGTGGGTTGATGGGTTCAAAGATGTTACCACCTTCCATGATGTCGGATGGTAAAGAGTTACGAACAAAGGTACGAAGAAATAAGATAGACTAAAGAAAACATAAAAAATAAAAATAAAATCTTACTAGAAAGGAATCTAGCAAGTAGACCTAATGAAAAGAAATTCTAACCTAGGCAATAACTATTCCCCGGGTTGCGGTGCCAAAAACTTGATGCGTGGGAATTGCACCAGGCTTTACCTCTCGAGGGATATCGAGAAGCTTACAACCCCCACCAGGCAGTGTACCTGATCGTTGTAGTATAGTATAGTGACAAGTACTGGGGGATTGATCGTTCAACTCAGGAATAGTGTCGCTAGGATTAGAAAACCTAAGAACTAGGTCTAGAGGTGAGGGATGATTTTTTTTGTATTTTTATGTTTTATGAAAAGCAATTAAAATTCTCGGGTTTTTAGAGGAGTGGGCGGAATTAGTTGCTAATCAACTAACCCAATAACTAAGATGCAATCAAAATAAAATAACAAAAAATGAAAAAAAAAACTAAATTAACTAGTGGTGTGAGCAATATATGGGAGAATTGTGTTTACTTAGATTTCACTACTCCCTAGATATCTTTTACAGGTTAATTACTTGTTATAGTTGCGTGGATGACGGATTATATTCCTGAATACCATTCATGGGGTGGCGTACTTACTTCCCCAATTCTATAAGCTCCTACTTCACTCCTATGTCGAGCCGGCTAAGAAGCTCCTAACATGGGATCACTAGAATTCGCTCATGCATTAAATACAACCATAAAAACCTAGTACACATCGGTTCATGTTTCTTAAGACGTTCAAGCAAGTTACACAATGGAGATCTGCCAGTTTTCTTAAGCCTAACATTGAAATCATTCATCCATTACAACTATAAACAAGCAATCAACCTATAATCAACATCTAGGTTTTATTACATCTAAGCAAACACACAAGAGATCTAGCCTAACATGTTAAAATCAAGACAAGTGTAAGATATATTCAAACAACACATAGATATATTGAATGAATTGGAAGAAAACTTATCTCAATTGAACATGAAGGGTCTCAAGGGGTGAAAACCCTTGAAAATACTGTTACAAACGAGCTAGGGTTTATAAAGTTCGACCCTAATATTCTCCACACAAGTTCCTCTCCTATGAATGAAAATTAGAAAAGTATATATAGATTTTAGGAGGTGACGGCGTCAAGAGGAAAAATCTGACGCCGTCATCTCGCCGCCAATAAAGTTCTTGGACTGCCTAGATCCACAGCTGACGCAGTCATGTGTGGTTCTACTCTGGGCCGTCACCACATTTACTCTTGACGCCCTTGTTCTGACGCCGTCACGTTTTCTCTGGGTCGTCATCCATTTTGCTCTTGACGCCATCATAAAATTCTTCTTGACGCCGTCATCTACTGTTCCCAGCAAGGAAAATTAAGACTTTGTCGTTTTCTTATCTTTTATGCTCCAAAAACGTCCAAAATGCTTCATTTTCTAGAATTCACTCCCAAAGTACCTAAAATCACAAAGGAACGATTTAGGGCAATATTTGATCAAATAAATTCCAATTCCGACTTAAATGACCCCCTAAAATCGGTTCATTTTTCACCTCATCATCCACACACCTTTATACCAGCAGAATGCAACAAAGAAATAACGACACTAAAAACATCCCAATACCCCATGACAATCCAACAATACCCCAATATCATATGGAGATAACATGTAAGCGAGCTGGAGATGTGATTCGCAATTCACTTACTGCAAACCCATAGGTGAAATGTCAATGTCGGCAAATGTAATATAAGATTCCACATTACATTAAACAAAGTTTCAAAAAATCTAATGCCACAGTAACGCTCATACATCGATACACCATGAAATTAAATAACCAATCATGCCTTTGTTTTTCATAAAAGGTTGTCGAGAAAGTAGGCTATGCAGGTTTACAATACATTCGAACGGGTACACTTAAAGCCAGAAGCGACGTTTGGAGCTTTGTCTAGTGGAAACTATATTAGTATCCTCTTTACACCGGAATGACTTGTAACTTTTATCAGTGACAGAAACCTATAACTATTGAAGGTAACATGTCCAATTCCAAAATCTTGGCATACTTACGCTCAAGCATATTCAATATCGGGCCGTCAAAGATTTACGGGTCATCTTTTCTAACATCCTCCCACTTTTGCACTTCTACAAATCACAAATGATTGAGATTAGCTACATGATGACATAACATTGAGCTTAAGCTATTTGCAGAAATCAGCAAATTAAACTTACAAATTCACATCTCTAACAGAAATAGCATTTGAAGTGATAAGTATCAGTATAAATGCTATACCTACAGCAGCTTATAAATGTTATACCTGCAGCAGCCTAAGCCAAACACAATTTAGTGCTGCTGTAGCCTAATTTGAACACACTTTATTTCTGCAGTTGTCTAGTTGTCTGATCCAAACACTTCTCACTTGTGTAATGACCTACTTAATATATATATATATATATATATATATATATATATATATATATATATATATATATATATATATATATATATATATATACATATATTTCAGCCAGCTCCAAATACATCATGTTACTTCTGTAACATGGTCCAATCCAAACACACTTATGCGATAAGTTGATCCAAACATATCTTATTCTTAATTTCTATTGTAACCTAATCCAAACACACTTTATCTTGATTTTTGTAGTGGCCTGATCCTAACATATCTTAAGTCTATAACAACCTGATATAAATATTAAGTCTACGCCTAAAACACCTCAAATTATATCATATAAGCATGGAGGTGGCATCACTACATGCATGTTATATTTTTAATTGCTATCTTCTTTCACCGATTTTATTTTATATTTAGGAAATATATATTAAATTCTAGTGTGTGATTATTTTTTAACTATGCATCTAAATATAACAGTTACATCGTAAACATTGTCATTTCCATGAGCATCATCAATGGCATAGAACCTTGGAATGTAAAGCCTCGCTTCTAGCGCGCGCTTTTGAAATGTGTCCACCATGTCCGCCTAATTTGTGGCTTTAAGAATCTTTTTTGCGTCCACCAGCAGTCAACGCATTTTCTGCTAACAAATTCACACAAATTTACATAAGATTAGTTACATTAAAGTTTAATTTCGGGTAATCAGATATTGGCTCATTTAAAAGGTAATGGCTTCATATTCTAAAAAAGTCGTTTCATGTTTTCATTTTTTCCTGCGCATGTATTATTCCTTCTTAGGTAATGTCACATTTACCACAACATATTGATTACAGTATAAACAAACTAAGTCATACGCCAATGTACATGCTAACCGAATGTCTAAACGACAAAGATGGCATTTTTGTTAAAGTGTCGCATTTGATACAATTCAGAATATATGGTAAGTCTCTATTTTGCAATGCATTTGGAAAACATCAAATTAACAAAATCCAATATTCAGAAGTAAGTACATGGTGTATTTTCAATATCTTAGATTATCATTGTAGAAATACATGTTTTGTAATGACCACTAACATGTTACGTATTTATACAGTTTAAAAAAAGAGACGAAAAATAAATTGTGGCAGTGTGTGGGTTAACCCCAACTGGGCCTACCTGTTTTGATCCCTACTAAAAGTTACCCATCACGACCCGAAAAATTTGACCTGTTAGTAGTAAAAACTTTAAGAATAGTTTAATGGCCTTTCTCCGTCGATAAATATGCAATAGGTACAACAGTTGTCTGCAACTGTAAGTCATTTGCAAGATGGTGATGAGTTAAACCATCCAAACGCCCGGTTAAAAATGACCCACTTCACCCGTTTACTACTCATGTTTGACAGAAACACCAAACAAACATTAAGAACACCCAAAGTCGCAATACCACAACCCAATCATACCAGGAATTTAGCATACCTGAACCAAGAGTGGTCTTCAAATCCTCATCAGTTGGAGAGGAGCCACTTCCAAACATTGCATTCAATTCTTATTAATGAAGTATAAGCAGTCTGGTAAAAAAATAAATAAATAAATATATATATATATATATATATATATATATATATATATATATATATATATATATATATATATCACTATTTTTTTGAAAGTGCTTATTAAAGACGGTGTTATAATTTACTTTTTATTCCCATATCTGTTAACCACTAAAAGCATGGAATTAGTTTTTTTATATATAAGAATTCAGTTGCAAACTAAAACCTGATGAGACAAATAAATGCATAATTTAGAGAATTAATTTTACCATAATCGTAATAGCAATCAAGGACTCTGTATAGATAAGATCTTCAGCACCGACGATACCGAAATTTCCAACTCACTTTAATCCAAAGAAAACACTTTTGTCATTATTATCTTGCTCACAACCGCTCCTTTGCGAGCACAAACAAATTAAATTCTTATACAATCAACCCTACATATATAAGACAGACCTCTAGTAACTTTCTTCAGCTCGTTACTCGAAATTTGAGCTTATTAGCTTTTAAAAAAACTTAGTAAGCTCAACCGCTAGAAAAATAAGGTTAAACAAACACCCTCTTAAAAAAGCTAAGCTGAATTTTTTAAAATTGGCTCAAATGCATTGATATTATAGAATAAGCAAATTCAAATGGCATTTCCTAAATAATAATACCAGGAACAAAATGACGTTTCAATCATGCAATAATGCTATTAGTTAATGTATGCCTGATGTGTGCTTTTTCACACATCCTTTTTAGTCTTAAATCAGACCAAATACACCAAATACTAACCAAATATGCCAAGAGAATGTATGTTTTTGTATTTGTGTATGTGCAGGTACGGATATGAGAAAAATGAACAAAAACAAAGCAAAACCGACAAAAACGAGCACGAGATTGGAAAAAGGTCAAATACCGGAGCCGGGGAAGCAAAATGACAAAAGAAAGCTCAAAGAAGTCCTCAGAGATTCAGAAAGTATCAATATTGGTCCTGGGTCAAAGTTTGAAGCAATTGGCAATATCAGTCCATGTACTTTCAAATTATTACAAATATGGTCCTTTGAAGAAATATTTGAAGAAAAGGTCAAACATGATCCTTTAAGAATTCAGAGAAGTCAAGAAATACCCTTGGGAGAAATATTGGAGAATTACAGAATTGGTCCCTGTGATTTTTAATTTTACACAATAGGTCCTTGAATTATACCATTAATCCTAAACCTTAAAAGAATATTAACCTGATCCACCAATCTAAACCCAAACCCCGCCAAAGCCCAAATCACAAAAAGCCCAAACTTATAAAACCCTTATACCCGACCCAACCTTCCATCCCTGGTCAAACCAACCAAACCCGGTCAATATACAAATAAAAATACCCCCAAACATTTACCCGCCCCCTAAATTCTAAATTACCCAAAAAGGGATGAACCCTAATTTACTATTTACATGAGTAAAACCCTTTTCACAGCAATTAAGGGCAATGACATCATTATACGTGAGCTTCTAGAGGAACCCTGACATGGCAGGCCTGCCATGTCAGCTATCCGCGTGAATGTGCGTGCAAATGATTGGGTATATCATGATCAAACGGCTATAATCACAAGATTGGGGACCAAGGCGCATCTGAGGGCTCATATTCGTCCAAACTAACACAAATTCACGAGGATTGCTGAGCTGGATTGCTAGAACCTTCACACAGACCTCATGCCTCAAGTATATATACCCTCCTCAGTCATAGAGATTGGTGTGTAATTTTTTAGGGTTTCATCATTTGTTTAGTTTTAAAATCATTATATTTTCCTTTTTAAGTATTGTAATGAATTTTTAAATTTAATATAATTTTAACGTTCTCACAGCTTATTGTCTTTCAATTAAAATTTATTGTTGCTTATTATTGTTGTCTTTTAGTTTTAAATCAGTATTAGTTAAGCTTGTTTAAACATCTCATTTTAGTTTCTGTTATACTTATATTGAAAAAATCAATTAAAAATAAAAAAAATAAAAAAAAAATATAAAAAATAAAATAAAAATAGTTTGAATTTTACAAGTTAAGCTTCATTATAGCTATTTCTGTTTTAATTCAGTTCATATCACCTTGTCTATAGCTTTTGTGAGTTTATTCAGTCATTTCCTTTCATTAATATCAAAAGTCAAACATAGTCAACATACTGAGCTTATTTGAATAAGCTAGTGCTTATTGGAGTTAAAGGCAGCCATATGGAGCTTTTGGCCTGTCTAAAAGACATGCAAGCATAGTGAAACCCCCTCTGTTTGGCTGAGGGGGTATTGAGATTTGTAAGTTTCACTTTTATAATTCATCACTGCATAAGTAGTTTAGAAGTAGTTTAATCCATTTAGTACTGCTTATTTCTATTTATTGTCATATTATTTTAGTTTTTGATTGCTTATTTTGTATTTGATCTCAGTTTAAGTTGATTTTGATTGTTACTTTTTCATTGTTCTGTCTCAAATTAAGATCTGTGTTACTGCTTGTATTTGGCCTTTGAGACCTATATTTCTGTGGTAATTGGTGTTATTGGAACTGATTTAAATATGAGAGTAGGTTTTGAACTGATTTGAGAAGGTTTTGGGTAAGATTGTTGAGACAGATTCATATTCAGGGGTGTTTGGTTTAGGTATTCTATGCTGCTCTAGCTCTTTATCTACCTAGGTTTTTGCATCAATAGTTTGCATTAAGTTTTAGATAGTAACTTAAATCATTTGTTCAGTCACTTATATTCATAAAAGTCAAAACACCATTTTAGATTTCAAATCTGTTAGCATAAGTAAGTAGTGTGTATCTGTTATCTTGTCATTTGTTAGATATAGGTTGCAAGAAGGTTAATCTAGTTACAAATCACCTGAGTATTACATTTGAAGTAAGCTTTAATCAGTAGAATCTAAATTTGGTCAACTTTAGTTTTAGGAAGTGATAAGGTTTTGGTCAAATCTTTGAGTACAATTTTAGGTTTCATTTGTGATTAGAAATAAGTAGGGTTGGCTGATTTTAGAAGTTTTGCAGCTTGTGAGTATTAATCAAAAAGAAATTTGAAGTTTGGATCTCTTTTGCTTATTAGAAAAACCATTGGAAGTTGTCTGTTTGACCCTGTTTATCCCCTGTGCATCAGCTTTTTGTTCAGGATTCTAGGTATCATTTAAGGTGGTAAATTGGATCTAAAATCAGTTATTTTGGGGAATTTGGCATCTCAGGTGGTCAGTTGTATTTTCGCCCCTTAAGTTGGTACCCAACAGCTTATTAGAGCAGGCTTATTGGCTTATCTTATTGTATGGTTTGAGATTAGGTCTGAGTTCATATTTGAGGGTTGCAATTTTGTTTCCTGGCTTATATTCTGAGTACTATTGTTCATTTTGGTTCAATTGTGCCCCTAGTTGCTTGTTTGTCTAATTTGGTTCCAATTGCTTATCTGCTTGTGCTATTGCTTATTCCTATTTTGCTTATTGTAACTGCCTAGCCCCATTACCTGTGTTCCTAAGTTTATTTGGTCCTAGTTCTTGTCATTTGAGCTTATTAAAGTCAAAAAGTCAATTGGTCAAGGTCTGGTCAACTTTTGGTCAAACTGCTTATGAATAAGCAATTTCCTATAAGCTGACTTCAAAGCAAACAGTAGCTCCAGTGCTTATTTTCAACATTTTAAGTTTAAAATAATATTTTAGAATTTTCCTGAATTTTTTATATTTTTCCAAGTTGATTTGCTATTTTTCTTATTTCATTTTCATTTTTTATCAATTTTTAATACTTTTTAATTATTAAAAAATCCAAAAAAAATCAGAAAAAGCCAAGAAAAATCCAAAAATATTTTAGAAATTTATTTTCATTTATTTTAGAATTTTAGAAATTTAATTTGCATTTTTCCCATTTATTTTGAATTTAATTTGAATTTTTAATTAGATTTAATAGATTTTAGTTCCCAAAAATTACACAAAAAGCCAAAAAAAATTAGTTTTTAGTTTTAAAATTACTTTTTAGTTATTTTATAATTTTCAAAATTTATTTTTCATTTTTCTCACCTTAATTGCATTTTCTTTTGATTTTTAATTAGTTAATTAGTTTTTAATTCATAAAAAATAAATAAAAAGTCAAAAAAATATTATTCTTTTTCTTAAAATTTTCTTTTATCATTTTTAACTTTTAAAAATTATTTTCAAGTCCGTAGGAGTACTGTAGCTAAAAATTCGCGTTTTATTTCGTACGTTAACGTTTATTTTACATTTAAGCTTACGTTTTCGATTTATCGTTACGTTTTTAATTTCCTTATTTGAATTACGTGCTTAAGTGATTATTTGTGCTTCATTTGTTATTTCATTAATATAATCTCATCAAAATCACTTTTTACCACTTTCACGACACGTTTCACAAATCAGAAATTGAGAATTCCATTCACCTTTCACACGGACTACTACCTCGGGTTATCCGTATTTCTTTGCGGATCTCTTGAGTAGTACTTATACTATATATATAACTTGATTTTCACGAATCAATGCCATCGCCAATCGGGTACCACATCATAAGCAGTGATCAGTATTTGATCACGAAAAAATATCCCAAGAACATTAGTAACACCTGAACCCAGGAATCCTTTTTCGGAATCAAATACTGAAAGCATTACCCAAAACCTACCACGGCTGCAACCACAGAGTTGTCATGGCAAGACATAGGTTTTGGCAAACAACGCTTTCAAAGCTGGTACCGTTTTGTAACTGAATTTACGACGCAATGGCTGCAAATTCACGAATTTACCCCGCCATGGGTGCAAATTCTATCATTAAAGCTTATCAGATACACGAATATTAAGTATATAGACATTTATCATAGTCAGTTGAAGGCTCAGATTTATAAACAACTGAAAAAGCGGATTAAGCCGCCATGGCTGCAAAGTTAGTAACTTGCCATGCCAAGTGATGAGTATGTAAATACTCATCATTTTTGGTCAATCTGAACTGCAAAAATATTTAAAAATACTCAGAAATGCATCAAAATACAGAAAATATCTCAAAATTGTGTTTTATATATTTCAGATGCAAAATGAGTGAAAACAGATGAAAAACCGAACAAAATTTGCATAATTGGCAGTTTCAGTCCCTGAACTTTCAAAAGTTGTCAAAACTAGTCCCTGGTTATTCAAAACATGGAAA
Source organism: Artemisia argyi (assembly GCA_030686995.1). Classification (NCBI taxonomy): domain Eukaryota; kingdom Viridiplantae; phylum Streptophyta; class Magnoliopsida; order Asterales; family Asteraceae; genus Artemisia; species Artemisia argyi. The sequence continues at coordinate 196,851,854 of CM060701.1, forward strand.
AATATCATCAAAGGTCCTTGGGATTTCACAAGTTGTCAAAATAAGTCCTTTAAAGTTCAAAATTGCAAAATTACAACTTTGGTCCCCCAAGTTTCAAAAATGTCAAAAATGGTCCCTGGGTAATAAAAAATGAAAAATTTACAATTTCTACCCTTGTACTATTCAACTTTGGCAAATATGGTCCTTGGATGAAAAGTTTGGAGAAATTACAAGTTTGGTCCTCCAAGTTTCAGAGTTTGACAGTTTTAGTCCCTGGAATTTCAAAAGTGGAAAAATATAAAAATGGACCTTGTACTATTCAACCTTGGCAAGTTTCACCTTCATGAAAATTTTGGAAAAGTTACATTTCCAGCCCCTATAAAAACAGAAAAATTACATGAAAGGTCCTTGTGAAATAAAACCAAACGGATCCTTAAATATAAACCCAAAATCCAAATCCAATCCAATAAACAAACACAACCAGCCCACCTTTTTTATTATTTCCCAAGCCCAATCCACACCTAAAGCCCAACACCCCAAAACTAATAAAACCGGGGTCAAACCAGGTCAAACCCAATCCCTGTTCACTTCCCTCCTTCCTCCCTCACTGCTCCACCAAAACCAGAAACCACCCTGGTTTCACCTCCCCCACTTGCCCTGCTCCACCATCCAACCCATCACCTCAAACCTCCCTCCTACCACTACAAACAAGAAGCATTAAATGCTCTTGTAAACCCTCCAAGCAACCTTAGATATTTTTGGCGCCAATTTGCAATTCAAGGGTCAAGATTGTTTGCAGTGATCCAAGGGTCATGAATACAAGTGGGAAATGCTCAGAAAGTCAAAGGAAGCCCTAAACATCATTATAAAAGAAGAGAGAAGACAGGGAGTAGCAGTTAGTAGTTGTAGTGTAGTGTAGGATGTCGTTTTAGCTTAAATTCTCTTCTCAGTTGTAAGTTTTAGTTTAAAAAGAATGTAATCAGTTTAGAGTAATAAACACTTTTGTTTAATCTTAATTTCAAATTCCCTCATCAAATTCAGTTTTATGCATTTTCATGTAAAATCATCATTTTCCATAATCTCATTAAAAAGTAATGTTTCTCTGTTTCATAGGCTCAATTCAAGTTACTTAAAAACCTTAGTAAGTCTCTGTAAGCATTCAGACCAGTTCAGTTTAAGATTTCAAAAATACCAAAAATACTAAAAAATAGAAAATAAATCAAAAATCAATTTTCAAGAAGGAAGAAGCAAGGAGCAGGATGGATTATTAATCCTTTGGGTTTAGTTGCTTCATGGGAAGCCATAGGGTGTGACAAAGATCCTTGGTTCTGTGTTTCCAGCTAAAATCCATGTTGTAAGCTTATTTCTAGTTTATTAGCATTTTACTGTAGAACCTATTAATCAGTGTTCATTTCTGTGTAATTGTGTTTATTTGGTACTTGTTAGTATTATTATTACTTAAAATACCTTGTTTGTTCATTTAAATAAAAAGTTGTTAAGTTTAAGTATTTCACAGTCAATTTAGCATAATTAGTATTCTTAGGGTATTGTTGTTGTTATCTTTGTTTTTAAGTCTCTTTTAGCTCAGTTCATCATATTAGATAATTTGAAACTTAGCTCATGGTTTTAATCTACTATTACCTTTGAAATTCACAAAAACAGGTAGATAAGGAGGTGTTTGGATTTGCATGTTTGACTGAGTCCCTATGATTTACATTGGTTAAAATCCATTTAGACAACATTCTCAGTACTTAACTTGTTTGGTCAAACCATAAAATCAGTTCTAATAGTTCCATAAATCAAAATTGCTTCTAAACTATAGTTAACTGTGCACTGTTGAGACTTTGAGTTCATACTCTCATCAAATCTGTTCTAAAGTAGTTAATTTAGCTTCATTCAGTGTTATTCTAAGATAATATTCCATTTTTAGTTAATTAGGGAGGATCAAACTTCATAAAAGTCGACTAGGTTCAAAACTTCAAAAAGTCAAATTTACCCTTAGGCAGAAAAAACCAAAAATGGCATGAATTGTTTAGAATTTTGTGTTTAGAATCAGCCCTCAAGCTTTTTACATGTGATAGTCTACCAGTTAAGCTTTGGAATCCTACCATTGGATTATTTTTGTGAATTTTCTAAGTGCTCATTTTGAATGCTCAAAGTGGTCTGCAGGGCAAAGAGTTGCCCTGCACCAGGGGATCAGGTTTTCACCCCAACTTCCAAGGTTCATATCTTTTTCACTTGTGGGTCCTACTTCCTGTTTCTTGGCTTATTGGAAAGCCAATAAGCCAAATTTCAAGGTTCAGGGCTTATTTCATGTTTTCTAGTGCATTAGGTAGGGCTGCATGTCCCATAAAAGTTGTCAATTTCCTGAGTGAATGCTGAATCATCAGCATTAATCATACCATTTCCAAGCCCCCTCCTTTGCTTATTAGTGGGCCGCAATATGTGAATCTTGGCTTTTTAGGTACCTCAACTAGCCACCTCATCATAGCTTAGCTTATTTTGGACTAAGAATCCTTTGCCCCTAGCTAAATCTAGCTTGCAAAATCCTTGCAAGCCTGTTTGGTTCTGAGTGGGAATGGGCATTGCTTATTCCAAGTCTCTGGCTTATTTCCTGTGCTTACTCATTTTATTTTGCTCATTTCAAGTTCCTTTAATCTTAGTGTAGCTTATTTACTTTTGTGGCATCAGCTTGTAGCCTTTTGGTGAGCTTTTTCTAAGCTCAAAGTCCTAATAAGTTTCAAATCCCAATCTGTTAAGCTTTTTGGAACTCAAATTGCTTATCTTCCATTTCCAAACAAAGTGCCTTCACAAAAAGTTGTTATTTTCAGTTTATAAATAGTTTTGAAAAAAGAAAATCAAGAAAAATCCAATTTAAAATTAAGTGATAGTTTCTATTTAATATTAATTATCTTTTTAATTTTCCTTTTTAGCTTTTATTAAGTAATTTAAATTTTTATATTTTTTTTAATTTTCTTTTATGCTAAAGTATTTTTATTAATTTTTCCAGAATTTTATATTGTCATTTAGTATTCATTAGATTTAATATGAGTTTTATTAATTATTAATTAATATTTAAGTATTAAATAGCATAATTAGTTTTTATTAGGCATACCCTAGCTTTTATATGTTATAAAATAATTTTAGGAATTTTCTCAGAATTTTTACTGTTCATTTTCTATTTTTTAGAATTTAATTATTTAATTAGAAATTAATTAATAATTAAGATAATAATTAGTAAACTAGTTTAAAAATAATTTTTATAAATTTTTTATAATTTTTTAGGACTCCTGTGATGGTTAATTAGTTTTATAAAATATTTCTTAATTTTCTAAGTCATTTGTAGTATTATTAGTAATTTAAATTAGTTAATTAGTTTAATTAATATAATTAGTAATTAGTTAATATTAAAATCACAAAAAGAAAAAAAGACATATTTTTAGTTTTTATATTATTTTTAAGTTATTTTAGAATTTCTAAAAATAAATTTTCATTTTCTTAGTTTTAATTTAATATTATATTATATTTAGTATAAGTTAAATATTAATAATAAGTAATTAAATAGTTTTAATTAATAATAAATAATAAAATAATAAAAAAACAATTTTCTTTTTTAAATTTTCTTTTAATATTAAGTTTGTAAAAGTTTCATTTTCACCCCCTGTAGTTTATATTTGCTTAAAACTCACTTTTTTCCCAGCACGCAATCGTGTCTGATTTTAAGTTGATTTACATTTATACACATCTGTTTCCCGTAATTGTTAATACTGTTATTCCTAATCATTCCTGTAGTGTAAAACAAATCCAAATCATTAACTGGTTACTTCCCATTCAAATTCACCCGATCACAAACCCGTTTTTATACCATCACACGTCGTTGGGACATAACGACCCGGGGAAACACTATATTCCATGGAGAATTGAACCTAAGGAGTTTGACTATATTGACCACATCCGTGGTTGACTTTAGTTTACTGCTTTTGCCTCAATCACCAAGATGCGGATAATCTCAACTTTGTACGTTTGTCCGGAATTGATCATCACAGCCTTAGCTCGGCTCAGATTAAACCCTCATGATTTAAGTTGTTCATATTCATCATAGCCTAAAATAAATGCATCTATGAGGCTGAGACAGGTTGACAATCGAAGAAAGCGGATACATCTGGCATGGCTGCAAATCTAATAATTTGCCACGCCAAGACACAGGCGATCACAGCTTTAATCGATACACATGGTGCTTACAGCCAGAGCCCTTCATACACTTGTAACAATGTCAGTAACATAGCTTAGAACTAAACGGTATCGGCATAGCTGTGTTAATGTAAACGGGTTGCCAAGATACGGCCGCTCTCAGGCCTCAAACAACTCTAGTAGCATAACCTTCAACCAAACTAAATCGGCATTTTTGCGACATTGTAAATAGGCCACCAACAAACGGCAGTTCCCACAAACGTATTTCCTTAGCGATACCTACGACACCAATTTCAAAAAGCAGCTCAGAAATGAAACCATCCAACCTCATCACAAACAACATTAATATAAGAAATCCAACATTGATCAGCCAAAAAATACATCTTTATGTTACTACATGCTCGAAAACTATTCAGACTTACATCATAACTTGCCACACATTTGTTATACCTGATAACCAATATTCTAACTTACTACAGAAGTAATACTTATGCAGTTTCTTCCTCCTACCAAAAAAATAAACCTTATCAGCTCTAAAAAAAAATAAACTTATAAGCAGGGAGAATAAGCTAATCCAACCATCTTCAAATCATGTCTTATAAATAACCTATAAACTACAACCAAATGAAAAAATTGTTCTCACAAACCTATTTCCTTACTTATATAATACAACAACAATTCCTTATGTATGAACCTTCAAACTAAATCAGCAACCTAAAGGTAACATAAGGAATCTAAGAATAGCAACAAAGAACATGTAAAAGCAAAACAGAAAAAATAAAATAAAAAATAAAATAAAATCCAAACCTAGATTGCAATTTCTCCACTGGTGTTTTTGATCAAGAAATTAGGTACGCACCTAACTTTAGATGATATAAATCTATAATCCAAAATTAACTCAAATAAAAAAAATAAGAACCTTAAATTTGGCTCACCTAAAAATAGTTTGTGTGTGTGGTTATGAAGAATCTAGAACCACCTTGATGTATCTCATATGTGTACATAATCCTAAACCACCTGCTTCTAACACCTGGCTTAAGAGAGACCACAAAAGGATTAAAAAAAAAATACTATCACTGTTGCCCCCTCACATGGCACTGTAGAAACCATTTTAGTGATTCAAATCGGTGACGGGTTTTGCAACCGGAGGTGCACCGGTCGGATCTCAAAATAGAGAAGGAGATGTGAGTTATTGTGAACAGGGCGGGTCGGAGCAAAAACAAATATATAATACAACGGAGCTGGGCGGGCCGGGTAAATAAGTAAAAGGCTTGACAAAAAAAAGAGGGGCAACAAAGCCCAATGAATGTATATATGTTATAATTTTGGTATCTAGAACAACTCTCTTCTATAACAATATGCCTGGTATGACCAGTTTAAGCTTAAAAAGAAAGAATAATGACAAAACCAATTTCAATTTACTAAAGTAACAAGTAGTCGAGTATATCGTTTAATAGGTGGAGCACTTGTGCACGAGTCAATAGACCAGAGTTCAAGTACCACTCTTGTCTTAAATTTTTTAATGGTACCATCCTTCACCGCAAATACTCAAATTAACTGGTCAACGAGAGGCCTATTGGAAAAAATGGCCAGGGTTCAAAGCACACCTCTTGATAAGTACAGTCACTGGGACATGTGCTCATTTTCTGGGGCCGGATCATTGAGGGAAGGTCCGGTTGGCATCTTTAGGATGTATGAGACCAGAGTGATCCCACCATTATTCACCTTCTGGAGTCGAGTATATTGTCTAATGGACAATATATAGAGCCACGCATTAAGCTATTGTTACTAAAGGTGTCAAGCAGAAAGGAAAAGAAGTGTCAAGCCAAAAGTAACTTAGGGCCTGTTTATTTTTATCCTTTGGATTCAGTAGCTTATAAATTGTGTGGGTCCAATGTGGGTCCGCATCTGTTGGAAGCACTGAATGAGGAGAGTGTCATATTCATTCCTCTTACCATACATAAGAAACAAGAGAATAAATAGATGCCAGGTACAAAAGAAATAATATTAAATACATAAACACGGGATGGGCCTAATTCCTTTTACTAACGAAAAAAAAAAAAAACATAACCATAGACCAATTACATGTCATATTGATGGAGTATAAATAAGAATATAAGCCTCCTTTTAGTCATTTGGATCTCAAGCATAAAAAAATATAGACTTGGGTATTTTGACTCATCATAAATTTTGTTTTTTCTGTTAACAATATAAGATAACTTTTTTTTAAAATTTATCTTATACTGTTAAGAAATAAAACAAAAGTTATAACCGAAATATTAGAAAAGTGAGTTAGGACACCCAAATCTATATTATTTTATGCTTGAGAATTTTCATCAGTTTTTGTTTTGTATCATTTATCTTTTAATACTTTTAATTTGTCAAACTTTATATTTTATGTTTCGTATTTTCTGTTTAATAATTTTATAAAATAAATAAATAAGTAAATAAAGAGGTATTAGAATCCATTTTGACGAGTATGTATATCCATTCCTTATCGACTTGAAGCAGCGTATAGAGACTAGGGGTGCTCACGGTCCAAAAACCGGACCGGACCGACAAAATCCGAACCGGACCGAGATTGAATTTGGAAAAAATCCTAGACCGAGACCGGACCGAATGTGGTCGGTCCGGTCCGGTCTCGGTCCAAATAGGCAAAATGTCCGGTTTTTAAGCTGGATCGGACCGGACCGGACCGGACCGATCCGGACCAAGACCGAAATTATGAAATTCCCTAGACCGAGACCGGACCGAATATGGTCGGTCCGGTCCGTTTGCTCACACTAGAGAGATAGATTAAAACTCTTATTTTGTAGTAAATAGCAACCTTTTTATAATTTTTAATTTTATTTTTTATATTTTTTAATTTAACAGCAAAGGAATATATATAAATAAAAAGCAACTAGCAAGGTGCTTGAAGCCAAATGTACAAAAAAAACTAGGAATGAAACAAAACAACACAACCTAGAAACCTCCCGAGGCTTTAACCGTGAGGGCAGCAAAAAGGATGAAAAACTCTTGCCAATTACGGCGAACCACAACAAGAGAAAAATCACCACCCACAGAGGTCAAGCCATCGGTTTTCACGCCGGAGTGTTTTTGATGCCGTCTCAAACAAGCCAAAAAAAATAATAATAATAATAATAAATGAAAATAATAATAATAATAATAATAATAATAATAATAATAATAATAATAATAATAATAATAATAAAATCAACCAATGCCACAATTCGCTATCAACCAGGAGACTTAAGCCAATCAACACAATTACACGCAATATGACCTCTGTGACGAATCCAAGAATATGACAAAAGAACAATTTCGTCAAAGAGAAGCTCCAAGCGCGGATGGTTCTTCCAAACAAGATTTGGTTCCGAAACTTCCATATAGCCCATCCAGGGACGGAACCAGAACACAAAATAACCAGGTGTATTTAGAATAAATTAAACAATGCTACAAACACAAGTTTTAGGGACCATGTGCATTTAAGAAAAATCGAGTTTTTTTTTAACAAAATTAACACTACGCAACAAAAATCCATGGGTGTCCCGGGACCCCACGGGACACCCTTTGGTTCCGTCACAGCCCATCACATGACATAGAAAATGCCTTCTAAAACCTCTTTAAGCCGCTTAGGATAGTGAAGATTATTGAACCAAAAAAGCCAATCACCATACAAAATGAAAGTCATGAACCTCCAAATCCCACCAACGAGCCACCTTGAACATAATTCGCCGGGCCAAATGACATGAAAAGAGAAGACGCGAAGTGGACTCCACAGAAATGCTACAAATAGGACAAAGAATAGAAAGGATATCTATCTCACATAGAGACAAACTCAAACTTGACTACTGTTCTAAACTTTGAAGTTGTTCAACTTTTGGTAAATCACTCAATGAATAATAATTGATAAGATCAGTACAATAAATAATTAAATAGAATACGAAAACTATTCTAAAAACGGGCTTGAACCCAAACTACAAATGTGTCGACTAACGCTTTTAGGCATAAATATCTGGAGGTTTAGGGTATTACATGACTTCGAATTTTTTTGAACACTCCCGATATTGGCTATATTCAAATAAAAATATGATTCTTTACATCATACCTCAGAAATATTGTTTAATGTTGTTTTGCTTACGAGAGAGAACAACAATAAGCATAACGTGAATATGTCAGTAGTGTATTGGGCTTACTGTGATGGGGCAACACTCTACTCGATAAAGCATATCTGTTGTTTTTTGGAATAGCTTATAGCGACTTGAACTTATTTCTTCAAACTTTTAAAATAAGGTAGTTTTTAACTTTGAGTTTTGTTTCATAAGGTCTATTAATTACATTACTACGTCACAAATAATATGAATATATTTGTTGATATAAAATTATTTGAGAACCAAACTTTATTTACATGGGACTAATATCTATCCTCCATCATCTCTTCATCTTTCTTTGATCTAATGGATGAGATTAATCCCAACAATTTAAAAAATCCACCTTCATCATTTTTTTTCTTTCAAGTATTAATATCTTTCAAACCGTTAATCGTTAAGCGAAAAAAAATATACCGTTACGACGAGCATTTAATTATCTTTCTATAGATAGGCTATTTGATATATTTTCAATAATTTTTTTTTCGTTTTTTTTACGTTTTTTTTCGTGACCGAAAAAATCATATATGATATTACATATCATATCATATATGATATTACATATCATATCATGAATATCATATATGATATATAATATATCATATATGATATATAATATCATATATGATTTTTTCGGCCACGAAAAAATTTTTGAAAAAAGCGAAAAAAAAATTTGTCGAAAATATATCAAATAGCCTATCTATAGAAAGATAATTAGATGCTCGTCGCGATGGTGTAATTATTTTCACTTAACGATTAACGGTTTAAGAGATATTTAAATTATAAAAAATAGGTGAAATATTAAAATGATTTTAATCTCAACCATTAATTTCTTTTTAGATGGATGATGGGATGAGTCCTTGGTATGTAAGAAAAATTTGATATTTAATATAACTCTCCTCATATTTGTTTGTGAGTATGTTTTAATCTTGCATTTTATGCAACAATTCCATTTACTTTGTCAAACACGTTATAATATAAAAATTAGAGCTTAAGCTATAATCTTTAAAAACTTTAGCTGCCATTTTACGATATACACTCGTAACATTCTATGCCACTACCCAAAGTATTTTTTTTTCTTTTTTTCCTGTCATTTGAAACCTATATGTGTTGAGCTTTGTAAAACACCCTAAGTCGTCATAAAAAATATCGTCTTACATACGCACACTCTTATCGATCACTTAACATCACGAGTGGATAGAAGACGTACACCTATGAGCCACCAGGTTGTTTTGGCGATTGGTTCATTTGAACGATACAGAGTATATCATATATGCAAGTATTTTTTTTCCTTTATCATGAAAGTATGTTATCTATAAAAGCATCGAGGCTCCGTATGCAACAATCTTAAACGAGACGAGACGAGGTACATCCTAATCTCCTTTCACCAAGGGGTGCATTTTTTTCATACGCTACATTTTTCAATGGTACCAATGAAGAATATGAAGTCATTACGATCTAAAAATGACTATCGAAGACTAATGTCGTGTTTTGAAAGTGTTAAAGAGTGTTAACTTGATACTTATTCGTGAGACATATTTTTTACTTACAGTCACATATAGTACCTATTTTCCCTTGACAACGATATTGTCAAATTATTTAATCTAACTAGCATACTGATAACTCTAAATGAACATATATACTTCATATAATTTTGAAAATTTCAACCAACATGAATAATTTTACTTATACATCACCAGATACAAATGTCACGTGCATACATTCATAACAAATTTTATTTTATAAAGAAACAAAACAGACATCACAGCCCCTATAGCTCAGTGGTAGAGCGCCAGTCTTGTAAACTGGAGGTCTGTAGTTCGATCCTGCATGGGGGCATATTTTACTTGTTTTATTATTTTTGTGAAACTTTACAATTTGTTTTGATCAATGAGTGGCATTTAATCAGATTCATAATCCACCCTTACAAACCATAACTTTTTATATCTGAAAACTAATTAGACCAACTGTTGTGTTTCATTCATTTTAGTCGATAAAGTTTGTGACTTTGCTGAAATTCAAAGGAATTACGCTAGTTTTCAAGATTATGGTGTGATGTTTTCAGTTTTCTTTATGACAGTATCATATCGGGCCAATCTCTTTGTTTTCAAGTATATAGATTAAGGAAAAAAGTTAGCTTCTAGTTGTAATGTATCAATTATTACGAGACAAAAGGAGCATATGCACTGTAAGTAAAGAGGTGTGGTCTAGGATTCTTTATTCTTTACAAACCCATTGATACCCTGGATGTGTTGGATCTCTCATCTTTCACTACCTTCTATGCATCTTACCTTTATTTGGTACTGGCTTTTATCGATTTACAAACTACCGAACTCATGATAGTTTGAACATTTTTAGCGCTTTGCTCTTAAGCACAATGCGCGGGTGAATGTGACATGATGTCCACATGATTAGTTGAATGTTGAAAACCAAGCCTCACACCTTTCGACACATGGCTATGTGTTACATGGTTATGACCTTATGGGTAGTACAACAGCATCATAGATACATGTTGCATAAGGTGGATTGCACATGGGAGGCAGGTGGAGTTTATAATAGTGTTTTTAGGATTAACAAGTTTTGCTTTTGGAAGAATATGAGCATCATTTAGGTCTTATGTCAAACTCAAAAATGGCCCCATCATCATAGATAAAGATTAATTTATTTAGTTCTTTTTCTTCTAATTGCAAAACTTGGGTGTTGGTTTCTTCCTGTGTCACCATATTATAGGATGCAATGCAACCATACCTGAATGAAATGTGTAAGTACACTATGTATCCAACTTGGCTAATTCAAATTTTTGCATCACGTTATGCAGTACAATGATATCTTAGCGGATTATTTAGGTCCAATATTGTGTTTTTATGTAGCAATAATAGACTGGATAAAAGTCAAAGCAAACCCACCATTTTCCATCTTGTTTAGTTAGGTCCGAAGAAATTAGAACCTCCCCCCAAAAGTAAAGAAAAGAACAAAAGAAAAAAGAGCACATTCTCAATACTTATTATGGCTTTTCATGCCTATATCTACTTTTCCAACCCATAAAAACAAGTTTCACGCTCCATCATTTCAAATTTACTTATGCGTAACGGTTTGTGCTACAAGTTTCCAAGAAAATGAGACTTAGCTATAGAATTGGACCATAGACATTTGAGAATAGGACACATCATCAAAAGAATGGGACTAAAATCATGATAATTTCTTCTTTTTGCCTTTAAGCAATGATGGATTACTTCGTAGATCTACAAGTGTGGCTCTATCAAATCTATTACTTCAATCAACATACCTCCCATTTGACATTTTGTTAGCCCTTTAGACTTGGTGTGTGGATTATCATTGTCAATAGAGAAATGATAAATCCTCTTGCCAATATCTCCTACTCATCTTCTTATTAGCTGTATTTTTAATGTGCCATCAAAGAGATAAGAATGTCTAGTTGTCTATTAAATATGTTTAGACGGTAAATTCCAATTTACCCAAAATAGATGTATCACAACTCTATATGTATGATTGTATCATCGTATGTCAAAGGCAATAAACAACATTATTGTGACATCTATTCATCTATTAATTCTCTCTATGCATCATTCAATAAACTTTACAAGTGTAACACTATTTTGTGGGTAGGAAGATGAGTAGGATGACTTCATGCTCATTATATAGGGGTGTGCATGGTTCGGTTTGAGTCGGTTTTTCGCTAAAACTGACACCAAACCAAAATGTTCGGTTTTTATAGAACCTAAAACCGAAACCGTTCGGTTTTTGGCGGTTCGGTTTTTTGGTTTATTTTCGGTTTCGATTCGGTTTCCAATTTTTTCGGTTTGTAACCATTTATATTTGGGCATGGTAAATTTATGCTTACAAACTTGTATTACATAAAAAATTATTTATTCTTCATTAATTTTTGTCAATCTAAGCATAATAATGTTTATCAATAATTCTACAATTACACATATATATGAGACACATATAAATGTAAATGAATATACACATAGTATGATCATTGTCATATTTTATTGATATATTCTCAAGAACACACATGACATGACAAAGACGCATATAAACATAAATGTTAAGATAAATATATTATAAATCTTCCCACAAAATGAATATGAATTTATAAATTTGATTTATATAGTTATTTATTAATATTATATCTTTTATATAATAAAATAAAACCCCTATTAGAAATTTTGCATTTCAAAAAAATCAATTCATACCTGATTTAGTAATAATTTTATTAAAAAAATATATATTATTTTCTTATTAGGTAATATTTTATATTTATTCATAACACAAGTAGAAGATAAATACAAAAAATATTGATAAGATATTTAAAAAAAATTATTTATTTTATATTTATCCACAACACAAGTAGAAGATAAATACAAAAAACATAGATAAGATGCAATTAACAATAGGATTAAAAATTTAAAATAATTATTTCAAAAAATTAAAAAAAAAAACCCGCGCGTGTGCGGGCATTATAACTAGTTAATTATATAATAAAACCAGTTCGGTTCGGTTTTTGGACGAAAACCAAAATCAAACAGCATTTTTTGGTTTTTCAAAAACTAAAAACCGAACCATTGATTTTTAGTTTCGGTCGGTTTTTTCGGTTTCGGTTTTTTCGATTTTTTTCCTCACCCATACTCATTAACTAGATCATAGACAATCTTATTATTATTTTAGTTTGTCTTAAATTACTATACATTTCTTAAAAATTCCGAGTTTCTCATGCATTTTATTTTGTTTTCCGAACAAACATACACACTCATACTAGGCGGTAAACAAAAGACTCTAAGGGTTTCAATATTGATACTTAAGGGTGCGTTTAGTTGAGGAAATACATCCTTGTTTTCACTAAATATTTTGTGGAAAACAAGAAAAAAAGGGATCGCATTCAAATTAGCGTTTCCAACAAAATGTTTTGTAAAACACTAAATCCCCTGTTTCTTAACTTAACTAGGAAAATTACAAAATAAATTTTAGTTATTTTTCTTTGTAACTCACAACTCTCCCTCTCTCTTCTTAAAAATAGAAAATACAAACATCAACTAAACACGTTTTTCATATTTTTAAGTATTTTGTGGAAATAAATTTTCTTTTCAAATTTTTACAAAATTATAGATAAAAACAAAAGATTTTTTTCTTTAACTAAACGCATCATAAATATATTATTTAGTTTCTTCTCAATACCTTTACCTTTATTTATGTATGTGTACTTTTTGTGTGAAAGGGATGGAAGTAGAAAGTAAGGGAGGGAGAGTGGATTCAAATATGAAACAATTTATTTGACAATTTGACACCATTAAATCAATTTAATAAAAATAAAAAAAATGATAGCATCCATGCGCATATAGAGAGGTACCCCACCTCACCCCCATTTCATGGTCCTTTTGCTCCCATCTCAATAGCCGTCCCACCTCAAATACCATTCTCACTCAAACAAATTCCCTCAATATTAAATCCATTCTAAAAGCTTACCTAAACAAGTTTTTCCTCATTTCATTGTTTTCTGGGGATCACTTCACACACTGCCAATAATTCCACAACATTGTTCACTCAATTTTCGTCTTAGTTAGTTGGTTACAACTAGTTATATCGTATTTTTCAGACAGTTGTATTGCGTAAGTTATTTTTTCTCACTTCACTCATATTATTTTTATTGTACTTTACCGACAATTTTATCGAATAAATAGTTATATTTTCCGTTTCACCAAACCATTATTGTAATTTCAACATGTTCTACATCTTTCATTAAAAAAGTTGTATTTTCAAATTCTCGATATAAATTTGTTTATCCAGATAAAATCGAGTTCCTAAGTAAGCATTTTCAGCCCAAGTTTATAAAGAATTATTTTATTTCAAAATCAACAAAACCTATTGTTTTTTCAATCCTTTTCATTTACTTTTTTTTTTTTTTTTTAAGTGATACTCGAAAACATATTATTTATTTTTTCTTTAAATGATACTCACCTAATCCATCATATAACTAACCAACTCCCACACACAAATAAAAACACACACACATACCCCTTCACAGTGTGTGAGAGAGAAACAAAAACAAAAATCAGTTATGGGAGGGATGACGTCATCAATGGCAGCAAAATTTGCATTCTTCCCGCCAAATCCAGCAACATACAAGCTAGTAAAAGACGAAGTAACGGGATTGTTACTACTAACGCCATTTCCGCACCGCGAAAACGTGGAGATACTGAAACTGAATACACGTAAAGGCTCCGAAATCGTAGCGGTGTACGTAAGGCATCCGATGGCGAATTCGACTGTTTTGTATTCGCATGGTAATGCCGCGGATTTGGGACAAATGTATGAGCTCTTTATCGAGCTTAGTATTCGTTTACGCGTTAATCTCATGGGGTATAATTATTTATTTCTCTCATTTTATGCTAATTTGATTGGAATAGCTTATTTTTAAGCAGTTTGGAGTGTTTAGGTCATTCAAATTGCTGCTTATATAGCTTATCTGGTTATTTTGGGTGAAATAAGCAGTTTTCAATAAGGAGTGTTTGGATCATTCAACCGGCTGTTTCTACTTATATTGCTTATCTGATTATATTGCGGTGAAATACTGAAATAAGCAGTTTTTGATAAGTATTTTAGGATCTGCTTATTTTGAGGTGTTTATTTAAGATAAAGTTAGATTGAATTTTAGACGTTTTATGTCACCTAAGAACTTTTAAAATTTATGAAAATGAGCTGTCTCGTCACTTTTTATCGACATAATGATTTATTTACAACATAAGCAAATTTGAACATGATTCCTGAAGTGATAAATAATAAGTTGCTTATGTGCTTCTTCTAATAGGCAGAGTAAAATAAGCAATCCCAAACACCCTCTAAATATGCTGCAAGTTGATTTGTCCTTTTTTTATTGAATTATTGAGTTAGATTTTCTTAATGATTTTTATTTGGTGTAATTGATGCCTTTGTAGTGTAGCAACTTTTAGTTTTACCTAAAACTCTAAAAGTAATGTAGCAACTTCTAGTTTCATTAACTTTTTTGATAAGGACAAACGAATATCACTTGGTTAGAAACAAAAGATGTCGATGCTTGTTAATAACTCAATTGCAGTTTTGCTAGTTCTGTCGGTAATTTGGACTGCAAACATTTATTTGGACTTCTATGTATCAGTAAGTTAAAAAAAAAGGAATGTGACTTTGTGCAGGTATGACTACTCCGGATATGGACAATCCTCAGGGAAGGTGAGTCAATTCAGAAATTATAGCTAAAAAATACTTGAAATCATTAAGGGGGTGCTTATATGTGCGATTAAAGTGCAAAATTGGTAATTATTTTCATTTACAAAATGTTTATGGTTATTAATATTTGGAGCAGCATAAGAATTTGGCATAAGAAACTGTTTATTTTACCTGATTTGGGGCTCTGAACATGCAATAGTTAGTGTCAGAATGATCAGCCAGACGCCACTTGGCCCTAAGCTCATATTATTATCGTGCAGCCTAGTGAGAATAACACGTATGCAGACATTGAAGCGGTTTATAAGTGTCTGGAGGAGAGTTATGGAACTAAACAGGAAGATATTGTTCTCTATGGCCAGTCTGTTGGAAGTGGGCCAACATTGGATCTAGCAGTTCGTCTTCCTCGTTTAAAAGCTGTTGTACTTCATAGTCCTATACTCTCAGGATTAAGAGTCATGTATCCTGTTAAACGGTCATACTGGTTTGACATTTACAAGGTATTGTATAATTTACTTGATTTGTCCCCTTGGCATATTAATTGTTTAACTGAATCTCATTCTTATTGTGCAGAACATTGACAAAATCACGTTCCTAGATTGTCCTGTGCTTGTCATCCATGTAAGTCTGCAAATACAACCATATTTTTTACTCCTTTATTTACCTTATATTCTTTGAAAATTAGTTTTCATATTACGGAGTCACTTGTATTTCTACAAATTTTGTCGAAACAAATATTGTATTGAAAGATTCTAGAGTCAACTAAATTGACCCATCTTAGATCCTTATCTGATTATCTCTTTTGATGGTTTATGATTATTGTTTTCTATCATATTAGCACCATCCTAGAGCCATTATTTGGTCTTTGGAGTTTTGTAGTTGATGGCCCCTACCCTCTCCATGTTTTGCTTATCATGTTATGGACTTATGGCCTGATTTAATGGCTCAACTAATTTCTAAATGATTGCAATCTTCCTCTTTTTAATGATTAGAAAATTTAAAAGATTCTCAAAGAGACTTAATGCTATCTAGGTGTCAAATTAGGTGAATTAATAACAAGTTATGATTGTGTTAAAACACATCAATAAGTTGCTCGGGTTGACCCACCAATTTTTTTTATCTTTTCTTAGATATTGTAATTAGTCACTAGTAATATACTCTTATTAAATATGATTAGGGAAGATTTTATCAAAAGTATCATCCAGTTTCACTGAATTAGGAGGTTTAGCTAGGCATGTTCACTAGAGTATACTTTGGATGCCCTTTGTAACATTTGACCATTATTTTTACTTTTAGCTATATAATTTTTAGTTTTATTCATATGACCCATGGTGAATAAAAAACTATTACCCAAACTGACCCATATTCATCTGAATCAGTTAAAACTGCCACCTCTATTGTTAGGATATCTATACCATGTCCATTTCGATGGATTCCATTTATATGCTGTGAATAGAAAGTAGAAGTTTTGGGTCAAATTTAGTTGATCCGAGGAGATATTTGGGACCCACAAAACAAAGATTAGTCACTAGGATCGTAAGCAAAGTAGGTCTTGAATCAGCAGAATCAGATAAGCTGATAGACACTTTGTTCCCCGTAAGTAATTACCCTAACTTTGTATCATTGTGTAGGGCACTGCAGATGATGTTGTTGATTTCAATCACGGGAAGCAACTCTGGGAACTTTGCAAGGAGAAGTATGAACCACTATGGATCAAAGGAGGAAACCATTGTGATTTAGAACTGTATCCAGAATACATCAGGCATCTAAAGAAGTTCATATCAACAGTTGAGAAATCACCGTCACATAGGCACAGCAGTTCAAGAAGGAGCACAGACCACCACTTTGAACAGCCAAGAAGGAGCACAGACCACCACTTTGAACAACCAAGAAGGAGCACAGACCACCACTTTGAACAGCCAAGAAGGAGCACCGACGTGTTTGACGCATCAAGAAAGAGCACAGATAGAAGAGAGAAACCAAGGAAAAGTATGGAGAAACCAAAAGTCGAAAAGCTTGAAAAGATGAGGATGTCGTTTGATCAAATGGAGAGGTCAAGAAGAAGTGTGGACGTGATTGAAAAGTCGAGAAAAAGCGTTGATCTTCAAATGATAGATAGAGGTAGAAAGAGCGTTGATCGGCTGGATAGACTAAGATCTGGTTAGTTCTTCTTTTGATTTCGTTTTATTTAAGTGAAAAATGTAAAATCGGGTTTGGTGTTGTTTGCCATATGTTTCTATATATGTAATTCATATCACCTGTTTCCCTTTCTTTAAACTGCTACATTCAGTCATTCACTATTACATGAAATGAGAAAGGTTGTGATGGTATATCATGATAAAGAGTCATGCTATATTCTTGTAATTGACACACATAAGGTAAATAATGCTAATTGCTATATATGAATTTTTGACATGTGCTTATTGGGAAGACTTGTATAAATTTAGGATGATATGAATATATGATTATATGATGATATTATAACTTTTGGGTTGCACAAATAGATTAAGCCTTGAGAGACCAACCTGATACAAGGCTTAAGAAGCCTGGTTGTACATGCCTTAAACCCAGTGACATTTAGTCCAGTCATTGGGCTTAGTTTATGGCCCAATTATTGGGCCTAATCCAAATGTGCATTAATTGAAATTTAAATCATTAAAATACGTAAAGTAAAATCTTTATTTCAAAAATAAGTAAACATCAACCTAAGACAATATCTAGAAATAAGCATAACAAAAAGAAGCCAGTTATATTTACAACATCAATGTGATTTCTTGTAACACAAAAACGAGGTTAAACGAGGAGTGGATTTAAATTTATATAAGAGGGATTATTTGGATGCCTAAAAAGTATAACTACCGTAAAATTCAAATACTGGGTCAAAATAAGATAAAGACTGAAGAAACAACAAATGCCTAGTTTTATGGCTAGTCTACCTCTACTCCTCAGAGTTTGTTTTTAGTTAAATGATGATAAAATGTTGGTTTGCCAACGATCTCCCCACCATCTCCGGTTGCATCATTGACTATTTAAACATAGGCACACACATCACCACCTTTCAAAACCACACACTTTCATTCAATTCATTGGAATAAGAGGCTTTTTTTAACTATACAAAATAAGACCATCTTGTTCATAATCTCCCATTTTTTGAAATAACAAAAATGGCACGCCAAATGGTTGTTATTGCTCTCATGTCCATGGCCCTCATCGCCTATACATGCTCCGTGGCTTCTGCCAAAGCCCCTACTACTTCCCCATCAAGTGCACCTAAGTCAAGTCCGACCGGATCACCTAAAGCTGCTCCAAAAAGTGCACCTAAAGCCTCACCCAAAGCCGCACCAACTCCAAAATCATCCAAAGCACCACTTACCGCACCAAAATCATCCAAAGCACCTGCCAGCCCATCACCATCAAGTGTAGATGACCCAAGCTCCCCTCCTGCTCCACCGTCTGAAAATGCTGCAATAGATGCTTCTGATGCACCGGCATCCGAAGCATCTGCTGATGCTGCACCAGCTGACGCACCATCAGCTGGAGCAAGCTTGAAGGGCTCTGCGGCGACCGGTGCTATTGCTATTGCTAGCTACTTCTTTTTCTAGATTATATGTAAGTAATTATTGTTATGAGATTGAGGGATCTATGAGAGAATTGAAGGTTGTTAACATAAAGTAAAAAACACATATATAGGTTTGCATGTGCATGTGTGTTTTTGGGATTTGATTTTGGCATTGTTTGCTGACTCCTATATTTGTTAACATCAAATGCCATTGCTGGTGGAGCTCTTTTCAATATTTTCTATTGCTTTCTTTCCTATGTGTAGTATGCTTTTTGCATAAATCATGTTGATTAATAGAATTTTAGTCACTTTTCAACTTGTTATTTTTGTGGAGTTTTGGCAAAGGTGATATCGGGTTCACAGTTCAGAAAAAGTATAAGATTGTTTACTCTAGTTTTAAGTGAATGTTAAAATCTAATACTTAATAAAATTAGAGAATTATAATGGCATAAACAATTATTTCAAGTGCACTAAACTTAATCTTGGTAGATTGGAGTAACAAACCATGGGGTTTAGTTTTGCTGGTCTTTGCTTATGTAGTGTAGATTATGGAAAATTGTCATGTTTTGTTATCCATCATACGCAGCCCAACTGCACAAAACTGGGCCAATTTTACTAAGGGACATGCCAATTTTTTTAGGTCTTTCCGTTTCCGTCTTTGTATCATCAGGACATCATCGCAAAATAGCTCATATTTTGGTTTCCTTTAAAGAAATGTGGCTGAATTTCAATTTATTAATCGAAGTTATGAACTAGATATTAGATATTTAGGTTTTCGGACGTCAAACAATAATTTTTACTTGTATTTTTTTTTTGTTTTATTATTATTATTATTATTATTATTATTATTATTATTATTATTATTTTTTGTGAAAATAGCATATAAATATTAATCTTGGTGAGATTCAAACAACAATTCACTTGAATAGGTAAGATGCATTTTTTTGAGAACACATTCATATATAATAGCAGAGTAAATTGCGAGAATCGTCCCTGTGGTTTGCTTAAATTGCAGATTTCGTCCTTGAGTTTTCGAATATGCAGGCGGCCTCCCTGTGAGGAGTTTTTTTTTTTTTTTTTCGTTTCGTTTTGGTCCCTAACCATTGCAGAAATGGTCCCTGTGGTTTGCTCAAAATTGCAAGTTTAGTCCCTGGCCAGAGACCAAAATGAACCAAAAACATCCCAAAGGGAGGCCGCCTGCATTTTCGAAAACCAATTTGGGAAAACCACATGCATGATTCTTGCAATTTACTCTATAATAGCAACACACGGATAAAAGTTAGTAAGGTTTCTCTAAATTGCTTTGGACTATAAATTGTTGTATCTTGTGTTCTTGTATATGCTTCACCGTTAAATACTAACATCTATGGGTTAAATCAAATCAGTTCCATAATCAATTAATGTTCCATCAATCAAAATAGTTGATAATAGTGACATCATAAGGTTTAGCCATTGTACACCACATAAATTTTCGTCAGGGCCGTTCTTCAAAGGGTGTGCGGTAGGTGCAATTGCATATCCCACCGCTTAATAAGTGCTACAAATTTTCGTACACTTCTTTTGTATGTATACACAATACGAGTCTCTTTATGGTAGTGGCACGGGGCAACTGTACAAGACAGCCCTGGTTTCGGTCTTTCGGGTACGTTCTTATCGACTAACCACATGTCAATTAAAGGAATTGATTTGAACATTTTTACTTTTAATTGAGACACTCTAATTATTGCATTAGATAAATTTACAATATATATATTCTGCTTTGAATACTTGTACAGTAAAGTGCGAATAAAAAAGAAAAGTGTCCATATCACCTCCCGTCAATTAACGGCAGATAACAAAATATGACTGGTTGTACTTTCATTTTAAAAAAATGGTTATACTTAAACTGTTAATCAGTTCCGCACATATTCAAATTTAACAATTACTCGCTATTGCCAGTCACAAAAAAAATAAAAATAAATATTAAAATAAAATAAAATCTGCAATATGATTTAAGGACTAAAAAGTAAACATTCTAAATTTAGGAGGATGATCAAATAAAAGTCACCTCCTTAGAGCAAGGGGTGTGGTAACTTATGAACTACGCCACTTACAAATGAACAAGCAAACGGCGTCGTCATTCTGGAACAACCCCCACGCCATTAGCGGCGTGTGTAAATTGGCGCATCGCCAATTGCATTTCTTCCAATTTTTTCCCGTTGTGGTCCAACTGCTTGTTAACGACGATATTTCAATTAAAAAAATACAATAAAAAATTTCCCATACATACAACCATTTTAACATACGACTACTTATATTCTCACTTTACACAAACTAATATTTCTTCCTTTTTCACTTTAAAAAAATGTCTCAATAGCCTAACGATCCATTTTTCAGCAATCTTCTCAATATGTCACAACAATCATCCTCGTCAAACCCTCCTACACCTTCGTCCGAACATCGATATCTTCCTCCCAACACAACATCTCAATCTTCCTCTGTTTGGTTGCCAATACTCTATGCCATCATATACCCCGAACAACTATTTCATCAATGATAAGTATTTATTTGGTACCTCTTTAAGGGGTCATTTAAGCCTAAAATTGTGTTTATATGATCAAATATTGTCTTAAATCATTTCTTTTTGCATTTTAGGTACTTGGGACAAGAAATATGGAATTCGGAGATTTTTGGACGTATTTGGGCGAAAAAGTGAAGAAAACGACAAAGTCGCGAAAACCCGTCAGAAAAAGGAAGGCTGACGGCGTCACACATTACAATGTGACGCCGTCACTTGTTATTAGAGCTGGATAGAACTTAACACACGTTGATTCAGAAATAATCCAAGAATTTACACCCGAGGGCGTCATGTGTTATTTGAAGAAGGGAGTCACGTTTTAAGATTACAAGAGACAGCTCAGAAGACTTTTAAAGGACGACGTCAGAAGGAAAAGAGTGATGATGTCAGAGCGGCGACTTGTACAACAAGAATCCATAAGTACACAGAGCTGACGACGTCAGCCCCTATAACCTGATGCCGTCAGCATTGTAAATCTATATATAGTTTCACATTTTTTCTATAATTTGTGTAACACTTTTGAAGAGGAAACCCTAGATGATTTTTACCACCATTGTAAGGCTTTTACAGCATTTAAACTCCATGTTTCAATAAAGTTAAGTTATCCTTTTAATCATTCGTTATGTCTATGCATTGTAAATCTATATATAGTTTCGCATTTTTTCTATAATTTGTGTAACACTTTTGAAGAGTGTTGGGATCAAAGTTTTACTATTTTATCAAGTCTCGGTTATTTGTAATAATATTAGGTTGCTTAGCTCTTATTTATTTACACTTATGTAATATTACAAATTTACTAGATGATTGGTTCCGAACTAGTCAGATATTATTGACCAAGGTCAACAAGTCAAAGACAGCCCAGTTCCAATTCTCCGTGGATAGTATAGTGTGTCCCCGGGTCGTTATGTCCCAGCGAGATTGCAATGGTGTTTTGGAAAACGTTTTTGAGAATGAGTGGCACTGAGGACAGTAGCCAAGATGATTGGGAAATGATTATGCTACTGATATTTGATATTTGGACAATGATATAATATTCATAATAACAGATATACAGATATAATTACAAATGCACAACTTGGGATTCAGGTTACAAACAAAGAAAAGTGGGATTTAACAAATTACAAACTACTGGGGGTGCAAGCGAAACTTTTTAAAACTTAAAATAAAAAGAAAATTTAAAATGAAAATGAAATTATTTAAATGATTATTTTAATATTTAAATATTAATTAATTAATTAAAACTATTTAAAAAGTGATTTAAATCTAATTTAAATTAACTAAAAATGATAAAGATTACAAATTAACCTAAAAATTTGTAAAACTAATTTCTAAACCTTAAAATGAACTTGAAGAAAGTATAAAAATTAAAAAGAAATATTTTTGTCTTTTTATGGGTTTTTTATTAATTAAAAACTAATTATATGAATTAAACTATTTAAACTAATTTAAATTACTAATAATACTAAAATGACTTAGAAAATTATAGAAAAATTTATAAAATTAATTAACCATCATAGGAATCCTAAAAAATTATAAAAAGTTTCTAAAAATTATATTTATACTATTTTACTAATTATTTACTTAATAATTAATTTAAATCTAATTTAATTAAATTAAATAAGAAAATTGGGAAATGAACAGTTGAATTTAAAAATCTATTTTCTAAAAGTCTTAATTAATTTATAAAACCTAGGAAAATTATAAAAACCTACTGTTGTTAATTAAAATTTAAGAAAACTATTTAATTACTAATATTACCTAATTGATTTATTAAACTATTTTTAATTCTAATAATCAGTAAACTGATAAAGAAAAATCTAAGAAAATTATTAAAAATACCTAAGGATGACAGGAAATTAAGAAAATTATGAAAATAGTAAAGTGTTTATTAATAAGCTAAAAAGAAAAATGAAAAAGATAAAATCTATTAAATAGAAGCTATCACTAATTTTATATTTGTTTTTTGTTGGATTTTCTTTTTGACAGATAAAAATAAGAAACTTTTACAAAACAACTTTTACAAAAGCTTAAAAATAAGCTGTGTGCACCCCCTTTATCCAAACAGTGGACTATTTAGCTTATTAGGACTTAAACAAAGTTGAAAAAGCTAGGAGATGACAAACTAGGTATTCACAGATGATTATAAATTAGATATAAGCAAAATGGAACAAAGAAGCACACTGAATAAGCTAAAATCCTCAAATAAGCACTTATCAACTACTTAGGCCAAGACAGGTCTAAAATGGGAAGTTTTGGACCTCTGTGGGGTCCATAGAAGAGCTCAGGGGTCCAAATTGAAAGTTGACTTGTGAAGGTAGACTGGAGGGCTACACAATAAGCTAATAAGCAGGGCTTATTGCTTATTAATGAAGCTTGGGTGAGCTATGGAAGTTGGGGTCAAACACTGAGTGATCAGTGTATATTTAGAAAATGGCCAAACTTGATGGGGCTTGCAGCCCTATCAAATAAGTTCAAAAATGTGAAATAAGCACTAGGACTAGTAACTGAGCTTATTAGCTTTCTAAGAATCCAAATTACAGGGTGTGGGTCCCACTGGGTGAGTCACAAATCACTTTGGAAAATGGGGTAAAATCTGTGCACAGGGCATGCACTTGCCCTGCAGGTCAAAATAAGCTAATCCACAAGCTTGTAGAAAAATTCTAAAAATAAGCTGACTATGGGCTTTTGTAGACTAGGTGACAAGCTTTAACTACTGAAAAGGCCAAGGTCTCAAAGTAAACACAAAAATCACAAAAATTCTTCCAATATTTGGATTTCTGAAACAAAGGTACTTTTTGACTTTTTGAGTTTTTGCAAAAGGTTGACTTAAATGAACTTTAATCCTGATTTTCTAACTTAAAATGATTAGTTAAGCTAAGTTAAGACTAGTTTAAGCTATACCACTCATAAGTGAATGGATTTGGGGTATAAACCACACTTAATCCAACACAGAGGGTTATTAAAACCTATTGATGTTTGATTTTGACTTTTTCCTGAATAAACCCTGGTTTTTATTGTTATTCTGAGCTATTATGAGCCTATGTGACTTGTGTAGACTAGAAACCACAACAATTAAACACCACAACACCTTGGATCACACAGATCCAAACACTCCTTAAAGATTGACTATTTTATGATTTGTAAAGCAAATGGGTGTTAAGGCTTATGTAACTTATCCAAAGTGACTGTTTATGATATAATAAGCTCAAATTAGCACTTAGGAACATGATATAACAACAATAGACAAAGATTACTAATTATGCTATGTCACACCCCCAATTTACCTGACTTGCAGCGGAATGGAATACCTGGGGGTGTCTGTCATAGCACCACAGTTACAGTTACATTGAACGACCTAAAGTGTCGTTTGGAAAATACTGCATTTGATCATTGAAATAATTCAGAGTTTACAAAATGAGGTCCCCAAAATGTGTTACAAGTTTATGAAAACAAGTCATAATAGATCAAACGTTTACATAAGTGCATGAAATAATGATGAGACGCGTCGACTCCGCGACTCCATGAAGGTCCAAATGCATGTCACATGAGCTACCTTAATAACCTGAAATACATTGCTAAAACGTCAACACGAATGTTGGTGAATTCCATAGGTTTGTAAAATGTACTGATGTACGGCCACCACAAGTAAAAATGCAAGATAAAAATCTCGTGAAAATTGTACAATAGCCTTAAGCTCATGACACCGAAGCTATGACTGATGAAATTCTATGCCCCTCCCGAATGTTCTGCCGAAACATTCAAATGTAAAAGACATGACATGCATCCGCTTACTGTTGGTATCCACTACCACGGATGGAGGCGTCACCCTCGATAGATCTATCCACTCACTCTCGCTTAGTACTTGAAATTAACGGTTCATGATGTTACAGGGGACTTTTTCACATGGCAAGGTAACTTAAGCTATGTACATGTTTGAATACTTGGGCTCGTACTGAAATGATTGATGCAATGTATTCCCCCCGTGGGATTTGAAAACAATCAAAATGTTGAATTGAAAACGGGGCTATGAAAACTCACCTTAACTGATGAAACCATGATGAAATGAAATGAACACCAATGAACAATTTGCTGTCGTAACCCAATATGATGGTACCATGAACATGTACTGAGCTGAAAACAAGGCGCGCATACTAGCCGCAACCTAATATGAATGATGTACGATCTACTTTAGATCATGAAATGATGTTATGAATGTCCATGCACATGTTTACTATACCACTCTACTCTTTTGGAAAAACACTTGTGTTATCAAAATATATAATCCAAGACTTTGGAAAATATTGCTATTAGAAAATATAAATGGCTAGTTATAATATATATACTTATATATATATAACGTAAGTTCTCATGTTGACGTTGAAATACTCGGGTTGTAATCCTTGAAATGATGAAAACATACTCGTAGTAACTAATATTACATTAGTTATAAAGCTCGGTACTTGATATTACTTCTAGCTCAAAAATGTACTTCGTAGTTTTTGCGCCAAATTTAATAAAAAGCTGTCAATTATAAAAGGGTTTTAGCCGATATTCAAACGAGTATATCTTTGTCGTTACTTGTCCGTTTTACTTGTTCTTTATATCCACGGTTACGTCTTAGTATGTAGTAATATATTTTGGAAAGCTCGGCTCCTCCGGGTTACGTCTAAAGTCTCTTTTTGTCCAATGAAAAACGTCCAACAGCAAACATTTTCTGAAAAATACTTTTCGTCTACAATCTTGCAAAAATCATAACTTCTTCGTTATAAGCTCTTTTTAATCCGTTCTTTCGCCTACGGATTCGTTTTTGAAAGTATTTTCTAAAAATTTTGCCAAAGTTTCCTTGGTGTTTACTGATTTTCCAGATTTTTACAAAATGGGACAGCATGTCTAAAATAGGTTCCAAATCAAGTTTCCAAGGTTAAAAATCAATTTCTACCATCACCAAACCTCTTGTAATCACCACATGGCTAATCTAATCTTACCATACACCTTCTTAGGGTGCCATGGACTCCTAACCAAGTTATTAGAGCAAGGGGATTCATAACAAGAAAGTTAGGGTTTGTATGTTTGTTTTTAGCCAAAATAAAGTGTGGTATAGCTACTTGTACATGGTTTTTAGCATGATACTTATGTAATACATGTAAAAATAGGATGATCCATGAAAAAATAAAGATGAAAACTTACTTGACCAAATGAGATGATTATTGGATGATTATGCTTGATGTTCTTGTGTTTTTGTTGCTTGATTCTTGATTAGACTTGTAAAATGAACAACTTTTGTGTTTTACTTTTTGAAAAACCATGGATGGATCATGGATCATGGTGAAGTCGTGGGTTTGAGAAGAGAGCAAGAGAAAGATGAACTTTGATCTTTGTTAAAAAGTGAGATTATGATTTTGCAATTTGGTAAAGTTATGTTATTAAGTGTTTATTAGTATAAAATGATAAATCAATGCACATGGTTAAAAGGTGTGGTCTTGGGCCGGTTTTGGGTGTGAAAAGGGGTAGCCAAAACGGTTTTGATCACTTAGAAAATATAGTGTAGCGTTAAGTGTTATTACGCGTTATTCGTTAAAATCGGGTACCGGGTTTGATAGCAATAAACGTTCACGAAATTAACCGGGATGAAATAAAGTTATAATAATGTTAAAAACATATTAAAAATATGTTGGGTACATTTAATGAGTGATCGGGTGATTATTGTTTAGTTTTCACGAAAACCGTCGTTATATTTATACGCGTACGTTATAAATAAAATAAATTTCCAAAATACTGGGTAACTGAATGTTATAACTTTTATGATGTTAAAATGGATATAAAAATATGTCGGGACCATTGTGGGAATATTTAGATATATTCGTCGTGTATAAACCGTGTGTTAACGTTTACTATAATTACTTATACGTAAAAACGTTAAATGTACTGAATATAGTAATTTGAAAATCCTGAGAGTGGTATAACATGAAAATGCTGTTATGATGATATGCAGACTATCTCCAGTCCGTATGTAGTGTTCTCAACACTAATGAAATGAATTCGCACCTAACCCAATCCGGTTACGCGAATTTGAATATCCGTAAACTAAATTTACGATGAAATGTGTAATGCACGTGAATGATGAAATCTTTTCCCGCAATGAATAGTGTTCCGTGAATAGTAAAATTTCTGAATGCTTCTCTGAATGTCAAACTGACACCAAAAATGATGAATAGTAAACTGATGAATAGTGTTTTGATAAATAGTGTTTGATGAATAGTGTTTTCCCAAAGTTCGGGAAATGACCTGAAATGACTTGAAATGGTGAGTTGTGACAGTCTTCCCCCCTAAAAGGAACTTCGTCCCGAAGTTCAGTTTATGTTGGTCTCTGAGAATGTATTGGTGAAAAGGTGATGATATTCGAGAATTCCAGCGAACTCTAACGATAGGAATTCGACTCTGTTTCAACTGTTTGACCACATGGTCCATGATTTCTGTTGGTTCTCTTACAAGGTCTGAGATTGTTATTTGGGTTGGATCCATTCCAATGGAATCATGAGTGACTCATCTGAAAGTCATTTCTGGGGATCTGAAAACGTGAAATATGTTCGTGTAATCCTGTTGTTCTCTGACAATGTTCAAGTCTGACGGCCACTAGGCCTACTCTGTCAAAATATAAATGGTCCAGCGTATATTGGTGTAACTTTCCAAGTTTTCTGAACGATAACATGCCTTTCCTAGGTAGAACTTTCTGCATAACTCTGCAGAACTTGAAGTTTTAATGGTTTACGACTTATTGAACTTGTAACTGATTCTTGACTTGTAGAAAATTTCTGGTTATCTCATGAATGCCTACTGAACTAATGTGTTGAGCTTTTTCTGAGTTTGGCCCATCAATCGATGGTCTGCACTTCTTAATGTTTTAAATGTGACACTGGTAATATATACTGCTGAATTCTGCCAGAACTCAAGTTTGTATGCTAGTTGGTCGATTCTAAAATGAATCTTAAATAGTCCAATATGCTAAAGGTTCAACCTTTCTTGTTATCCAATTTGTATCATGCCAATCCAAGGCAATGCTTCTAACTTAGTTTGTTCTCCCCCTTGAATCTGGATGGTTTGATGTTCAGGATATCCAATCCAAATGATGGGTGTTATGTACCAACCTAACTTCTGCCAGTTTCTCGCTGTTGGTGTGATAACTATTGTTGTAGATGAATTTGATTTATGTTGAGTGATTAGTCCAACCATTTACAGGGTCAATCACTCATGCTCTGAGCATACCTTCCTATGTTTAAATTGTTCTCTCGCTTTGACCATCGTTCTGAGGATGATAGGTGATGTTCACATCTAAATGGGTTTCTGAAGGAAATCCTGAAATGATTACCTGAAGTCCAAGTTGAATCGGTTTCCTTAACAGGAATAACTGAAATGGGTACAATAAACCTTTGTGACTAATTCCATAACGTTCGGTCCTTCGAACTTGGCGTTATCTGAAGGGATAGAATATAGGTAACAATTTGATTCCTTGTGTTTTGTTCCAACGGATGATAAGACATATGTTCTTTTTTTGTCTATTGGGTTTGGTCTCCACTACTGTAGTTCGCGATTAATTTGTGATGTCCTCCTAATTCCTTCACCACATATACCAATATCCTTTACTGTCAAGTCACAAAATCCTAAATGCATAAGCGATGTTGTAGGGAAGTTGGTTCTGGAAATTTGTCTCGCGATTGTGAGTTTTAGTTGAAATCCTTTTCTGAATAAACGAATTTAGAAAATGGAGCAAATGATTTACTGGGTAATATTTTTCCTGATGATCCAAAATCCAGTAGTTATGAAATAGGAACTGTTTTCAAACATGTTGTGATTACGACTGCTTACCAAAGTTTGATGTTTATGTATTTTCCTCATTGTACCATAGTGTTGCTAAAGATTGACCAAAAAGGATCGTACTTGTTCAAAATAGGAATTTCAGAAATCATTTTTCCACAAGGTATGTGATTTATGTAAACGCATCAACTTTATTTAAAAGTGAAAACACTGAAAAGGATAAAATGGTAGAATAGGAAATGTTCGCTTAAATGCATAGATGTCTAACACCTAGTTCCTGAGGTTGGATAATGTCTATTGATGGTTATCTGGCATAACTACAAGCATAGGCATTTAGACTAACTTAAGTCCTGAAATAGTTCATCGTTGTAATTGGCAAGACGAAGGTATCACTTGATGTTGTGTCGATGAATGTCTATTCTGTTTTCCCATGTAGATAAGGAGATATGTTCCGGTTTGATCCCTTGCTTAGTATGAAGGTGAGGTTATCTGAAATTTCTAGTGACATAAGGCCTTAGAGGAAATTACATCGATATTCTTGTTTCAAACAATTGTCCTTTGTGAAAACTTACTGCAGGAAAGTTTATGTATGGATGAGGCCATGTTTAAATGAAATGCTCTACAGTCTCATTTAGAAGCTGGGTTTATTTCTATCGTGTTGTCCTGCGGACATTTATTGATTTCAATCCTGTAGCTCAGTATAGCTAGTACCCTTGAATAATGACATTGGACAACTAAGTCAGAGATGGTGATTAGGATGGTCTCGCAGTATCTGAGGATTGTTGTTGAGTTATGAATTCTCTCACTATATACTTCTAGTCCTGGTTACTAGTTCTGTACTCCTTTCGTTGCTTCTATTGTATAAAGGAATCCTGCATGTAATTGATATGGAAAGTCTCTTCTAGGGAAGTCAATGGGAAAAATATCCAACTTAATGGCTAAGTGAGTGACAGGTAGGGTAAGTATCCAGGGATAGTTCGGCAAAAGGGATGTTTATGAAAGAGTTCCTTTGTTTACAAAGCTTTCGAATGAAGATTGTTATTAACAATCCTTTGAAAAGGTAATTATTTCCTTCATGGCATAATCCTTCCTGAATTTTACATAGGTGATCAGGCTATGTATAATTGAGGACTAATGATGCGATGTTGGATTTTGTCAAAATATCATAACTTTCCTCAAAAGTTTTAGATAGTGTTCAACGCATTGTTATTAAAATGGTATTCTGATGTTTTCTTTCAAGTAACATGAAAATTGCTTCGCGTAACAATAGTAAATACTTGGTGTAATGACAGAAAAATCAATGTATAGGATGGTAATAAAATAGCTCACTTCAGAAAATTTTTCTGTAAAACGGTTTCCCCATATGATAGTAAAATAGCTTGAATGGTGTATTGGATACGTGGGTGAATCTTGTCGAATAGTAATAGTCTACAAATTCGTCAAAAACGAAATCAACCTAATTCCTGAAGAATCTGCGGATGTTTCTGTTGAGTCCATGTTATTGGTATTATCTACTAGATGTCATCTAGTTCATGGCAAGTGGGAATGGAAAAGGAAATGACAATGATGGTACTAGTGAATGGAATACTACCCTCTATCGTGCTACCTCGCGACATCCAAAAGGTAAAACTAAAGTACACACTGTGGGAAGGCCAATAGTGTAATAAGTAACTGATGGTGGTGATAGTACCTGAGTAGTAAATGCCCTACTAGTGATGGAAAGAAAACACACTATCTTCCTTGCAATAAGCATCCTAATAAGTCCATTAAGATTAATTCTGAATACACTACCAAAAGGCATTCTATGTACGGGCTGAATGATAGGAAGACTCTGTTCCTATGGCAAATCAATAGTACTAATGGTGGTGTAAGTGCAACTGATGGTATAATGGTAGTGGAAGATGACAAGGCATCTTCAATGTCGGAATCCGATAAAAGGATGTCAGGGTGAGTATCTGAAGACATGTCATTTGTGAACCAGGTCAATAAAATGATATACATATACGGATATGAGTATAAATAACTCGCACAGGGGATGTATAAAACAACATGTATCATGATTATGCACTTATGATGAAATGATGAGATGCTATGATGATGTGGTTATAGTCTAGGGTCCAAGATACATCCTAGTTCGCTATAACCTTAGCTCTGATGCCAATCTGTCACACCCCCAATTTACCTGACTTGCAGCGGAATGGAATACCTGGGGGTGTCTGTCATAGCACCACAGTTACAGTTACATTGAACGACCTAAAGTGTCGTTTGGAAAATACTGCATTTGATCATTGAAATAATTCAGAGTTTACAAAATGAGGTCCCCAAAATGTGTTACAAGTTTATGAAAACAAGTCATAATAGATCAAACGTTTACATAAGTGCATGAAATAATGATGAGACGCGTCGACTCCGCGACTCCATGAAGGTCCAAATGCATGTCACATGAGCTACCTTAATAACCTGAAATACATTGCTAAAACGTCAACACGAATGTTGGTGAATTCCATAGGTTTGTAAAATGTACTGATGTACGGCCACCACAAGTAAAAATGCAAGATAAAAATCTCGTGAAAATTGTACAATAGCCTTAAGCTCATGACACCGAAGCTATGACTGATGAAATTCTATGCCCCTCCCGAATGTTCTGCCGAAACATTCAAATGTAAAAGACATGACATGCATCCGCTTACTGTTGGTATCCACTACCACGGATGGAGGCGTCACCCTCGATAGATCTATCCACTCACTCTCGCTTAGTACTTGAAATTAACGGTTCATGATGTTACAGGGGACTTTTTCACATGGCAAGGTAACTTAAGCTATGTACATGTTTGAATACTTGGGCTCGTACTGAAATGATTGATGCAATGTATTCCCCCCGTGGGATTTGAAAACAATCAAAATGTTGAATTGAAAACGGGGCTATGAAAACTCACCTTAACTGATGAAACCATGATGAAATGAAATGAACACCAATGAACAATTTGCTGTCGTAACCCAATATGATGGTACCATGAACATGTACTGAGCTGAAAACAAGGCGCGCATACTAGCCGCAACCTAATATGAATGATGTACGATCTACTTTAGATCATGAAATGATGTTATGAATGTCCATGCACATGTTTACTATACCACTCTACTCTTTTGGAAAAACACTTGTGTTATCAAAATATATAATCCAAGACTTTGGAAAATATTGCTATTAGAAAATATAAATGGCTAGTTATAATATATATACTTATATATATATAACGTAAGTTCTCATGTTGACGTTGAAATACTCGGGTTGTAATCCTTGAAATGATGAAAACATACTCGTAGTAACTAATATTACATTAGTTATAAAGCTCGGTACTTGATATTACTTCTAGCTCAAAAATGTACTTCGTAGTTTTTGCGCCAAATTTAATAAAAAGCTGTCAATTATAAAAGGGTTTTTGCCGATATTCAAACGAGTATATCTTTGTCGTTACTTGTCCGTTTTACTTGTTCTTTATATCCACGGTTACGTCTTAGTATGTAGTAATATATTTTGGAAAGCTCGGCTCCTCCGGGTTACGTCTAAAGTCTCTTTTTGTCCAATGAAAAACGTCCAACAGCAAACATTTTCTGAAAAATACTTTTCGTCTACAATCTTGCAAAAATCATAACTTCTTCGTTATAAGCTCTTTTTAATCCGTTCTTTCGCCTACGGATTCGTTTTTGAAAGTATTTTCTAAAAATTTTGCCAAAGTTTCCTTGGTGTTTACTGATTTTCCAGATTTTTACAAAATGGGACAGCATGTCTAAAATAGGTTCCAAATCAAGTTTCCAAGGTTAAAAATCAATTTCTACCATCACCAAACCTCTTGTAATCACCACATGGCTAATCTAATCTTACCATACACCTTCTTAGGGTGCCATGGACTCCTAACCAAGTTATTAGAGCAAGGGGATTCATAACAAGAAAGTTAGGGTTTGTATGTTTGTTTTTAGCCAAAATAAAGTGTGGTATAGCTACTTGTACATGGTTTTTAGCATGATACTTATGTAATACATGTAAAAATAGGATGATCCATGAAAAAATAAAGATGAAAACTTACTTGACCAAATGAGATGATTATTGGATGATTATGCTTGATGTTCTTGTGTTTTTGTTGCTTGATTCTTGATTAGACTTGTAAAATGAACAACTTTTGTGTTTTACTTTTTGAAAAACCATGGATGGATCATGGATCATGGTGAAGTCGTGGGTTTGAGAAGAGAGCAAGAGAAAGATGAACTTTGATCTTTGTTAAAAAGTGAGATTATGATTTTGCAATTTGGTAAAGTTATGTTATTAAGTGTTTATTAGTATAAAATGATAAATCAATGCACATGGTTAAAAGGTGTGGTCTTGGGCCGGTTTTGGGTGTGAAAAGGGGTAGCCAAAACGGTTTTGATCACTTAGAAAATATAGTGTAGCGTTAAGTGTTATTACGCGTTATTCGTTAAAATCGGGTACCGGGTTTGATAGCAATAAACGTTCACGAAATTAACCGGGATGAAATAAAGTTATAATAATGTTAAAAACATATTAAAAATATGTTGGGTACATTTACTGAGTGATCGGGTGATTATTGTTTAGTTTTCACGAAAACCGTCGTTATATTTATACGCGTACGTTATAAATAAAATAAATTTCCAAAATACTGGGTAACTGAATGTTATAACTTTTATGATGTTAAAATGGATATAAAAATATGTCGGGACCATTGTGGGAATATTTAGATATATTCGTCGTGTATAAACCGTGTGTTAACGTTTACTATAATTACTTATACGTAAAAACGTTAAATGTACTGAATATAGTAATTTGAAAATCCTGAGAGTGGTATAACATGAAAATGCTGTTATGATGATATGCAGACTATCTCCAGTCCGTATGTAGTGTTCTCAACACTAATGAAATGAATTCGCACCTAACCCAATCCGGTTACGCAAATTTGAATATCCGTAAACTAAATTTACGATGAAATGTGTAATGCACGTGAATGATGAAATCTTTTCCCGCAATGAATAGTGTTCCGTGAATAGTAAAATTTCTGAATGCTTCTCTGAATGTCAAACTGACACCAAAAATGATGAATAGTAAACTGATGAATAGTGTTTTGATGAATAGTGTTTGATGAATAGTGTTTTCCCAAAGTTCGGGAAATGACCTGAAATGACTTGAAATGGTGAGTTGTGACATGCTACTTAAGACAGTGAAAATGAAATTCAAAGCAACTAAGATTTCTAATGAACAAGCTATGAATTTTAAGCAATATTACCACTACTTATAACTAAATAAACACAGAAAATTTGAATAAGCAGTGATTAAGCTAAGCTACAGTAGAAATCAAAAAATGGTTTCAAAAGCTTAGAATATGCATTCCTGCTTATCACCATGAACCAAGGACCATGAGATCAATCCTAACACTCCCCTTGGAGTTCTAATCCCGGTTTGGTTGTAATTTTGCACGAGGACCAATTTTGCCATTTTCTGAATTTTGAAGGGTGTGATTTGGCATTCTTCCAAAGTTATCATAAGGTTCAATTTTGCCATTTGTGATAAACCAAAGGACCAAAGATGTAGTTTTTCCATTTTAAATACCTAGGGACCTTTTCTGCCAAATTTCCAAACTTCAGGGACCTGATCTGTAATTTCACCAAACTTTGCAACCAAGGACCAATCCTGCCATATATGAGAAGTACAAGGACAAAATTTGTTTTTCTCAAAGTTTTAATATCCGAGGGACCATTTTTGACAATTTTCAAAGTTCAGGGACTAAACTTGTAATTTTGTGAAACTTTGCACCAAAGGACTAAATGTGTCATTTTATGATTTAAAAGGACCTTTGGTGACTTTTTCAAGTTTTTAGAATAACCATGGACTAGATTTGACAACTTTTGAACGATGAGGGACTGAAACTGCCAATTATGCAAACTTTGTACGTTTTTCATCTGTTTTTGATTATTTTGCATCTGAAACTGTTGGTCCTTTTTACTTGGTTATCAGTAACTAAAAAGCTAAAGTAACCAAGTTGTATGACTTTAAACAAAGATGTATAAAATGATTAACAATAAAGTAACGTAAATATAAGAGACAATATTTTTCAACGTTTAATTCTTTATTAGAAGTTAATCAAAAAGAATCGTACCCAAGTGTTTGCGGAATAACACTTGGGATTGAAAACGACATGTATTGTATGGACTCCTAACTAAATTCAATCTATGTTGAGTGACAACTTTCAAGACCCGCTGAGCTATCTCAGGGGTTGTGTTGTTCTTTGGAGGAGTAAAAGTGGTTTGTGAATGCTTTGCATTAATTGCACAAACTTGTCCACTTTTACTCCTCTCTTATGCTACCTATTTATACACAAGTATAGAACAACTAGTTATACATTGGACATAAAGCTTCCTTAACAATATCTTGAAAGATATTATTCTTCTGGCAAGGAACCTTCATTGAGTTAAGTCCAAAAGGCACTTTCTGATGACATACTGGTTTTAACCATTTTGGGAAAGTTTGACATTAAAGTGACAAAGCACTTTAATAATGCAGCTCAAACTTTCCCGGCCAGTCCCGCCAAAACTTCAGTCTTCTTGTCATCAGTTATTGTCATCCTCACTGAACCCATCACATTCTTCTTGGCTTAGATCACACTTCACTGAGTTCCGCCTCACTGAATGGAGAACCTTTCTTCTTAGGGTCGGTCTTAGCATCCTGAAGGAGACTCACTGAGTTACTGTTCACTCAGTGACTTGTTTACACTTAGGGGATTTTACGTTCAAATCCTTGTTAGAAAAAGATTGGGGAATTCAGTGACCCAACAATCTCCCCCTATTTGAACATACAAATAGCCTAAGTGTTTCTTGATTCAGCATGAGTTGTCAAGGTACTTCTTCTCTTGCTGAATGTTTGTTGTAATTGTAAGTAGGACATAACTTTTAAACAAAAACATCAGTTTATTCATAGCTATTACATTTTCCTACAAATTACAAACAAAATAAAGATAGTTGTTGCAGATCAAATGTTCAGATGATAGCCAAGTCCCTCAATCTTTGCTTTCTTTGATCTCAGCAGGTGTTTCTCAGGATGCTTTTCAATCATAGCCCTAAGGTCCTGACAGAACCTTTGGTTTTCAGCACTTTGTATAGGAGAAGCTAACAACAGGTACATTAACATTGCCTTGACCCCTGCCCTGTCCATGTCAGACCATCTTTGGAATCCAGGGTTTCCATACTCATCCATAAAGCATAGACCTCTTTCAGGGTGTTCAAGCACAACGTTGTTCACGAAGGTGATTCCTTCAGGAACGGACCTATCACAATCCAATTCTGGGGCCTTGATCTCAGGCTCGAATTCAATGTGCTTCCTCTTTTTCTTTGTGGCTTTTGATGAAGCAGTTCTTGTTGTTGAAGCAGGAAGAAGGGAGGGAATATTAAGGGCTTCAGGCATTGCACTCAGTCTGTCAGACCTTTCCTTCAGTGACTTAAGAAGGTCGTGTACTACAACATTGTTTTTCTTGGCAATGATAGGACGGAGTTCATCAAGTTCAGTAATCCCAAAGTCAGCAAATCTGAATGGGTTATGAATGTCAATAATTCTTTTATCAGCCCCCTGAAGACAGTGACCATTGCGGGTTTGGTGTTCCTGTGGATTTTAATGTCAGTGATGGTTTCAGGCTTCAACCTTTCCTTCATCACCCAATGATACCTTTCAACCCTGGTCTTTCTGATTTGAGCATCCCTTTTCAGCTTAGCTTCCCTTTCCCTTTTAAAAGCATTCATCTCTTCTTCCTGAGCCTTTTTAAAGGCTGCACCAGCTTGCTCATGTGCTAGTGCCTTAGAATCCAGACCAATCTTCTCAGCTTCCTCATGAACAACCTGTATCAGTTCAGGCTTGCTCAATCTCTCTTCTTCAGCTACCTTTGCCATGTACTCAACTCTTTCCATATGGGCTTGTATTTGGTCATTGGTGAGTTGATATACTTTTCCATTGATTTCATACGGGACCCTGATTGGTTCATCAGGATCAATTCTGATTATTGTGGAGGCAGGCTGGAGCACAGTTGTAGGTTCAGAGGTGGTGGCAATACTTTTTCCTCTGTCTTGAATGAGAGTGGAGGAGGCTGGTTCCTCTTGAGTTGGAACTTTGGTGATTGGCGTGGCTTCAGTGACATGCTCCCCCTCAGTGTGAGAGGGTTGTCCAGCTTCTTGTTCATCAGTAATAGGGGTTTCAGGAACATTCTCCCCTCGACAGTTGCCGGAGCTGCAGTAATGGCAAGTGTTGGAGTTACTGAAGATGAAGTAGAGGTACCCTTGATGACTTGAAACATTTCCATCATCATTGACCTGATCTCCGCAGTATCCTGATGGATGATAGATACCTTGGAGTCAAGTGCAGCCTGAGAGTTTTCAAGGGCAGTCATTCTGGATCCCATTGTCCATGCCAGAGAAGTGGACCTCAGGGATTGAGCTGTCACTGATGCTTCCAACTGAGTGAAGGAAGACTTGAGAGATTCCACCATGGAGCTGAGATTCTGAACATTGGAACCCTTTATCAAACCAAGTAACTCAGTAAGAGCTGCCGTGTTGACTTGGTATGTCTCAGATGTCTGAAGTATTTTCTTGGTGAGCTCAGGATCATCTTTGACTGATTCTTGAACTGACTTAACCCCTGTAGCCAGCTCTTTTAGTGATTCCAAAAATTGATTGATGTGAGAAGCCATTTGTGTCAGGGAGTGAGAGACAGTGGAATTTTGCTCCCTGACATCATCATTGTATTCTTCAACAGCAACTTTGAGGAGGTGATAGTGGACTGCTTGCTCAGTATGCATGTCAAACACCTCTTCAGTGACCCCCCCTGTACAAAACATTAGTCATTTTCTTGATGAATCTTTTGAAGGCTTTTTTAGTGAGAGGAGTTTGAGCGTCTTCTGAGGTTTCCGGCTCAGAATGTGTTTCATCTTCATCATGGTTAGAGATTTGAGGAGATTGAGTAACAGGTTTAGGGACTGTCTCCTCAACCTCCATATCATCTTCGGCCGTGAAGACTTCCTTGTCACTGTTAAATTCATCATCAGAAAATAAGGCAGCCTGAGCATCTGCCAGGGAGGTAATCTGCAACAAGTGGAGGTTATCCGGCTCCTCTTCATAAGAAGATTTGCCTTCGTTTTGGCCAGGTCCTGACCCCTCAAATCTGGTAGGTTGGGTTTTACCTACCTGGTCTTTAAGGCCAGTTCCCAAGTAATGCGCACCTCCGGGAGTGGTTATGGGTTCCATATCAGCGGGTGGTGTATATCCCTCTGAATCTTTGTCCCCCGTGACCCCTTCAGACACTGATGGGTATTTCTCAATGTCATCCTGAGGAGTCGTGAATGCTGTGTCCCTATCAGCGGGTTGTTTGTTTCCCTCTGAGTCTTTGGGATGAGTTTTTGTGCCCTCAGACAAAAGCGTTGTTATGCGAATGTCCTCATCAGGCACTTGAGTGGTTATGTCCCCCTTTCTAACAGGCTTGTTCTGGCCTGTCGAAGATTTAGGAACGTGAACTCCCTGATGCTTGAGTTGTGATTTACCCGAGCCTTTAGCAGGATGTGATTGTTTGTGGACCCCCTTCTCAGTGGAGTAGTGCTGATCCACCGAGGATTTAGGATTCCTTCCTCCCTGAGTCCCTGGTTGTGATTTGCCAGAGCCTTTAGCAGGATGTGAAGGTTTGGTTGGTTCCGACTCCACTGTCTTGTTTATGGCAGCAGAGTCTTTAGGAACGGGATTGCCCGAGGACACTGAGTGTGATTTATCAGTGCCCTCCGTTGGCTTTTGTTGCAGGCCAAGTGACTGGGTTATTATTCTCATGGTGTCAGCAGTCAAGGTCTGTTGTGGTTGCCTCCTTATGGTAGGCTTGGGATCAGAGATCTCAGTGTCGAGTGGCTTGGGTTGAGCCACCTTCCTGGACCCCTGTCCCTTCTTCCTCTTTACCTTCTTGGTGGGAGAGGGGACTGGTGAAACTTTATTGTCACCCTGGATAGCAGAACGCATATACATTGTCAGGCTGACAGGTGTAACCTCAAGAGGGTCACGTGAGTAATTTTCCTTGTGTAGGACATCAGGCTCAAAACCTGCTATGTCAGGCTTAGCATACTCAGACCCAAGCAAGTCTTGTAGGGCACAGGAAACAAATCTAGGATATGACATGTGTTTTTGCCTAGACTTCCCCCTAACTTTGCTATGAGGTCCCTGAAGATGATTTCTCCAAGGTCAATCATTTTACCCTCAATGAGACAGAACACTATCATTGCCTGAGTAGTGTTCAATTGCTCAGTAGAGGATTGATTTCCCCAGAGAACCTGAATGACAAAAGTCATTAGAATCCTCCAGGGAGCTGGGAACCAGGTCTTTATTATAGGGGCTTTGGATAATAGGGACCCTGGTGTCACCTCAGGGTGATTTTTGTCATAGGGTACCAGTTCCAGTAAGACCTCCTTTACCTCTTTCTCAGAGGGTTGGGCAGTGAAGGTCGTGGTGTAGTCAAGGCCTGTGGCTTTGACAAAAGTTTTATAGTCAAGAGTTAGGGACTTGGTTCCATTATTGACTGTAAACTTTATTTTGGCCTCTTTTGGCGCATCAGGGTTTTCAATCACCGCTGTGCACCAAAATTCCCTCAAATAGTCATGATAGATGACTGAGGGGGTTTTTGTGAATGAGGTGGTCAGGAAGCAGTTCTGAAGGAACTTCACCACATCCCTGTATTCAGGGTACCCTTCAGGGTAGGCAAAGTTCCCCACCACATTGTTCTTGGTAAGGTCTACGCTTTCCATTTGGAAATCCACATTGGGTGCGTATTTTACGACCTTAGAAGAAGCCATTTGGTTTAGATAAAAGCCTGGTTTTTTGAAAAATGGGTATCAGTGAGGGAAACACACGCAGTTTAGAAAATGATTTGCAAGAGTTTTGTTATGATTTTAAAAGCGTGTGTGTGTGTTCCCTTTTTGTGGGGGTATTTATAGGGTGAGATTTAGGGTAGTGATGTTGTAGATACCAAAAGTTAATTTATTTAACCGAAACGGCATAATAATGTTGGTTTGATATCCGCATTAACTATCACGATTCCCATTACCCTATTTTCTCTCACATCGTGGGTGAACAGTTGTGCGGCTCTGCAAATAATGCACTTTTGCAGAGTAAAAATCATCACAACTTTTGTGTGTGAGGGAGCATTTAATGCTCAGTGGTGTTTGGTGAGAGAGATGTGGGGGCCCAAGGAGTGGATGCCAGTTGTGTAAGTGACATATATTCCTATATTTAATAGGATTCAGTTACCTACCTGGGACATTAACTAACTAAGTACTTAGAGCATTTAGTTAGGGTATTCAATGCCATTTTTCATCCTGAGCCCCCTGAATGAATTTTCATTCAAATAAAAAACTTTCAGGAAGGGTGTGATCAGGGACCTAGAGAATTTACATCATGTTGGAACACTTTTGATCAGTTCCCTGATTCTATGTCCCGCATGCCCAGTTCAGCTTTCAATCTTGTGAAAGTGGGTTCATCCAAAGGTTTAGTGAAGATATCAGCTAGCTGATACTCAGTGGGGATGAAATGTAGTTCAATTTCTCCATTAGAGATATGGTCCCTGATGAAGTGGTATCTGATGTCAATGTGTTTTGTTCTTTGATGAAGTACTGGATTGTTTGAGATGGCTATGGCACTTGTATTATCACAAAAGATAGGTACCATCTTATACTGAATGCCATAGTCACTCAGTTGGCTCTTCATCCATAGTACATTTGCACAACATCCTACAGCAGCCATGTATTCAGCTTCAGCTGAGGACATGGCCACTGACTGTTGTTTATTTGTACTCCAACACACAAGTTTACCACCAAGAAATTGGCAGGATCCTAAAGTACTTTTCCTATCCATGTTACATCCTGCATAGTCAGAATCAGTGTACCCTTTGAGATCAAATCCTGAACATTTTGGGTAATACAAACCAGGGTTTGGAGTACCCTTTAGGTACCTGATGATTCTCTTGACAGCAGTGAGATGTGATTCTTTAGGGTCAGCCTGGTATCTGGCACACAGGCAGACTGAGAATTGGATATCAGGCCTTGAGGCAAGTAAGTACATCAGGGAGCCAATCATTCCTCTATATTGGGTTTGATTCACTGATTTTCCAGTGAGATCAGGGCCAAGGTTGTTTGGAGGAACCATAGGAGTCTTTACTGAAGAGCAGTCAGTGAGCTCATACTTCTTCAGTAGGTTCCTGAGGTATTTTTCTTGGCAAATGGATATTCCTTTTTCAGTTTGTTTAATTTAGAGTCCAAGGAAGTATGTGAGTTCACCCATCATGCTCATTTCAAACTTTGTGGTCATCAGTTTCTCAAACTGTTTGCAAAGTTTGTAACTTGTTGAGCCAAAGATGATGTAATCAACATATACTTGGACGAGAATGACATCATCCTTTGTTATGTAGATGAACAATTTGTTGTCAATTCTTCCTCTGACAAACTTGTTTTGGATCAGGAAGGCTGAAAGAGTTTCATACCATGCCCTGGGTGCTTGTTTCAGTCCATAAAGGGCTTTGTTAAGCTTGTAGACATGGTTAGGGTATTCACTACTTTCAAAACCAGGAGGCTGTTGCACATAAACATCTTCTTTGATGTTACCATTCAGGAATGCACTTTTAACATCCATTTGGTAAACTTTAAAGTTCATGTAAGTTGCATAAGCAAGGAAGATCCTGATGGCTTCTGATAAGATCGTTTATAGCTCGAGGTTGTTTAGACCTCATCTAGGGATTGCACAATAATAAAGATAAAGAACATGTACTCAGCGGAATAAACAAAACATCTTTATTATTGCTAACAAGGTTTCTCGTCATCATCTCTACTCTAACATACACCAAAGCCCCAATGCTACGTGATCAAGTGTAGCACGGTTACATCCTAACAGCTATCAAAGATAGTTGAGGCTTAACACAATCTACCCTAGGTGTTTCCCATAAAACA
This sequence comes from Artemisia argyi, assembly GCA_030686995.1. Taxonomy (NCBI): domain Eukaryota; kingdom Viridiplantae; phylum Streptophyta; class Magnoliopsida; order Asterales; family Asteraceae; genus Artemisia; species Artemisia argyi. Next base: position 196,894,340 of record CM060701.1, read on the forward strand.
CCTGTACACACAAGTCTAGGCGTTTTTCCAGCCCTAGACTTACACACACGTTTTTCTGATTTTACATTGTGGAAGACATATAAAACATATTCCCTGTATCTCTTTATATAATAGAGATACTAGGGTTACAAGGAATAAACTAGAATAATAAAAGATATGCTGTAATCTTTTTCTTTCTTTGCAAGTTTCTTCCATTGTCTCCATAAGTCCTTCATCTTTCATATTTGTCAATATCAACTCAAAGTATAATTCCCAACAATCTTCCCCTAGTTGATATGACAAAACCAAGTATATGAAAGATGTCGTCTTCCCCTCAAACCATGCATATCATCAAGGATCTTCAAGCTGCAATCTTCAAAGTATTCTTCTTCCCCTTTTTTTGTCATCATCAAATAGGGGACAAATGTAAGCAACCTTGATCTTTACAACCACGAATCAATATTACACATCCAATCTATCTTTCTAATGTTTCTAAGTCACCCACCATTAAGTTTTCCGCATCTAAAAATGGACTTGAAACAGTAGAAATCAAAACTAGAAGTAATAATAATAACCAGCAGTAGCAAAAACCTTCACCTCGATGTAGCACATAAATGGGTAAACATTTAGACATTAAGCTTCCCCTAAAACCCATATGCTAACCATCTCTTGAATCTTCAATTCTGTAGGCTCTTATGTAATGATTACTAATGAAGAAAACTAAGTATAACCAACTTGATGCTGAAGTAGAACCACCCAAACTTGTGTCTTATATCTTGTACTAAAATTGACTTCGAACGTATACCTAACGTATAGGGAGATCGCAACCTCTTGACAAAAAATCACTGAGCACAATAACGTAACTCCTTCAAGTGTTTTGTCAATTCGTAGTCACCTGAACGAACAAACAAGTTATCTTCAAAGTGCCATACTCACTTTGAGATATGATAAGAACACGCATCCAAGAACCTCCACTTCAACTTCAAATAGGTGATAAAAACCTTTCTTCGTAACCAATTAGAACAAAATAAGAACGAGCCATAAATCTATTAAGCACCAAAACCAAAAATCATAACTCTTGTGTGTGTGTCTTCCCCTGTGTGTGTATTGGAACCAACCTGTTCCAAATTAATATATACTTCCCCTCACTGCTCGTAACTCATGCCCATATTACTGCCTTTTAAAACATTAAGCATAGCAGTGGTAACTTTGCACTAGCAGTGGAAATGATTAGCGTGCAGTGGTAACACTCTAAAGCTAGCAGTGGTAATATCAAAGCGAGCAGTGGAAAAATTTAGCCTTGCAGTGGTAACGTATAAGACTTGCAGTGGAAACGAGGAACGTGCAGTGGTAAAATTCAACCTGTAAATACTTCGAATCCACCAATCCCATGATTCTCTCGACATCAACACACTACAACACAAATCATATAAACATATAGCTTCTGATTTTTCTCATGTTGCAGCCAAGACCAATATCGTACAACAGTTGCAACAAACTACCAACCTACTGTCCATGTGATCCACAACCTTTTTCATTTTCTTGTCGCCACATATATCAAACAACAGCAGCCTAAATTCAATAACTGAGATATACCAGTCCACAAACATATATAAACCTGCTCCCAATATTGAATAAATGATAAATCATACCTCATGTGATTCACCTTTATAATAGAACAATAATAATTGCACATACTGACCCACGAATGAATTAAAGTCACCTATGTACTAATTAATTAGGTACGAGGTAACAATCACAATTATTCACCAATCAGCATCGACCACATATCCATCCTTCTTGCATCGTTAGGGTTCATCATAACTCGTTCCAGCATCATCATTAGGGTTCATCACAGGTTTTAAAACCTGCTCACCAAGTCTAATGAAAGTACCAGTAGAAGCATGTATAGCAGATCCAGAAGCCCTATTAATCGTACTCCTCTCACCAATTAGGGTTTCTTTTGTAGTCGTCCTTTTTTTTTTTTAGCCTTTAGTGACACTTTTTAGAGTCACTAGAAACCCTAAAAATTCGAAATAATATACCTCTCTGCAGCAGTTTTCAAGAATTTTTATCTTTTTATCGGAAGCTCAGATTGAAGATCCCTCCGGTGAAACTCTTCTTTGACATGTAGAGAACCTCCAATAAAAATTTCAGCCTGATCCAACGGTTAACGAAGGAGATATCGATGTTTGAAAATTGACCTGCAGTGAGTTTTGAAGATACGAACCAGATTCAAATTTTCTTCCATCTTCGACAAACCAAACCTTGTTTAATCCCACGATCACGAGCCCCATGGCTCTGATACCAATTGATAAGATCGTTTATAGCTCGAGGTTGTTTAGACCTCATCTAGGGATTGCACAATAATAAAGATAAAGAACATGTACTCAGCGGAATAAACAAAACATCTTTATTATTGCTAACAAGGTTTCTCGTCATCATCTCTACTCTAACATACACCAAAGCCCCAATGCTACGTGATCAAGTGTAGCACGGTTACATCCTAACAGCTATCAAAGATAGTTGAGGCTTAACACAATCTACCCTAGGTGTTTCCCATAAAACACCTGTACACACAAGTCTAGGCGTTTTTCCAGCCCTAGACTTACACACACGTTTTTCTGATTTTACATTGTGGAAGACATATAAAACATATTCCCTGTATCTCTTTATATAATAGAGATACTAGGGTTACAAGGAATAAACTAGAATAATAAAAGATATGCTGTAATCTTTTTCTTTCTTTGCAAGTTTCTTCCATTGTCTCCATAAGTCCTTCATCTTTCATATTTGTCAATATCAACTCAAAGTATAATTCCCAACAGCTTCCATTCTAGAGACTGGTGCAAAGGTTTCCTCATAGTCTATACCTTCCTGTTGATTATATCCTTTGGCAACCAGTCTTGCTTTGTTTTTGATGACTGTGCCATTCTCATCGGTCTTGTTTTTAAAGACCCACTTCATACCAATGATTAAAACACCCTGGGGGCATTCAACAAGGGTCATGATATCATTTCTGTCAAATTGTTCCAATTCATCTCTCATTGCCTGAACCCAACTTTCATAAGTCAGGGCTTCTTTAACATTTTTAGGCTCAATCTCTGAGAGATAGTCAGCATAAAGACATATATTGGCAGTGGCAGCCTTAAGTTTAGCAGCCTTGCTTCTTGTGAGCATGCCTTCAGTAGGTTCACCAATGATGTTCACAAGCTCAATGATTTTGGATCTAGTCTAGCTATCCTGAGGTTTGGGATAAGAATTTGAGCTTGAAGGAGCCTGATTAGGTTCAGACTCAGGAACATGAGGTAACTCATCAATATGTGCTTCAGTGACTACTGTAGGAACAATTTGTTCTGAGGGTTCCTGAACAATTTGTTCAGTGGTGTCAGTCTCATTTGAGACAGGCTGAGTTTCTATGAACTCACTGATAGGTGGTTGGGGTAGGTTGTGAGGGATGATGTAATAGGAGACATCAGCATCAGCTTGGTATTGGGTTGAGGGATTGTTCTCAGGATGATACTCATTAGGAGGATATCTTGATGAGTCATCAATACCAATTTCTTCTACTGAGGAATTTGAGAACCTGATGGATTCAGTGCTCTCATCAACAGTAATGTGATAAGTTTCCTCAGTTTGTTGTCTCCTTGTGTTGAACACCCTGAAGGCTTTAGAAACCAGGGAATATCCCAGGAAGTATCCATCATCAGCTTTGGCATCAAATTTACCCAAGTGATCCTTGTGATTATGTATAAACACAGGACACCCAAATACATGAAAGTAGCTGATGTCAGGAATCCTTCCTTTGAATATTTCATAAGGAGTCTTGTTATGCCTTTTCACAATGATTGACCTATTTTGAGTGTAGCAGGCTGTTTTAACTGCCTCAGTCCAAAAATGTTTTGAGAGGACTGAGCCATTCAACATTGTTCTTGCTGCCTCAATGAGTGTTCTATTTCTCCTTTCAGCTACTCCATTTTGTTCAGGAGTATAGGGAGAAGTGAAATTTTGAGAAATTCCTTTCTCATCACAAAAACACTCAAGGTCTTGGTTTTTGAATTCAGTGCCATTGTCAGTCCTGATCTGTTTAACTTTGACATCATTTTGATTTTCAATGTTCCTGACAAATGACATGATGGTTTCAGCTGCCTGACTCTTCTTGGTCAGGAAGTAAACCCAAGTATATCTTGAGTATTCATCCACAATGACCAGAGTATACTTCTCATGGTGAATGGACATTGGACTGACAGGTCCAAAAAGGTCCATATGAAGAAGATGTAGGCAGCTTTTGATAGAAAAGGTTTGTTTGGTTTTGAATGATGCCCTGTGGTGTTTTCCTTTTTTCACAAGAAGAACAAGGCTTGTCTTTGGTATACACCAGAGATGGAAGGCCCAGAACTTTGTTCTGTTTGGCCATGTTGTTGATGTTCTTGAAGTTGAGATGAGAGAGTCTCCTATGCCATAGCCAGTTGATTGTCTCACTTGCCTTTGAGAATAGACAAGTCCCATTCTGAGTCAGGGATGACATGTCAAGGACATATACATCATCCCTTCTAGGGGCAATTAACACAACTTCCTTATTGGCATTAAAGATGGTCCCTCTCTTGTCATCAAACTGAACTATGTATTTGGCATCACATAGTTGGGAAACACTTATCAGGTTGTACTTGAGACCATTAACATAAGCTATTCTTGTAAAAACTATACCATTGCAGTTTACTGAACCATAACCTTCAGTGGGAGCTGATGAGTTATCACCAAATACTACTTTGGGTCCTGGTTCTTCCACATATTTGTGCAGAAAACTTTTCACACCAGTCATACTTCTGAAGCATCCACTGTCTAGATGCCAAGTAGGATCCTTGATGTGTTTTTGCACAAACAGTAAACTAGGTTAGTTTTTTTTGTTGACCCACTTCCTAGTGGGCTTAGTCCTCAGGGACTTTTTGAACTCAGTTAGTGAATCATGGTCTGAAGTAGTGTGACCTGAGCTTTCACATGTTTTACATTTTGTGGAAGTTGATGCCTCAGGTGACTGAGAAGTGTTGGTTTGGTTTTTCCTTCTGGACTGCATCACTTTGTCATGTCCCCTGGTTTCATGGGAGGGATCTCCACAGATATCACATCAATCTTTCATCATACAATCATCAGGAAGATGATCATTGAAACCACAGTGAGGACATGGTGAGAAAGGCTTAGCCTTCAGTCTTTGTTTGGAAGGTGTGGCATACTGATAGCCTTGGTTTTTGTATAGATCCCTTGCTTTTAAAGAAGCAGTGTGGGAGATGTGATCACAAGTTCTGTGGTCCTCTTGTTTGCATATCATACAAAACAGGACTCTGTAGCATTTATCAGTGCTGTGATTGGGATAATTGCATAGCTCACATCTCCCTGAGGGTCTGGGTGTGGTTTTTGGTTTGGAAGAACCTGAGGATACTGAGGGCTTTGTTGATTTTGAGTCAGAGTTTTTCTCAGTGGACTCAATTTTCTCACTCAGCATCCTGACAAGTTCAGCAAGCTGATCAACCTTTGAATCAGTGCTTTCAGGCTTCACTTCAGTTTTTACTGAAGGTTTTTGTTGTTCAGTGGGTGCAGGAGTAGGTCTTTTCAGAATAGTCCTTCCTAATCCTGATTTCTCTTTAGGAGAATGTGGTTGAAAGACTAATGGTGCAAGGTCAGAATTGGGTTCTGCTCCCTGAAGTTGTTTCAGTGGAGGGAGTGGTGAATCAGACTTAGACTCAGTGATGGACTCAGTAGGACTAAGTTCATCAGTGACTCTAGCAGCTCCTTGATAGCCTGATTTTCAGGCTCCAGGATTCTTCCAGTGTTAAAATTTGGCAATTTACTATCAGGATTGTTTCTTTCAATCCAATCACTGGGTTTGGGAGCTAGTTCTTTGCTAGAGAGTATGTTGGTTAATAGAAAAGTTGTAGATTGGCTACTCTCCCCAGAAACTTCAGTGAGTTGGTTATCACCCAGACCAGCCTTTTTGGGGCTGCGTGAGAGACTCAGTGTTTCATAAAGTTTGTTGTCTTCTGACAGAGCCATCAGGGCGCTGATGTGAACTTCATCATCATCAGAGGACACTTCAACCTCATCCCAGTCATATGTTTCAGCTACAAGCCCTTTGTTCTTGGCTTGAGTAGGCTTTGGAGCCTGAGGAGGCTGAGAGACTGTTGAGGATGATTCAAGAAGGGCAAGTTTAGCTTTTGCCTTTCTGTACTTGGCTTCAAAGTCAATTTGAGGGACTTTTTCAAATCTTTGACTAGACTGAAGCATTTTTGGTTGAAATTTGCTGAGGCCTGAAAAAGAGTTATTTCCTGAAAATTTGAATGATGGTTCTGAGGTTGTTTTTGAAAAACAATCTTTAGCAAAATGCCCAATTTTACCACATTTAAAGCATTCAGTGTTGTCATTTGCTTTAGAAGGAAATTTGTTTTTCTTAAAAAACCTTTTAGAATTAGCAAGGAGTGCTCTTTCATGAAATTCAATTTGAAGATCATTAAGATACTCCTCACTGGTTCTTTGGTCAACCTTATCATCAGAGCCATCCTGAAAATCCTGCACAACACCTTTTGAATAGAAAGCAGTTGATATGGGTGAAATTGTCAAGGCCTTTTTGGTCTCCTGAGCTTTACCAGGGTATCTCCTGGTGATAAGATTGTCTTCATAGACAAACTTCCCATAGATGGCAGGGAGCTCAAGGTTCTGAATGTGGTTTGCATTTCTCAATCCCTGAGAGAAGTTTAACCACTTCTCAGGGAGACTGTTGATAAAACCAACATTGATCTCATGTTTTGACAGTATAACACCATCATTGGTCAGCTCATTCAGGAGGGTCTTATACCGAGTATAAGTCTCAGAGAGACTTTCAGAATCCTTGGCCCTGAAGGTATTGAATTCAAGCTTCAGGTCCATGATTCTATTCTCTTTGGTATTAGAAGGCCCTTCATAGCTATGAACCAGGTCAGTCCATGTCTGCTGGGCTGTGGGACAGTTGATCACTGATTCCATTATATCATCAGGAAGGCATGATATAATGATGCTTTTCAGGCGCTGGTCTTGATTGACCACCCTCCTTTCATCTGGGGTCCACTTAGCTTCAGGTTTAGTTAAACCTTGGGCAGTTGTTGGGACATATGGACCATCATTAATCAACTTAATGTAATATGTTTCCATCCCAGTTAAGTAGCAAAGCATTCGCTTTTTACACTTATTAAATTTGCCAGCTTCTAGTCGAGGGGCAGTTGCTGAATAACTTCCACCCTTTTTGTCGACAAGCTGGGGAACATCTATGTCAGTCATAGTGGGATCTTGATTTTAAAAACTTGAGCACTCTTAAGTTTTGAAAACAGGTTTAAGTTTTACAAATCAGAGGCTCTGATACCACTTGTTGGTCCCTTTTACTTGGTTATCAGTAACTAAAAAGCTAAAGTAACCAAGTTGTATGACTTTAAACAAAGATGTATAAAATGATTAACAATAAAGTAACGTAAATATAAGAGACAATATTTTTCATCGTTTAATTCTTTATTAGAAGTTAATCAAAAAGAATCGTACCCAAGTGTTTGCGGAATAACACTTGGGATTGAAAACGTCAAGTATTATATGGACTCCTCACTAAACTCAATCTATGTTGAGTGACAACTTTCAAGACCCACTGATCTATCTCAGGGGTTGTGTTGTTCTTTGGAGGAGTAAAAGTGGTTTGTGAATGCTTTGCATTAATTGCACAAACTTGTCCACTTTTACTCCTCTCTTACGCTACCTATTTATACACAAGTATAGAACAACTAGTTATACGTTGGACATAAAGCTTCCTTAACAATATCTTGAAAGATATTATTCTTCTGGCAAGGAACCTTCATTGAGTTAAGTCCAAAAGGCACTTTCTGATGAAAGACTGGTTTTAACCATTTTGGGAAAGTTTGACATTAAAGTGATAAAGCACTTTAATAATGCAGCTCAAACTTTCCCACCCAGTCCCGCCAAAACTTCAGTCTTCTTGTCATCAGTCTTCAGTACTATGAAGTTGTTGAGGAGTCATGGGGTTCAGTGAGTTATTGTCATCCTCACTGAACCCATCACCTTCTTCTTGGCTTAGATCACACTTCACTGAGTTCCGCCTCACTGAATGGAGAACCTTTATTCTTAGGCTCGGTCTTAGCATCCTGAAGGTGACTCACTGAGTTACTGTTCACTCAGTGACTTGTTTACACTTAGGGGATTTTACGTTCAAATCCTTGTTAGAAAAAGATTGGGGAATTCAGTGACCCAACAGAAACATATAAAACACAATCCTGGGATATTTTCACTATTTTGATGCAATATTGAGTGTTTTTAGATGTTTTGGCAGCTCAGAATAGGTAAAAATGATGAGTGTTTGAGCACTCATCAATCCCCCACACTAAAACATTGCTAGTCCCTAGCAATCTTTTGAGAAAAACTTAATGGATTTGAAACTCTTTACCAAAAGCCATCAGTTCTGGAGTAGCCAGATGTATCGATTCAAGTAAGAACTATGGTCCACCTGATAACCATGTGATTTTGAGCAAACCACCAGCTGTCAACGGATTTGATTAGTCTTTACCAAAAGCCGTTTGCTTATGGACTAGCCAACTCTTGATGGACTAAGTCAACATCTTGGTGAGCTGATTACCAATTATGGTTTTTCCACGGCCTTTACCACAAGCCATAATCTTGCGGGCTAGCCAACTCATTCACTTTTTGGGATATGGCGAGTTGATTTACCATACAATTTTGGGCAAATTGCAAGTCATCAACGGATTTGAGATATCTTTACCAAGAGCCGTTTGCTCTCGGATTAGCCAATCCTTTTTTCATTTAGACATGGCGGACTGATAACCACAAAAATTTTGAGATAAAGTGAAAAAATTTTGAAAAATTTTTAGGCCAAAATGGGGATACTTAGAAAGTATTTTGTGATAAAATTCGCAACAATTCCCCCCACACTAGAATTGAATATTGTCCTCAATATTCAAAGTCCCGGCTATTATCCCGATTCTTTGAACGGAAAAAGCTAATATTCGAAACTAACTGTGGAAATATCGTTTTTATTTTTCACTTTATTTATATGTACATATAAACATTTTTTTTACTTGAAACTTATATACATATTTACTTTTCAAAAGGTGGGGGACGGCCACTCCCCCACACTAGAGTGGTAGAAAGTAGAAAGAAGTCAGAGATATGGGTGAAAACCCATATTATGCTAATTTTTGTTCACCGAGTCACTAGCTTGACTCGATCCCCGAATTCATTGGTCCATGGGGAAAGTTTGGAGATCCGGGACAACCATGGATGGTATGTCCTCTCTAAAATAGTGTTTCAAACGATGACCATTCACTTTGAAGTTGGGACCTTCGGGTTGAGATAACTCAACAGTCCCGTATGGATATACTTTTGCAACAGTGAATGGTCCAGTCCATCAGGTTTTTAATTTCCCCGAGAAGATCTTTAACCTTGAATTGAAAAGAAGGACTCTGTCACCGACGTTGAAAACGCGGTTCTTAATCTTGGAGTCGCGAATCTTCTTTGTCATTTCTTTGTAGATCAAAGAGTTCTCGTAGGCTTGATCACGAAGTTCGTTTAATTCATTGAGTTGAACCTTACGGTGATCACCCGCTTTATGAAGGTCGTAGTTTGCATCTTTCAAGGCCAGTAGGCTTTATGCTCGAGCTCGATCGGTAGATGACACGCCTTCCCGTATACAAGCTTGTAGGGAGTACACCCGATGGGTGTTTTGTAAGCTGTACGGAAGGCCCAGAGTGCATCATCTAGTTTATCCAACCAGCAAGCACGGTTTTCACTTACGGTCCTCTCAAGAATCCGTTTAATACCACGGTTGGAAACCTCCACCTGCCCACTTGTTTGTGGGTGATACGCGGTAGAAAGACGGTGAGTAACACTGTACTTAAGCATGACTTTTGCGAATTGATCATTGCAAAAGTGAGTACCACGATCACTAATGATGGCACGGGGAGTTCCAAAATGAGCAAAGAGGGATTTCAAGAATTTCACAACAACTCGGGCATCGTTAGTGGGTAAGGCTTTTGCCTCAACCCATTTTGACAAGTAGTCAACAGCCATGAGAATGTATTTGTTTCCACGAGAAGATGGGAATGACCCCATAAAATCAATGCCTCAGACGTCAAAGATTTCACAAACTTGAATGGCATTTTGTGGCATTTCGTTCTTTTGTAAAATATTCCCGTGACGCTGCCAAGCATCACAAGCTTTGACTAACTCGTGGGCATCCTTATAAATTGTGGGCCAATAGAAACCGGAATCAAACACCTTTTTGGAGGTGTAGTTAGGACTATGGTGGCCCTCGGTGGGTCCAGCATAGCAAGCCTTGAGAATATCAGCGGCTTCCTGTCCGTAAACACATCACCTGATGACTTGATCGGCACAGATTTTGAAGAGATAGGGGTCGTCCTAGAGGTAATGTTTAACGTCTTTGAAAAATTTGTTTTTCTGTTGGGACGTCATCCCCTTCACGATGAAGTTACCCGCATGGTAATTTGCAAAGTCGGCAAACCATGGGGTAGTAGAGTCACCACGAAAAGCAACCGCATTGAGTGTCTCGAGAGGAAATGTTTCATTTATTTCCTGTTTCTCGGACACATCCTGGTGAGGGTTTTCTAATCGTGAGAGATGATCAGCAGCAAGGTTCTCGGCTCCTTTTTTTATCACGGATAATGATATCAAATTCTTGGAGGAGGAGAACCCAACGGAGTAGCCTCGGCTTTGCATCTTGCTTTGCAAATAGGTACTTCAAAGCCGAGTGATCCGTATACACTACGCATTTGGTCAGGATTAAGTATGGCCGGAATTTTTCAAAGGCATACACCACATCCAATAGTTCTTTTTCAGTGGTGGTGTAATGACCTTGAGCCTCGGTCATAGTTTTGCTTGCATAGTGTATAGGCTGAAAGTATTTTGCTTTTCGTTACCCCAAGACCGCACCTATGGCAAAATCACTAGCATCGCACATAAGCTCAAAAGGTAGGTCCCAATCGGGGGCAACAAGAGTTGGTGCCTCGGTAAGCTTTTTCTTTAATGTTTCAAAAGCTTCGATTCATTCAGGAGAGAAGATGAAAGGAGCATCCTTCTCGAGGAGATGGGTCATAGGCCGGGAGATTTTAGAGAAATCTTGGATAAACCTACGATAGAAGCCGACATGACCCAAAAAGCTCCTGACTCCTTTAACGGTGGTGGGATGAGGTAATTTAGCGATGACATCAATTTTGGCTTTGTCAACCTCAATCCCGTTTTTTGAAATTTTATGGCCGAGGACAATGCCCTCTTTAACCATAAAATGGCTCTTCTCCCAGTTGAGACTTAAATTCGTTTCTATGCAACGTTTAAGCATCTGTTCCAAGTGGGAGAGACAAGACTGGAATGAATCCCCGATGACTGAAAAGTCATCCATAAATACCTCCATGGTTTTCCCGATCATGTCGGAAAAGATTGACATAATGAACCTTTGGAACGTGCCTGGTGCATTACATAAGCTGAAAGGCATACGTCTGTAAGCAAGAGTTCCGTAGGGGCATGTGAAGGTAGTTTTCTCTTGATCCTGTGGATCAATGGGGCTTTGGAAGTAACCCGAGAAACCATCGAGGAAATAGTAGTATTCATTCCCCGCTAGTCTTTCGAGCATCTGGTCCATAAAAGGCAGAGGAAAATGGTCTTTACGGGTGGCTTCATTTAACTTACGATAGTCAATACATACTCGCCAACCCGTGACCAAAAGAGTTGGAATCAATTCATTTTCCTCATTGGTGACAACGGTTATGCCACCCTTTTTAGGAATGCAATGAATTGGGCTAACCCAAGGACTGTCAGATACAGGATAAATCAATCCCGCATCAAGAAGTTTTAGAACCTCTTGTTTGATAACTTCATGGATTTTGGGATTTACCCTTCTCTGTTGTTGTACTGCTGGCTTAAAGTCATCCTCCATTAAGATTTTGTGTGTACAAAAGTCCGAGCTAATGCCCTTTATGTCGGAGAGTTTCCAAGCAATTGCTTGCTTGTGTGACTTAAGAACCTTTAGGAGTGCAGCCTTTTCCTCATCTTTTAAGTCTTTAGCAATAATGACGGGTAATTTATTAACACCCTCTAGAAATGCATATTCTAGATGAGGAGGCAAGTCGTTGAGCTCAACCTCGGGAAAGTCTTCAGTTATTTCAACATTTTTGACTTCCTCTTTATGAAGTATTTTTGGAGACGGAGAGGGTGAAGGATCGTCATTTAACAATCTTTCAAGAAGAAGAATATCCCCCTCCGATTCAAGATAGTTTTCATCAATCTCATGAGGGATTGAACTATCCTGAGCAAGAAAACCTCGACCTCTTCCAAAAGGAAGTCACTTCCCTCAAACGGAGTGAGAGAAGGGGAAGAGTCGGATATGATAGGCTTAGAAGAAAGAGTGGTACTGCCACTTGCTGAGAAACCGAGGACCTCTTGAGAATACTCCTCTGACGCAACATCGATGATGTCAATTCGGTTAACCATTTCAGCGTCATAGTTGGAGGAGTATCTTGAAGTCTGATCAAGATTGAATGTGATGGCTTCACCACCAACACGTAGAGTGATTTCTTCCTCGAATACATTAATTAGAGCACGACCCGTTCTCAAGAATCCCCTCCTGAGAATGAGAGGAACTCTTGGGTCAGCATCGAAATCAACAATCACGAAATCTGCCGGAAAATGAAACTTTCCTACTTTCACGAAGATATCTTCTGCAATGCCGAGAGGACGAGATATAGTACGGTCTGCAAGCTCGAGAGTCACGCAGGTAGGAGTGAGAGCAGGAAGAGAGAGTCTTTTCCAGACTGTGTAAGGCATAAGGTTAATGCTTGCACCAAGATCGGCCAAGGCAAAGCATTCAACCATCCCAGGGAAAATGTAAGGAATGAGAAATTTCCCGGGATCTCCAAGCTTTTTGGGAAGCTTTTTCAAGAGCACTGCTGAGCAATGCTCGTTAAGTGGAGTTTTAGCCATCTCACAGAGTTTTTCTTTATTGCTTATCAAATTTTTGATTGTGGAAGCAAATTTAGGCATGAGAAGAAGAGCATCCGTGAAGCTAATATCGAAATGTAACTCTTGGAAAATTTGATAAAATTTTTCCATCTGATGATTAGCTCTTTCGTGGTTCTTTTGATCATTCAATCGTGAAGGATATGGAATTGACGGCTTGGGATTGTTCTTTGGAATTTCATCAGAACTTTCAGGAGGATCAAATACAACTTTCGACTTACGAGTCGGTACCGGGACAACTTGAGGGTGGACGTTGTTGGTACCTCCGTTATTAGTAGGAAGTACCGTATCCGTGATAACCTCAGGTTCACGTTCCACTGCCTTGGTAGGAGGAGAAGAAGAGGTAGAGGGAATCGTGGGTCCATTGTATGATACCCCACTTCGGGTAGTGATCGCTTTGACATCGCCCCTCGGGTTAGCGATTGTGTTGCTCGGCTGTGTACCCGGGCCCAAGGGTCGATCATTTAAAGACTTCTGAAGCTCAGAGATCTTGCCGATCAGTAACCAATTCGTTTCCTCTTGTGCTTTCATGAATTGTTTTAGCACTTCATCGGAGGAAGACGAGGGTGGAACAACGTTTTGATTTTGATTAGGAAAATTTTGAACACAGTTGTTTTGAAAATTCCCTTGATTTTGATTGTTGTTGCCCTGAAAATTGTTTCTCTGATTGAAATTACCCTGATTGTAATTCCCTTGTCCTTGGTTTCTTTGAAAATTTCCTTGAAAACCTTGATTTTGATTGCCATTTTGAAAATTGTTTTGATTAAAATGACCTTGATTTTGGTTCGGGTTTTGGAAATTTGGGTTTTGACCTTGGTTAAAATCTCCTCGATTCTGATTCGAGTTACGGTTTTGATTTTGGTTAAAACCGGGAGGTCCGAGAAAATTGTTGGAACGATAGCTCAAGAGATTACGGTCCCCTTGTGGTTGGTAAGAATTACCCCCCTTGTTGTAGGAACCTTGAGCAGCATAAACGTTCTCTTGAGGAAAACTGATACGTGGGAATCGCACCAGGCTTTTCCTCTCAAGGGATCTTGAGAAGCTTACAACCCCCACCAGGCAGTGTACCTAATCGTTGTAGTATAGTATAGTGACAAGTATCGGGGGATTGATCGTTCAGCTAGGAATAGTGTCGCTAGGATTAGAAAACCTAAATACTAGTTCTAGAGATGAGAGATGATTCTTTTTGTATTTTTATATTTTTATGAAAGCAAATTAAAATCTCGGGTTTTGAAGGATTTTGGGCGGAATTAGTTGCTAGTCAACTAACCCAATACTAAGATGCAATCAAAATAAAATACTAAAAATGAAAATAAACTATATTAAACTAAGGTTGTGAGCAATAAGTGGGAGAAATGTGTTTACTTAGATTTCACTACTCCCTAGATATCTTTTACACGTTAATTACTTGTTATAGTTGCGTGGATGACGGATTGTATTCCTTAATACCATTCATGGGGTGGCGTACTTACTTCCCCAATCCTATGAGTGTCTACTTCACTCCTATGTCGAGCCTGCAAGAAGCTCCTAACATAGGATCATTAGAATTTACACATGCATTAAATACAACCAATAAAACCTAGTACACATCGGTTCATGTTTCCTAAGACGTTCAAGCATGTTACCATTTGGAGATCTGCCAGTTTTCTTAAGCCTAACATTGAAATCATTCATCCAATACAACCATAAACAAATAATCAACACATAATCAACATCTAGGTTTCATTAGATCTAAGCAAACACAAGATAAATCTAGCCTAGCATGGTGGAATCAAGACAAGCACAAGATATAGACAACCAACACATAGACATATTGATTGAATTAAGAAAAGACTTATCTCAATAACACATGTAAGGATTCAAGGGTTGAAAACCCTTGAAAAGCTGTAAAATTCGTATATGGTTCGGCCTTAGGGTTTCTCCAAACTTGTTCCTCTTTAATGAATGAAAATTAGAAAACTATATATAGATATTAGAGGCTGACGGCGTCAAGAACAAATGGGTGACGTCGTCATCTCGCCGCCAAAATAATCCTCGGACTGCCTTTATCAAGATTCTTGTTAGCATCGTCACCTGGTAATCCGTGAAATTGACACGAATTTTGGACTTGTTGGATCATGTGGTGCTTGAGGCCAAAGTCCGTAGCCTCAATAGTGAGTGGTGCAATAGGTCCGCCCTTCCCTTGCATGGTAGGCTGGCACAACTCCTCCATCGTTCGGAGATCGGGAGCTGGCTCATCCCTGGGAGGGTCACGGGGTGGTGGTGGTGGCCCATCGGCCATTTCTGTTTTTGGTTCTTCAATAACAGTACGTAGCTCGGGTACGTTTTTCTGATTTTTACGCTTTGTTTGTGAACGAGTGCGCATGCACTAAAAACAATTTTCCAAACAAGATCGAGGCAAAACCACAGTGAACTTAAATCCAATAATCACAAGTGAATGGCTTCTTTGAAAAAGGTACACCACTCACAGGGATACAAAGGCAAGTTTTAATCTTAAGTTTGGGAACTTATTATGTCTATGCCCCTAGTTGGTAGGTGTTCTGCCTTGGTTTGCGGTGGTAAGATTTTATGTATTTATTAACAGAAAAATTGTTTTTGGGCTTTTGGGTGTGTGTGCAGAAAATTTTGGGAAATATTTTTGGAACTGATTCGTTAATCGAAATCGCTCTTTTAAGATTACTCGCAGGCTGGCGGGGGGAAAGAATGGATTCCTCTTCAGTTCGCAATTTAATGTCAGAACTTACCTTATACCAACTGTTTCAGGTTGTAATCTTAAAGAAAATGAAGTAATTTAACTTCATAGTTTGTTTTGTTGTTTTTGATTTTTTTGGTGTTGTTAACACTTTAGTAAAAGTGTTAATGAACTTTTTGATATGATTGATATTTTTACAAAAACTTTTTACGAATGTGTGAAATTTGTACAGGGAGGGTTTTTGAAAACCACTAAACTTAAAATGATTTTTAAAACACGCAACAACCTCCCCGGCAAGGGCGCCAAATTTTGATTGGTTCCGAACTAGTCAGATATTATTGACCAAGGTCAACAAGTCAAAGAACAAATGGGTGACGCCGTCATCTCGCCGCCAAAATAATCCTCGGACTGCCTTGATCTACATCTGACGCCGTCATGTTGTCCATTTTTGCAGGCCGTCACACTTTTAACTCTTGACGCTCTACTTGTGACGCCTTCATTTTTGTACTGGGTCGTCATGGTATTTACTCTTGACGCCGTCAGGAAAGTACTCTTGACGCCGTCACACACTGTTCCCAGCTTGAAAAATTAAGACTTTGGCGTTTTCTTCACTTTTATGCTCTAAAAACGTCTGAATTGCTTCCTTTTCCAGATTTCACTCCCAAAGTACCTAAAATCACAAAAAGAACGATTTAGGGTAATATTTGATCAAATAAATTCAATTCCGGGCTTAAATGACCCCCTAAAAACGGATCATTTTTCGCCTCATCATATACCCTTACACTTGAGATTTGCTTGTCCTCAAGCAAATGCGCTTTTATTCTAATCAAAATATAAGTTAGGGGTCATTTAATACTAATATAAAAGTAATTACAACAAATAATCGTTCCACTAAAGACCAAAGGCAAGCACGGAGGTCATATACTAGCACCTCACAAATAGTGTTTAGATACGCACATCTCTCGGGTGTAATAATTATACAATATGGAAATGGAAGATATCTCTCACTACCTGTCATAGCAAAATAGATTACCATAGGCTTGGGAAAGGATCAAACCTCCACCACATGGCATAAGCACCTAGGATAAACTATCAAAGAGGTCTTTTAAAGGGTTGTAACGTTAGGTGTAGGGATATGAAATACACGGTTTTGTTGGATATAGGCAGTCTTTACTGGTGGCAAGTTAACAATCTTGGTTAATTACATGTACAATATGGCGTTGCTAAGCCAAGACTAGACTCGACTTAAGCTAATAAATGAAAAATAACAAAAAAAACATAAAATAAACATAGAATAAAAAGGGATGGTAGTCCGTATGTTTTTTCTCTTTTCTTTTTCTATTTTTTTCTTTTCTTTTCTTTTCCTTGATTTTTCGATTTTTTTTTTTTTTTTTTTTTTTTTTTTTTTTTTTTTTTTTTTTTTTTCATACACTCTTACCCTACCATCCAAAATAATACATCATAGGGAATGGAAATTCCCCTTACACTTGAATTTTTACATACTTTACAACAAACTAATCTAATGACTCGAATTAAGAAAATCAAAACACTTGGAGTACTTTTAAGATTAACGTACATACGGGGGTAATAAATGATATTCTTCCCCATTACTCCATAAATAAGTACTTTACCCATGAGTCCCAATCGTCCCAAAACAATTTGTACAAGGATATGACTCGACTTAACCACCATGTAATCAATTAGATAGTTAACTTAGGGTTTAACAAATAGCAATAATGCACTAAAAATGAGTGCATACACGGAAGGCTAAGGCGATTTGGGTGTACATTTAAGTGGAGTGTAACAAATTCTTCCTTTAAGTAAAATGCTTAAAGTTAGAAACGAAAAGATAGGCTCGGAGGGGTGTACTAGGGGTTTCGTGTACTAAAAATGAGTACAACGCTAAGGTGTGGGAAAAATTAGTTGACTTAGCTAGCCAAGTAATATGACTTAAATGGTCAAGAAATTATTATACGGGTTTAACACAAGGGTGATCCTAATGCCTCTTATCATGTAGTAAATCCTACTACACGAATGTAGTCTCACTATCGGTCTCGGGATGCATCACTAACACAAGTTCTAGAATCTAAATGCTACCGGTACACTCATAAACACTAATAGTAAATGCTTTTCCTATCAAATCTAAAGGCGAACCTCACATATTTGGGTGGAAAATTTTTCTGAATGGTACGGTTATGTGCTAGTCATACAATCTCCTATCCATGAGACGTTTGCTATGGCTAAAGTTTCACTCCTAAATGTTGTAAAAAATTTTAAATTTGGCGCTAAAATTGCACTAACAAGTATTTCTCATAGTTTTATTACACATCTACTATTAAATAAACAAACTCAAGCGAAAGTGTATTTGTAAGGTATCATCATTTTACCCTCCCCTTACACTTAGGATGAACATTGTCCCCAATGTTCAAGTCAAGAATGTAAAAGTGAAATAAGTAAAACAAATGAAATCAAATAATCCTCTGATTCGCTCGGTATGGATAATAAGGTGGCCAGGTTAAATCTTCCTCCAAGAAAATGAACAATCAAAGCTTCCCTTCCAGAAAAATAAATCATCTTCTTGTCATACATAACCTGTAAATCCTGAGAAAACAGACAAGGCAACCTCGCATAAAATCGGCGGCAATCTACATAAGTTACTAAATCCTAGAAAACAAAATAAGATATAATGCTTGTGGAATGAAGTTTGCAGATTTCCTGGAGATTATAAAACTTAATAATTCAACAAAAACTTTAAAACTCCGTTAGAAAAACAAAACTGGTAAAATTTCCAGATTTTTACACGTGACGACGTCAAGAGCAAGTTCATGATGCCATCAGAAGTGACCTGCAGAAATTCTTATGTTAAGTTTCCGTAAAATTTCCGAAAAAAATTGGTCCTACTTCCTGGAAAATCCTGCAAAACTTCATTATGACTCAATACAAGCATTTGACTCTAACAAATACGAATATACATGTTCACTTAATATTGTGGAGAATCATGATCGGTTTGTTTCTTAAAAACATATTTGGGGTTTCCCCTTACACTTATCTTTTGCAAAAATACCTTTTGGGTGAAGTTAAGACTAGGCCAAACAACAAAGTAAAGTATTTCTACTCTTTAGTTTAGAAACATGATCTACCAACAATAAAAATAAAGCATGCATACGGAAGCAAATAACAAACAAACAAACTAAAATCACACAAAATCATGGGTTGCCTCCCAAGAAGCGCTTTTCTTTATTTACGAGTCTTATAGCTAGACTCAAGGCCATGGGTTACTACGTGATACGGGTGAGTTCCTCATTGAGGACATCTTTGGGATCAAACTTAGGTTTCAACTTCCTATCGGTTTTCTTAGTTCGGTATGACCTTTCAAACTTTTCTCCATCCGGATCATACAAAGTCATCCTCATATGCCATGATCCGTCACCTTCTTTAGGTGGCTTGTCCCACCTCCATTTACACTTGTCTCCCTCTCTTTTCCACTTATTCATCTCTATATTAATAGGCATTACGCTCAAGAACTCAATCATCTTCCTAAAGACTAAGGGGTCATCAAAAGGATCTAGCTCTTCATCTCTAGCTATGAATTATTCCACCGAATGTGTCTTTTCAATGAAATCTTTTTTCTAGATAGAATGGGCGTTGAGGTCCTATAAAGTTCCTTTCTATCCAAGGTCCATATCTAGATGGTCTCCTATTCATCTCTACCCAATGTGGTGTCGGTTCATCATCACAATCATAACTATGCTTCTTAACATCGTACACCGACCAAGTATCGCCTTCATCTACCGCTATCTTAGACTCCTTACAATCTATCATGGCGCTAGCGGTCGCTAAAAATCCTCTTCCTACCAACAATGGGCATGTAGTGTCACTAACCATGTCTAGGACGTGAAAATCCGCTAAGATAGTTAACTTTCCTACGTGAACAACTACATCCTTAATCATTTCAACCGGGTGGGCAATACTTCCATCCACTAGACCTATCAATACCTCCGTTTCCTCTAACTTTCCTAGCTTAAGAGTGGTGAATAGGGATAAGGGAATCAAGTTGAGGCTTGACCCTAAATCGGCTAGTGTGTCGAAAGGTTCGGATCTTCCTATCTTACAAGGCAAAACAAATATACCCGGATCATCAAGCTTTTTAGGCAACTTGTTTTGAACGAAGGCGGTCCCAGTTTTACCTAGTTTAAACTTCTCATATTTTTCTAGGAGGGCACTATAGTAGGGAGCACGGGCTAAGACATCAATGACGGAGCGTTCAAGGTGAAGTTCCTTGAATTCATCGTCAAGGTTTGCGTAGGAGGTGTTTCAACTATACTTTTGACCGGTTTTATATCGGGTGTTTTATTTGATTGGTCCTTTTGAAGAAATTGGTTTTGTTTGAAACACGTGCTCGTTGATTTAACCGAGTAGTATTATGGACACGAAGTGGGTGACGAAACTGATGATATGGAATTAACGTTTAGTTTCAGATTCTTGACCGTGTCGCTTGGGAGTGCTCCCATTTCTCGGTCACTGAGGACTTTCAACAATGCGTCAATTTTGGTGGTCATCTCGCTTTGCTTTTGTTTGAAATCGGCTTCAGACTTAGATATGCGAGCTTCTTGAGATGCCATGAACTTAGACATCAATCCTTCAAGATTGTTGGTACTACCATAGTTGTTAGAAGGATTGTTGTTGAAAGTACGGTTGGAGGGTGGACCGTTTGGTTGGTAACGATTAGGCGGATTGGAAGAGTTGGGTTGATTTTGTTTCCACCTAAGGTTTGGGTGATTTTTCCAAGAGGGGTTGTAGGAATCACCGTAAGGGTTTGGCTCGGGTTTGAAAGTGTACCACTTATCTCCTGCTTCGTCGGTACGCGAGGATGCGTAGTCTGCAAAAGCTGTTCCGAGGAGTTCCACACAATCACAAGTGTCATGGGGACCACTACATAATTCGCATGAAGAAGTGATTTTTTTCACTTGGCTTGAAGGCTTAGGAGCTTCGTAAGATTTCATGAGAAACTTGACTTGGTCCTCAAGCTCCATGATCCTACGGTCGGGAGTGCTAGAGTTGTTCGAAGGCAAAGATATTGCCTTGACCGTTTTGTTCAAATCACGGGGATCATTCCAACTTTTGTTGTCATAAAGAGCAAGATCTTCTATGAGTTCCCATGATTGTTCCGCACTTAGATCATGTAGCTTACCACCGGCCGATTGGTCAATGGATAGCCTCGTGGAGAGATCGATATGGTCATAAAAGATTTGGACTTGGAGCCAAAGATCTATGCCATGATGAGGGACTTTTTGGAGTAAGTCCTTGAAACGAGTCTATGCTTCATAAAGAGATTCATTTTGACATTGTTGGAACATCAAGATGTCATTTCTAAGCTTAGTAGTTCTCCCCGGTGGGAAAAATTGAGCAAGGAAACGAGTGGTGAGATCATCCCATGTGGTGATGGATCCCGCGAGTAAACGCTCAAGCCATTGACTAGCTTGATCACGTAGAGAGAATTGGAATAGGCGTAATCAGGTTTTCTCTCTAGTTGCAACATCTAGATCTATGGGATCTAAGATTTTAAGGAAGTCCTTGAGATGTTGATTTGGATCTTTGGAATGAAGTCCATGGAATGCACATCCGCTTTGCACCAACCGGATGGTGTCGGATCGCAAGGGGGTCACATTGGCTCCGGTGAGCTCAATGGTGTTTCGGTAGCCTTCGTGGCTAGGTCGGGAATACTCTCCTAAGGTTCGGGGCCTAAGAGGTTCTAGTGGTGGGTTTTGTTGTGGTGGGATGACGGGTTCAAAGATGTTCCCATCGTCCATGATGTCGGGTGGTGAAAAGTTACGAACAAAAACACAAAGAAATAAGATAGACTAAAGAGAACCTAGAAATAAAAATAAAATCTTACTAGAAAGGAATCTAGCAAGTAGACCTAATAAAAAGAGGTTCTAACCTAGACAATAACTATTCCCCGGGCTGCGGCGCCAAAAACTTGATACGTGGGAATCGCACCAGGCTTTACCTCTCAAGGGATCTTGAGAAGCTTACAACCCCCACCAGGCAGTGTACCTGATCGTTGTTGTATAGTATAGTGACAAGTACCGGGGGATTGATCGTTCAGCTAGGAATAGTGTCGCTAGGATTAGAAAACCTAAATACTAGTTCTAGAGATGAGAGATGATTCTTTTTGTATTTTTATATTTTTATGAAAGCAAATTAAAATCTCGGGTTTTGAAGGATTTTGGGCGGAATTAGTTGCTAGTCAACTAACCCAATACTAAGATGCAATCAAAATAAAATACTAAAAA
This sequence comes from Artemisia argyi, assembly GCA_030686995.1. Lineage (NCBI taxonomy): Eukaryota > Viridiplantae > Streptophyta > Magnoliopsida > Asterales > Asteraceae > Artemisia > Artemisia argyi. Next base: position 196,916,375 of record CM060701.1, read on the forward strand.
TGAAAATAAACTATATTAAACTAAGGTTGTGAGCAATAAGTGGGAGAAATGTGTTTACTTAGATTTCACTACTCCCTAGATATCTTTTACACTTTAATTACTTGTTAAAGTTGCGTGGATGGCGGATTGTATTCCTTAATACCATTCATGGGGTGGCGTACTTACTTCCCCAATCCTATGAGTGCCTACTTCACTCCTATGTCGAGCCTGCAAGAAGCTCCTAACATGGGATCATTAGAATTTACTCGTGCATTAAATACAGCCAATAAAACCTAGTACACATTGGTTCATGTTTCCTAAGACGTTCAAGCATGTTACCATTTGGAGATCTGCCAGTTTTCTTAAGCCTAACATTGAAATCATTCATCCAATACAACCATAAACAAATAATCAACACATAATCAACATTAGATCTAAGCAAACACAAGATAAATCTAGCCTAGCATGGTGGAATCAAGTCAAGCACAAGATATAGACAACCAACACATAGACATATTGATTGAATTAAGAAAAGACTTATCTCAATAACACATGTAAGGATTCAAGGGTTGAAAACCTGTAAAATTCGTATATGGTTCGGCCTTAGGGTTTCTCCAAACTTGTTCCTCTTTAATGAATGAAAATTAGAAAACTATATATAGATATTAGAGGCTGACGGCGTCAAGAACAAATGGGTGACGCCGTCAACTCGCCGCCAAAATAATCTTCGGACTGCCTTGATCTACATCTGACGCCGTCATGTTGTCCATTTTTGCAGGCCGTCACACTTTTAACTCTTGACGCTCTACTTGTGACGCCTTCATTTTTGTACTGGGTCGTCATGGCATTTACTCTTGACGCCGTCAGGAAAGTACTCTTGACGCCGTCATACACTGTTCCCTGCATGGAAAATTAAGACTTTGGCGTTTTCTTCACTTTTATGCTCCAAAAACCTCCGAATTGCTTCCTTTTCCAGATTTCACTCCCAAAGTACCTAAATCACAAAAGGAACGATTTAGGATAATATTTGATCAAATAAATTCAATTCCGGGCTTAAATGACCCCCTAAAAACAGATCATTTTTCGCCTCATCAAAAACCAGCAGTAGCTGGACACTCGGAACAAAGATGTGGGCCTCCACGAGTTTCACAACTTCGGGCCACGACTTTCCCTTGTTGATTTTGAACCTGATTTTGCATAGTTTGGTTCATTCTCAACACAGCCGTAGAGATATCATCCATCTTTTTGGTGAGAGCAATTATTTCAGGAGATGATGATGAATGAATGATTGATTTACATGACTCATCCCTCTCCGCAGAGGAATCCCAAAAGTTATGGTGGGCAGTCATGTTCTCAATCAGATCATAGCATTCTTTGGGACGCCTTTTCATGAAGGTCCCACCAGCAACAGCATTGAGAATATCCCGGTGCCTCAATGTCAGATCATTATAGAAGGTATCTATGATGGTAACTTGTAACCTATTGTGGTTAGGACACCGATCAATTGCTAGCTTATAACGTTCCCAAGCCTCAAATAGAGACTCATCGGGACGCTGCCGGAAGTTGCTGATATCATTTCGTAACTTGGTAATCATGGAAGGTGGAAAATATTTTGCTTTAAACTTGGATACCATCTCATCAAAAGTACGAATAGAATTCTTGGGGAGTCGGTCAAACCATGCAGTGGCATGATGGGTGAGAGAATAGGGAAAGAGATACAGCCGGAGGGCATCATCGGTGACACCATGCTGTTTCATGCTTTGGGTGACGGTAAGGTATTTATCAAGATTCTTGTTAGCATCGTCACCTGGTAATCCGTGAAATTGACACGAATTTTGGACTTGTTGGATCATGTGGTGCTTGAGGCCAAAGTCCGTAGCCTCAATAGTGAGTGGTGCAATAGGTCCGCCCTTCCCTTGCATGGTAGGCTGGCACAACTCCTCCATCGTTCGGAGATCAGGAGCTGGCTCATCCCTGGGAGGGTCACGGGGTGGTGGTGGTGGCCCATCGGCCATTTCTGTTTTTGGTTCTTCAATAACAGTACGTAGCTCGGGTACGTTTTTCTGATTTTTACGCTTTGTTTGTGAACGAGTGCGCATGCACTAAAAACAATTTTTCAAACAAGATCGAGGCAAAACCACAGTGAACTTAAATCCAATAATCACAAGTGAATGGCTTCTTTGAAAAAGGTACACCACTCACAGGGATACAAAGGCAAGTTTTAATCTTAAGTTTGGGAACTTATTATGTCTACGCCCCTAGTTGGTAGGTGTTCTGCCTTGGTTTGCGGTGGTACGATTTTATGTATTTATTAACAGAAAAATTGTTTTTGGGCTTTTGGGTGTGTGTGCAGAAAATTTTGGGAAATATTTTTGGAACTGATTCGTTAATCGAAATCGCTCTTTTAAGATTACTCGCAGGCTGGCGGGAGGAAAGAATGGATTCCTCTTCAGTTCGCAATTTAATGTCAGAACTTACCTTATACCAACTGTTTCAGGTTGTAATCTTAAAGAAAACAAAGTAATTTAACTTCATAGTTTGTTTTGTTGTTTTTGATTTTTTTGGTGTTGTTAACACTTTAGGAAAAGTGTTAATGAACTTTTTGATATGATTGATATTTTTACAAAAACTTTTTACGAATGTGTGAAATTTGTACAGGGAGGGTTTTTGAAAACCACTAAACTTAAAATGATTTTTAAAACACGCAACAACCTCCCCGGCAAGGGCGCCAAATTTTGATTGGTTCCGAACTAGTCAGATATTATTGACCAAGGTCAACAAGTCAAAGAACAAATGGGTGACGCCGTCATCTCGCCGCCAAAATAATCCTTGGATTGCCTTGATCTACATCTGACGCCGTCATGTTGTCCATTTTTGCAGGCCGTCACACTTTTAACTCTTGACGCTCTACTTGTGACGCTTTCATTTTTATACTGGGTCGTCATGGTATTTACTCTTGACGCCGTCAGGAAAGTACTCTTGACGCCGTCACACACTGTTCCCAGCATGAAAAATTAAGACTTTGGCGTTTTCTTCACTTTTATGCTCAAAAAAGTCCGAATTACTTCCTTTTCCAGATTTCACTCCCAAAGTACCTAAAATCACAAAAAGAACGATTTAGGGTAATATTTGATCAAATAAATTCAATTCCGGGCTTAAATGACCCCCTAAAAACGGATCATTTTTCGCCTCATCATATACCCTTACACTTGAGATTTGCTTGTCCTCAAGCAAATGCGCTTTTATTTTAATCAAAATATAAGTTAGGGGTCATTTAATACTAATATAAAAGTAATTACAACAAATAATCGTTCCACTAAAGACCAAAGACAAGCACGGAGGTCATATACTAGCACCTTACAAATAGTGTTTAGATACGCACATCTCTCGGGTGTAATAAAGTATAAATTACAATATGGAAACGGAAGATATCTCTCACTACCTGTCATAGCAAAATAGATTACCATAGGCTTGGGAAAGGATCAAACCTCCACCACATGGCGTAAGCACCTAGGATAAAACTATTTAAAAAGTGATTTAAATCTAATTTAAATTAACTAAAAATGATAAAGATTACAAATTAACCTAAAAATTTGCAAAACTAATTTCTAAACCTTAAAATGAACTTGAAAAAGTATAAAAATTAAAAAGAAATATTTTTGTCTTTTTATGGGTTTTTTTATTAATTAAAAACTAATTATATGAATTAAACTATTTAAACTAATTTAAATTACTTATAATACTAAAATGACTTATAAAATTATAGAAAAATTTATAAAACTAATTAACCATCATAGGAATCCTAAAAAATTATAAAAAGTTTCTAAAAATTATATTTAGACAATTTTACTAATTATTTACTTAATAATTAATTTAAATCTAATTTAACTAAATTAAATAAGAAAATTGGGAAATGAACAGTGGAATTTAAAAATCTATTTTCTAAAAGTCTTAATTAATTTATAAAACCTAGGAAAATTATAAAAACCTACTATTGTTAATTAAAATTTAAGAAAACTATTTAATTACTAATATTACCTAATTGATTTATTAAACTATTTTTAATTCTAATAATCAGTAAACTGATAAAGAAAAATCTAAGAAAATTATTACAAATACCTAAGGATGACAGGAAATTAAGAAAATTATGAAAATAGTAAAGTGCTTATTAATAAACTAAAAAGAAAAAGGAAAAAGATAGAATCTATTAAATAGAAGCTATCACTAATTTTATATTTGGTTTTTGTTGGATTTTCTTTTTGACAGATAAAAATAAATTGAAAATAAGAAACTTTTACAAAACAACTTTTACAAAAGCTTAAAAATAAGCTGTGTTCACCCCCTTTATCCAAATAATGGACTATTTAGCTTATTAGGACTTAAGCAAAGTTGAAAAAGCTAGGAGATGACAAACTAGGTATTCACAAATGATTATAAATTTGAAATAAGCAAAATGGAACAAAGAAGCACACTGAATAAGCTAAAATCCTCAAATAAGCACTTATCAACTACTTAGGCCAAGACAGGCCTGAAATAAGAAGTTTTGGACCTCTGTGGGGTCCACAGAAGAGCTCAGGGGTCCAAATTGAAAGTTGACTTGTGAAGGTGGACTGGAGGGCTACACAATAAGCCAATAAGCAGGGCTTATTGCTTATTAATGAAGCTTGGGTGAGCTATGGAAGTTGGGGTCAAACACTGAGTGATCAGTGTATATTAAGAAAATGGCCAAACTTGATGGGGCTTGCATCCCTATCAAATAAGCTCAAAAATGTGAAATAAGCACTAGGACTAGTAACTGAGCTTATTAGCTTTCTAAGAATCGAAATTACAGGGTGTGGGTCCCAATGGGTGAGTCACAAATCACTTTGGAAAATGGGGTAAAATCTGTGCACAGGGCATGCACTTGCCTTGCAGGTCAAAATAAGCTAATCCACAAGCTTGTAGAAAAATTCTAAAAATAAGCTGACTATGGGCTTTTGTAGACTAGGTGACAAGCTTTAACTACTGAAAAGGCCAAGGTCTCAAAGTAAACACAAAAATCACAAAAATTCTTCCAATATTTGGATTTCTGAAACAAAGGTACTTTTTGACTTTTTGCAAAAGGTTGACTTAAATGAACTTTAATCCTGATTTTCTGACTTAAAATGATTAGTTAAGCTAAGTTAAGACTAGTTTAAGCTATACCACTCATAAGTGAATGGATTTGGGGTATAAACCACACTTAATCCAACACAGAGGGTTATTAAAACCTATTGATGTTTGATTTTGACTTTTTCCTGAATAAACCCTGGTTTTTATTGTTATTCTGAGCTATTATGAGCCTATGTGACTTGTGTAGACTAGAAACCACAACAATTAAACACCACAACACCTTGGATCACACAGATCCAAACACTCCTTAAAGATTGACTGTTTTATGATTTGTAAAGCAAATGGGTATTAAGGCTTATGTAACTTATCCAAAGTGGTTGTTTATGATATAATAAGCTCAAATTAGCACTTAGGAACATGATATAACAACTATAGACAAAGATTACTAATTATGCTACTTAAGACAGTGAAAATGAAATTCAAAGCAACTAAGATTTCTAATGAACAAGCTATGAATTTTAAGCAATATTACCACTACTTATAACTAAATAAACACAGAAAAGTTGAATAAGCAGTGATTAAGCTAAGCTACAGTAGAAATCAAGAAATGGTTTCAAAAGCTTACAATATGCATTCCTGCTTATCACCATGAACCAAGGACCATGAGATCAATCCTAACACTCCCCTTGGAGTTCTAACCCACAGCCATCCAAGATTTACTGTGCTCTAGCTCAATCTTCAACAAAACCTGCAACTTTGACTTTCTTATGTTTTTGAGTTTTTAATGTCTAAACAATATTTTATGGTTTCTAAAAGCTTACTTAAGCTTTCTAGGAGCTTATATGAGCCTAAGAGTCCATGGAATACAATAACAACTACAATACAACTTAAATGAAAACTTGAAATTAATTTAAAATTGCACAATCTAAATTATAACTTGAAACTTGATTTTTATTAATAAGAAACCTTAAAGATACACTGAAAAGAGAGATTACACTAATTTAAAGCTGAATTACACAAGGAAAGTTTGAAAATAACTTATATGACCTAAAATTATTAAAATTAAGCTAACACCCTCTCTTCTTGGACTTCTCTTCTATTTATAGGCCACTATTAGGGTTCCCATGGTCTTCTGAATAAATCCCACATCAATTCTGAGCCCTTGGTCACTGGTAAGCCTCTAATTGAGCGCCACGTGTTTTGGCGCCAAAACTTGATATTTGCAATTTGGCTCTGATAACTTGAGGGGAGGGGGAGCATTTATTGTGGTTGTTTTGTTAGGTACAAATGGGGGTTTGGGCGATGGATTAGACAGGGATGGTGGGGAGGTGGTGATTTGACTGGCAAGTGGTGTGGGGGAGGGAAGGAGATGGTTGTTTGACCGAGGGTCAATGGTTGACCCTGGTATATATTAAATGGGGTGTGGGCTGGTGTGGAGTTGTTGGATTTGGACTTAGTTTTGGGTGGATTTAATATCAAAGGGTCCGGTTTGGTTGTAATTTTGCACAAGGACTGATTGGTGCGAAAGCAGTCAGATATTATTGACCAAGGTCAACAAGTCAAAGACAGCCTCGTTCCAATACTCCGGTGATAGTATAGTGTGTCCCCGGGTCGTTAAAGTCCCAGCGAGATTGAAATGGTGCTATTTGAAATCATTTAGGAATGAGTGGCACTGAGGTCAGTAGCCCAGATGATATGGAATTGATTTTGCTACTGATATTTTGGTATTTGTACACAGATATAATATTCACAGATAACAAATACACAGATATATGCACAAATTTACAATTTGGATCATGTAACAGAAAAGTGGGTTTTAATAAATTACAAACTACAGGGGGTGCTTTTGAAACTTAAAATTAAAAAAAAATTAAAAATGAAAATGAAATTATAAAAATGATTATTTTACTATTTAAATATTATTTAATTAATTAAACTAATTAAAATCTAATTTAAATTAACTAAAAATGACAAATGTTACAAATTAACCTAAAAATTTGCAAAAATAATTTCTAAACCTTAATTTGAACTTGAAAAAAGTATAAAAAATAAAAATAAATATTTTTGTCTTTTTATGAGTTTTTTTATTAATTAAAAACTATTTAACTTAATTAAACTAATTTAAATTACAATTAATACTAAATTAACTTAGAAAATTATGAGAAAATTTAAAAAATTATTTAACCATCACAGGAATCCTACAAAATTATAAAAAACTTCTAAAAATTATGTTTAAGGCTAATCCACTAATTAATTACCTTTTAATTAACTTAAATCTAATTTAAATAATTAAAATTAGAAAAATGGAAAATGAACAGTAGAAACTAAAAATATATTTCCTAAAAGTCTTAACTAATTTATAAAACTTATAAAAATTATAAAAACCTACTGTTGTTACTAAAAATTTAAGAAAACTAATTAATTACTATTATTACTTATTTAATTAATTAAACTACTTTTAAATCTAATAAATAGTAAACTAATCAGGAAAAATCTAAGAAAATTATTTCAAATACTTAAAGGTACTAGAAAATTTATAAAATTATAAAAATGGAAAAGGGCTTATAAATAAGCTGAAATGAAAACTGAAAAAGATAGTTTCTATTAAATAGAAGCTATCACTATTTTTATGTTTGCTTTTTTTGGTGTTTTTCTTTTTGACAGCTAAAAATGAGATGAAAATAAGATACTTTTGTGAAACAACTTTTTACAAAGCTTAAAAATAAGTAGTATGCACCCCCTTTACTTAAGCAGTTGACTTTTATTGACCAACTAGGCAAATAAGCACAAATGACGGTAGGTGGGGCCACAATGATGAAACTAGGTACAAATAAGCTAAACAAACTTAAATAAGCTAAGAACAGCAAGCAATGATCACTGATAAGCTATTGGGAATGAAATAAGCACTTATGCAAACTGAAACTTAACACAGAATGGGGACAAACTTTGGGGTGGATTCCAGGTGGGATCCACTTGTTCCTTGGTCAAACAAAGGGTCAAACTATGATCCCTGGTAGGAGGGGGTTGGGAAAACCAAAAATGAACCACTGGAGCCCACTGAGTTGGCCACAGTCAACCACCAAAGTGGTGGTGGTGAGATGGTATGCTGGTGCAGGGGAGGCTGGGAGAGGGAAGGGATGGATTTGACTCGGTTTGACCGAGGTCAAAGTTTGACCCCGGTTGTGTTATATTGGGGTGTTGGGTGGGCTGGATTGTAGATGGGCCTAGGATAGGGATTGGGCTTGGTGGTTTAATGGATTGGATCTAGTATTGGATTAGAGTAGTATTATTAAGGGATCCAGTTTGGTTTTGAAATTCACAAGGACCACTTTTGCAATTTATCGAAAGTTGGAGGGTGAAACTTGGCCATCTTCCAAAGTGTTTCAAAGGGTCTTTATTGCCAAGTCATAAATAGTATGATGTCCTGGTATGATTTTTCCATTTTTATTTCACCAGGCACTAAAACTGCCAAACTTTTAAACTTCAGGGACCAACTGTGTAATTTCACCAAACTTTTCCACCAAGGACCAATCCTGCCATAAAAGGTTAGTGCAAGGACAAAATTTGTTTTTCTCAAAGTTTTTAATAACCCAGGGACCATTTTTGACAATTTTCAAAGTTCAGGGACTAAACTTGACATTTTTGTGAAACTTTGCACCAAAGGACTAATTGTGAAAATTTTTGATTCAAAAGGGCCTTTGGTGACTTTTTCAAGTTTTTAGAACAACTAGGGACTAGATTTGACAACTTTTGAAAGTAGAGGGACTGAAACTGCCAATTTTGCAAACTTTGTGCGTTTTTCATCTGTTTTTGATTATTTTGCATTTGAAACATGTAAAACACTTTCCTTGGATTTTTTTCACTATTTTGATACAATATTGAGTTTTTTTAGATGTTTTGGCAGCTCAGAAATGGTAAAAATGATGAGTATTTACACACTCATCAATCCCCCACACTAAAACATTGCTAATCCCTAGCAATCTTTTAAGAAAAACCTGATGGATTTGAAAATATTTTTACCAAAAGCCATCACTTCTGGAGTAGCCAGGTGTAAGAACTGTGGCACACCTGATAACCGTGTGATTTTGAGCAAACCACCAGCTGTCAACGGATTTGATTAGTCTTTACCAAAAGCCGTTTGCTTCTGGACTAGCCAGCATCTTGATGGACTAAGTCAACATCTTGGTGAGCTGATTACCAATTATGGATTTTCCACGGCCTTTACCACAAGCCATAATCTTTTGGGCTAGCCAACTCATTCGCTTTATGGGATATGGGGAGTTGAGGAACCATACAATTTTTGGCAAATTGCAAGCCACCAACGGGTTTGAGATGTCTTTACCAAGAGCCGTTTGCTCCTGGACTAGCCAATCCATTTGTCATTTAGACTTTGGCGGACTGATTACCACAAAAATTTTGAAATAAAGTGAAAAGTTTTTGAAAAATTTTAGGCCTAAAAATGGGGGTACTTAGAAAGTTTTGTGATAAAATTCGTAAGAATTCCCCCCCCCCCCCCACACTAGAATTGAATATTGTCCTCAATATTCAAAGTCCCGGCTATTATGCCAAATTTCTGAACGGAAAAAGCTAATATTCGAATCTAACTGTGGAAATATTTTTATTTTTCACTTTATTTATCTGTACATATAAACATTTTTTTTGAACTGAGACTTATATACATATTTACTTTTCAAAAGGTGGGGGACGGCCACCCCCCCCCCCCCCCCACACTAGAGTGGTAGAAAGTAGAAAGAAGTCAGAAATATGAGTGAAAACCCATATATGTTGCTAATTTTTGTTCACCGAGTCACTAGCTTGACTCGATCCCCGAATTCATTGGTCCATGGGGAAAGTTTGGAGATCCGGGACAACCATGGGTGGTATGTCCTCTCCAAAATAGCGTTTCAAACGGTGACAATTCACTTTGAAGTTGGGACCTTCGGGTTGAGATAACTCAACAGTCCCGTATGGATATACTTTAGCAATAGTGAATGGTCCAGTCCATCGGGTTTTTAATTTCCCCGAGAAAATCTTTAACCTTGATTTGAAAAGAAGGACTCTGTCACCGACGTTGAAAACGCAGTTCTTAATCTTAGAGCCGTGAATCTTCTTTGTCTTTTCTTTGTAGATCAAAGAGTTCTCGTAGGCTTGATCACGAAGTTCATTTAATTCATTTAGTTGAACCTTACGGTCGCTTTATGAAGGTCGTAGTTAGCATGTTTCAAGGCCCAGTAGGCTTTATGCTCGAGCTCGATCGGTAAATGACACGCCTTCCTGTATACAAGCTTGTATGGAGTACACCCGATGGGTGTTTTGTAGGCTGTACGGAAGGCCCAGAGTGCATCATCTAGTTTATCCGACCAGGAAGCATGGTTTTCACATACTGTCCTCTCAAGAATCCGTTTTATACCACGGTTGGAAACCTCCACCTGCCCACTTGTTTGTGGGTGATATGCGGTAGAAAGGCGATGAGTAACACCGTACTTTAGCATGACTTTTGCAAATTGATCATTGCAAAAGTGAGTACCGCGATCACTAATGATGGCACGTGGAGTTCCAAAATGAGCAAAGAGGGATTTCAAAATTTTCACAACAACTCGGGTATCGTTAGTGGGTAAGGCCTTAGCCTCAACCCATTTTGACAAGTAGTCAACAGCCACGAGAATGTACTTGTTTCCATGAGAAGATGGGAATGGCCCCATAAAATCGATTCCCCAGACGTCTAAGATTTCATAAACTTGAATGGCATTTCGTGGCATTTCATTCTTTTGTGAAATATTCCCGTGACGCTGACAAGCATCACAAGCTTTAACTAACTCGTGGGCATCCTTATAGATCGTGGGCCAATAGAAACCGGAATCAAACACCTTTTTGGCGGTGTAGTTAGGACTATGGTGGCCCCCGGTGGGTCCAGCATGGAAAGCCTTGAGAATATCAGCGGCTTCCTGTCCGTATACACATCGCCTAACGACTTGATCGGCACAGATTTTGAAGAGAAAGGGGTCGTCCCAGAAGTAATGTTTAACGTCTTTGAAGAATTTGTTCTTCTGTTGGGACGTCAACCCCTTAACGATGAAGTTACCCGCATGGTAATTTGCAAAGTCGGCAAACCATGGGGTAGTAGAGTCACCACGAAAAGCAACCGCATTGAGTGTCTCGAGAGGAAATGTTTCATTTATTTCCTTTTTCTCGAACACATCCTGATGAGGGTTTTCTAATCGTGAGAGATGATCAGCAGCAAGGTTCTCAACTCCTTTTTTATCACGGATAATGATATCAAATTCTTGGAGGAGGAGAACCCAACGGAAAAGTCTCGGCTTTGCATCTTGCTTTGCAAATAGGTACTTCAAAGCCGAGTGATCCGTATACACTACGCATTTAGTCAGGATTAAGTATGGCCGGAATTTTTCAAAGGCGTACACCACAGCTAGGAGTTCTTTTTCAGTGGTGGTGTAATGACCTTGAGCCTCGGTCATAATTTTGCTTGCGTAGTGTATAAGCTGAAAGTATTTTGCTTTACGTTGCCCCAAGACCGCACCTATGGTAAAATCACTAGCATCGCACATAAGCTCAAAAGGTAGGTCCCAATCGGGGGCAACAAGAATCGGTGCCTCGGTAAGCTTTTTCTTTAATGTTTCAAAAGCTTCAATGCACTCAGGAGAGAAGATGAAAGGAGCATCCTTCTCGAGGAGATGGGTCATAGGCCTGGCAATCTTAGAGAAATCTTGGATAAACCTACGGTAGAAGCCGGCATGACCCAAAAAGCTCCTAACACCTTTAACGGTGGTGGGATGAGGTAATTTAGCAATGACATCGATTTTGGCTTTGTCAACCTCAATCCCGTTTTTTGAAATTTTATGGCCGTGGACAATGCCCTCCTTGACCATAAAGTGGCTCTTCTCCCAGTTGAGACTTAGATTCGTTTCTTTGCAACGTTTAAGCATCAGTTCCAAGTGGGAGAGTGATGAGTGCTCAAACACTTATCACTTTTGGTCAAATCTGAACTGCAAAACATACAAAAACACTCAGAAATGCATCAAAATACTGAAAATATTTAAAAATTGTGTTTTATATGTTTTAGATGCAAAATGAGCAAAAACAAATGAAAAACGTACAAAGTTTGCAAAATTGGCAGTTTCAGTCCCCCAACTTTCAAAAATTGGCAAAAATAGTCCCTGAGCACATATTTTAAAAGAAAAGTCACCAAAGGTCCGTTTGAAATCATAAGTTGTCATATTTAGTCCTTTGGTGAAAATTTCAAAAGTTTTGAGAATTTACGAGTTTAGTCCCTGGAGTTTCAGATTTTGGCAGATTTAGTCCCTGGTGGGAATTTTTGGATAAAAAAAATCATTTTTGGGTCCTTGGGAAATTACAAGTTGGCAAATATGGTCCTTGGGTAAAAGGTTTAGTGAAATTACATGAATGGTCCCTAAACTTTCAATTTTGGCATAAAAGGTCCTTGGGATTTCAAATTTTGGAAAAATTAACATTTATGGTCCTTTGGTTATTGGTACTTGGCATGTTTCACCCTTGGGGTAACTTTGGAAAAATGACAAAATCAGTCCACAAGTTTCAGTAATTACAATTTAGGTCCTTGTCATTTATTCCTAATAACTAAACTAATAAACCTTTTAACAAGTCCAACACCAAATCCACCCACTACCCAATCCAATTCCCTGATCCATTACTCCCTGGCCCATCATCACCAAGCCCACCAAGCTTAAAACTAATACTCCACCCCGTTTTATTTCCCATGGTCGAACATCAAAGTCAAACTCCACCTCCCCTCCCAACTTGGCCTGCTTCATGCCTGCCACACTCCACATCCCCATCACCTCTGCTACCTTACCCACTCCTTGTTCCCCCCCAACTCTCCACAACATCCAAGATACATTTAATGCATTCTCCCCTGCTCCAAGTAAACAAAACAGACAAAATGACATTTTGGCGCCAAAACACTACATACGGCTAGGATTGAAACAAAGCATCCAATGGTCACAAATTCAAGTGGGAAAGAAGGAGGAAGCACCCAGGGCTTATATAAGTGAAGAAAATCCAAGAAAGAGGGGGTATTAGTTAGCAGTAAAAAAATAGAAGTAGCTAATTAGAGTAGAATTAGTTTTTGAATTAATATAGATTGTGGTGTTTTAATGTAATAGTTATAACTTTTAATTTAATTCAGTGTAATCAAGTTATTTTTAAATATAATCTCAGTTTGTTTAATATTCCATTGTTCTTAATTTCCATTCCAAGTAAACTTTAATCTTTTATTATTTTAGCTTAAGCTTGTAGAAGCTTGTTTGGTTGTTTTATTTACTTCATATCGGTTGCTCTAGGGTTTTAATCATTTCAAATTACTTTATTATTCATAAAAACAAAAATCCAAAAATAATATAAAAATCTTTGAAAAAATAAAAATAAAAATAAAAGAAAAATAAATCAAGCTAAGGGTATTGAAGATTTTATAAGCTAAAACACCCTCTGGATAAGCTCATTAAGCTTTTTAATTGCTTATGTGAGTCTATCTCATCAGCCTAGTGCCATTCCCATTTGCATCCTATCTTCAAGTAAGTCTCACTTTTAATCTCTGCATCTTTCCTTAGTTTAGCTAACCTATTGTAGTTTATAGCTTACTTGTGTTTGGTATTTCTTATTTAAGCCATTAGAATACTCTTGCTTAAAATTTAGGTATTGTAGCTTAAGATTGAAATTCCACTGCCATAAGTAGTGTAATCTGCATAATAGTAGAATTGATGTTCTTAGTTGTAATTACTTGTTCTAATAGCCTTAATATGGTTTAAATAAGCTGAGTTGATCATAAAACTGATAGGTTCTAGCATATTAAGCAAAAACATAGTGAAACAGTCCCCAATAGGGGTGTTTGGCATTGCACTGCATTAGGTAGTGTTGTTGTTATTTTGAGTTTAAAACAGTCCTAACAAGTCATATTTGGGGTACATAGGACTGTCAAGGAAAGAAAACCAAGTTTTAGCAGTAGAAAGTCAAAATCATCTCATAATCCAATTTTTGCATTCAAAGTTAGTTTTTGTTGTTGCATAATCATCATTTTAGGTACAATTGTTGTTAAGCTAGCTTAATTTAGTCTTACATTAACTTATTACATCATTTTTAGTCATTAGGATAAGATCAAAGCTCACCAAAGTCAACCATTCTCAAAATAATCAAAAAGTCAAAAAAATTTCGACTGCAGAAATAGTTTTTGATTTTTCCTTTCTTCGTTATAAGTCCGTTTGACCTGAAATTTGATTTGTAGATTATTTTATTGCTTATCCACATGCCAGTATTTTTATTTTTATTTTTAGATTTTTTTTACAAGGTTAAATCACCCATTTTTGGGCTGCAAAAACACGTTTTTAATTGCAGAAATAGTTTTTTATTTTTCATTTCTTCGTTATAAGTCTGTTAGATCTGAAATTTGGTTTGTAGTTTATTTAGTAGATTATTTAGTTACTGTTATTTTTATTTTTTTTTTAGATTTTTTTTGGTTGGCTTATGACGTGCCGTAATCGTTGGAAATCATTAAAACCGTGCATAAGGGGTGTTTGGATCAGGTTTTTATCACATGTTTTTGTTGTTGTTTTGCTGCTCAATTGACATGGGTAGATTGAATTAGGTGTGTTTGGGTTAGTGTAAGCATAAAATAAGTAGTAGTTGGTAAAAATAGTCAAATTAGCTTTCCATCTCACCTAATCTGTTATCTGTTATTGTGTAGGGGTAGTAATCTCACCATTTCAACTCATAATCAGATATTGTAGCCTAATATAGCTTACTTGTAGCTTAATATAACATAAACAATCAGTAAATTAGGATCTAAACTCAATTTAACTTTCCAAGGAAAGACAGATCAGCATAGCAAATCTTATCATTCAGAAGTGAAGGAGACATCCCTATACTTGTGATTAATTATTACAAGATTTCTCATAGGAATTAAAATGAATAGGGAAAAATCTAATAGTATAGGGAAACATAGATAAGCTCAGCAAAAGTAAGAGAATTACATAATGTGTCAAACACCTCATGGTCATACGAATTCTCAGAATGCTTGAAGAGGCATCTAAATGGCTAACAGATGAATCAGAGGTTAAAATTAAACGGGAATGAAGTTTATGTAATGTCAAACATTACTGCAGCATCCTTAACGCGTTCTAAACTTACTTAGTCACTAATCTCATGTTGTGGTTTCTATCTCTTCCTGTTATACCATTCGTGGTTTCTATCTCTTCCTGTTATACCATTCGAAAAAAATGAAAACCCCCCAAAAATTCCAGCCGATTCCTTATTTAACAAGACGACACGTTATCGTTTTAAAAGAGGTCAAAAAGAATTGAATAAGGTTTTACCAAGACCTGTATTCGATCCAGATTCAACACACACCACGCAAGGTTAACAGCCGATTTCATTATTTTATGCGATTCCCTTATGTCTTAAGTTTATTCGAGTTACACCAAGCAATGAGTTACTAATTCTGTTATACATATAGTCGAATACTTATAAGGTTTTATTCCAGTTTAGTCGAGCCATACAAAGGAATAAACAATGCACCCTCTACAAGATTTTATAGTCAAATAAAACATGCATACAGCCGATTATATAGATGCATTTATATAGATGAATTCTTGTTATTATATGCGACTTAGCAACATGATTTTATGTAAAGTTAATATGCTTTCATGCAAAGTTTAATATGGCCAATTTAACATGCACAACAACATGGTCAAAAGATCATAATCTCGACAGAAATAGAAACATGGAAGAGGTATCGAACAAGGCTCGAAGAGTTACCCTTGAAGCGTGTAACAGGAAAGAAACAAAGACACAAGTCGAGTACCAATCCGTACTCAATCTGAACAGCAGCAAGACCTTTGAACCACCAGAATAAACCCACGTTTGAACCTTCTTTTTCGAGCAACAATACCCACACACAATCACTCCGATAAACGAACGACAAAGAGCCTCTTTTGCATTCTTTGAACGAGCAGACTTGGAAGGAAAAAGAATGTGGCAGCCGAATCCTTTTTTTCGTTTATAGGTTTTGAGGGTTTAGTTTGAGAGTTTTGTGTTTGTAAAATATATGTCGTGTGTGAGTAATACAAGGTGGGATTCGGCATATAACAACCGAATGAGAGAAAACGTGTGAGACTTGGAGCCAAAAAGGAAAGAACCAAAAATCAAGGGATTTGCTAGAAGGTTTACCAAAGATAACTATATCACAAATATAGACCATATTCAAAATTAAATTAATGTGTAACAATACATATAGTTCGGCAAGGAAAAAAAAGAAAACGTGACATATATTTTAAATGTGTACAATTGTGTTTAACATAAATCTTAATATTCTCATCACGTATATATGTTCAATTATTAACATATTAAGTACTTAGGTTATAATCGGGATGCAATGTCTTAAATATTTAAACGTAATTTATAAATTCGAGTTCAAGGGTATTTTAGGTATTTTACGCGTTTAGAAAATCTTGGGTTTTACAACTCTTCCCCCCTAAAAAGAAAATTTCGTCCGCGAAATTAAAATGAAGAGATCAAACGGAAACGTACCAATTCACGAAATGAAATGAAAGTGATTAACTTTCTCGGAATAGTTTCTCCAAGGAAATCTAACAAACGGAAAAGTTTCTCATCACTCGATCCGAACAAAATAGGATAGCGACAGGCTCTTCATAGAAAACAAATCCGATCCAACGAATATGAAATGGACATGAAACAGATGATAGTCGTAATCTCACAAAAAGATACATGAACATTAGATGAATTTGGAGTGAATACGGAAGTGATACTAGATGGTAGAAAACTTCGCGAGTCTAATCAGGCTCTAAACGAGCTAAGGAATTTGCTAAACAATCTGAGAAGCATAAATCGAATTATCAGACATAATCAGAGTTTCCTAAAGAGGTTGGTAACCTATTCGTACTAACGATTAAGCAAGCATATATCAGAGTATCGAGTCGTATTAGGATATATAATGGGATAGGTAGGATAACCGCACGGATAAGAATGAATCTGAGGACTAACGTATCACGAACCAAGTCTTCGTATATGCCAACACGTCTAACTCTTATATACAAGAACATCATTCGCAACACACAAATCCTGGTCTAAAGTTTCAAAGCTCCTCTTCCACAATGATAACTTTTCTATTAGTTATTATAATCAATTCCAAATATTCAATGAGCGGCTTTTTGACTTAATTCAACCGAAGGTGTTCTACATTTCCGTTCATACATTACCTAAAAGGACAAACTTTGTCACTTGCATGCCATCAATCTTAATGAGCAAACACAACCAGACCACACACTTGTCAACTTCCTGCTCAACACATCTTCCAAGTTTAAATAGTTATCCTGCTTATCCATGAGTCCGTAGATGAACGACATAACTATACTTGAGTCTGGTCCCTCAAGCCTTCTGTAGTTCTTCTATGGGATTGTGAGATAAAAGAGCAAATCTCTGACACGATCACAACAAGTGTGCCATGCAATTGAGAAATCTTATGTTGGAGGATTTTTTGCCAACTTGCTAAAAAAATTCACATCCTAAGAGGCAAAAGTAAGCTGACTAAATCAAACAATCTACCAAAACTCAAATTATGCTATCCTTCTTAATTGTGCGTGAAGATTTCGTACCAAGGTTCATGAAAATTCAAATCCTGCTTTAGATCCCTTATATATCTTAGTACAACCAAGAGGGATAGAAAAAGTAGAATTGTGCCTCAATCGTAACAATTTCTTTCCACTCCTAACACAGATCATAGTTTGCCATCTTGCTCCTAAGTTTTCTTAATATCGTGAAATTGGATTCCATCTTCATTGTGAGGTATTTCTTCAAGTCTTGAGAGTAAACTTCACTACCGCCAACTCCAAGTCACGCATTGAACAATTCTCCTCAAATGGTTCTAGTTGCATAAGCAATAACTTCCCCGTGTTGCATAAGGGCATAACCAAGTCTTCTTCTCGAAATGTCTCAAAATTGATACTCATCTAAAGGTATGGAAGCTAATTTCTATTTCAGCTTTTGTGAAACTCCGTTCTCATCCAAGCTAAGCTTCTCTTCCATACTCATAAATTCATCAATGGTAACGCAAGTCATGGACATCTTCCAACCAATGTCATGTTTCTTGAATATACAAATGATCCTCATATTTCCAACATATTAAGTGATTCTCATGTCTCTTCTTCGTCTCTGAATGTACTAAGATGTCATACTATGATAACTTTGTCTAAGTACTCGCAAAAGAAACAATTCTTCAAGCCCATAAAATAGTCAAAGCATCAGCTAATACTATTAGCATCATTAATAATCATAGAGGCCATTACGAAAACGAAAGGAAATTCTAAGAATACTTCAAGCCATAAATCCATCTAAAGGAAAAACCAGCGTACTTAAATTGATAAGATACATCGTCGATTCAAGGTAGGGAATAATGGTTTTTAACAGAAATACGGTTCAACTTTCAGAAGTAAATACAAGTCTCCTACTCTCATCCTTCTTCGTTGCGAATAAAACCGAAGCACTCCAAAGAGATACACTAAGACAAACAAACCATTTCATGGCTTTTGGTTGCCACTCCTCCAGTTCTCTCAAATTAGCTGGTGCTGTTCAAAATGGAGTTTCAAAATCAGGAAAAACATCGTTCTTATACCGATAGGGTTCTGTCTCATCAAACTTTTACTGTTCTCAAGCACTCCTCAAAGATATCCTATGATCCCCATAAGTTCAAGTTATATGATGTAATTATTATCACGTTGGCCAGGCGTCATAATACTTGCATCATATAAACATGCCTTTATTGAAATCATATTCTACCTTGAGTCGTGACTAAACATCTCCTTAGTACTAAGTCAAATCAAATTCATAATCGGTGAAAAATCTGGGTGGTTCATTCAGGGATTATATCAGAAAATCTCAGATCGCAAAATGACTCTCAAGGTGAGATTCATCCCACGGGAACAGGAATAGATGCTAGGAAAAATTTTACAACCGCGAAAATAACGTACGAGTTTCCAGGTTAGCAAGCATAACAAAAGTTTAACAATCGGAAATCATGATAGATGTAAATCAAAGTGGTTCAAAATGTCAAAGGAGAGACGTAGTATCACAATAGTTAGCATTTAGATGTTCAGTCAACCAATCCATACTGGAATAACATCGGATTTAACTTTCCAAGGAAAGACAGATCAGCATAGCAAATCTTATCATTCAGAAGTGAGGGAGACATCCCTATACTTGTGATTAATTATTACAAGATTTCTCATAGGAATTAAAATGAATAGGGAAAAATCTAATAGTATAGGGAAACATAGATAAGCTCAGCAAAAGTAAGAGAATTAGATAATGTGTCAAACACCTCATGGTCATAGGAATTCCCAGAATGCTTGAAGAGGCATCTAAATGGCTAACAGATGAATCAGAGGTTAAAATTAAACGGGAATGAAGTTTATGTAATGTCAAACATTACTGCAGCATCCTTAACGCGTTCTAAACTTACTTAGTCACTAATCTCATGTTGTGGTTTCTATCTCTTCCTGTTATACCATTCGTGGTTTCTATCTCTTCCTGTTATACCATTCGAAAAAAATGAAAACCCCACAAAAATTCCAGCCGATTCCTTATTTAACAAGACGACACGTTATCGTTTTAAAAGAGGTCAAAAAGAATTGAACAAGGTTTTACCAAGACCTGTATTCGATCCAGATTCAACACACACCACGCAAGGTTAACAGCCGATTTCATTATTTTATGCGATTCCCTTATGTCTTAAGTTTATTCGAGTTACACCAAGCAATGAGTTACTAATTCTGTTATACATATAGTCGAATACTTATAAGGTTTTATTCCAGTTTAGTCGAGCCATACAAAGGAATAAACAATGCACCCTCTACAAGATTTTATAGTCAAATAAAACATGCATACAGCCGATTATATAGATGCATTTATATAGATGAATTCTTGTTATTATATGCGACTTAGCAACATGATTTTATGTAAAGTTAATATGCTTTCATGCAAAGTTTAATATGGCCGATTTAACATGCACAACAACATGGTCAAAAGATCATAATCTTGACAGAAATAGAAACATGGAAGAGGTATCGAACAAGGCTCGAAGAGTTACCCTTGAAGCGTGTAACAGGAAAGAAACAAAGACACAAGTCGAGTACCAATCCGTACTCAATCTGAACAGCAGCAAGACCTTTGAACCACCAGAATAAACCCACGTTTGAACCTTCTTTTTCGAGCAGCAATACCCACACACAATCACTCCGATAAACGAACGACAAAGAGCCTCTTTTGCTTGCTTTGAACGAGCAGACTTGGAAGGAAAAAGAATGTGGCAGCCGAATCCTTTTTTTTGTTTATAGGTTTTGAGGGTTTAGTTTGAGAGTTTTGTGTTTGTAAAATATATGTCGTGTGTGAGTAATACAAGGTGGGATTCGGCATATAACAACCGAATGAGAGAAAACGTGTGAGACTTGGAGCCAAAAAGGAAAGAACCAAAAATCAAGGGATTTGCTAGAAGGTTTACCAAAGATAACTATATCACAATTATAGACCATATTCAAAATTAAATTAATGTGTAACAATACATATAGTTCGGCAAGGAAAAAAAAGAAAACGTGCCATATATTTTAAATGTGTACAATTGTGTTTAACATAAATCTTAATATTCTCATCACGTATATATGTTCAATTATTAACGTATTAAGTACTTAGGTTATAATTGGGATGCAATGTCTTAAATATTTAAACGTATTTTATAAATTCGAGTTCAAGGGTATTTTAGGTATTTTACGCGTTTAGAAAATCTTGGGTTTTACAACTCTTCCCCCCTAAAAAGAAAATTTCGTCCGCGAAATTAAAATGAAGAGATCAAACGGAAACGTACCAATTCACGAAATGAAATGAAAGTGATTAACTTTCTCGGAATAGTTTCTCCAAGGAAATCTAACAAACGGAAAAGTTTCTCATCACTCGATCCGAACAAAATAGGATAGCGACAGGCTCTTCATAGAAAACAAATCCGATCCAACGAATACGAAATGGACATGAAACAGATGATAGTCGTAATCTCACAAAAAGATACATGAACATTAGATGAATTTGGAGTGAATACGGAAGTGATACTAGATGGTAGAAAACTTCGCGAGTCTAATCAGGCTATAAACGAGCTAAGGAATTTGCTAAACAATCTGAGAAGCATAAATCGAATTATCAGACATAATCAGAGTTTCCTAAAGAGGTTGGTAACCTATTCGTACTAACGATTAAGCAAGCATATATCAGAGTATCGAGTCGTATTAGGATATATAATGGGATAGGTAGGATAACCGCACAGATAAGAATGAATCTAAGGACTAACGTATCATGAACCAAGTCTTCGTATATGCCAACACGTCTAACTCTTATATACAAGAACATCATTCGCAACACACAAATCCTGGTCTAAAGTTTCAAAGCTCCTCTTCCACAATGATAACTTTTCTATTAGTTATTATAATCAATTCCAAATATTCAATGAGCGGCTTTTTGACTTAATTCAACTGAAGGTGTTCTACATTTCCGTTCATACACTACCTGAAAGGACAAACTTTGTCACTTGCATGCCATCAATCTTAATGAGCAAACACAACCAGACCACACACTTGTCAACTTCCTGCTCAACACATCTTCCAAGTTTAAATAGTTATCCTGCTTATCCATGAGTCCGTAGATGAACGACATAACTATACTTGAGTCTGGTCCCTCAAGCCTTCTGTAGTTCTTCTATGGGATTGTGAGATAAAAGAGCAAATCTCTGACACGATCACAACAGGTGTGCCATGCAATTGAGAAATCTTATGTTGGAGGATTTTTTGCCAACTTGCTAAAAAAATTCACATCCTATGAGGCAAAAGTAAACTGACTAAATCAAACAATCTACCAAAACTCAAATTATGCTATCCTTCTTAATTGTGGGTGAAGATTTCATACAAAGGTTCATGAAAATTCAAATCCTGCTTTAGATCCCTTACATATCTTAGTACAACCAAGAGGGATAGAAAAAGTAGAATTGTGCCTCAATCGTAACAATTTCTTTCCACTCCTAACACAGATCATAGTTTGCCATCTTGCTCCTAAGTTTTCTTAATATCGTGAAATTGGATTCCATCTTCATTGTGAGGTATTTCTTCAAGTCTTGAGAGTAAACTTCACTACCGCCAACTCCAAGTCACGCATTGAACAATTCTCCTCAAATGGTTCTAGTTGCATAAGCAATAACTTCCCCGTGTTGCATAAGGGCATAACCAAGTCTTCTTCTCGAAATGTCTCAAAATTGATACTCATCTAAAGGTATGGAAGCTAATTTCTATTTCAGCTTTTGTGAAACTCCGTTCTCATCCAAGCTAAGCTTCTCTTCCATACTCATAAATTCATCAATGGTAACGCAAGTCATGGACATCTTCCAACCAATGTCATGTTTCTTGAATATACAAATGATCCTCATATTTCCAACATATTACAAAAGTGATTCTCATGTCTCTTCTTCGTCTCTGAATGTACTAAGATGTCATACTATGATAACTTTGTCTAAGTACTCGCAAAAGAAACAATTCTTCAAGTCCATAAAATAGTCAAAGCATCAGCTAATACTATTAGCATCATTAATAATCATAGAGGCCATTACGAAAACGAAAGGAAATTCTAAGAATACTTCAAGCCATAAATCCATCAAAAGGAAAAATCAACGTACTTAAATTGATAAGATACATCGTCGATTCAAGGTAGGGAATAATGGTTTTTAACAGAAACACGGTTCAACTTTCAGAAGTAAATACAAGTCTCCTACTCTCATCCTTCTTCGTTGCGAATAAAACCGAAGCACTCCAAAGAGATACACTAAGACAAACAAACCATTTCATGGCTTTTGGTTGCCACTCCTCCAGTTCTCTCAAATTAGCTGGTGCTGTTCAAAATGGAGTTTCAAAATCAGGAAAAACATCGTTCTTATACCGATAGGGTTCTGTCTCATCAAACTTTTACTGTTCTCAAGCACTCCTCAAAGATATCCTATGATCCCCATAAGTTCAAGTTATATGATGTAATTATTATCACGTTGGCCAGGCGTCATAATACTTGCATCATATAAACATGCCTTTATTGAAATCATATTCTACCTTGAGTCGTAACTAAACATCTCCTTAGTACTAAGTCAAATCAAATTCATAATCGGTGAAAAATCTGGGTGGTTCATTCAGGGATTATGTCAGAAAATCTCAGATCGCAAAATGACTCTCAAGGTGAGATTCATCCCACGGGAACAGGAATAGAAGCTAGGAAAAATTTTACAACCGCGAAAATAACGTACGAATTTCCAGGTTAGCAAGGATAACAAAAGTTTAACAATCGGAAATCATGATAGATGTAAATCAGAGTGGTTCAAAATGTCAAAGGAGAGACGTAGTATCACAATAGTTAGCATTTAGATGTTCAGTCAACCAATCCATACTGGAATAACATCGGATTTAACTTTCCAAGGAAAGACAGATCAGCATAGCAAATCTTATCATTCAGAAGTGAGGGAGACATCCCTATACTCGTGATTAATTATTACAAGATTTCTCATAGGAATTAAAATGAATAGGGAAAAATCTAATAGTATAGGGAAACATAGATAAGCTCAGCAAAAGTAAGAGAATTACATAATGTGTCAAACACCTCATGGTCATACGAATTCTCAGAATGCTTGAAGAGGCATCTAAATGGCTAACAGATGAATCAGAGGTTAAAATTAAACGGGAATGAAGTTTATGTAATGTCAAACATTACTGCAGCATCCTTAACGCGTTCTAAACTTACTTAGTCACTAATCTCATGTTGTGGTTTCTATCTCTTCCTGTTATACCATTCGTGGTTTCTATCTCTTCCTGTTATACCATTCGAAAAAAATGAAAACCCCACAAAAATTCCAGCCGATTCCTTATTTAACAAGACGACACGTTATCGTTTTAAAAGAGGTCAAAAAGAATTGAACAAGGTTTTACCAAGACCTGTATTCGATCCAGATTCAACACACACCACGCAAGGTTAACAGCCGATTTCATTATTTTATGCGATTCCCTTATGTCTTAAGTTTATTCGAGTTACACCAAGCAATGAGTTACTAATTCTGTTATACATATAGTCGAATACTTATAAGGTTTTATTCCAGTTTAGTCGAGCCATACAAAGGAATAAACAATGCACCCTCTACAAGATTTTATAGTCAAATAAAACATGCATACAGCCGATTATATAGATGCATTTATATAGATGAATTCTTGTTATTATATGCGACTTAGCAACATGATTTTATGTAAAGTTAATATGCTTTCATGCAAAGTTTAATATGGCCGATTTAACATGCACAACAACATGGTCAAAAGATCATAATCTCGACAGAAATAGAAACATGGAAGAGGTATCGAACAAGGCTCGAAGAGTTACCCTTGAAGCGTGTAACAGGAAAGAAACAAAGACACAAGTCGAGTACCAATCCGTACTCAATCTGAACAGCAGCAAGACCTTTGAACCACCAGAATAAACCCACGTTTGAACCTTCTTTTTCGAGCAGCAATACCCACACACAATCACTCCGATAAACGAACGACAAAGAGCCTCTTTTGCTTGCTTTGAACGAGCAGACTTGGAAGGAAAAAGAATGTGGCAGCCGAATCCTTTTTTTGTTTATAGATTTTGAGGGTTTAGTTTGAGAGTTTTGTGTTTGTAAAATATATGTCGTGTGTGAGTAATACAAGGTGGGATTCGGCATATAACAGCCGAATGAGAGAAAACGTGTGAGACTTGGAGCCAAAAAGGAAAGAACCAAAAATCAAGGGATTTGCTAGAAGGTTTACCAAAGATAACTATATCACAAATTTAGACCATATTCAAAATTAAAGTAATGTGTAACAATACATATAGTTCGGCAAGGAAAAAAAAGAAAACGTGACATATATTTTAAATGTGTACAATTGTGTTTAACATAAATCTTAATATTCTCATCACGTATATATGTTCAATTATTAACGTATTAAGTACTTAGGTTATAATCGGGATGCAATGTCTTAAATATTTAAACGTATTTTATAAATTCGAGTTCAAGGGTATTTTAGGTATTTTACGTGTTTAGAAAATCTTGGGTTTTACATACATCCATTGTATATTTACCACCCTCTTTCATATTATCTTGTTATTTTCATATAAAAACAAAACTGTTCCCGAAAACATTTTTAAATCAAGTTTTCAACGAACACAAAAATCACAAAAACATTTTCTTTCTTATTTGTACAAGATGTTTATCCAAAAATCCAAAAATATTCACTTTTACCCTCTCACATCTTTGATTCTTCGTCCCTACCCCTCTGTAAACCTTTGATTCTTTCTATGTCGTATCCACACCATTGTGGTTGTCAATGGTATGGTGGTCCTCATAATGGCGGGAATTGTCCCGGTTGTAGCATGGTAGAGTCAGGAGATGGGTCTGTCTATAACCAAGCTCCCTATCCTTGCCATGATACATATGATTCATCCTACCAGCCACCACATCATGAGATACTGACATATATGTGTGAGTTTTGTGGTGGTCCTTACCAAGGATTTGAGTGTCAAGCCGGAAACACGTTTGTCTATGAACAGTTTTCTGGTGATGCTCAGAACTTTGGTTATGACCAATACCCATATGATTCTCCAGTCTAGACTCAACAGTTTTACTGTTGTGATTACTGTGGAGGTCCACACTTCAGCTCAGATTGTCAATCGGGGAATCCATATCCTTGTGACAATTTTGACACACCTTACTATGACCAACCTCCACAGTACCAAATGAATCAAGCACTTCTTCCAGAAATGCAAAATATGATGAAAATCATTGATGAGCTTAAGGGTTTAGTTAAAGACTTTGCCCAAAGACATACTCATCAAAAATCCATGGAAGAATTGCTAGCTGAAGAGCAGGCTGCTAAAATAAATTCCCAAGATGCCTATGAAACATCTGTTTGGGAATCAATTGCAAAAGAAAAAGCAGCCAAATCTAGCTCTCAGTTCCGTTTTATCCCTGATGACAGTGATGATGAAGATACCCTTGATATTCTTCAATTTTATAAAACTTCATCAAGTTCATCAGTTGATATCCCAACAGTTGAGATCCCATCTCAAACAACTGCTATCACACCCAAGGTTCCCACTCACTATTTGATCATGGGGGACGAGCATCTTGACACTGTTCCTGATAAGGAACCGGACGAATTCATAAAGTCTAGTGTTGAGAACCTTGTCCCAATCCCAAGAGAGTCACAGGGAACTCTTGAGCATATGTGTGATATTCCTTCCCCTCTTGAGTGTTCAAACGATCATTTTGAGACTTTCTCAGATTTTAATGATGATTGTACATCTCATGGAGACATTGAGTATATTGAGGCATCACTCCCTCAGTCTGATGTTGATCCTCTTCTTGAAGAGTTCGCTGATAAACTTACTCACATCAATCCACTTTCATTGGAAAGTGATGATGGTCTCCTCGACTTTGAAGCCGATCTGGGAGAAATTGAAAGTCTCCTATATCATGATCCGTCACTCACTTCTGGTCCCAACAGTCCAATAGAGAATGTTAATCTCCTTGTTCCCGAAACATTCAATACTACTCTCACCAATCCTCTATTTGAATTCGAATCTAAATTCACTTTGATTTCTGATAATCCACTCTTTGATATTCAGAATGAGGATTGTGATGAGTCTATTCCAGAACATATCATGAGGAGTTCTCCGGTGAACTCACTCATCATGTCACGACTCATCCGAAGTTTGATTGCCCGGGGGGAGATGCACTCAATCATGAGAATTTGCAAATTCCCACCCACCCTCCCGGGATATTTACGAGCTTAACCTTTGAAATCCAAATTCAGGCTAATGAGCCTCCTCTCGAGGAAGAAGATCAAATCATGATTTTCATCATGGTTAAGGTGACTTATTCTCTTCTTCACTCCTTCGGGAATGAAGATACAATCTTTGATCCCGGCATTTTCATGTATCATTATCTTGAGCCAGATACTTATCTCATCGGTGTGGAACTTTCACGTGCTTCAAATGTTTGTCCAAACATCTTGAATGAAAGTCCGATGGAGATTGTTTCTTCCACATCATGCTTCCCTAAGGACAAATGAATTCGGAGTCGAGTCAAGCTAGCGACTCGGTAAACAAAAACAGTAGCATGCTTATAGGGTTTTCACCCTAAGTGTGGGGGAGTTTCCCATGCTATGGTTACAATGAAGTGAAAAACAAAATGGTGTTTTCTACGCTTAGCTTGTAATGTTGCCCTTTTACGTTCAAAATGTCGGCATAATAGCCGGGACTTTGAATATTGAGGACAATATTCATTCTAAGTGTGTGTGTGGGGCGGGGGGGGGGGGGGGGGGTATTTGCTATTCTAGCAAATTTTATCACATTTTACTATCTAATACCCCCGTTTTTGGCCAAAATTTCAAAAATTTTAAAAATTTTTCACTGGTGCTTCAAAATTTTTGTGGTTATCAATCCGCCTTGTCTAAGCGACAAAAGGGATTGGCTACTCCAGGAGCAAACGGCTCTTGGTAAAGACATCTCAAACCCGTTGATTGCTTGCAATTTGCCCAAAATTGTATGGTACCTCAACTCGCCATATCCCATAAAGCGAATGAGTTGGCTAGCCTGCAAGATTATGGCTTGTGGTAAAGGCAGTGGAAAATCCATAATTGGTAATCAGATCACCAAGATGTTGACTAGGTCCATCAAGAGTTGGCTAGTCCAGAAGCAAACGGCTTTTGGTAAAGACGAATCAAATCCGTTGACAGCTGGTGGTTTGCTCAAAATCACACGGTTATCAGATGTACCACAGTTCTCACACCTGGCTACTCCAGAAGTGATGGCTTTTGGTAAAGAGTTTTTCAAATCCATCAAGTTTTCAAAACAGTTTATTGCTAGGGACTAGCAATATTTTATTGTGGGGGACTGATGAGTGCTCAAACACTCATCATTTTTGGTCAAATCTGAACTGCAAAACATACAAAAACACTCAGAAATGCATCAAAATACTGAAAATATTTCAAAATTGTGTTTTATATGTTTTAGATGCAAAATGAGCAAAAACAAATGAAAAATGTACAAAGTTTGCAAAATTGGCAGTTTCAGTCCCCCAACTTTTAAAAATTGACAAAAATAGTCCCTGAGCACATATTTTAAAAGAAAAGTCACCAAATGTCCTTTTGAAATCATAAGTTGTCATATTTAGTCCTTTGGTGAAAATTTCAAAAGTTTTGAGAATTTACAAGTTTAGTCCCTGGAGTTTCAGATTTTGGCAGATTTAGTCCCTGGTGGGAATTTTTGGATAAAAAAATCATTTTTGGGTCCTTGGGAAATTACAAGTTGGCAAATATGGTCCTTGGGTAAAAGGTTTAGTGAAATTACATGAATGGTCCCTAAACTTTCAATTTTGGCATAAAAGGTCCTTGGGATTTCAAATTTTGGAAAAATTAACATTTATGATCCTTTGGTTATTGGTACTTGGCATGTTTCACCCTTGGGGTAACTTTGGAAAAATGACAAAATCAGTCCACAAGTTTCAATAATTACAATTTAGGTCCTTGTCATTTATTCCTAATAACTAAACTAATAAACCTTTTAACAAGTCCAACACCAAATCCACCCACTACCCAATCCAATTCCCTGATCCATTACTCCCTGGCCCATCATCACCAAGCCCACCAAGCTTAAAACTAATACTCCACCCCGTTTTATTTCCCATGGTCAAACATCAAAGTCAAACTCCACCTCCCCTCCCTTGGCCTGCTTCATGCCTGCCACACTCCACCTCCCCATCACCTCTGCTACCTTACCCACTCCTTATTCCCCCCAACTCTCTACAACATCCAAGATACATTTAATGCATTCTCCCCTGCTCTAAGTAAACAAAACAGACAAAATGACATTTTGGCGCCAAAACACTACGTACGGCTAGGATTTAAACAAAGCATCCAATGGTCACAAATTCAAGTGGGAAAGAAGGAGGAAGTACCCAGGGCTTATATAAGTGGAGAAAATCCAAGAAAGAGGGGGGTATTAGTTAGCAGTAAAAAAATAGAAGTAGCTAATTAGAGTAGAATTAGTTTTTGAATTAATATAGATTGTGGTGTTTTAGTGTAATAGTTATAACTTTTAGTTTAATTCAGTGTAATCGAGTTATTTTTAAATATAATCTCAGTTTGTTTAATATTCCATTGTTCTTAATTTCCATTCCAAGTAAACTTTAATCTTTTATTATTTTAGCTTAAGCTTGTAGAAGCTTGTTTGGTTGTTTTATTTACTTCATATCAGTTACTCTAGGGATTTAATCCTTTCAAATTACTTTATTAGTCATAAAAACAAAAATCCAAAAATAATCTAAAAATCTTTGAAAACAAAAAAAATAAATAAAAAAAATAAATAAATAAATAAATAAATCAAGCTAAGGGTATTGAAGCTTTTATAAGCTAAAACACCCTCTGGATAAGCTCATTAAGCTTTCTAATAGCTTATGTGAGTCTATCTCATCAGCCTAGTGCCATTCCCATTTGCATCCTGTCATCAAGTAAGTCTCACTTTTAATCTCTGCATCTTTCCTTAGTTTAGCTTACCTACTGTAGTATATAGCTTATTTGTGTTTGGTATTTCTTATTTAAGCCATTAGAATACTCTTGCTTAAAATTTAGGTATTGTAGCTTAAGATTGAAATTACACTGCCATAAGTAGTGTAATCTGCATAATAGTAGAATTGATGTTCTTAGTTGTTATTACTTGTTCTAGTAGCCTTAATATGGTTTAAATAAGCTGAGTTGATCATAAAACTGATAGGTTCTAGCATATTAAGCAAAAACATAGTGAAACAGTCCCCAATAGGGGTGTTTGGCATTACACTGCATTAGGTAGTGTTGTTGTTATTTTGAGTTTAAAACAGTCCTAACAAGTCATATTTGGGGAACATAGGACTGTCAAGGAAAGAAAACCAAGTTTTAGCACTAGAAAGTCAAAATCATCTCATAATCCAATTTTTGCATTCACAATTAGTTTTTGTTGTTGCATAATCATCATTTTAGGTACAATTGTTGTTAAGCTAGCTTAATTTAGTCTTACATTAACTTATTACATCATTTTTAGTCATTAGGATCAGATCAAAGCTCACCAAAGTCAACCATTCTCAAAATAATCAAAAAGTCAAAAAGTTTTCGACTGCAGAAATAGTTTTTGATTTTTCATTTCTTCGTTATAAATCCGTTTGACCTGAAATTTGATTTGTAGCTTATTTTATTGCTTATCCACTTGCTAGTATTTTTATTTTAATTTTTAGATTTTTTTACAAGGGTAAATCACCCATTTTTGGGCTGCAAAAACACGTTTTTAACTGCAGAAATAGTTTTTTATTTTTCATTTCTTCGTTATAAGTTAGTTAGATCTGAAATTTGGTTTGTAGTTTATTTAGTAGATTATCTAGTTACTGTTATTTTTTGTTTATTTTTAGATTTTTTTTGTTTGGCTTATGACGTGCCGTAATCGTTGGAAATCATTAAAACCGTGCATAAGGGGTGTTTGGATCAGGTTTATATCACATGTTTTTGGTGTTGTTTTGCTGCTCAATTGACATGGGTAGATTGCATTAGGTGTGTTAGGGTTAGTGTAAGCATAAAATAAGTAGTAGTTGGTAAAAATAGTCAAATTAGCTTTCCATCTCACCTAATTTGTTATCTGTTATTGTGTAGGGGTAGTAATCTCACCATTTCAACTCATAATCAGATATTGTAGCATAATATAGCTTACTTGTAGCTTAATATAACATAAAAAATCAGTAAATTAGGATCTAAACTCAATTTAGTCAACTTTTCATGCTTTCTTCAAAAGTCAAAATTGCATGTTACCCGGTTTTCCAAAAATTCCAAGAATATTTGTGATTTTTGTGTTAGGATCTAGGCTGTGAAACTTTTAGAAGTTATAGCCCCCACCTCATCTTTGATATTCCATCTTCATTACATTTTTGTGATTTTTTCTGTGGGCTCCACAACCCCCCAAACAGGGCTGCAGGCCCCTACTGCACTAGCAAACCACCCCACTGCCACCACTTTGGTGGTGGTTTCTGGCCACTACAGTGGTCCCCAATGCCCCCTCCTTGATCCTTTCAACCCCTCCTACCCCTCTCTCCATTCCAACCATAGGTTTGACCTTAAGACCCCTGGGACCCACCTGAATCAACCCCTCGACCTTGTCCCATTTTCTAAGTTGAACTAAGAATCCAAGTGCTTAATTCTTGCTTATTAGCTTATTCTGTTAGTTTCTTTGCTTGATTTTTGCTTAATCATGTCCCAACAACTCATTTGAACCAGAATCACCCATAGTGGGTCCCACTTAAGCTCATTTGAGCTTATTTGCTTATTTGGTCAACAAAAGTCAACTGTGGTGCTAATAAGCATCCACAGTGCTTAATTTTGATTTTCAAAAAAGTTGTTTTTACAAAAGTTAGTTGTTTTTAGTATTAAATTAGTTTTGTAAAAGAAAAATCCAGAATAAACAATTTAATTTTAAGTGATAGTTTCTATTTAATATAATTTAAATTTTATTTTTCATTTTTAGATTTTTATTAAGTACTTAGCTTTTTTATATTTTTCTTAAATTCCTTTTATATTAAAGTAATTTTAGTAATTTTCTCAGATTTTTATTTTGTCATTTAGTATTTATTAGAATTAATATTAGTTTTATTAACAATTAATTAATAATTAAGTTTTAAATAGCATAATTAGTTTTTATTAAGTAAGACCTAGTTTTTATATTTTCCTAGCTTTTATATGTTATAAAACATTTTTAGGAATTTTTCTAGAATTTTTACTGTTCATTTGCTATTTTTTATAATTTAAATAGTTTAATAAGGTAATTAATGTTTAATTAGTAATTAATTAATAGAAAAACCATAAAAAGACAAAAATTGTTGGGATCATACTTTTGTATTTTAGTCAAGTCTCGGTCATTACCTTTTGTAATAGGTTGCTTAGTTATTTATTTTACTATGTTTATGTTACAAGGCTTAAGTATGTAAGTCCAATGGGCTTGAAAGCCCACGTCCAAAAGGAAGGAGGGAGGAAGGGAGTGTTGCCCTACTCCTCCCCTTATAAATACCAAGCTCATGTACACTTTATTATTGTTGGTTATTTGAATATCTTAGTGAAACTCTTGTTCTTACAATCTTCATAATCTTATAATCAACCATCTCTCATTCTCATCTTATTTCTCATACTTGTGTTTACAAAATGGTGACCTAACAAGTGGTATCATTCGCCTACTAGAGATTGAAGTGTGTTTCTTGGAATTTACTTGGGGTTAGGGTGTATTTCATCTATTTTTTGCATTTTTCTTTGTTTCTTTCACTCAAATCTTGAAGCTTGGACAAGTTTCAAGGTTGATATAGTGATTTGAAGCTTAGTTTTTGCATAAAGTTTTGATTTTTAAAGCTTTTATCACATGTTCTTATAGTTTCTTAAGGTTTTATAGCTTCTTTGATATTGGAAAACTAGTTTTTGGTAGCAAAATCTTTCATTTTTTTAGTGTTTTCTAAGTATTGGTGAAGTTACTTGATCATTAGAACCTTAAAACTAGGCCTTTTCCTTCAAAATTTTTGATATTTCTGATGAACAGTACATCTTACGCGTAAGTTGGTCGGGAATAGTACAATCTCCAGTTGTCTACAGTACTTTTTGGTCAGTTTACGCATAAAACTAAGGTCTAAACCCTTTTCTTACGCGTAACATTGGTCAAAACCCTGTTCCTACGCGTAACTTTGCCTTCTACGCCTTAATCCTACGCGTAAGTCTATTTCCTACGCCAAAGTTCCTACGCTGAAGTTAAATCCTACGCAGAAGTTGCCTTTTCTACGCAGAAGTTCAGTCTTACGCATAAGAGTTAATCTTACGCGTAAGTTGCCAGAATCTACGCTTAAGTTTCATCAAAGGTCTTCTCCTTGTGTTACGGTGACTCAGTACTTCCCTAGCTTGGATAAGTTAGTGGAATACTTCGACTTCGGATATCTTTCAAGCTTGGATAAGTTTGGAAGATTTGTTTGGTTGTTTAACCTTACGCATAAGTCTAAACTTACGCATAAGCCAAAGCTTACGCGTAAAGAGGAAACTTACGCATAAACTCATTGTTTACGCAAATAAGATAATAAGCAAATTCAATAAATTAAAAACTACACTTGTTTAGATTAGTTTTCTACTTAATGACACACATGATTGTGATAACTTTTGATAACATGTTGGTTGAGATAATTAGATGGTGATCTAATCTATTGTTTCTACAAGTTAAACTTCGGCCAAGAGTTTAGTTCATAAAAACAAGCTTTAGGTGTAAACCAATCAATTCAAGATCTATCCAAGGTTCATAAGGTATGGTGGATATCTTAAACACAAGACAAACTTTTATTACCAATCAAATACTCTTAGGAAATGGTCAATACAAAAGGGATCCTCTTCATAGACAAAAAGGTCACAATCGTTTATAAACATTTAAACTTTCGTCCTACTAAAGGTTTACAAACAATCCGATTTGATGTTATAAAATAATTCTTATTACAATCATACTTC
Organism: Artemisia argyi; assembly: GCA_030686995.1. Classification (NCBI taxonomy): domain Eukaryota; kingdom Viridiplantae; phylum Streptophyta; class Magnoliopsida; order Asterales; family Asteraceae; genus Artemisia; species Artemisia argyi. The sequence goes on from CM060701.1 coordinate 196,950,124, forward strand.
TTGTTTCTTTGTTTAGTCAAGAATAATTATGGTGAAAAACAATCATTTATAGACAAATGATTATAACTAGTTGAGTAATAACAAATCTTTCGACCTTTGAAACTATTATCAATTAGTTAACCTTGTCTAAACAAATGTCACTATCAAACTTAAGGTACAATTGGTTCTTAGGATTGACTTGAAATTGAATTAAAACATGTTATCACAATCATCACTATCACTAAGTATAAAACATCATCAAAACAAGTGTAAAAAGATTACTAGCCACTCATGGCAAACATGCAAATAAACTCAGAATATTTAACATAAGAATCCATGGTTATAAATCTTACAATGCTTTGAAATTGATAACTAATGACAAGGTATTGATAACCTAAGAGTTGGTGATGATTTCTTGAGATTTTCGGACTCCAAATGTTCCTTCCTTGGTCCTCCAAAGTTCCTGGTTCTTTCTGCACGAATTTTCCTCCTTAGAGAGCTAGAAGATGATAATAATTGTGTGTAGTAATGAGAGTAAATGGTATCTTCAATTGTCTGTTGAATGGTGTTGAGTTATGCACTTTTGAGGTCCCTTATAGGCTTGTCCAACACTCATGGTAATAAATAGGAACTTAAATGCTTGAACTTGGACAATAAGACACTAAAAAGGGCCTAGAACCATGGGACAAAATACCAAGATTCGTGCACAAAAGTTGGCAAAAACATGCAGGATTGGCCATCCGATCGGTTACGGGTTGGTACCGATCGGATGGAGAGAAGTCTTTATGGCAATCCGATCGGTTTCAACCCAACCGATCGGATGGTAATTTCTGACAACTTTGGACTTTGACTTTAACTTGTGTAGTTCTTTATGTACTATCCAAACTTCATTAACTTCTGAACTTGGAACTTTGGGATGACAAATCTTAGGTTCTCATATGAATTACTTCATAGATTGGACTTTTGAGCTTGGGAATCTTCGTGTAATCGCGTATACTTCATTTCCTTCACTTTTTCTCCATTTTTCCTGCATTTGGCTACATATACTACAAAAACATACTTTGATACGATTTAGTGGCAAAAGCATATAAAATCAACCAAATAACATACACAAAAACACTAATAACGCTTATAAAAACATGTTAACTTTGAGCGTTATCACCACACGTTTCCGCCTTGGCGAGGTGTGACATGTACATTCCCTATGATGTATTATTTTGGATGGTAGGGTAAGAGTGTATGCAAAAAAAAAAGGAAAAAAAAGGAAAAAAAATCGAAAAATAAAGAAAAAGAAAAAAAAAATAGAAAAAAAGAAAAGAGAAAAAAATACGGACTGCCATCCCGTTTCATTCTATGCTTGTTTTATGTTTTTGTTATTTTTCATTTATTAGCTTAAGTCGAGTCTAGTCTTGGCTTAGCAACGCCATATTGTACATGTAATTAACCAAGATGATTAACTCGCCACCAGTAAATATTGCCTTTATCCAACAAAACGTGTATTCCATATCCCTACACCAAACGTTATAATCCCTTTGAAAGATCTCTTTGATAGTTTATCCTAGGTGCTTACGCCAAGTGGTGGAGGTTTGATCCTTTCCCAAGCCTATGGTAATCTATTTTGCTATGACAGGTAGTGAGAGATTCTTCCCATTTCCATATTGTGATATATACTTTATTACACCCGAGAGATGTGAGTATCTAAACACTATTTGTGAGGTGCTAGTGTATGACCTCCGTGCTTGTCTTTAGTCTTTAGTGGAACGATTATTTGTTTAGTTTACTTTTATATTAGTGTTAAATGACCCCTAACTTGTATTTTGATTGGAATAAAAGCGCATTTGCTTGAGGACAAGCAAATCTCAAATGTAAGGGTATATGATGAGGTGAAAAATGAACTGTTTTTAAGGGGTCATTTAAGCCCGAATTCGAATTTATTTGATCAAATATTGCCCTAAATCGTTCCTTTTATCATTTTAGGTACTTTTGGAGTGAAATCTGGAAAAGGAAGCATTTTGGACGTTTTTGGAGCATAAAAGTCAAGAAAACGGCAAAGTCTTAATTTTCCTTACTGGGAACAGTACATGACGACGTCACTTGCTCCTTAATGACGGCGTCAAGAGTAATACAAGAGGTAGAAGTGGATGATACACGTGACGGTCCAGAGTGTTTTGTGCATTGGTGATGACGGCGTCACCCAAGGCCGTCATGGTCCAAATATTAGTGACGGCCCAGAACAATTCTACACATGACGGCGTCAAAAGTGGATCTAGGCAATCCGATTTCATTATGCGCGGCGAGTTGATGGCGTCATAGATTTATTCTTGACGTCGTCACCCTGTAAAATCTATATATAGTTTTCCAAATTTCATTTATTAGGGTGTAACTTTTAGGGTGCAACTTTGGAGAAAAACCCTAGTCCGATTTTCACAGCTTTTTCAAGGGTTTTTACCCTTTGAAACCTTTCATGTCAATTTGAGATAAGTACTCTTTCAATTCAATCAATATGTCTATGTGTTGCTTGAATATATCTTACAGTTGTCTTCAATTTAACATGCTAGGCTAGATTTCATTTGTGTTTGTTTAGATGTAGTGAAACCTAGATGTTAATTATGGGTTGATTGTTTGTTTATAGTTGTTACGGATGATTGTATTCGATGTTAGGCTTAAGAAAACTGGCAGACTTCCATTGGTAACATGCTTGAACGTCTTAAGAAACATGATCAGAGGTGTACTATGATTTTTGGTTGTATTTAATGCGTAGGAGAATTCTAATAATCCCATGTTAGGAGCTTCTAATGGCTCGACATAGGAGTGAAGTAGGATCCTATAGAGTTAGGGAATATTGTACACGGCCCTATGACTAGTATTAAGGAATATGACCCGTTATCCATGCAATTGTAACAAACTATCAACCTGTAAAAGATATCTAGGGAGTAATGAAACTTAAGTAAACACAACTTTCCCCATTATTGTTACACCACATTAGTATAATTATTCATTTCATTTTTGTTATTTAATTTCGATTGCACTAGTAGTTATTTTGGTTAGTTGGCTAGCAACTAATTCCACCAACTCTTCCAAAAACCGAGATTTTACTTGCTTTAATAAAATATAAAAACACAAAAAGAATCATCCCTCACCTTTAGACTTAGTTTAGGAGACTTTCTAATCCTAGCGACACTATTCCTGAGTTGAACGATCAATCCCCCGGTACTTGTCACTATACTATACTACAACGATCAGGTACACTGCCTGGTGGGGGTTGTAAGCTTCTCGAGATCCCTCTAGAGGTAAATCCTAGTGCGATTCCCACGTATCAACATGTCTAGGACATAGACATCATCCCTTCTGGGGGCAATCAACACTACTTCCTTATTGGCATTAAAGATGATCCCTCTCTTGTCATTAAACTGAACTATGTATTTAGCATCACATAGGGGTGGCAATTCTCAACATGACACGATAAACGACATGAACTCGACAGGAAGTTAAACAGGTTTGGGTTGAGGATAAACAGGTTTGGGTAAAAAAACAGGTCAACCCGTCTAACCCGTTTAATAAACTGGTCGTGTTTGGGTTGAGCAAGTGTTAAACAGGTTAACACGTGAACCTGTTTAAGTATATAAGTCTCTAAAAATAAAATATATAACATGGTTTTAATGTTGGATATGGATTAAATGTATTTTTTTATGTTCTTATGATAATAACTCAGATTTTATTGAAATTGACGCTTATAACTTATAACTCAAATATCATTGAAATTGTAGTATAGTTATTCGTATGTTATTTTTATCAAAATTTAGATCCTTATATCATTTTTGCATTTAAGCTAGTTAAATAAACAAACCACCAATCTTATTCACTACTTGACCTATTTACTTAAACAGGTTAAACGGGTCACAAATGGGTTACACGTGTTATGCAGGTCTAGGTTAGGGTTGAGCTTCTTGACACGATTAATAAATGGGTTGTGTTTGGGTTGAGGTTATTTCAACCCGCCAACCCGCGAACCCAAATATGTCAACACAAACACGACTCGATTGCCACCCCTAGCATCACATAGTTGGGAAACACTTATCAAGTTATACTTGAGACCATTAACATAAGTTATTCTTGTAAAAACTATACCATTGCAGTATACTGAACCATAACCTTCAGTGGGAGCTGATGAGTTATCACCAAATACTACTTTGGGTCCTGGTTCTTCCACATATTTGTGCAGATAACTTTTCACACTAGTCATACTCCTAGAGCATCCACTATCGAGGTGCCAGGTAGGATCCCTGATGTATTTCTGCACAAACAGTAAACTGGGTTAGTTTTCTTGTTGACCCACTTTCTAGTAGGCTTAGTCCTCAGGGACTTTTTGAATATAGCTAATGAATCATGGTCTGAAGTTGTGTGTACTGAGCTTCCACATATTTTACATTTTGTGGAGGTTGATGCCTCAGTTGACTGAGCAGTGTTGGTGGGGGTTTTCCTTATGGACTGAATGATCTTGTCATGTCCCTTGGTTTCATGGGAGGGATCTCCACAGATGTCACAACAATTTTTCATCATACAATCATCAGGAAGATGATCATTGAAACCACAGTGAGGACATGGCAAGAAAGGCTTAGCCTTCAGTCTCCGTTTGGGAGGTGTGGCATACTGATAGCCTTGGGTATTGTATAGACCTTGTGCTTTTAAAGAAGCAGTGTGAGAGATGTGATCACAAGTTCGGTGGTCCTCTTGTTTGCATATTATGTAGAACAAGACTCGGTAGCATTTATCAGTGCTGTGATTAGGATAATTGCACAGCTTACATCTCCCTGAAGGTCTGGGTGTGGTTTTTGGTTTAGAAGAACTTGAGGATACTGAAGGGTTTTTGAGTTTTGAGTCAGATGGTTTTTCAGTGGACTCAATTTTCTCATTCAGCATCCTGACAAGTTCAGCAAGCTGATCAAATTTTAAATCAGTGCTTTCATTTCACTTCAGTAGGTACTGAAGGTGTGTGGTGTTCAGTGGGTGCAGGAGTAGGTCTCTTCAGAATAGTCTTTCCTAACCCTGATTTCTCCTAGGGAGAATGGGGTTGATAGACTGATGGTGTAAGGTTAGAATTGGGTTCAGCTCCCTGAAGTTGTTTCAGTGGAGGGAGTGGTGAATCAGACTTAGACTCAGTGATGGACTCAGTAGGACTAAGTTCATCAATGACTCCTAGCAGCTCCTTGATAGCCTGACTTTCAGGCTCCAGGATTCTTCCAGTGTTAAAATTTGGCAGCTTACTGTAAGGATTGTTTCTTTCAATCCAATCACTGGGTTTAGGAGCAAGTTCTTTGCTAGAGAGTATGTTGGCTGACAGAAAGGTTGTTGAATGGCTACTCTCTCCAGACTCTTCAGTGAGTTGATCTTCACCCATGGCAACCTTTTTGGTGCTGGGTATGAGACTCAGTGTTTCATAAAGTTTGGGGTTTTTCTGAGTCCATTTCCAAATAACAGCCTTTTCTTTCTTAAGTTCTTCCTGAAGAGCTTGATTTTGTTTAAAAAGTTCAGAATTTTGAATTTGAAGTGTAACACTTTCAAGCTTAGCTTGTTTTAAAGCAAGTAGTTCATCTCTACATTGATTTAATTCAAAACTCAGTTTGTTAAATTTTGAAAACAAATTAAGTCTTTGCTCTTCAACATACTTAAGATCAACATTAATATAATCTAAGTAAGATTTCCAATCAGCATCATCATCCATAGAAAGTAAAATGTTTACCTTTCTCATTGTGATGTTAACCCATTCTCCATCTCTTGCATGACTTTTTTCCCACAGCAAGCTTATTGTCATCTGATAGGGTCATCAGGGCACTGATATGAACTTCTTCATTATCATTAGAGGACACTTCAACTTCATCCCAGTCAAAGGTTTCAGCAACAAGCCCTTTGTTCTTAGCCTGAGAAGGCTTTGGAGCCTGAGGTAGCTGAGTGACTGTTGAGGATGATTCAAGAAGGGCAAGTTTGGCTTTAGCCTTCCTGTATTTGGCTTCAAAGTCAATTTGAGGGGTTTTTTTTTTTTCAAATCTTTCACTAGATTGAAGCAACTTAGGTTGAAACTTATTGGGTCCTGAAAAAGAGTTATTTCCTGAAAACTTGAAAGATGGTTCTGAGTTTGTTTTTGAAAAACAATCTTTTGCAAAATGGCCCTTTTTGCCACATTTAAAACACTCAGTGTTTTCATTTGCTTTAGAAGGAAATTTGTTTTTCTTAAAAAACCTTTTTGAGTTTGCAAGGAGTGCCCTTTCATGAAATTCAATTTGAAGATCATTTAGGTACTCCTCACTGGTTCTTTGGTCAACCTCATCATCAGACTCATCTTGGAAGTCCTGCACAACACCATTGGAATAGAAAGCAGTTGATATGGGTGAAATTGTCAAGGTCTTTTTGGTCTCCTGAGCTTTACCAGGGTATCTCCTGGTGATAAGATTGTCTTCATAGACAAACTTCCCATAAATAGCAGGGAGCTCAAGGTTCTGAATATGGTTAGCATTTCTCAAACCCTGAGAGAAGTTTAACCACTTCTCAGGGAGACTGTTGACAAAGCCAACATTGATTTCATGCTTTGAAAGAATAACACCATCATTGGTCAGCTTATTCAGGAGGGTCTTATACCGAGTATAAGTCTCAGAGAGACTTTCAGAATCTTTGGCCCTGAAGGTATTGTATTCAAGCTTCAGGTCCATGATTCTATTCTCTTTGGTATCAGAAGGCCCTTCATAGCTATGAACCAGGTCAGTCCATGTCTGCTTTGCAGTGGGACAGTTAATCACTGATTCCATTATATCGTCAGGAAGACATGATATAATGATGCTTTTCAGGCGCTGGTCCTGATTGACCACCCTCCTTTCATCTGGGGTCCATTGGGCTTCAGGTTTGACTAAACCTTGGGCAGTTGTTAGGACAAATGGAACATCATTAATCAACTTGATGTAATATGGTTCCATCTGAGTTAAGTAGCAAAGCATTCGCTTTTTCCACTTGTTAAATTTTCCAACTTCAAGTCGAGGGGCAGTTGCTGAATAACTTCCACCCTTTTTGTCGACAAGTTGGGGAACATCTGAGTCAGCCATGGTGGGATCAAGGTTTTAAAAACTTTTTGAGCACTCTTTTAGTTTTGAAAACAGATTTTGAAAAGTTTTACAAACCAGAGGGTCTGATACCACTTGTTGGTCCCTTTTACTTGGTTATCAATAACTAAAAAGCTAATGTAACCAAGATATGTGACTTTTAACACAGATGTATATAATGATTAACAATAAAGCAACGTAAAGATAAGAGACAATATTTTTCAACGTTTAATTCTTTATTAGAAGTTAATCAAAAAGAATCGTACCCAAGTGTTTGCGGAATAACACTTGGGATTGAAAATGAAAAGTGTGGTATTGACTCCTCTCTAAACTCAAAACAATGTTTGAGTGACAACTGAGGACCCACTGAGCTATCTCAGGGGCTATGTTTTTCTTTGGAGGAGTAAAAGTGGTTTGTAAATGCTTTGCATTAATTACACAAACTTGTCAACTTTTACTCCTCACTTATGTTGCCTATTTATACACAAATATGAACAACTCTAATATACAATGGACCTAAGCGTTCCTTAATAAAATCTTGATAGATTTTATTCTCTGGCAAGGGAAACTTCTTTGGGTTAAGTCCAAACGGTGCTTTCTGATGACAGACTGGATTTAACCATTTGGGGAAAGTTTGACCTTAAAGTGATAAAGCACTTTAATGAAACAGTTCAAACTTTCCCGCCTAGTCCCGCCAAATCTTCAGTCTTCAAGTCATCAGTCTTCAGTACCATGATAGTTGTTGAGGAGTCTTGGGGTTCAGTGAGTTATTGTCATCCTCACTGAACCCATCACCTTCTTCTTGGTTTAGATCACACTCACTGAGTTCCGCCTCACTGAATGGAGAACCTTTCTTCTTAGGCTCGGTCTAAGCATCCTGAAGATGACTCACTGAATTACTGTTCACTTACTGACTTGTTTACACTTAGGTTATTTTACATTCAAATCCTTGTTAGAAGAAGATTGGGGAATTCAGTGACCCAACATATTCCTTACACACTCTACATCTCAACCATTCATTCCCTTACAACACATCCCAACCATCCATAATCAACACATGGGAATTATTTGAAATCCAAACATAGGCTCCCTTTGATCCTAGCCATCCATTTCACACAAAACCATCTCAACCCTCCATATTCCTCACATGCCAATTAATTTGAATTACAAATGAGGCTCCATTTGATCCTAGCCATTAAATTCAAACCAACACATCTCAACCATCCATCCTTCCTTCTATCTATCTCAACACATGCTTTGAATCTCAACCTTCCATTTCAAACCAAAACCATCTCAACCATTGATTCACCCTTTCCCCCCAAGCAAAGGAATATACCTTCGGAATATCCCATGGCTTGGGTTCTTGGCCTCGGTAAAATTTCCCAAGTTTGGGTTCTTGGCCTATAAATACATACCTTGCCCCTTGTATTCCTCACCCCTTGTCATTATTCTTTCTCTCTACATTCTTTCTCTCTAAACACTCTCAAATCTTTATATCTCTAATCTTGTGTTCTTGATTCTCACTCTAACATCTTTGAAAGAACACATCTCCTTGCAAGGGAAGAATCACAAGAACCTAATCCACTCTTGTGATTGTGTTGAGGGTCTTCTTCTCTATACCCTTTCTACCAGAATTGAGTCACTAGGTTAGGTTAGGGCTTGGTTCAAAAAACTTATATTCATTCAAATTGGTTGTAAGGGAAGTCTTGTGTCTTGGTGACCAAGCCTAGATCACTGGGGATCTAATTGGGGTTTGATACTTCCGGTGGGAAGCTTTGGTTGGTAGTGGTCTTGGTGACCCATAGTGTAAGTCGAATCACGAGATTCTTTAGGGAGGTTTCTGATGCGTGGGAATCACAACAGGCTTTACCTCTCGAGGGATTTCGAGAAGCTTACAACCCCCACCAGGCAGTGTACCTGATCGTTGTAGTATAGTATAGTGACAAGTACCGGGGGATTGATCGTTCAGCTTAGGAATAGTGTCGCTAGGATTAGAAAGCCTAAATACTAGTTCTAAAGGTGAGGGATGATTATTTTTGTGTTTTTATATTTTATGGAAAGCAAATTAAAATCTCGGGTTTGAAGGATTTGGGCGGAATTAGTTGCTAATCAACTAACCCAATACTAAAATGCAATCAAAATAAAATACTAGAAATGAAAATAAACTAATTTACACTAAGGTTGTGAGCATTAATTGGAGAAAATGTGTTTACTTAGATTTCACTACTCCCTAGATATCTTTTACATGTTAATTACTTGTTATAATTGCATGGATGACGGATCGTATTCCTTAATACCATTCATGGGGTGGCACATATAACTCCCCAATTCTATGAGCTCTTATCTCCTCCTACACCATGCCCAGCACAACTATAGGGATTGTAAACAGTGGCTCATGCATTAAATACAACCAATAAAGACCTAGTGCGCGTTGGTTCATGTTTCTTAAGACGTTCAAGCATGTTACCAATTGGAGATCTGCCAGTTTTCTTAAGCCTAACATATAAATCATTCATCCAAGACAAGAATAAACAAGTAATCAACACATAATCAATATCTAGGTTTCATTAGATCTAAGCAAACACAAGATAGATCTAGCCTAGCATGATGGAATTAAGACAAGAACAAGATATAGACAACCAACACATAGACATATTGATTGAATTAGAAGAACACTTATCTTGATTAATCATGCAAGGTATCAAGGGGTTGGAACCCTTGAAAAACCTGTAAAGTTACACCAAAATCGTACTTAGGGTTTCTCCCAAAACTTTTCTCTTTAAATGTGAAAAACTAGAAAACTATATATAGGAAAAGGGGTCTGACGGCGTCAAGACCAATTAGGTGACGCCGTCACCTCGCCGCCAAAACAATCCTCGGACTGCCTAGATCTACATTTGACGCCGTCAAGAACAATTCATTTCCAGGCCGTCATGACTTTTACTCTTGACGCCCTACCTTCATGACGCCGTCAAAACTCTTCTGGATCGTCATGGAATTTTACTCTTGACGCCGTCAGGGAACTACTCTTGACGCCGTCATGCACTGTTCCCAGCATGGAAAATTAAGACTTTGGCGTTTTCTTCACTTTTATGCTCTAAAAACGTCCGAATTGCTTCATTTTCCAGATTTCACACCCAAAGTACCTAAAATCACAAAAGGAACGATTTAGGGCAATATTTGATCAAATAAATTCGGATTCGGGCTTAAATGACCCCCTAAAAACGGATCATTTTTCGCCTCATCATATACCCTTACACTTGAGATTTGCTTGTCCTCAAGCAAATGCGCTTTTATTCTACTTAAAATACAAGTTAGGGGTCATTTAACACTAATATAAAAGTAATTACAACAAATAATCGTTCCACTAAAGACCAATAGACAAGCACGGAGGTCATACACAAGCACCTCACAAATAGTGTTTAGATACTCACATCTCTCGGGTGTAATAAAGTGTAAATTACAATATGGAAACGGAAGATATCTCTCACTACCTGTCATAGCAAAATAGATTACCATAGGCTTGGGAAAGGATCAAACCTCCACCACATGGCGTAAGCACCTAGGATAAACTATCAAAGAGGTCTTTTAAAGGGTTGTAACGTTAGGTGTAGGGATATGAAATACACGGTTTTGTTGGATAAAGGAAGTTTTACTGGTGGCGAGTTAACAATCTTGGTTAATTACATATACAATGTGGCGTTGCTAAGCAAAGACTAGACTCGACTTAAGCTAATAAATGAAAAATAACAAAAACATAAAATGAACATAGAATAAAAAGGGATGGTAGTCCGTATGTTTTTTTCTCTTTTTTTATTTTTTTTTTTTTTATTTTTTTTTTTTTTTGCATACACTCTTACCCTACCATCCGAAATAATACATCATAGGGGTTGAACATTCCCCTTACACTTGAATCTTTACATACTTTACATTAAACTAATCTAATGACTCGAATTAAGAAAATCAAAACACTTTGAGCACTTTTAAGATTAACGTACATACGGGGGTAATAATATGATGTTCTTCCCCATTACTCCATAAATAAGTACTTACCCATGAGTCCCAATCGTCCCAAAACAATATGTACAAGGATATGACTCGACTTAGCAACCATGTAATCAATTAGATAGTTAACTTAGGGTTTAACAAATAACAATAATGCACTAAAAATGAGCGCATACACGGAAGGCTAAGGCAATTTGGTTGTACATTTAAGTGGGGTGTAACAAATTCTTCCTTTAAGTAAAATGCTTAAAGTTAGAAACGAAAAGATAGGCTCGGAGGGGTGTACTAGGGGTATCGTGTACTAAAAATGAGTACAACGCTAAGGTGTTTGGAAAAATTAGTTGACTTAACTAGTCAAGTAATATGACTTAAATGGTCAAGTAATTATAATACGGGTTTAACACAAGCGTAATCCTAATGCCTCTTATCATGTAGTAAATCCTGCTACACGAATGTAGTCTCACTAGCGGTCTCGGGATGCATCACTAACGCAAGTTCTAGAATCTAAATGCTACCGGTACACTCATAAGCAGTAATAGTAAATGTTTTTCCTATCAAATCTAAAGGCGAACCTCACATTTTTTGGAGGAAAATTTTTCTGAATATACGGTTATGTGCTAGTCATACAATCTCCTATCCATGAGACGCTTGCTATAGCTAAAGTTTCACTCCTAAATGTTGTAAAAAATTTTAAATTTGGCGCTAAAATTGCACTAACAAGTATTTCTCATAGTTTTATTACACATCTACCATTAAACAAAACAAACTCAAGCGAAAGTGCATATGTAAGGTATCATCTTTTTACCCTCCCCTTACACTTAAGATGAACATTGTCCCCAATGTTCAAGTAAAGAATGTAAAAGTGAAAAAGTAAAGAGAATGAAATCAAATACTCCCCTGATTCGCTCGGTATGGATAATTAGGTGGTCAGGTTAGATCTTCCTCCAAGAAAATGAACAATCAAAGCTTCCCTTCCAGAATATAAATCATCTTCTTATCATACATAACCTGTTAAACCTGACAAAATAGACAAGACAACCTCGTGTAAAATCGGCGGCATCCTTTATAAGTTACTAAATCCTAAAAAACAAGATAAGATATAATGCTTGTGGAATGAAGTTTGCAGATCTCCTGGAGATTATAAAACTTAATAATTCACAAAAACCATAAGACTCCGTTAGAAAAACAAAACCGGTAAAATTTCCAGATTTTTACTCCTGACGCCGTCAAGAGTAAACCCCTGACGCCATCAGAATTGACCTGCAGAAATTCTTATGTTAAGTTTCCGGAAAATTTCTGGAAAAACTTGGTCCTACTTCCTGGAAAATTCTGCAAAACTTCATTATGACTCAATACAAGCATTTGACTCTAACAAATACAAATATACATGTTCATTTAATATTGTAGAGAATCATGATCGGTTTGTTTCTTAAAAACATATTTGGGGTTTCCCCTTACACTTATCTTTTGCAAAAATACCTTTAGGTGGAGTTAAGACTAGGCCAAAACAACAAAGTAAAGTATTTCCACTATTTAGTTTAGAAACATGATCTACCAACAATAAAAATAAAGCATGCATACGGAAGCAAATAACAAACAAACAAATAAAATCACACAAAACATGGGTTGCCTCCCAAGAAGCGTTTTTCTTTATTTACGAGTCTTGTAGCTAGACTCAAGGTCATAGGTTACTACGTGATCCCATCATTTGAAATGATATACCCCATGTAGTTGCGATCATTACTATTATGGTGGTAGTGCCTCAATCTATCGATACTCGCACTCACCATTCCACCTAATTTGCTTCTCAAGTTAGCTACCCCATCTTGGCTCAATCCTTCGATTGTGAATGGCCCATACCATCTAGACTTAAGTTTTCCCGGAAATAATCTCAACCGAGAATTGTATAATAGGACCTTGTCTCCCTCTAAAAATTCTTTGGGTTTCTTAATTCTCTGGTCATGCCATCTTTTAGCTCTTTCTTTATATGTGATGGAGGATTCGTAGGCTTCTAGTCAAAGCTCATCAAGCTCGTGTAATCGCAAAAACCTATTATTCCCAGCATTTGTGTAATCTAAGTTGCATGCCTTAAGCGCCCAATAAGCCTTGTGTTCTAATTCAACCGGTAAGTGACATGCCTTACCATACACCATGCGGAATGGGGTCGTTCCAATAGGTGTTTTGTAGGCAGTTCGGAATGCCCATAAGGCTTCGTCGAGTTTAAATGACCAGTCCTTTCTGTTTTGACTAACCGTTTTTTCAAGTATTTTTTTAATAGCTCTATTGGTGTTTTCGACTTGGCCATTGGTCTGTGGATGATAGGCGGTGGAGAATCGATGGGGTACTCCATACCTCTTCATGACCTTTTCCATTTGTGCATTGCAAAAATGTGTTCCCCTATCACTGATGAGAGCTTTCGGAATCCCGAATCTTGCGAAAAGCTTTTTCAGGAAATGAATGACTACTCTTGCGTCATTGGTCCTAAGGGCTTGTGCCTCAACCCATTTTGAAACATAGTCAATGGCGACTAATATGTACTCGTTTCCCCCTGAAGATGGAAAGGGTCCCATGAAGTCAATCCCCCAAACATCGAATACCTCACAAACTTGTATAAAGTTCTGAGGTGCTTCATCCCTATGTGATATATTTCCGGCTCGTTGACATGCATCGCACGCCTGCACCATTTCTTTTACATCACGGAAAATTGTGGGCCAATAGAATCCCGCATCGAGAATCTTTCGGGCGGTAACGTTTATCCCAAAATGCCCGCCAAAGGGACCAGAGTGACATTCCCTCATAATCTTTACTGCCTCATTTTCTGAAACACAACGCCTTATAATGTGGTCAGGACACCTTCGGAATAAAAAGGGTTCATCCCAAAAGTAGTATTTTAGCTGGGAAAAGAACCTCTTCCTTTCGTACTTAGTCAGGTGCTCAGGAACGAGTCTACTTGCGAGGTAATTAGCAAAATCGGTGTACCACGGCTCCAAGTCACTCACTAACATGAGTTGTTCATCAGGAAATGAATCCCTAATCTCACTTCTATCGTGCTCATCCAAGGGGTTTTCGAGACGAGATAGATGATCTGCGGCCAGATTTTCTGCTCCCCTCTTATCACGAATCTCAACATCGAATTCTTGTAGCAACAAGATCCACCGAATTAGTCGCGGCTTAGCATCCTGCTTCGCGAAGAGATATCTAAGAGCCGAGTGATCAGTGAAGACGACTGTATTTGAAAGGACAAGATATTGTCGGAATTTGTCGAATGCAAATACTACGGCCAATAGTTCTTTCTCGGTGGTGGAATAGTTCTCTTGAGTGGGATTCATGGTTTTGCTAGCGTAGTAAATAGGTTGGAAAAGCTTGTCACGTCGTTGCCTAATACAGCCCCGACAGCGAAGTCGCTAGTATCACACATGATTTCGAATGGTAACTCCCAGTTGGGCGTGATCATGATTGGAGCTTGAGTGAGTTCCCTTTTTAAGAGATCGAATGCATCCTTGCATTCTTGGGAAAAATCGAACGGAGCATCCTTCACAAGTAATTGAGTCATTGGCCGAGCGATTTTGGAGAAATCTTTGATAAATCTCCGATAAAACCCGACATGCCCCAAGAAGCTGCGTATTGCTTTGACAGTCGTGGGGTGTGGTAACTTAGATATAGCTTCAACTTTAGCTTGGTTTACCTCTATTCCATTTCCTGAGATCTTATGTCCTAACACAATCCCTTCCTTCACCATGAAATGACATTTTTCCCAGTTTAGCACCAAGTTGGTTTCCTCACACCGTTTAAGCATCTTTTCTAGATTAGCAAGACAGCGGTCGAAGGAGTTCCCGAAGACTGAAAAGTCATCCATGAACACTTCCATGCTGTCTTCCATGAGTTCGTGAAAGATTGCGGTCATGCATCGCTGGAAAGTGGCGGGGGCATTACATAGCCCAAAAGGCATCCTTTTGTAGACGAATGTTCCATAAGGGCAGGTAAACGTGGTCTTTTCTTGGTCCTCAGGTACTATGGAAATCTGAAAATATCCAGAGAATCCATCCAAGAAGCAATAGTACTCGTGTCCAGATAATCTTTCCAACATCTGATCAATGAATGGTAAGGGAAAGTGATCTTTCCTCGTGGCATCATTGAGCTTTCGATAGTCGATGCACACCCGCCATCCAGTGACAGTTCTCTGGGGCACCATCTCACCCTTTTCATTCTTTACTACAGTCATTCCACCCTTTTTAGGTACAACCTGTACAGTACTGACCCATGGGCTATCCGAGATCGGGTAAATCAATCCTGCATCCAAAAGTTTTATGACTTCTTTCTTCACTACTTCCTTAATGTTAGGGTTCACGCGTCTCTGGGGTTGCACGGTAGGTTTATAATCTTCTTCCATGAGAATCTTATGTGTGCAAAAAGTCGAGTCAATCCCCTTAATGTCGGCTACACTCCATGCAAGCACCCCCTTGTATTTTTTTAGGACCTCTAAGAGTTTAACTTTTTGTTCATGTTCCAAGGAGGAGTTTATGATTACCGGGAGTTGACTCTCTCCCTGAAGGAAGGCATACTCCAAATGGTTAGGAAGCTCTTTAAGATCTACGTCAGGGGGCTCGATAGTAGAAGGTTTGAGCTTGTTTTCGGGCTTTCGGAGCTCGAGCTGCTCCGTTGCCTCTTGTCTGGGGTAGAAGGAGACTGCATAAACATCCTCCATCTTTTCTACCTCTAGCAAAGGCAGAAAACTTTCGTCACGTAGCCAGCCTTCATCGATCCGTTCATCGACACAACTATCAATGACATCTGTGAGTTCATCTACTTCCTCGATAAAATAGAGCCGGTTGGCTGCTTCGAGGGAGAGGTCCATAGAATCCTTAATGTCGAAGGTTGTGCTATCGTCTCCCACTCGTAATGTTAATTTGCCATCGTAGACATCGATGACAACACGAGCTGTAGCAAGAAATGGTCTACCTAAGATGATGGGTACCAAGTCATCCTCCTCCATATCCAGGATTACGAAGTCAACCGGGAATTTGAATTTCCCGACTTTGACTAGCACATTCTCGCATATCCCTACGGGGTACTTGACCGATCTATCGGCTAGTTGGATGTTCATACGGGTAGGCTTTAATCCAGAGTATCCTAGTCTACGGAACATAGAGTGAGGCATGAGATTTATACTTGCTCCTAAATCAGCAAGAGCATTCTTGATTGATAGAGGTCCTATGGAGCAAGGCAGGGTGAAGCTGCCCGGATCGTCTACCTTCTTTGGTAGCCCTCGATGGGTCACCACTGAGCATTCTTCCCCCAGGGTCACAAGACCCTCGAGTTTCTTCGTGTTAGCGAGTAGCTTTTTGAAGTATGTGCTATACTTTGGCATGTGATAGCAAGCATCAAGGAGCGGTATGGTAACAACTGAGTCTTTTAGGTATGACAAGAACCTCTTGTTATGATTCTCAGTTTTCTGGTTCCTTAATCGGGACGGGAATGGGATTCTCACAGGTTGGTTAGGCAGGGCTGATGGGGAAGGGGTCGTCACGGGCGGTTGGTCTGGGGCACCAACGCCGACATCCTCCTCCTCCTCCCCAGGTTTGTTTGGATCGAGGGTGATGGGGGACGAGTTTGGGTAAGGAGGGTCCTTGGTTGTCATTCCAGCTCACGTGGTTATCGCGAGCATGGGGTCTTTTTTGCTTGCTGATGGCATTTGAAGATTATCTAGGGCTGAGTTAAGCTTGTTGAAAAATTCTCCAATACCCTCCTGCTGCTCGTCGAAAAGCTCATTAAGGCCTTTCATTTGCAAGTCTTTTTCTTGAGTGAAGTGACCAAGGTCATCTTCGAAATTGCTCCTGATTTTGAATTCAGGGCCTTCCTCCCCTTCTCTTTTCTTTACCAGATTTCCCCAAAGGGTGTAATCGTCATTTTGGTAAAAAGGCAAAAGGGAGGGATCAGCATAAATGTCCCCTCCTGACAAGCATGCATGTTCAGTTGTGGTTGCTCCTTCACATTCTTCCACCTCATGCGGGCCCCCACAGTAAT
Source organism: Artemisia argyi (assembly GCA_030686995.1). Taxonomy (NCBI): domain Eukaryota; kingdom Viridiplantae; phylum Streptophyta; class Magnoliopsida; order Asterales; family Asteraceae; genus Artemisia; species Artemisia argyi. The sequence goes on from CM060701.1 coordinate 196,967,220, forward strand.
CGCAGATCAAGTAAGGATTTGACAGCTGTTTAGGTAATTGCGATCCAGATAGGAATTCCACTCTCTTGTGAATTTTTCTCAACCGATCCGAGGTGATTTCAGAAATGCTAACAGTCGACTCAGTTTCATCCCAAGTGTCATCCTGGTCCTAAGCATATTCTTCAATCCTATCCCATCCTTCCTCGGCACTAAGATTGGTCAATCTTCCTTTTCCAGATTGGTTAATTCCGTTTCGGTCTTTAGAGGAGATATTATCGTAGAAGATTTGGACCAAGAGCCAAAGCTCAATGCCATGATGGGGAACTTGTCTTATTAAATCTTTAAATCTAGTCCACGATTTATGGAAGGGTTCATCCTTCCCCTTCCGGAAACGGAGGATCCTATCTCTAAATGCTGAGGTTTTTCCAGGTGGAAAGAACTTCTCATAGAACTTGGATATGAGTTGCTCTCATGTGAAAATAGATTCGGAAGGGAGTTTGTCATACCATTCTTGGGCTTTTTCATATAAGGTGAAAGGAAAGAATCGCAATCGGGATGTGTTTCTAGTAGCCCCATCCGTATGGAGGGTGTCTACTATTTTTAGGAAGTCCTTGATGTGTTGGATTGGATTTTCCTCATCTAGTTCGCGAAACTTACACACACTTTTGACAAGCCAAACATCGTTTGCATGCAAGACCTCGTTGGTGTGTTCATTTGGGTAGACAATAGCGTTTGAGAAGCCACGAGAGGTTGGGGAGGAGTAGTCTTTAAGACGCTTAGGAATGGGGGTTGTGGGAATACTAGTGTCGTCGTTGGGTTGGGAGCTAGGGGTTGTGACATGGTTTTCTGAATTTTCTTCAGAGAGAGGTGCATCAAAATCGATGGCAACGCTAGATGGTTCAGAAGTTGAGTGATATTGTCTCAATCTATGCAGTTCTCTTTCGGGTTCCGCATAAGGCAAGACAAGGTTTCGAGTGGAACTACGACTCCTAGTGATCCTAAGGTTAAGGGATTCGTCATTTGCCATGATGGCAGGTGGTGAAGAGTTACGAACAAAAGCACAAAGAAATGAGATAGACTAAAGAAAACCTAAAAATAAAAATAAAATCTTACTAGAAAGGAATCTAGCAAGTAGACCTAATAAAAAGAAATTCTAACCTAGACAATAACTATTCCCCGGGCTGCGGCGCCAAAAACTTGATGCGTGGGAATCGCAACAGGCTTTACCTCTCGAGGGATCTCGAGAAGCTTACAACCCCCACCAGGCAGTGTACCTGATCGTTGTAGTATAGTATAGTGACAAGTACCGGGGGATTAATCGTTCAGCTTAGGAATAGTGTCGCTAGGATTAGAAAGCCTAAATACTAGTTCTAAAGGTGAGGGATGATTATTTTTGTGTTTTTATATTTTATGGAAAGCAAATTAAAATCTCGGGTTTGAAGGATTTGGGTGGAATTAGTTGCTAATCAACTAACCCAATACTAAAATGCAATCAAAATAAAATACTAGAAATGAAAATAAACTAATTTACACTAAGGTTGTGAGCAGTAATTGAAGAAAATGTGTTTACTTAGATTTCACTACTCCCTATATATCTTTTACAAGTTAATTACTTGTTATAATTGCATGGATGACGGATCATATTCCTTAATACCATTCATGGGGTGGCACACATAACTCCCCAATTCTATGAGCTCTTATCTCCTCCTACACCATGCCCAGCACAACTATAGGGATTGTAAACAGTGGCTCATGCATTAAATACAACCAATAAAGACCTAGTGCGCGTTGGTTCATGTTTCTTAAGACGTTCAAGCATGTTACCAATTGGAGATCTGCCAGTTTTCTTAAGCCTAACATATAAATCATTCATCCAAGACAAGAATAAACAAGTAATCAACACATAATCAATATCTAGGTTTCATTAGATCTAAGCAAACACAAGATAGATCTAGCCTAGCATGATGGAATTAAGACAAGAACAAGATATAGACAACCAACACATAGACATATTGATTGAATTAGAAGAACACTTATCTTGATTAATCATGCAAGGTATCAAGGGGTTGGAACCCTTGAAAAACCTGTAAAGTTACACCAAAATCGTACTTAGGGTTTCTCCCAAAACTTCTCTCTTTAAATGTGAAAAACTAGAAAACTATATATAGGAAAAGGGGTCTGACAGCGTCAAGACCAATTAGGTGACGCCGTCACCTCGCCGCCAAAACAATCCTCGGACTGCCTAGATCTACATTTGACGCCGTCAAGAACAATTCATTTCCAGGCCGTCATGACTTTTACTCTTGACGCCCTACCTTCATGACGCCGTCAAAACTCTTCTGGATCGTCATGGAATTTTACTCTTGACGCCGTCAGGGAACTACTCTTGACGCCGTCATGTACTGTTCCCAGCATGGAAAATTAAGACTTTGGCGTTTTCTTCACTTTTATGCTCTAAAAACGTCCGAATTGCTTCATTTTCCAGATTTCACTCCCAAAGTACCTAAAATCACAAAAGGAACGATTTAGGGCAATATTTGATCAAATAAATTCGGATTCGGGCTTAAATGACCCCCTAAAAACGGATCATTTTTTGCCTCATCAGTTTCCGAGGTGCGGTATACCGTGGGAGTAACTCCTTCTTTGTGAGCATCGATATTGGTGAATATCGGTGGAGTGAATTGTAACAGTTTGTAGTCCACCGAAAGGATTATACTAGTGGAATAGTATCGGTGTCTTGGATTCGCAATTGGACGTACGGATGGTATAAACCCCCCATCCCAAACCAGTATATATCGTGGTGTCTCTCTTTACTCGCTTTATATACTTTGGTTGTGTTTGTGGTTGTTTGGATTGATTATACAACCACTTGGTTTTCTTTGTGGCTTAAAGTTTTTAAACGTCTTAAAAGCCGAAGAAATCGTATTCACCCCCCTCTACGGTTCTACGGGTTAGTATATTTTTAAGGGGAAGCTTATTGTTAAAAAAAAATACTTATCCATCTACATGAATCACTTGAGGGGAAGCGTATACGAGATGCACAAGACCCTTATTGGATGATTAAAAAAAGGGGAAGAAGATTTATGATGTGCCGCTTATTATTTGTGATGACATGTTTTAGCATTGTTTCTTCATGCAGATTGTTTTGTAATATCAAATAGAGGAAGATTGTAGGGAATTACCGATTTGAATATTACAAAACCTACAAGCAAGAATGAAGAAAGAAGAAACAATGAGGACCTAATTGTAATAGTTAGTTAGCTTTATTAGTAAGCTAACCTTATTAGGGTTTGTAACCTCACTCTATTATATAAAGATGGTAGGTGTCTAGGTTACATTCATCCATTCAATAGCTAGTCTTTCCAATGAGAGTCTAGAAAACGCATAGAGAGTGTAGTAATTTAGTAGTAGCAGTAATAGTTTATATTTAATAAAGAAAACGTTGAATTAACTTTGATTCTTATGTTCTTATTTCGCTGTGCAAATCATTGTTACTATATCCTAGAAGAGCTTGGTCTTGGTTTTACATAGCTTCGCATTGTGTAAACTTGCATAGTTTACACTTCATTTGATTATGTAATTTCAGTAGTGATCGGTTAGTATTTTAGTCGTTAAAATACATAGTGTGACGGAAGTGGTTGTACCCTTGTAAAAGAACTCGACATCTAGCTTTGTGTCGCTAATCTTGTGCAAGCGACGTGTAAGGTTTTCTCCTGCCGGTGAAAGGAGCTTGTTGACTAGTGAAAGAAACTCTCGAGTTGGATACTTGGGGCGTGGAGTAGGGCAAGGAAAAAGAGTCCTTGTAGCGGAACCACGATAAACATTCGTGTTGTGGTTTGTTTGTTTCTTTCTTTACTCTTGCATATTACTTATCGTTTAAGTAGTTACTATTATTGATTACACTTAAAGGTTTCAAAGTTAATCAAGTTAAAAACCGGTAAACTATTCAACCCCCATTCTAGTTTTCCACATCATGTTTGAACCCTTTGGCCGTGAATTTGAGATTCCCTTAGATATGTTCATCAGAAGGCAAGTGGATAGGAGATTCAGGTATTAGATGGAACTTGAACTTGCTTTGAAGATGATGAATCATTATCTTTGTAAACCTAATACTTGGGATCATAAGTTTGTGGACCCTTTTCTTGGTAGCTTTGTGCATTGCTATATTCTTCTTGTCCTCAGAGAACGGATGAATGGATTGTATGAATTCCTCCCAGATCCTCTCAACATAGTCAATGTTGTTCCCTTTTATGATTCCCCAAAGGATCTGTGGCACTGGAGCTCTTGGTCTCTCATACCCGGAGGTTTTTCCAGTAAGACACATGTTGATGATGGTGATGATTACCCTCCAGGGCAGATACATATCATTGGTAACCACCTTAGATAATATGTCAATAGTTGCGGGATATCCCAGATCATTGACAAATGTGATAAGATCTTCAGGAGGTGGTGGAGGGGTAAATGGCTTGTGTCCGATGACTGGTGTGATTTGTAAGGCGTCTTTGAGGGTGTCTTTAGTTAGCTCTAACCATTGTTCATCCAACTGACTACGATAACTTCCAGTCTCTTTGTCGTAGTTCACTGTGTCCCAGAACTGTTGAACGTAGATAGGAGGAATGGCTGAGCTAGCCGTGAATGCTCTGAAGAATGTGGTATTCCTGAGTATGTCAACTGCAATCTTGTAGATAGGAAGTGGTTGAGACTTATCCATCTCTATGTAGCAGTTGCTCTTTCCAATCGCAACCCACCTGCTGCGAGGCACAATCTGTTCATCTAAGGGAGTAGGTGGAGGCAGATCAGGTGCTTGTTCACTAGGAATAATGACATTAGCATCAGCCATTGTATCTGCATACATACATTCATAAGACAACATACGAACAGTCACAGAGTTAGACAAGAACATGAGCTCGATTTTAGATCATTATATGAGACACCCATTAGACATTAGCAAGACTAAATTGTAATGCAAAGATACAACACTCAAGTCGCAAAGAGCATGTTACAATGGATTATAATACTCAAAATAATCAAAGCGCGTATATTATGGAGGATAGAGCTCGTCAGCAAGCGTTGTGCGAATTAGCCATGCAATTTGAAAAGGAATGTGAGGCTAAAGATAATCTGAGACAAGCACACGAGAAATGCAATGACATTCCACTACAAAAACCGTGCTTAAATAGAGATTTTTTTAAACGAATAATCTACGAAAGATGACGAGATGCATAATGCGCTATTTAGCAAGGCGGGGAAAATAAAAAAACAAATCGAGGGGAAGTTTAGTTGGCTACATGAAAAATACACTTAGGACGATTATGTATTGTAACATACGGGGTTTTTTTAAAGATGTATACATGAAGCACAACGAAATGCGGGAGGATATTTATATCTCCGTCTTTCATTTCATTATGCTTCATTATATATATCTTTAGAAAAAACCTTGTATATATTTTCGTATTGGTGTTGTAATGTTAAATTTCATATTTTTAACTTTTATTTAAATGAATGAAAATTTATTTTCGAGCACGAAGAACCAAAGTAGAATACAAACTTTTATTCATTACCCAAGCAAATCAGAGTACGACATTTAAATGAAAATAAAACTACGATATAGAAAATAAAAGACATAAGTTCTTCAGCCACATATTAATCTGGAGGAAAGTACTAATCTAATACAATATATTTTTTTGGTCCCTAATAATAATAATAATAATAATAATAATATAAAAGGTAAATTTTTTAAAAAGAAAAGTTTTAACAAGACAAAAAGTTTTGACAAAAAATATTTTTTGGGATTTTTATTTTGAAAATAGTTTAAGATTCTGAAAATGGTTTTTGAAAAAGATTTTAGCATTTAGGTTCGAGTAAAAGGGTAAAAGGGAATTTTGTGTATTTTGGTGTCGGTGAGGGGTAATTTGGTAATTTTGGGTTAGTGTTAAAGGTAAATGGGTTGTTAGGGTTTGGTGTGCGTTTCCATACCTCCCCCATGTCACATTGTCGGGATTGACTTCAACGTTGACTTTTTGTCCTTTTTCTTCGTTTTTCTTCAAAATTGTGTCGAGTCAATCCGGTAATGCTCCATTTTGCTCCGATTTCCCATCCATGCTCCATTTTGCTCACATTTGCCTTGTTTTCAATCAATTTGTACCTGAAACACACAAAAACACAATCCAAGGATATTTGCAATAATATACGGTCTTTTCGGGTGTTTTTGGTCATTTTGGTGGGTTTTTCAGGCCTAAAATGATGACTAAAAGGCCACTCATCAGTCTCCATCATGGTCACTATTAATCTAAATCCCCAAAATGGTCATGCGCGACTACTTAACTCCGCAACTCCTCCCAAAACGCGACACATGTACTTATGCTGGGTCCCACATTAACTTCCACATTTACTTAACCGGCGACTACTCAACCGACGGCGATTTGACTAGCCAACTTTATTAGAAAGGTAAGAATACTTTTTGATTTATTTTGTAATTTTTAGTTTGATTTGATTCTTTATATATATATATATATATATCTCTACATTATATATAACAGGAGGCATTTGAAGAATATGCCACCTCATTGCCCAGTCAATGCCCAGTAATTCATTATCAGCCATGTCATCTGCCATGTCATCACATCCAGGCCATGTCGCAATATGTTTTTACATAAATTCGGATATACAAAAATAATAGCGGTGAGGATTGAACTTGGGATCTCTACTAACAATAACAAACATCCTAACCACTAGAGCAACACAATTTTTGGAATAAAGTTTGCAATTCTACAAAGATAAACATGTGGAACCTATTAATTCGTCTAAAGAATAACTCTAAAACCGATTAAAATACCCTAAAAATTAGCAATTTTCTTCTCAATTAATAATACAAAATTGATTCCTTGCCATATCTAAAAAGAAACCCTAATAAACTCTGTATTCCCAGCCTCTTCAAAAAAAAGATAACGTGCTTCTTCTTTGTTCCTGTATTTATGAACAATTGAATGGACTGAAACTTTATCATAATACATTTAGGCTCATCACCATAATGCATTTTTGGTTATATACGGTATGATGCTTTCACAATGAACCAGTTTATTAACTGTGGATCCTTTACCAGGTTTTTTGGATTCCTCAAAAATATAACTTATGAAGAAACTCGAATGGATATAAGGAATCAGGATACTACGTAAAATTTATCGTCTTCTTTTTTATATGCTCATCTTTTGGTATAAGGTGGTCCATCTTATATTGTAGACACATGCTTTGCATAAGGAGATCCATAGACGTGGAGAACTTGGTTAAGCTCAACAGACATTGGGTGGAAAGTGTGCTCATACATATGGTAAACAGTAATTGATCAGCTTATCATTCTTTGTCCTTCCCTATAATTTATGATTTGACTCTTTATTTTGCATTGATGTAAATGATATTATTGCAAGTGCTTGCAGTTTATATATTGAATTAAGATGTATGAGGAATATCTCATAATAGGCAGTAACATATATATTTAAAGGCTGTGCGATATGATCTTGCGTCTAACATGACTGATAACGAAATACTATGCTTCATGTTTTTAGTTCATTTGTATAATATATATATTTGATATCTTCAGGTCATCATCTCCAGTATCCGCCTCAAAGTCCACCACCCGACTAACTACCAGTATCCTATTTCAGCATGATGACCCGTCTGACATGTTTGAATGGAACGACCTGTGTGATCCATTTGAATTCAATGACCCAACTGGTATGTTTAAAGATAATTTGACCCATTTAATTAAAATTAAAGGATTTAAGATTGTCTTCTGTTGCAGCCTTATAACCAAGGAAAGCGACTTATATCATTTATGTATTCTACCATTTTTAAATTGCTGACGCTTCCAAGCTTTATTTGGTTTATTAGAAACATTCTATATCAAGATATCAGCTCATTAGCAGTGTGTCAACTAAAAACAATTAGCAATCTGACGCAGGTAAGGAGGGGTGCAGATAGAACAGAAATATATGGTCTTGGGTTTGCTCCTACCACCAAGTGTAGCTCACCGCTTGCTATCATTAAAGGTACATCATTGTATAAAAGATGGAATTTTTAACATTGGAACCATTGTACTTGACTTCTCATTGAAATTTAACCATTGTTATCACTAAAAATGTATTTGTCTAAATGTTAATGGATAGTATGATGTGTTTTGACTTTAAAGTATTACTAATATGATGATTTGTTGTAACCAAGACCCACAAGTGACACTACCAGAACATAGGTTCATCTAGGGGGCGAAAGAAGTGGGCTTAGCTATCCACTTGGTATGTTCATTACTGCCCACATATGATCTGACTCCCCTTCCTGAGTACCGCTACATAACTAATGAATCTATGATGTCACAATAATTGAAAAGTTAAGTTTCTATTACCAATTAAGGCATCAATTAATGTTATCTGTTAAATCAAGTTATATTCCCTCTTACCTACAGATTGAAGCACGTGGACTCCCGTTAACCCCCAGAATCATTAGCATCCCTTCCACCCTTTACTTCGATTACTTTTAACTATGGACATTCAAATGGACAAGTCAATGACCCGAAGAGGAATTATCATTGTTTTTACATGCTCTGTGCAGCACCCCTAGAGGTGAGTCAAATTATTGCAGATGTTTTGAAATGCACGGTATATTTTTATTTGCCTACAAATTTGTTGGATACTGAAATTCTGGATAAAAGTAGGAAACTTTAAGACGAGCTTGCAGTGAAGGGCCATCAAGCTCCATACCACCAAAAATTTTATATTTCTGCAAACTATACATGGAATTGGAATGTATGTGTTCTTTACTGTTTTTGCTAATTTTGTGTTTATACAGATAGTGGAGGTTGTCCCATCTGCTCTTGTGCTATTCATTATCAGAAAATGCCACCAAGACGAGTATCAGATCAATATCATCCAATCAAATGATACCCATATGTCGGAACTTCAAATCAAGATAAAGAATAAGTCATCTGTGAGTTTGCCATTAGTACAAACCAGCACAGATAGCTTCAATTGGCAAGAAGCTTCCACGCAGGCAGAAGAATGGCAGGACTCAGTTACTGAATATGAAGATGACGATGATCTATGGTATCAAGAAACAATTAGGAGTGATTTACAAGAATCAACTTGAAGAGTCGTATGACAATGTTGAGGACACCACATAAAGTTTGTTTTGTAGAACTTCCTATTTGGAAGCTGCTCTTGCCGGCAGGAGTAATACCTTCTATTCGACTGATGATGGTAATGGCAGCAGGGTTGAACTCAGAGAACTTTCAAGCAGGTAGATTATACAATTATTACCATTGATTTACTTCCGTTTTTCATATAATTATGTAGGAGAAGTAGTGTCTCTAATTAAGAATATCATCCATTATGTAGGAGAAGAGTCTCTAATCTTCTTCAAAGTGATTTCGGTGCAAGACTGGACCTGCTAATGCAATCATATGTGGATAGACAAGATCAAACCTCCAAGTCAGAAAATGGATGGATGGAAAGTGTAGATGAGAATGCAGGTGGCATAGAGGCTGTTGATAATAACTGAAGGTGCAAGTCCCTCAACATTAGTCATGACACAAACACAAGGGAACAATGATTTGTATGGTGCAACTGATGTGCGAATCCCAGTTATCCATCAGCACCTTGGAACTGTGAGTATTCTCTTGCCAATGAAACCATGCACACACTCTCAATGTTAGAAATAGAGTCTTACAACTTGCATATATAATATTTTTCTCTCATTTTGTTTTTAAAATCGATATAAACCATAAACAACCTATGTGACATGAACATTTTTCACTTGACTGATTCTTAATCCGTTTTTACATCGATTTTACAAATGGAATAACATTAATGCCCTGAGTCCTTAACTGTTTAATCAGTCTTTGGGGATTGTCCTTGTGTCCCAAGACTATCTTTACAAGTTATCATTTAATAATGGTTTTTCTGATGCAGGAACGGGAGATCATCAATGGCTTAAGGAATGATTACCAATTTAATTTGGTCTGCTCTTAGTTTCGGTTTTGTTGGTTGAGACAATTTTTTTTTTTTTTTTTTTTTTTTTGAAGTTGATTTGGAAGGAGATCATCAATGGCTTAAAGAAATCTTAGGTACTAAACCTGATGAAGAAGCCCTTTTCAAGTGCCCCCGAATTCCTATTGCTACTGGTAGGTAACAATCCTCTTATGTTTTATATTTTAACTTGACTTTATGTTTAGTCATAGCTATATTTTCCTGACACTGAATTATACATATTATATATAAGTTTTTTTTATGGTTTGAGATCACATTTTAAATGAGACATTGAATACCACATGCTTAATAGCGTATAGAACGAGAGGCCAAAATCCATATACATATTTTAAATTACCCAAAAAACTTGGATAACAGTATTTCTTCTGCGGGAGTTGTGCATAGGTGTTGTAGGTTCAAAAACTTGAATGAATTTTGTGTTTTTTGTGTGTCTTGTGCAGTTAACTCGTGAGACACGACAACACCTAAGCATTCCAATTCTTTTATTGCTTTACCAGGTTGGTTTGTAATTATTACTGCAAACTCCTTCGTATTCTTTCACAAATTTTACAAACACAGATTCATTTTGGCAACGTATATATTTTTAGTGAGCTTCGATGTAACTCATGTGTCAATTGTTTGTACAGGGTCTGAGAAATTTGTTGCTAAAACAAAAAAGAATTTTTACTCGGAAAAACAATAGGCAACCGACACCAACAAAGGGAAAACTATATAAGTAGTGGCTGAGGAGAAAGAGCCTGAAGAAGGTATGTGAAATCACTTATATTTACTGGATGAGATGATAATAAAAGAGTTAGAGAATATAATTCATGATACTGTACTCAAAATGAAGGGAAGGTTGACTGTGACATATATATGGGGTGTTTGGGATTGCTTTATTCAAACTGTTTGTTTGCTTAAAATTCACCATGTTCCAATAGGACACAAGCAACTTTATTCAAACAGGCAAATGCTCAAATATGCTTATGTGCTTGAATGTAGATAAGCACTTAACTGGCAGTCCCAAACACCCACTGAATCATGTTTTATTTTAAATGGATAAAATAAAATAAATAAAAATAGCTTAAAAGGTAACAAGTCATACAGGTTGAAGGTTTCTTTTTAATACGTACAACCTCCTAAAAATGTGTGCGCGCCGTCTCAACCTGACTCATACTAATCATGACCCTTTTACCATAACTTAATTTCATCTGTTACGCGACACACCAATATTGCTAACTTGATTATATATTTATTCCAAGTTATTAATTTACATTACTTATATAGACTGAAAAGACTGAATTGCGGGATGAAAAGTAGACGAAAAAGGCTGAGAAAGAGGATCTCGAACAAAAAATAAAATCAATTCATTTGTTTTGAGTATCTTGGACAAATGATTTTCAGATCAACCCAACCCGACATGTTTGACAAGACTATTAAGAGCTACCTGTTTGACCCAAATCATCACCCAACGTGACTGCCTATTCTCACACAAGAGGAGTATATTAAGAAAACAAGATGTTAACATTGTATTCATATAGGAAACAATGTGAACCACTAGGTATGCATATTAGCGCATATGATGCATATATGAACCATTGCAGTGATGATAAACAATTTTTAATTATAATTCTGTACACAAAGTGGATATAATGAACTAGAACTGATGTTTATTTGGTAGTAAAAGGATGAATGTACAACGATTAAACCATGAGGTCTAGGTTGCAGTGGGATGCTTATCCCGTCATTTGGAGTTAGAAACAACATGCCTTTATCACGTCATCGCAGTTTGATGTATCAATAGCTATCGCTTGGGCGTATCTCGGCAAGGTAAACCTTACACTAGACATGATAAATAAACTGATTTTACTGATCAAGAGTCATTCTAGCTAGGGGTCTCATTGCTTCATTTATTAAAACTGGCATTATTAGTTGATATATTTACAGGCAGTGACTGAGCTTGTGCGTAGGACACATCTACTGTGTTTACTTGGAAAGGGACGATTGATTGATAGTGCATATTTTTATCCTCGCATTTATGTTATATTAGTTTATCATTACATAGACTTGACATGGAGTGCTAAAATGTGGTAGATTTAGTTTTGTTTTTGTTGTACTCATTATGGTATATATACTTTAATAAAAGGCTGCGTTATTGTCACTTGTGCGAGCAAACTTGCTGAAGTTAACGGAAATTAAAACCACCCCTTGAAAGCAACAAAGAAATCCCTTAGGAACCAACTGCTACGAAACCCTTATAGCAGCAACCAAACACCCCATTACAGCACGCATCCAAACACTCCCTGTTAGGAACCAAACACCCTCTTACAGCAGTCTACCAAACAACCCTTGAAAGCAACAAAGAAACCCCTTAAGCGACCATCCAAACACGGAATTATTCAATGTATACTTCACAAATTATTCAATATACCCTTCTCATATACTCAATTTTATTATAGATTTAGGAGTACGACCCATGGTATATTCACCCTTTTTGTTACAGCAGTATGTTTTCTACTGGTGCTTATCTCGCGGGTGATCCTGCAAGTGGTGGTGTTCATAATTGGTTTCTTGGAATAATGCCTGGTTATTTATGGCAAAGTCAGGTCCAACATGCACCGTTGCCTATGGTAAGATGATAATTGATTATTACTTATTAGTAGTAGCATTAATAAACGATGTACATTGGTGTTTTACGCAAGTAAACCTTAATATGTACTACGCTAATTGAGAATCTCATTCGTTGTAGGATGTGGCAGAATACCAAATGCCACTTCTTTGTGAGATCGAGATTCGCTTAAAGAGTAAATGTGATAACTTAGCTGACGCTTTCATATATGACTTGGATCAGTCTCTCTCACTGTCACCTTCCCTTTTATTTTCCCCCATTGTTCCCCATACTGTGATTTGTATTCAATTTTGTGATGTGTTAAGGATTGCTTAATCAGTTATAAGGGGATGTTTGGATTTGATGTTTAATAATCTGAAAAAGATAATCAGTTGGTAGAAAATTCTTAAGGTAGTGTTTAGATGTGGCATAATAGCCTACAAGAATCAGAATATATACTATATCATTTGCATATCTTTATGTGACTTGGAAATTTTGTCTGTTTGCATAGGTGTTGGAGCGGATACATGGTGTTCTTATTAAACTTGGGAAAGATTTGAAACTGCAACATCAGCATAAATATGTAAGGAAACCATGACTTTTTTTCTTTACTATACATGATTATTTACTAAAAGACGAGTACCCAATAAAAGTATTTTATTTGAAACTTTCATAGGATGAAAAAAGACTTGGTTGTGAAAAAGGGGTGAAACCATGAGTGCCAAGTTTACATGAAAAATAAATTAGAAGTTTATAGCTTATATTATATAACTCAAGATGTCATTGATCGTCATTGTTGTGGCGACTTTTATTCTCAATATATGCATATATAAAGGAAATTTGGGCAGTTCTATTTATCACAGTTGTAAACCAATTTTAACACATAAAAAATCTTAGTATAGATAGAAGCACAATGCTTAATATTGAAGGTAGCGTAAATGCGTAACACAGGTTCAAATTAAAATGATGTGCAGCTATTAGGAACTTGGTCTAAGTAGATGGAAAAATTAGTCTTTTGTCATTGGTTGAAGGCTGCTTAGAGTGATTCAAGGTAAAGACATATATAAGCATAGTGATCAGTAGATTGTAGGAGGAGAATCTCATTTGTTTATTGGTGTCTTTAGCTTGAATTGTATCAAAATGACCCATTACCCAACCCGTGCATTTTGCATTGATAAATAAAGGGAAAACCCTTTTACTTCAGAACTTAGCCAATCCAAAGGAACTTCATGATCTACCGTCGCAATTTGCTTTCATGGCTGATGGGTCTGTGAGTTTCTCTGCACTTTGACTTTAGAGGTCAAACAATGTATTTTTCGGCAGGATGCAAACGACATTTAGAGAAGGTTTTTCTGGGAAGCGTTAGCTACAGAGAAAACATCAGAAGCATTATGGTACAAGAGTTTGGTATGAGGTTTAAGGTTTGTGTTGTGTAAGGTTTGTGTTGTGTCTTAATAGATTAATATGTGTAATGTGTTATGTCTTATCAACTATTTGCTAATCCAATTATTAATATGAACCAATCTTTATGATTCCTCCGCCTCAAATCCAGGCATATGCTGCTGTTACTGCGAAAGCTCAAGGCCAAACAATGAGCAACAAATTGGTTCTTGACGTCAGTTACCCGGGAATGGCAATGTGGTAGTTAATGTCGTCACCTTACATTAAAATATTATGACATCCTCATATTATCTACATTTCTAGGTTTCTTCGTAATCTATACAGTTCAACTAGCATGCAAAACTTTACATTTCTCATCTCTAAACCACAAATTATAATCATTGTTCTTTTGCAATTTGTAGTGTGAAGAAAACAAATAACTCCAAGAGAGAATCATGCTGGTTGAACAACAGCTGGCTATGGCTAATTAGAAGCCAATGACCTCTTCATAACAACATAGATCCAAAAAGTATAATTTTATTCTTTCGCAATGGTAATAGTTGGTTGAACATTTTTCGTTTAATAAAAAGAATATATGCTTGATTATTTTTTTTTATTATTTTTTTTTTTTGCCTATATGCCTTTTCTTTTCAGTTTACATATTTTTTTTGAGGTCCTTGCTAAATCTGTTAGCTAAAATTGACTGGTGTAATGGCCATTATATAGTTTTTTCAATAGTAGAAAACCTACTTAGTTATTTCAACATACTTTATATCCATTGATTGAATTTTGCCCACCGCCTGGAAGTAGAAAGATTCTCTAACACGATCTAGAGTCATCATATAATGTCGAGGGCCCTAAGGATATGAAGTTGAAGCTTATCGAACCGCTTAAGCTCCTGTTTAAGAATGAGGTGCATTTTATTTTATAATTAAGTTTTGTGGTTGTATAGTTATGTTTTTTGTTCAGGTTCATAAGCACAATGCTTTGTTTGGACTTAATATCTTTTAGCAATATGGGTACCCTTTCTTTCAACATGTACACTTTTCAACCATTTTTAACCACACTTCTTTCGCTATAGAAAATATGCCAACTATAATTATAAGACATGCCGGCTTAAATATATTGATCTACATTTCGCACATTGAATTCGTGTTTTTTGGTTCAATTACTAAATATAGTAGCCTTATAGGAAACTTAATATGGGACATTAATTAATTAAAATATTAGACGCAACAAGATTACCATGTTAACATTGTAGGAGTTGTGGTCGGTCCAAGTCATAACGTGGGTCTCCAACATTTAAGGGCAACTCATTGACCGACTTAAACGCTTTCATGTGAATCCATAGTCGCCAAGAAAACGTCGATGACACCGTGGCCTTCTAATCATGAAGGATTATTATCCCTCAGTTAGAGGTGACAGTGCCGGCAAAGGGAACACCATATATAGTTTGAACTCCCACCTAATATTGAGAAAGTTATAAGGGACACACGTTGTGGTTAGAAGTTCTGGAGAAAGAAGGAATAGTAGAGCTTCTGTAAGAAGATGAGCAAATATCATATAGTTATTTGATTTGATAGATTAAAGATGTAATTTTTTAATTTTTTTTTCCAAAATTTTGATTCAATTCAATTTAGTTGTTGGTACTTGCTTATATAGTTTTGATTATCCAAAAGAACTCACATATCCGTGCTCATAGATAGGGGTAGAATAGAGATAATTTTAATTGATTGTAGTTAAGTCATTCTTCCCTCGTGACAATTTTACTTATATTTGGCTATCTATAAATACAATGATTTTGGTTTGGTTCATGTCGAATCATCATGGATTAAAATACCACTATACTAAAAAAAACAATGAATAACTCATATTATGCTTTAAAAAATAATACAAAACAATATTTAAAAACATAAATAATGTAAACGACAATCAGAAGTCATACCCGCCCATCGGGCGGGTTTTGCCACTAGTGTATATATATATATATATATATATATATATATATATATATATATATATATATATATATATATATATATATATATATATATATATATATATATATATATATATATTATGTTTATATTGATTTGGATTCAAAAAAACACACAATATCACTAATCACACTATATTTTTTTTTTTTCCGGGTTGGTAGTTATAAGTTTGTTATATCAATCGTATTTTAGTGTGTGTGTGTGTGTGTTTTTTTTTTTATCGATCATGTATGTTTCGAGGTAGGTGGTAGTACTTTTTAGAGAATATTGCCAAAAGATTTGGTGGTACAATTTCTTTTCCGATGCAATGCTTTTTAGGTTCCCAATGTACTTTTGCACGTGGATTAATGTAAGTCAAGTAGCCGCCGGTTGAGTAGCACAAAGGTTGAGTAAGTTTGGTAGTTATGTGGGCCTATTCAAAGTAACTAAATGTACTTGCTTAAGGACACATGTCGCGTTTTGAGAGGAGTTGCGGAGTTGAGAAGTCGCGCATGACTATTTTGAGGATGTAGTTTAAGAGTGACCATGGTGGGGACCCAAAAAGATATTTTGTACTAAATTAGTACTTACCTCATTAATCTGTGTTATAACCATCATCGTAAGCAGAATACTCCGCAAACTTGCTATCTTCCCACTCTCGATATGCTTTGTCAAACCAATTTTCCTGTGCTTCTTCTTCTTCCCATGCTTCCTGCTCCCTACGAGCTGCTTCCTCCGTGCTTCTTCTTCTATTTCTCTCAAAGCTTTTCATCCTGAAGAAGTAGTCGTTGCTCTTCCCATTAAGTAGAAACGGATTGTCTGATGGTTGAGTATTAACCGGTTCCTCAACCAATTCCTCTTCTGTTGCAAATAACGGAATGCTGTCTGATGGTGGGTGATGGTGGAGTATTACCGGTTCGTCAATCGGGGAATTGTTTCTGTGATTGTTTTTTTGAGACATTCTTGAGAGAGTTTGATAATAAGTTGTTGTGTGAGATGTGTTTTTTTGCTTGAAAATGTAGTGGATATATATAGAGAAAAGATAGGATTTTTTAATTTTGAATTGGATTTTAATTTGTATTGTACGTGTAAGTTTTTAATTTCGTACGATTACATTTAAGTTTACGTTAACATTTTCGTTTTTAGTTTATAGATATAAAATATTTAATTAAATAAATAATAGGATGTATGGTGAGTGGGTGTCACCACTATTTTTGTATGTTGAATGAGAGTGAGAGTGAGAGTGAGAGGAAAAATAGAGCTGAGATCACGCTATAACTATTCTAGCTTGCCTTTAACATGCTCCACACTCACCGACAACTCTAAGCGTCTATTAGTAACAAGCATGTAACGAAACAAAATTTGATAATTCTTTGGTTGTGTATCAACTCATTATCCCTCACCGAAAAAGTGCTACTACTAAGATCACGTGCACCTCATGAAAAGAAACCAAAAGGTCATATAATAAGCATAAAAGTGATGTGGTTGTATGACACCCCTACCCACCCCTCAATCTACTCTTATCTATAGGATTCCAAACGAAATCTCAAAAAAATCCATACTTAATCCAATCATATCACACCACCTCACCCTTTTTCAATCCTTACAAAAACCACAACTCCTCACTTACATAAACCTCAAACCAAACACAAATCCAAAAAAACCACCATCTTTGTCACAATCCATTTTTATACTATGATCACAGAACAATCCACCCTCACTATTAAACCTAAACCTAAAACCAAAGCCAAAATTAAACCATCCACACGAAGAAAAAAAACTAGAGCCAAATCTCGTAAACCAAAATACTTAAGTTTACGGCTACAGCTCACTGCTACTACTCTGCAAGAACCACCAATGCCAACTACCACAACTAGCCCAAACCATGATCATAATAAACTTATCAACTTTTTTCCATTACACCCCGAACATCTTATGGAACAAGATAAACTAGACATGTCATGCATATTTTCATCGTGTGATGATGATCAAGCAAATACTACTTTAACAGGAATATTGTGTAGTGATGATGAGGAGGCTATTGAGCAAAAAATAAATATAGATACGGACAAGAATTCGTCTCCCTCGTCCGTGAACTACGCGGACGAGGAGCGAAATCTTGTCCGTACCGCTATGAGGAGAAATAATATTAATAAAAGTGACCATGATGGTCATGAAAAATGGGTTAGTTACAACGAGGTTGTTGAGAGAAAAAAAGTTGTCATGAGAGGGATGTCGTCATCATCATCGTCAACTACGTCATGCTATTATAATAATCATCATCATGGTACTAGTGATCATGGTCATGTTAGAAATAATAATAAAAAACTAGTGTTGAAACTAGATTATGAAAAGATTATGAAGTCATGGGTTAATAAAGGTCCACTTTACATTTGTGGGAATTCGGGTTTGGATGCTCCACAACCACAAACCGTACCCGATATCCATGATGATGATTTCTTTTTCCCATCTTCTATCAATGTAAGATACTCTCTTTATCCTTTGTACTTGGTTTATTTACATTGCATGACATGTTTGAAAATAGTGTTCTTGTTTTGAAGTAATTGGAAAAGTATATAGGTGAAATAATTGTAGTGTATTGTCATTGTCATGCTTTATGGGAAATGAATTATTGTAGCTGGTACTATCCTGAGAAAATACGTAGTTGACTAGACATAAAATTTTATGATTGCGTTTAAACTTATTATTGTGATTTTAGACCACAATATGCTAAGCATGTTTAGGTAAGGGAAGTGATTGACACACTCAAATAAAAAGTAATTGGTTTGCACAATTACATCTACAGTACAAGCATATAAAGCACGATGTAAATTTTGAACATTTAGCGGCAAATTAGATTGAATATAAAGTTTTGATAAAAGAGTTTTATATATTAGAAGCGTGATTATTGTAGTATATTGTAAATTAATTACTGTAACTTGCACGAGTAATGGAAACTATCCCTATGCTAATCATGATATATTTATATAGAAACAATGACACCGTAGAAATATATGTCGTTGTATAGCCAAAAGTAGTTTATGAAAAGAACAGTGCGAAATAAATGTACGGGTTTTGTCGGTAACAAGAGTGGCAACAAAATGCGCAATATTTTATGAACATGTGAACATTGGTAAAGTGTAAATAAAAAGACAAACATTTATGAAAAACGTGAAAAATATCAAAAAAAGAAAGAAAATAATAATAAAAAGTTTTAAAAAATGCTTGAACAATTCTACAAGACAGGAGACTTTCGTGTATAATTGTGAAAGAAAGTTTTTGTAAAAGTGTATAGTTGTGTTGAAAAAATTTGTGAAGAAAACTATGCGTATTAAAATTTGTAAATCGACATTTTGTGTATCAAAAACTCGTATATGCATTCAACTTCTTTTTAGTATTTGCATAAAATTTTATTGTGCATAACATATAAAAGATTTGTGCAACAAAATTATAGTTTGCATTAATTATTATTATTATTATTATTATTATTATTATTATTATTATTATTATTATTGTTATTGTTATTTTTTGTGTTAAGAAACCCATATATAGTTAAAAGCTCGAAAACTTTATTTACAACTTTTTTATGCATCAACGTTCCTTATCTTGTGTAAAGATTTCAAAATTTTTCGAGAAATTATAAAAATTTTAATTTAATTTTTGTTATTTCTTTTACACTAACAGCAAAAGACCTTTCATTTGATCTCTATTTTAAGAGGAGTGATACATCCACTCAAATTCATCCACAAAAGAATCCCACACGCTGAGGTGACGCCGTATGATTGGTTTGTTGTGGGAGCCACTCTCACAAAAAACCAATCATCCAGCGCCACTTCAGCGTGTGGGATTCTTTTGTGGATGAATTTGAGTGGATGTAGCAAAATTCCTATTTTAATGCATATAACTAAAGCACATATTCACACATTAATAGAGGCCCGATTTGATATCTAAAGGAGTGACATCCTTAATAGCGAAGAAAAAATATCCTCGTGACGTATTGAGGCCTTCTCGCTTTCCGTTTGTGCGTGCAAAATTATGTTTCTCCACCTCCATATGTGTAATAAAAAGGACAAACATACGGCGTGTAAAAGCTTTGTCACAAGTTTGTTGTCGAGAAACTCAAAATTCCTCTTTAAAATGTCATCAAGAGTAGGACTAAATACTGAATATAGCTTGGTAGGGGTGATCACGGTCCAAAAACCGGACCGGACCGGCTAAGACCGGACCGGGCCGAAGACCGACTTAAGGAAAAACCATAGACCGAGACCGGACCGAATGTGGCCTGTCCAGTCTCGGTCCGGTCCGGTCGGTCCGGTCCAAATAAGCGAGATTTGGTACGTTTTTTTCGGTTTTTTTATCGGTCCGGACCGGACCGAAGACCGAATTAACCAAAAAGCTTGGACCGAGGACCGGACCGAATGTGATCGGTCCGGTTGGTTTTGTCGGTCAGTCCGGTCCATCCGGTCCGTTTGCTCACTCCTATAGCTTGGTGTTAAATACTAAATTGACCTCCCATTGCAAATGTACCTACCATCTTGCAACATCCGTGTCGGTAGTCTATATTTCATGTGTATATAAAAAGGTTTTTCTATCTTATGCATGAAGGCCACAAGATAAGAAGTTAAGAAAAGAAAAAGGTACTAAAGACCCACCAAAAAGAACTTAAGAATCCATAAAATATGTATTTTTGTGTGTTCTTTAATACCTTTTTTTTAATTGTTTTTTTTCACAAGATAAGAAGTTTAAAAAAGAAAAAGGTACTATAAAATATGTATTTTTGTGTGTCCTTTAGTACTTTTTTTTTTTTTTTTTTTTTCCGAAGGTAATCTTTTTCATGCCTATGTGATACTAAGAGCACCTGGTCTGGTCTCGTCGTGTGTTCGCCATCGTGACATGGCTGCCTAGTTGCGGCGAGCTATGACACCCCCAACCTCGCTATCCCTCGCCACACGTGCCCTCCTCGTCTGCACAGCGGGCTAAATTCATTGCAAAAGTGGGACCATGAAGGGGTAAACGGTTATATTTCTCTCTTGTTTTTTGAATTTTCAAGTTTGTAACCAGCGACCACTATGAAACCGTCGACCACCATGAATGTTGTTGGGCTGGATGGAAACCGTCGACCACCATGAATGTTTTTGATTGAAGAAGATGATGTGCGGGTGCTATATCCCCCCCCCCCCCCCCCCCCCCCCCCCTTTTCTTTTTTTCTTTTTTTTGTTGATTGAAGAAGATGTGTGGAACGAAATACAATTTAAAGTTTTTTTTGTCAGTGGGCTTTGTTGATTGAAGAAGGGTTACAAATTTATTTATTATTATTATTATTATTATTATATGTGTAGTAATTTGTATTTTTTATTGTGTTTTGTATGTTTTAATTGGTAATTTTAATTGAATAAAATGAATTTAGTGTGTTGGAAAAAAAAATGGTGAGACCCAAATGATTAAGTTGTTAGTTGTGATAACGGCGGTTGTAGAAAGGCGTTTATTACTATGATGTGACACCTCGTGAGACATAAACGAGGAGATTTTGCTACTCACGATACCTTGCGCTCTAATACACTTAATAATTTGTGTATTAATCCTTGTCAGATAAGACATCATGTAAGTTACTAGACATCATGTAAGTTACTAGACATCTAACACACATGGCAATATGCAATAATACAAGTGTTGTACTCGGTATAAATTTTAAGATGTTGTCCTGACTATTTTGAGATGTGAAAATGGTCACCATTAATTAGTTGTGCCCATTTTATGACCTTGGGTCCTTGACCCACCACTATTTAATGCTTTATAAAGTTGTTCGGTACAAGCTCCAAAAAATTATGTTTATACAAATTGAGCCCCACCACTATGCATGCTGTCCACAGTGCACCCCACAAGTTTGGAAAGTTACAATGGTTTGTGACCCTCATCAAAAACATGTTAGAAAGTAGGGTTGTCAAATACACTAACTGGTAAAACCCGACCCGAATAAGCTAATTAGGATCGGATATGGGTAAAAAAATAATCCATAAAACCCGAATAATCTGACCCGAATAACAGCTTTACTACAGAAAGATTTTTGATCTACACTTCCTAAAGTAACAAGTTCCTTTTTTTTTTTTTTTTTTTCTTGGTAAAACATGTTAAGCTTATGTTTATTTTATTTTCTATGAAATGTATAGGGTTCAACACACGATGAGCGAGACAATGGTGGTAATGATGCGTCATGGACAGTTCCTCAACTGGAAGGAGATGATGCTCTACAAGTGGCGGGGTCTAGTGCCGTTGTTCATAATAGAGAAGCAAGTGTGCAAAGGTATAAGGAGAAAAGACGTAACCGCTTATTTGCTAAAACCATCCGTTACGAAGTTAGAAAGCTTAATGCTGAGAAACGCCCTCGTATTAAGGTAATCTATATCTCTTTTGGCAAAGGATTTCTATATTTCAAAAGGTTTATGATTATAATCTTGGTCTACTATAATCTGATTGTTTCATTATGTTAACCTGCAGGGAAGATTCGTGAAAAGAGATTGATCGAATTTAACTTAAACTTTGTTATTATTTGGGTACAATGTAAGTTAAAACCCCCTTTTGAACCTTGCGGTTGTGTATTTTGGACGATGTACAGGGTGTATCTTGTATTGCAAAATCATAATAAACGTGAAGTTGTCACGTCTTTGATGATAAATGAGATGTGAGAATTTTCTTGTGTTATTATGATCCAGTTCTAAATGTCTGTTCAGTGTACAGCTTGCAAAATTACGAGCACCATTTAGTCTAGCGTATAGAGGCGGAGCCACATAGAGCTCAGTGTGTGCAACTGAACGTCTGAACCGCACTAGCAAGATTACTAGCTTGAATTGTCTTAGAACCCACTGATTTTGTATACCGACACTACTAATTGTAGTTCTAAACCAACTTAGTACAATTTTTGGCTAACAAAACCAGGCCATGTTTGAGCAATTAAGTAACTTCTTGACCCATGAGAACTCATGCAAATCTATGGCGGATTATTTATTCTAGATATGTAACCTTTTATACCTAAGAGATGGCTCAAGTCATTTTTTTTTTTTTTTTTTTTGGTTGAAATCAGTCAGATGATTAATTGTATCACATGATTCTTGACCGGACAAATATGGTTTGCTGATAAAAGTTGAAAAACACAGAAATTATAGCACGATGCAAGACACTTGTGATTGTAATACCTCTATTTGTTTAAATAAAAAATTTAGTACATTGTAAACTGCATATAAGAAACACTTTTGCCAATCATTGGCATGTGATCATTCAATATATTCATAGGGGGCTCGGGGGTGTCAGCATTGTCGTTGCACCGGGCTTTCATTTAAAAGGGCCACTTTTAAAAAAAATCCTCCAACCTCTCTCTTATAAAAACCCCCAATCCAACCTAACCCTAACCCTAAACCCACCGCCGCCACCATCTCTCCTGCCGTCGGCTTAGGCCGGTGGTCCGGAGAGACCCTCTTCAATCCTTCTTCTTTGTAGATACTTTAGCATTTCATTTCACTTTTCGATTAAATAAAGTGGGTCGAAGTGATTGTGTGGTTCAGATCGGGAGGTTCAAGATGGCGAGGTCATGTGGATGGAGGTCGTGGTGGTTGTGATGTTGTGGTGGTTGTGAGGCTGTGATGGTTGTGAGGTTGTGATGAGGGTGAGGTAGTGGTGGGTGTGAGGTCGTGGTGGTTAGAGGTCATGGTGATTGTGAGGTCATGGTGGTTGTGAGGCCGTGGTGGTTGTGAGGTTGTGGTGGGTGTGAGGCTGTGGTGTTTGTGAGGTCGTGTTGGTGGTGAGGTCATGGTGTTTGTGAGGCCGTGGAGATGGTGAGGTCGTGATGATAGTGACGTCGTGGTGGTTCTGAAGATGTGATGATGGTGAGGTCGTGGTGGTTGGTAAGGTATTGGTGATGTGAGGTCGTGGTGGTTGTGAAGATGGCGAAGTCGTGATGGTTGGTGAGGTGATGTCGTGGTGCTTGTTAGGATAGTTGTGGTGTTTGTGAGGCTGTGATGATGAGGTCGTGGTAGTTGTAAGGTTGGTGTTTGTGAGGCCGTTGTGATGGTGAGTTCGTGATGATATTGAGGTTGTGTTGGTTGTGAGTTAGTGGTGATGGTGAGGTCGTGGTAGTGCTGAGGTCGTGGTGGTTGTCACGTCATGGTGTTTTTGAGGTCGTATTGATGGTGAGGTCATAGTGGCTACTATTTAAACTTGTGGTTCGCGAACAATTGAGGGTATTTCTCCATCAACTCTTTCTGTATCTCATCATGCCACCACCCCCGTTCGATAATGTGGTTCAAATTGGTTTGTTTGAGATTTCGGTGAGTTGTGTACGAGCGTCAAAGTCGTGGTCGTGTTTGGCTTTCATTTGCTCCATATTTCTTATAGGGTGATTGCCCTTGAGTGGTTAGCGTTTTCGGGTTGAGACGGTGGAGTTTATTCTTTTGATTGTTTGGTTACTCATGATGTTTATTTTAGAGTCGTCGTAACGATAGGATCTGGGTGGTAAGTGTTTCATCAATGTACTTTCTAGCTTCTTGCCTTCTTGCTAGCTTGTTTTAATAAAATTATTGCCTTTCCAAAAAAAAAAAAAAAAAAAAAAAAAAAAAAAAAACCCTACTTTTTTGTAGTTTTGTATATAAATAAGTTAGATATTAAACATATATTAGGCGTGTAATTCTAGTTTATATGCAATATTTGTTTATTTTATGAGTGCAATCGGGTCTTCTTGTTGTTGTTGTACAGGCTACCGAAAACCATGTGACGCACTTGAATATATTATAGTTTTTTTTACATATAAACAATCTTATATGATTTTTCAGTATCGCATGATTATTGTGTCTGTGGTATTTGCATAACCTTTCAAAATATTATTTTGACACTGTTGTTTTGCGCATGTATAAATTATTTGATTTTTTAAAATGATATCGGAGTCTTGAGAACGACTCTAACACTTCATGTATCATCCGTTAAACTTTTAGAAACACGTCAAGCCTTGAAGGAACGGATAAAAAGCACTCTTTTAGGTCCCAGTTTGAGTATGCAAAAGTGACTTGTGACTAACACTAAAATGTGTGAACTCTCTAGTTCAGAATCATGTTAGATGCAAATAATTATGAAGAGGTTATGTTAACCTTATAAAAAGGAAAAGATTTACCCGGTTTGTGTTTGAAAACAATTTTAGGAGAGTGAGAGAGAAGGGAGAAAAAAAAAAAAAAAAAAAAAAAAAAAAAAAAAAAAAAAAAAAAAACTGTTTCACTGTTCATGTTGTTTTATTAGCCGGTTGTGTTTACGATTCGAAAGATATAAACAAGATGGGCCATCTTTGGACCTTTGAATACAAATGATGGGCTTTACAACTTATTATTATGTCTTACACTCTTACAGAGTTACAGGAAGATACTTTTCTTTATAGTACGTACTTCGTTAATTAGTTTATGGTTTAGATTTTATCATTTTATGGTATAGGGTTTTATAATGTTTATGAGATCCATCTAAAATATGAAATTAGAATTTACTTCCAAAAGTTAAAGATCCATCCGTAGACTTCGATAGTAAGTTACATTTTCAACTCACTGAGTTAAAAATGTATTGACTAGAGCTGTAATCATCTGGGAATTTCTAAAAAAAAATTAAGCTTCAAAGAAACAAGCAAAAATCACGTAAAATATATTAATGCTATTTACATATAAGTGATTGACATGCCTAATAAACATCACTAAACACATGTAAAATGTAAGGTTGAGATGTGAAAAGAGAAAACAGTATATCATGCATAAAATTAGTCATGCCATTTAGGCATGACAACCATTTATATGATCTCGATTTTAAAATAACTTTCAGTCTCATTACACTTATATACTTTGGATAATTTTTGTTAACAATTACACTATCCGTCCAAATTTTATTATCCATCCTTTTTTTTCGGTTTTTTCCAAATTAATTATCCATTACTATATATAGTAGTGGAAATTGGTTACATTTTCTATATTACATTTAATGAAATTTGTTATTTATATGAAAACATTAAATAATTGTCAAAGGGTAAAATTTTTTTTTCTTTCTAATATCAATGTATTAATGCATTTTTTTTTAAATTGTGCGGTTTTTGTCTGGTGACAATAAGTTTAGGACAGATGTAGTAGTATATAGGTTAAATTACAAATTTTGTCTATGTTGTTTTCAATTTTCACAATCCATGCCACTGTCAAAAATTAATTACAAATTTTCTCATTATTGTTCATTTTTGCAACACCCTATGTTCTTTTCAGAGTTAACTACATTTTTGGTCCTCGTGGTTTACCGGGTATAACAGTTTTGGTCCAAAACGTTAATTTGTAACGGATCCAGTCCAAGATCCGACGACCCGTAACACTTTTGGTCCAATTTTATTATCACCGTTAGTCAAACTTAGTTTGACCGTTAAAAACAAGGGTATTTTGGTCATTTCACTCCAACACACACACACTACCCCCTTTGTATTATTACATCTCATTCAAACACACCCAGTCACTTATTACATCTCATTCTCACACACCTAAAATATTAACACCAAAAAATGTTTGCCCCTTTGGTAAATCTGATCCGAACAAAAACTATATTCTCAAATCTCGACTTAACAAATCCGTTATTTCGTCCCTTAACTCACCAATCTAGGCACACCCAAACACTTTTCCTTGAAGCAATCGAAACACAATTTAAACCTCTCTGGGTTTGGCTTGTTCGAACCACACAAACACCACAAGGCTCTGTTTCAAGATTTTTTTAATACTATCTCATGTTGGTTTATGTTTGTTTGATCTTTTGTGCTGGCGTTTTATATTAAAAGAAAAGAAGCTATGCTTGCGTTAAAGTGTTTGTGTTCAATTTGGGTTAAAGAAGAAGAAATGTAATGGGTTCGGAGATGGTGATGGGTTTTGTTAAAGTGTTTGTGTTGGATTTCGGATCGAAGATGGTGATGGGTTTTGTTGAAGTGTTTGTGTTCGATTTGGGTTAAAGAAGAAGAAATGTGGGGATTTGTAGATATGTTATATTTGATGGGTATTTGAGTGAGTGGTTATAGAGTGAGGAGGGGGATTGGTGGTGGGTTTTGAAGTGGGTAATGGTTGATTAAGAAAAAAGTAGATTAAGAATGAATGGAGGTTTGGTTTGGATTAGTGGAGATGAAGGAGTTTGGTATTTGAAGTGGGTAATGTTGGTGTCGTTGCCATTGCTCAGCGTTGTAAGTATTTGAGAAAGCTTCATAATGTTGGTGTCGTTGCCAATTGTCAGAAATTGAAGAAGCTTTATATTAAGGGATGCCCTGTATCAGATGAAGGCATTGAGGCTTTCGCTTGGGGTTGTCCTAATTTGATAAAGATCAAGGTGAAGAAGTGTAGAAATGTGACGGGTGAAGTTGGGGATTGGCTAAGGGCCAGAAGGGGATCATTGGTTGTTAATTTGGATGTGTGTGCAGTTGAGGTTGAGAACGTTGATGCAAGTGGTAAGGATTTGGTGATGGTTGTGTTTACCGATTTGGTGATGGTTGTGAATCTATGTTTGTGGTGATATGTGGACTGCCCAGAAGATGTTTGTGGTGATGGTTGTGTTTACATATTGCTTGAATGTCTAGGAGCTGTTAACAGCAGAACATTGGGAGTTTGGTGAGTTTAAAGCAAGAGGAGTCTTGACTCATACATGACCCAGTTTTTAATATCATGTATGTCCAATTGAGTACCCTATTGAACAAGTTTTGAAGTTGGATTGTTGTAGCAGATTTTATATATAATTTATGTCTTTTTCTTTCGTTTTTTGGAACTTGTTTTATTTATTTATATGTGAATTTGTTGATAGCTTCTTTTACTGTATTGATTTAACTCTGTTTCAGGATTATTACTGAAATATGTTTGTGGAAGGATCTATGATGATTGTTGGTTAATCAATTTATCAGCTTGTTTCTTTTTTGGATGGATTTGTTGAGTTTGATGGTGGAGGTGTTTTTAAATAATAATAATAATAATGAAGAAGAAGAAGAAGAAGGGGGCATTTTAGTCATTGTACATCAACATTTGAGGGTATTTTAGTCATTTCGCATGTTTTTAACTAGTCAAACTAGCGGTCAACAAAAATTGGACCAAAAGTGTTACGGGTCAGTGGATATTGGACAAGATCCGTTACAAAATAAACTTTTGGACCAAAAGTGTTATACCCGGTAAACCACGAGGACCAAAAATGTAGTTAACTCTTCTTTTCATGTTGGCCGTTGGTCAAAGGCCAGTGAAATGACAAATACCCTCATCTTCTCTCTCATTTGATTTTTCACTTAAACTTCAAATTGTTTTTAACAAAATTCAAGAACACCAAGAACATTACCCTGATTTTGTAAACATTCAGATTTAACCTCAAATCCATTAACCCCTAGAATTCACACCATTTCCAAACACCATCAACAAACTCAAATCTATTACGCCTCATCTAAAAGCTTCTGAAACATCTAAATACCACTAATCATAGTAGTCATAGTATTCTTCAACCCAACAACCCCAACACTTTCACATATCCTAACGATCCATCTCTCAACCTTCCCAGTGGTAACAGTACCACGACTAGTAATTGAAAAAACATCCTCAATAGCACACAAAAACGGCAAATCAGTTTGTCTTTGTGGAATACGGATATACTCATCAACAACAACCACTAAATTATATATCTTATCAACCCACTTATTATCAACCTTAGCTATCTTAGGATTCTAGTTAACGCTTCTAAAGCTAATAAAGCAGAACCGTAAATAATAAGAAAATTATCACCAGGAAATTAATAACTAGATAACAACTCTCGTACCTCGAGTTCAACATTGCTCCAACAACTCCTCATCATCAACCAACTTTTGTTATACGGTATATAGCATATACCTAACACCACCCTAAACCATAATTAGCTTTATCATCTTTCACACTTGAATTTTTAATATTTTAATTATTAACATTCAATATTATCTTTAACCGTTCACTAAAGGCCTCAAATTTTTCAAGCCCGTTTAATTTATTTCACCTTTAACCATCATTACACCCAATTTCTACAACCACGAGCATCGTCCCTATCAAATCTCAGAACAACACCATTGCTATAGATATCAGAGCACCACCACCATTAGATCTGGCTGCTACTCAACAGGGGTGGGTGTGTGTACCTCTCTTTCCTGGCGACCCGATGAACACTTGTGGTCGGTTTTGAAATCATTTTAGTTAGTTTTTGTTGTGGATGTTATGAGGATGATACTGTTGATTAATGTAATGGGGTTTTATATGGTTATAGAAACAAACAAGTGAAAATTTTAAAATAATGATTTTAGTTAGCGAATCTGAATTCCCCTCTAAAATAAGTTTGTTAGGTAATGAATTCTTTGGAAATGGTGATGAATTTTAGGAGGTAATGGATTCGATGTTCTGCCATGAATCCAAATGATTATAAAATCTAGGTAACGTTCTTTGTGTTTTTAAATTTTTGTTTAAAAATAATTGTAAAATCAAGTAGAAGAAGATGATGGTATATTGGTCATTTTACTGACCTTTACCAATGGTCAACGTAAATAGACACAGGGAGTTAAAAAATGTGAATATCAATGGAAAAGTTTGTAATTATTTTTACAGTGGCATGGAGTACGAAAAGTATATAGTTAACTATAAATCCTTATCAATGGTACATGGATCGAAAGATGTGACACACACAGAAAGAAACAAAAGAAACTACGTGACAAAGATGCGCATACCAACATTCGACATGATTTTGTGGATCGTCTTTGGCAAAGACATCAAGAACGAGAAAAACAAGGTGAAATGTAGTTTCTTTATGTATTATACTTTTGTCTTTATTGAGATATCATATTCTATTTTATATATCGTAAATTTTTTTTAGTTTAATGAAATGTGTTTGTTTTTCTTTAAAAAAAAATAAAATAAAAAATAAAAAAGCTTAGGACTCACATGCGGCTATATCAGGTTATAGCTAAAAAGGATGTTTTAGTTATTGCAGCATTATTAAATGTGTGCTGAGTTAACAACTTAATAACAGACTACACCCCCTCTCTTTGTAAATTAATCTTTAATTCATTATTTACATGTTTTACCAATTTCCAATCAATTCAACCTCTTATGGAAAACAGTCAACACAAAGAATCATTGCTGAAAATGGATCACGGATTCAATACAAACTCAATCATAACTACACAATCATTTTATGTGACATACCATTAAAGGCAGAGACGGAGCTTAGTGAGGACCGGGAAGGGTCCCGGCTCCCTAAGCCGAATCCCGTTAGTGTAAATTTTCGCGATTTCATTTGTTAAAAAAAATTTGTTTCACCTCGGCCCTCCCATCTAATGTATTTTCGAAAAAAAAAAAAAATTGTTTCGGCCCTCCGACAAAATTTTTTTTAGCTCCACCACTGATTAAACGTGCACAAACACGGCCCAGGTAGGGTTTGGACCATATTGGAAAAGGCTCGACTTTTATAGATAAGAAAAGTTCGGTCTTACAAAATGCCTGAGTCGGGCTAAGTTCATGCCTTAACCAAAATAGTAGGCCTATTTGGCCCAAATAGTCTGGACCGGGCCAGAACGGGCTTAGCCCGACCCGGCCCGAGTTTTTCTTTTATATATTTGTACAAATGATATATTTATTATATATGAAAATATTTGATTAACATTTGTAAATGCATCACTAAAATTCTACTTCTTTCAACTTGAACAATGTCATCTTCTATCTCTACGAGTGAATCTTACAAAAATGTTTTTTCTTGTCATTTTACACTATAAAAATAATCTTTCAAGCAAATGCATATCGCCATCGATTGATTCAAAAGATTCTTCCTCCTTATGCTTAAAATCCTATTGCTTAACGAAAAACAAGATTCTCAAACTACAGTTGAAGCTTGGATTGTTAATATATCTCGCGTCATGGCAGGCAAAATTGAATATTGTAAAGATTTGTATTCCCGCCATGCCAAGATATCAAAAGACTCAAAACCAGAAACATTCGTTAGTGATTATTTTATTGTATGTTATTATGTAAAAATAACACATAATTTAGGCCATTTTAAAAATGACCGGGCTACTAATAAGCCCAAGCTTTCGGGTTTTTTTGCGAGCTTTTCGAAACGGACTTTTGGGCTTTTAGGCGGATTTTGGGCTTAGCCCGGGCTGAATCGGGCTTTGATGAAAATATAAAGATCATTTAGGCCTGTTAGGCAGTATCGAGCTTTAATCCTGACTTTCTTAAACTAGACGCTTTCAGGTTTTTTTTAGCTGGGCCTAAGCCTGTTCTCAGACTTCAGCCCATCTGTCAGTGAGATCGACAA
The DNA here is from genome assembly GCA_030686995.1 of Artemisia argyi. Lineage (NCBI taxonomy): Eukaryota > Viridiplantae > Streptophyta > Magnoliopsida > Asterales > Asteraceae > Artemisia > Artemisia argyi. Next base: position 196,998,509 of record CM060701.1, read on the forward strand.
AAACAAAAACATAACAGGTGAATTTTTGAAGTTTAAGCCGCTTCATGCATTCTTGTGAGATTATTATAATCATGTGATTCATTAATTGTGATTAAAAAAGACAATATCACCGACGTAAGACATTACTCGAATCGTACAATCTACCTAAGCCGATTCAAAGATACATGCCAAATTAATATGGTCATGTGCTCCTACAATCAGATAATTAAAGATATCAACTGTTAACCTATTATCTTTTATATAATAAAAGAATTACATCATTTCGGAGTATTTTTACAAATCCTTTCTCATTGCAAAAACAATTGGACCAATAGCAGAGCTCGATTTTGTCACGTAGGCGAAATTGAGCAATGCGATTGGTCAATAAAAAGTCAAAATTAAATTGATTTTGGTCAAACTTAATAAATTTGGTGGAGAAATTTGGTTAAGAAAAAAAATGCATAAAAATATATGTGTCTAATTTATGAAAACAAAAACTTAAAAAAAAGAGGAAGTAATTAATAAAACTTTATTGATTGAATTTTAAATAATTTATATAGAGTAAAGTGTAAAATCACAAGTTTCCATGTTTTCTAATAACTTTATAAAAAACACAAATAACCCCTTGCATTTTATACCCCCTATAATTTACATTATTAACTTTGTTTAAAATTATATAAGTATTAATATTACTTTTTAGACTTTCATCCATTAAAATTACAAAATTTGATAAATATGCGAATTAGTTTTAATATACGTTAAATATTTTTTTTAAACTAAGGTTAGTTTTAAACTTTTATCCATTAGAATATTTTTTTAAAAAAGGACTCATGTTACTATTTAAAAATTTAATTTATGCGTACACGGGTTTGAAATACGGGTAAATTATTAGTAACGGAAATATAAATATCAAATGGTAAGCACGATACTGTGATATGAAAATAAATATATGCGATTCTACTTATAACAACGACTTATGAAATTGTTATTTAAAATTTGTATATGGATATCTATAAAAACGTTTTAAAAACTTTATTGAGCATATTTTAACTTCATCAAGGCTCATTATGTGCTACTAAATTCACACATTGTATACAACATGATATCAATAGTTAAAGTTAATTAATAACAAAATCAACCTCAACATGTCTGTTAGTTAAAAACGTTATACAAAACAAATTATTTAAAAAAAAAAAAAAAAAAAAAAAAAAGTTAGATAGTCATTGTTTAATATAGAAGGTGTTTTCCTTAAATTATATAAAAAAATGCACGAATCACAATCTTTATTTGATAACAATCACTTCCTAAAAAAAAAACGTTGGTGATAACTTAACTTTATTCACGTGATGTTTTATCAAAAACAAAAAGCCCGTAATAGTTGGCCGTTGTAAACTAATTAAAAGTATGTATATGAGAATTATTCAACAAGAATATATAAGTAAAAGAAATACCACAATTACCAAACATATCGTAAATTGATAGCATGGGTTTGCAAAACTAAAAACATATATCACTAACATCTCATGCAAGTCAAGGATCATCATGTGATTTTGCTTGAATAATAAAATATAATTTTTAATTCAAAAGCACTCTTCTAAAATAATAAGTAGGTTATAACATATACATATGATTTTTTATTTTTAGTCCACCAAGTAAAGCCATTTGAAACATGTTAAGTGGTTCATTTCTTAATCGATAATAATGCATAATTAAAAGGAAATTTTAAAAACCCTGTGCGTGCACATGTATTATAACTAGTTAATTTCTAACATAAACAAAACAACAATCTCATTTTTTTTAATTAAAAATATTTTTAATAAACAAATTATTAAAAAAATGACACTTATGCGATAAACGAATTGATCTAATAATATGTATTGAAAAAGGGCAAACGAAACTGATCAAATACAATTTAAACTTTTTTGTCTTAGACAATTCATTCGACAGTTGGATTGCTTGAAGTAATTAAGTTTGGAAATACTATTGTACATCCCTTTGTAAATAAGAAACAAAAAATGCGAACTAAATCCAACTACAATAAATAGAAGTTTTCACTAAAATACCATGTACCTCTGAACTATTCAACGCTATTTGTTTCATTCACTAAAACCTATGTATTGCATTAGTTTTCAAACCTTGCAAATTTAAAACTAATTATTGAAATATCCATTAACAAACACAACCAAATTCTTGATAAAAGGCCTTTCATTAACATATATATTTGAATATTCCTTTTTCATATAAAAGATAGCAAGACTGAAACTTTTTACCATGACTGAACTTATACCTTTTTCATGAGCTTATTCTTCATTTTATATCCTACAACCAGAGGGAAACAAATAAATTAACACAAAAATACAGATAATCTTCATTAGATTTTAGCAAAATTTGTGAACTAAATCACCTTATCAGTTTATGTAGTTTGCTCTTGATTATAGTTTTTGCCCCTCGTTGGTATGCATAATGCATTTGATTATAGCAAAATTTGTGAACTAAATCCTTATCAATGGTATACATGTCCGTCTTAAAGGAGTGCAAACAGTGTCATTGCACAAAGTGTAACAATTCGCAATTTCAGGTTAATTACTATTTCCGAAAAAATTCACTATTCACTTTTTACTATTCATTTTTACGATTTATTTTCCCAAAATTTGATTTTTATTTCATATTCTCGTGTGATAAATCATTTCCATGGCAAATTAAAAGTTTGACATTCATCAGATCATTTTCGCGAAAGTTATTAATGAATTACACGTTTTAGGGTAAAACGTCATTCAAAAATTTCACGCACAACGAAATTCGACCGCGTTAATTTTCCCCGTATCAGAAAAATGTTTGATACACTCATGATTTATTTGAGAATAAATCATGACTGAGAAAAATATGACCAAATAAACCTCGGCCGTGAAAAACAGGAATTTTCATTTTTAAGCGTTTTTACTCAGCCGTAACCTTAGCCTATACCTGCACCGCGTTTCTAAGACAATTTGAGTTTTCACATTTTTGGAAAAAGTCAACATATTTTTCCCTCCTCCTTTGACCAAAAATCATTCCTTGATTTTTAGGCTTACGGTTTTATGTCTAAAAAATATTTAATACCAACCGACACTAGACTGAGCCCAGTCTAGACATTATAAGTCATTTTAAATCATTTTTATCCTATTAGAAAAGTAACATTTTACTTTTCTCAATTTTACACAATATTCGTACATTTTACGTATTACGCGTTTTAGACCCGTGTTCCAGTTTTAGCAGGGTTTTACCACCCCAATGGAACCTACCACTCATTTTATATTTTATTATGAAGTATAATGACATGTCTAACTATACTTTCAAGTTCCATATTTTTACGACACCCGTTTTACGTTTTGAGGCTTAATCATTTACGGTTAGCTTTTTCCGGAGTCAAAACTCATCCAATACTTAGGATATTATCAAGCAAGGCACACCTCACCCCCTAGCCCTTGTGAAACCGCCAATAAGGGGGGGGGGAGTCACACCCGTGTGTGGCTTGATATCCTTCCTTGTGCTCTTGGATGAATACATGTGTATACTTACTAAAAATATCCTAAGTATACTAACCTCCTTAAAGCCATATAAATACCCTTTCCCCCCTTTGTGCCGTCCACCATCACACACCAGAACCACCTCACACTTAGTTAATTTACTTCTAGTTTCAAGCAAGAATCAAGAGCAACTTCAAGTATAGAAACCCTAGCTTGGTTTTAGGTACTCAAAACACTTCCAAACCTCATTAACTTTGATGATTTCTCTTGAGTTTGAATCCACTCAAGTCACCTCAACTTTCATCATCTCTCTTTCAAGAATACAAGAGTAGAAAGATTGCATGAAGTGAAGTAGGTTGAAGCTAAAGTCTATCAAAGTCCTTACCTTACATGTTAACTTCCTTTCTTAATTGAAAGCCAAAAGTTGTAAGCAAAACCCTAACATGCTTCTTGTTAAATATCATAATCATGTTATTTACATATCATTCATGCTATATTATGTCTTGTGATCATGTCCATGATGTATAAAAATGGGTAAAACAAGTTATTACAAATGATTGTTAAGTTAAGTTACTTAAACAAGTAAACTAGTGACTTTCGTGGTATAATCTGATCAAAATGGTAAAATTATGATATTGTATCATTACATATTGTAGTAGAGGACCTAACAAGAAAACTATAGCAATTTGAACCACCTAAAACGAGTATACGAGTCAAAAGTTATGACCATTTGAAGTTACCAAAACTGTGCGGCAAAACTGCCAAAATAGTTTCTGTGACAGAACATAAAACCCGCAAAAAGAGGCCTTTCTGGTCCGTTTCATGAAAAAGTTAAAACACGAAAGTTGTCCGGAATCACGTTTTCTTCAAAAACTCAGGAGCACGTCTCCAGAAAACCAATAACGAATGAGATTTTTCTCAGTTTATTAACAGCTATTTTACATATATATGTCACTATATAATGGTTATGGTTTAAAAAGACCAAAGAGGTCTTATGACCTAGAATCAAGACCACAACCATGGCTAGAGCCAAGATTGAGTCTCAAGACCATGGAACCATGACCAAAGGTCATGGCAAGGCCATGACTAAATGACCATAGAAGCTTACTTAGGCGAAAACATGAACCAAAGAATTGGCGATAACTTGAACATACAATTTAGATCTACTTCATCTAAAAGAACCATGAGATATTACAAAGAAATTGTCATACAAGACTTAAGAAACTTACCCTAATAACAATATTCATGTAAAAATAAACTTTCCTAAGTTTATTCAAATATTGGACACGTAACTTTTCGGATCAAAACTTACATATATATATATATATATATATATATATATATATATATATATATATATATATATATATATATATATATATATGTGTGTGTGTGTGTGTGTGTGTGTGTATGTGTGTGTGTGTGTGTATATATATATATATATATATATATATATATATATATATATATATATATATATATATATATATATATATATATATTATCTACTACAATAGTAGGGAGCCTCATGTGAGGAGTTCATTATGTAAGCCGTCGAGATAAGTTGTGGATTTACGAATTAAAGTGTCCTGGCTCCTCGAACGTTTACTAACATGACTTCTGAATTATGTCGGCCCGAACGGTAGTAAACGATATATAAACTATACATGTTTCATGAATCATTTCTTTTCAAAGACTTACATTATATATCGTACCACATCATGGACTAATTGCAAGATATATATAGGCACTTCTTCATATTCTTTACTCCAATCCTAAGTCGCAACATTCTATTATAGGTTGCTCGTAGAAACCTTCACGACTCAACCATTACCTTCATTACTTGCTATCTTACTTAAGGGGAGTTCATAGCCCCACTTTACATTACTTCAATGTTTTACAAACCCTTGGGGGAGGAATACATGCTATTTTAAACCGAACACAATGCTTTGAAATTGTCTACTGCCTGATTGTTTTATTATTACTAAGTACCTTCCTTGCCAATCCTAGGCCCCATATCATGAACCATTTAATCACTAGTATTAGTGAGCGCGAGTATTGTGAATAGGCCTATTGGGATTGACGAATCCCATTTGTTTGAACAGATTAGTTCAAACGAATGCACTATATTTGAAACATTAAGTATGACGGCAAAGTACTTACCGGGGCAACAAAACCTCCGATTGATATTGGTACCCGTTAACGTATTGGTTGCATGAGCTTAGCATATAATAATAACTGTTTTGTTTTCCAACATAAGTATGAGTCTAATTAACTCATACTACCAACATATTGTGTTCAACCGTTAAACAAACTCTATGAATATCACTCAACCTTTGTGTTGATCTTTTAAGCATGTATTTCAGGTCCATGATAATCAAGAATGGAGCGGAAGGGCACGGACTAAAGGAAGAAGGCTATAAACTACTTTGTCATTCGATAAAACATCAAAAGACTTTATATTGATGTATTTTGAAACATGGAACCTTTTCGGGACCTAACTATGTAAACTTTGATATATTTGAATAAATTCGAATGATAACTCTTTTTAAAGCAACTCGGTTAGAGATCGTTTTCTATTATTATGACTGTTGTGCCGTCGAGTAACACCCAAGTTGAATTCCGCTGCATCATGAATTGGGGGTGTTACACAAAGCCACCGCTTGACGTGGGCTACAAAGTTTCATCCACTTCTATTATATATATACACACAATATGAGGTTTGAGTTTAATTAATTCATGCAATACATGTGTATTTTGTGAGTGTGTTTAATGGTCTCTTTGTGGTGATGTCACGGGGCCAACGAAATTCATGAGACGGTAACAGTTGCCAAATTTAGGGAAGTGTTGGCTCTTAAAAAAAATGGGATAGATCTAATGATGTATTGTAGGAAAAAGGTAGGTAAGGGATAAGATACGTTATTTTGGGAAGAAGTTTGGAGGGGGGATAAGGCGTTGAAGTTTCAATATCCTAGATTGTATGCTTTGGAAACGAGTAAGCGGGTTACAATTACGAACAAGCTGAGACATAATTCTATTGAGTTGACGTTTCGAAGGATGCCAAGGGGAGGGGCCGAATATGAGCAGCATTCTGATTTGATTTCTCGGATTAATTCACTAGAGTTGGCACAAATGCGCGATTACTGGTATTAGTCTCTGATGGGCACATGTATTTTCTCGGTTAAGTCGGTTCGTAATTTTATCGATGACTTCACGCTTGTTTCAGACGAGGTGCCCACTAGATGGGTAAAGGTGATTCCTATTAAAGTTAATGTTTTTGCTTGGAGAGTTCGAATGGATAAATTGCCAACTAGGTTGAATTTGTCCTTGAGAGGAATGGAAATCCCTTCTATTCTATGTCCTATATGTGGTGTTGAAGTTGAATCGATCTCTCATCTTTTATTTTCCTGTTCTTTGGCAAGAGACATTTTGTCCAAGGTGTTTCGATGGTGGAGCTTGGATGCTACGAGCTTGCATTCATATGAAGAATGGTTATCATGGTTTACTGATATTCGTATTAGTAAACCAAGAAAGTCAATTTTGGAAGGTGTGTTCTATGTTATTTGGTGGGAGATTTGGAGATTTCGGAACAGCTTGGTGTTTGGCTTGATCGTTCCTAGGAAGGAGACTATTTATAATGATATAATTACTCTAACTTATGCATGGTGTTCTAATAGAAGTAAGTATAAAATCAATTGGGTGACTTGGATGAAACATCCTATAAGTGCTATTATGTAACTGTTATCTTCTAATTCCTTTCTAGAAGTTTTCTAATAAAATCTTGCCGTTCAAAAAAAAAAGTTTGTGAACAATAAAAAGTTAAAAACACTTTTAATTACAAAAACATGTTAGTTGGGTAAATTGATGTATTTTGGCAACACAAATGGTAAGGCCTTTCGCATTTTTGAGGAAAGTAAAAGGTTCGAGTCTTCTTTCTTGCTATTTTTTTCTTCTTCTTCTTTTCAAAATTGTTATAACCAGTTAACCACAAAGATTGCTTATTCAGTCAATCAACCCAATCGACTGATTCAGTCAATCAACCCAATCACCCCACCGATTCGACTGATTTAATCAAAATAATCAGTCAATCAACCCAGTCACCCAATCACAAAATAATCAGTCAATCACCCCACCGATTCGACTTATTTAATCAAAATAATCAGTCCATCGACTGCTTATTCAGTCAATCAACAACATTGTAAGTATCTAAACTGCTTATTTCTTACACAAACCATCTTGAGGGTGGTTGGGATTGCTTATCTAAATTGCTTTTTTGTTAAATAGTTGAATGGTTATTGGATTTTGATTATTATTTTATATGTTAGATTGTTAGGATTGCGGAATTGTAGATGGATTCTGAATGTATTGAAATTGACCCACAAAATAGTGAGTTTACACAACCTGAGGTCGAGTCCATGGAAAGGGAAGTAGAAGCCAAGAGAAAATGTAAGGAACGATCTATTGTATGGAATTTCTTTGACAAAGATGAGAAGGCGCAGTAAAAGGCAGCAAAAAAGTGTCATGTAAGTGCAAAAAGTGTAATAATATTTTCATGTATGATAGTATTCAAGGCACGGGTACTCTTAAGCGACACATGGAGAAATGTTTTGGTAAAAATTATCATGATGTTGGTCAAATGCTATTTAATAGTGACATGGCATTACGGTCATCTAGATTTGATCAAAATATCTTTCGCTATTTACTTGTAGCTGCTACTGTTAGGCATGAATTGCCGTTGTCATTTGTTGATTATAAGGGTATTAGGGATGTATTTACATACTTGCAACCTGAAGCAAATGTCATTACTAGGAATACTGTAAAAGCCGATTTGTTTAAATTGTATAAGAAAGAACAGGAAAACATTAAAAGCATGCTTATGGAATCACCGGGGAAGTTATGTTTAACTTCGGATTTGTGGTCTTCTATTACTACCGATGGTTATTTGGCCATTACAGTGCATTTTATTGACAAGCAATGGGTTTTGCAAAAGAGAGTCTTATCTTTTTCTTTCATGCCATAACCTCATTCCGGTGTTGCTTTAAATGTAAAAGTGTTTTCGATTCTAGAAGAATGGGGCATAGAAAATAAGGTATTTTGTGTAACTTTGGTTAATGCATCTTCTAATGACCGTTTTGTTGAGCTTTTACGTGAGCAACTAGATACAAAATCACCACTTGTTTCTAAGGGTAGTTTTTTCATATGAGATGTTGTGCACATATTTTAAACTTGATTGTGCAAGAAGGGCTCAAAGAAATTGATCAAGCGGTTAGCAAGGTTAGAGAGAGTGTCAAATATGTTAAAGGATCACATTCACAAGTAAGGAAGTGATGTGTGCTTATTCACACATCCTTTTTAGACCTAAAATCAGACCAAATACACCAAATACTAACCAAATATGCCAAGAAAATGTGTGTTTTTGTATTTGTGTATGTGCAGGTACGAATATGTGAAAAATGGACCAAATCAAACCAAAACCGACAGAAACAAGCACGAGAATAGAAAAAGGTCAAAAGCCGGAGTCGGGAAAGAATTAAAGCTCAAAAAGTTGCACTTTATTGAATGGAGTTACAAAAAGATTTAGAGAGACGACAACCCTCAATATGATATTGTTGATGAGTAATTGAAGACCACTTTTAATGAATATGCTTGTGATGTTTCCTTTACTACTTCAAATCATGCAACTACTTCAAGTGTTACTAAAGTTGGTGAAGAAACAAGTGATGATACAAGACGTCTCTTTGGAGTTAGAGCAAAACTTTTGGTAATTTATTTGTTTGTTTTATATATAATATATATATATATATATATATATATATATATATATATATATATATATATATATATATATTTATATATTATATTTTATATTTTATATGTTTTGTTCTAATCATTGAATTACTAATTTTGTATTATTACTTTATAGGATTTTGATGAGTTTCAAAGCAATGAATCTACAACCAACAAAAAGTCAGAATTGCAATCGTATTTAGAGGAGCCAAGAATGGAAAGGACATTGGAACTAGATGTGTTGGCTTTCTGGAAATCCAATGAGTCTAGATATCCCATACTTGCGAGGATGGCTCGAGACGTTTTGACAATTCTAATATCTACTGTTGCATCGGAGTCTACATTTAGTGCTATCAGAAGAGTATTAGATCAACATCGAAGTTCACTTAGTAAAGAAACTCTTGAGGCCCTTATTTGCACAAAAGATTGGTTGTTTTCAGGTTCAAATGAAGTTCGTCTTGAAGATCTCGCTGAAGATATAATGGGTTGGATTCTGAATTTCTAATTCTTTTAATCTTATGCAATATATAATATATCAGTGAGCATTGAAAACTGATAGATATAATATATAGGCTGATGAGGCGAAAAATTAATCACTTTTAGGGGGTCATTTAAGCCCGGAATTGAATTTATTTGATCAAATATTGCCCTAAATCGTTCCTTTTGTGATTTTAGGTACTTTGGGAGTGAAATATGGAAAAGGAAGCAATTCGGACGTTTTTGGAGCATAAAAGTGAAGAAAACGCCAAAGTCTTAATTTTCCTTGCTGGGAATAGTAGGTGACGGCGTCAAGAAAAGAAGAAAATTCTGACGGCGTCAAGAGTAATTTCCATGACGACCCAGTACAGAATTGAAGGTGTCACAAGGTAGAGCGTCAAGAGTAAAATGCATGACTGTGGAAAACTAGAAGGGGGGGTTGAATAGTTTTACGTCCTTTTAAATTTATAAACACAAGTTTGTTTTGAAAACTTCGATTCTAGTTTATGTGAACTCAATACTTGCACTATACGAACAATTGTATGGTAATTAACTAACAAAGCTAATATAGTAAAGGTAAATGAGTAAGTAATGAGAAGAGTTAGAAAGATCAAACCACAACACAAGGATTTATAGTGGTTCGGCTACAAGGACACCTTCCTTGTTCCTACTCCACTCCCCGAGTCACCTACTCGAGAGTTTTCTTTACTATGTCAACAAACTCCCTTATTGCGGAGAAAACCGTACACACCAATTTACACACCACACCACTTCACAACCTGACCACACCTTCTACACAACTTCTTCACACCAATATACTACACACCAATCTTCTTCACAACTATCTTCTACACACCAATCTTCTACTTCACACCTATCTTCACAACTATCCTACTTCACTACTTATCAACTTCTATTATCTACACAACTATTCACAAGCACAACACAATATTCACAAATGAATATATATATATATATACACTATGCACAACTATTCTTCAATACTTCTTGAGCTTGGTTGTAGAGAGAGTGTTCTTCTTTTGCACTTTGGATGAGAATGGATGATTAGAGATTGAATCACTTGAAACAAGGATTAATATACTGATGATCAAAGGGTTTTAGAGAATGTTTAGAGAGTTATAGATCTGAAAATTTTGTGCAAAAATTTCAGAATTAAGGTGGTATTTATAGGAGAAGAATTCTGACAGTTTCTAACAGGGGAGCCTGGCCGGTCCCCTTAAATCATGGCCGGCCCCCTTAAAATTAAGGGGACCGCCCCTTATAATTAAGGGGGCCGCCCAACTGTAACGGCCAGAAAACTTGTCTTTTAGTGGGGGAAAGTTTATTTGGTGAAAAACTAACTGATTTTGGTTAAATATTTGAAATCATATATTTAGTATGATTAAAACATTTTTCTTTATTACCAAAAGTGTTTTTCAAAAATATATAATATGTTTATATGATTAAATAAACTTTGTGCTAATTAATTAAATACCCCTTTGATCATGAGATGTATTAAGCACTTGTTTATTCATACCTTAAGTGATTAAGTTGGATATAGTGATATAAACTAGCTTAATACTTGTTTACGTAGTAATTATACGATTGACGATTTTACATTTTGTGATCGTCAAAATATAGAGATATCGAAAGATATGAATAACGTTTTCACACATTATTTATGTCAACAATCTCCCCCTTTTTGATGATTATAAAATTTAAACTCATTAATCGAAAATTAGTATATATTCAAGTATTATTGTGAGAGTTTATATCACTTCTCCCCCTTTTTGTTAGCATCAAAAAGGTTATCCCATTATAGTGTAAACTCCCCCTCGAAATATACTCCCCCTCGTTTTGAGGCCAAAAGGAATCGAGATATGGATATCTTGCAAAAATATTTAGTGGCAAGCAACATATATATATATATATATATATATATATATATATATATATATATATATATATATATATATATATATATATATATATATATATATATATAGCATGCAAGAGTAAAGATTAAACATAACCATAACATTAATAATATAAAAGAAAGATACATCAGGCATTACAAAAGCCTTAAAGGCTTAGAATCATCATTAAAATAAAAGACCAAGTCTCAAACATGAGAGCCCTCTCGAGAGCTTGCCATCCAAAAAATTTTAACACAATTTTATTTGTGAAACACCATACATATTTAATTGGGAGGAACGGATGGTGAACATGGAGATGGTGATGGTGGAGGTGTGTTTGTTGATGGTGGTGGGGGTGTTGTGTTTGTTGTTGGTGGTTGATGCAACATGTTTTCAATATGAGAAAACATGTATTGGATCTCATCTCTTAATCCGAACACAATTGTTTGGTTGTGAATGCAACAAAGGCAAGTGTCTCCATGAGCTTCAAGTAAGCTCCATGGGACGGGGTTATAGGTTGGTGGGTTGATAAGAGATGATGAGAAATGTGCATCAAGAGGTGTTAATGGTGATAATGAGAGAGTGAGTGCAAGAGATGTGTTCTCATTGGTAGGTTGTGATGGTTGATCAATTGTTGGAGGAGATAAGTGGGTGTTGATGTAGTCATTTATTGATGAAGTGGATGGTATGGAGGAAGTGGAGTTTCCATTTGTTGAAGGTGTTTTTGAGGGTGCATTTGGTGCTCTAGGAGATGAACAATGAGGTGGTGGAGATGGAGTGGTGTTGTCTTCATTTGTAAGATCAATGAAGAGTTGTTTGGGTGGAATGATGACAAGTTTTTGTTTCTTGGCATTGTTTGAATAGGTGGTTCTTGGTGATGACATGATGATGTTTGATGAATGTTTGAGGATGATGGAATGTGAATTAAACATGCATGGAGATTATATAGTGGGAAAACATGTTTAGAAGTGGAATTAATTTGAAATTGTAATGTTATATTTCAAAATCAGTTTAGTTTTTAAGGGAAATGGTAGCTGGGACTAGCAAAAGGGATCACAAGATGCAAAAGAAAACAGTGTAAAAACTGTTCCAGATGGCCGGTCCCCTTAATTTTAAGAGGGCCGCCCTTTATGATTTAAGGGGGCCGCCCATCTGACGACCCAGAAACCAAAAATTTCAAAAATTTTCTGGAAAAATGTTATGTTCTGTTTTGTATTTGCAGCAAGCTCTATTTGGACATTTCACATTTGTTTTGGTCTATTAGAAAGCATATATGTCATATAGTTATATAAACATTAACTAATCATGCAAACATATATATAGATTAAGAGAAGCATGCATTAAAAAAAATATCAAAGACAATCAAGTTAGCATCCTAAACAAATATCCAAATAACAAGTACTTCCGAATAAACTTCGGACAAATAGCACACAAGACATAAAAATTAAATATTGTTTAACAAACATAATCCAAGCACATTATTTCTTTTTCTTCCCGAAGATGCCCTTCAAAGTTTTTCCGATAGACTTGAAGCCACCTCTAACTTCTTCGTGCAAGCTCTTTTGTCTTCTAAGCATCTCGGTAGTTCGTTCATGAAGCACTTCTTCGTTTTGATCACTAGGAGATGGGGTAGAATACTCGGGATAGTCAAGATCCTCTAAATTGTCAACGAACTCAGAAAACGAAGGGGTACTAGCATCATGGATGTTTTCCTCCTCATCGTCATCGTCTTGCCTTGAGGGTGATCCATGAAAGCTATGACGACGAGGTTTACCCTTGTCACTTCGAGTTCGTCGAGCTTGTTTTAGAGCGAGAGGACGTAGAGTGGGGTGCATGGACTCATAGATACTGTTGTCAAGATCGGGGTAGTACTCGATAACATGACGATAGAGACGAGTGAGGAACATTCCATATGGAAGGTTGGCTTTGGGAGTTTTTCTAGCACACTCAATTCGTTTGATAAAGAAGTAAGCCAAATTGTACGGCTTTTCGACAGCTATACAATACAACATGTGAGCAAGGCACGCCGGGAGATGGTCCCGGTGACCTCCGGTACCAAACGCATTCTCACGAATGAGTTCTTCCCAACGCTTCATGTGGGGGCTTAATTCTTTGAGGAGAAGTTGGTATGGAGAGATTTGAACGTTTTTGGATTTAATTTTTTGGCTTGTGGCGGCACGGTCCACACCAAGGATTTGACGAATTTCGTCGGGATGAGGAATTTCATCGAGATAGGGACCGAAGGTTGGTCGATAGAGATTAAGAGATTCGAGGTCCCACTCGTTTGTGAAAACGGCTTGACCTCTAAAAGGAATTTGGAGGATATGACCAAATTGTTCGAGAGTGAGGGTGATAAATTCATTTTGAATCATGAAAGAAATGGTGATGAAACCAAGATCATTGGTTTGGATGGTGACTTGGCTATAGAAATCCATTATGAAAAGAGGAATGATAGGTTCATTTATTTCATAAAGACAATTGAAGTTGATGCTTGTAAACACGCGATTTATGTAGTCGGATTGAGCAAAGTCAAGATCTACTACACGTCCTTCATGAACATTTCTATCTTTAATTTGACGATAAATAAGTCCAATGGAAGGAGATGTAGTAGGGAGTTGGGAAACTTTAGGAATGTAGTTTTTAGTGTGAGAAAGATCTTCGGTAGTTGCTTTGGGCATTTTGTTTTCGTCACAGCAGAAGCAGTGGAAGGGGGTATGAAAAATGTGGAGTGTTTGGCAAAAGGAAAAAGGAGAAAAACGAATTTGAACAATCAGATGGCTGGCCCCCTTAAACATTAAGGGGGCCGCCCTTCATTTGGCTGCCGGTCCCTTTAAACATTAAGGGGGCCGCCCTCCAAAATTCGATTTTTGTGATTTTGGTTTCTGGAAAGAGCAAAAAATTATTCATATGTATGTATTAGATTTATATTTAATCAAAAATACGTTGGAGGGTATTCGCACGAAAGGAATTACTTGACACTTTTAATCGACAATTTGCCAATTAAATTTTCTTGATCATTTCGGATGAAATTTATCAAGTTGTCAAGTACACGAGAACGTTGTGGACGGTTCACAAGTATATGTATATATATATAAATATATATGTATGTAGTATGGGCTTATAAGACGAGAATAAAGGAAGGAGACGAATGCAACGGAAGCCGGGAGTTTGTTTCATCCATAGATTTTTTTTCGACTCATCTCTCTTCATCAGCATGAGTGTTGTTGAACTTTAAAGTTCAATAAGGCAAATGGGGAAAAGAAAAGGTTCGTAAACGAACAATTTCTAGTTCTAGAAAATCAACAAATGAGTTTTCTAGGTTATAAGATCCTACATATAGCTAAGTGTGTGTATATATATATATATATATATATATATATATATATATATATATATATATATATATATATATATATATATATATATATATATATATTTAGATATAGTATAAGTAAAAAATATATATATATGTATAGAAATAAAGATTAGAGAGAACAATGAACCAATCAAAATCACATAAAAGCTAGATACTAAACTAAGCATGCATTTGTTTATGAGGAAATAAAAGGAAATGTGTACCTTTCGTCTTCAATGCGTTAAACTTCAAAATCTTCAAAGGAAAGTCCGAACACGAGGTGACATCAAAGATTACCATGTATGAATGGCGAAATTTTTCACGTTGGTCCCCATGGTCTCATTTGACCAAAGTTGTTTGTCCCGAACATGTTTTGTATTTGACTTGGGTGCATATATGGTGGAAACATTCCCCATGGATTGAAGTTCCACATTTGTTGATTGTTGTTAAAGTTTTGTCTACTTTGGTTTACTCTTGGTTGAGGTGTTTTAGGTTTAGGGTAAGAATTATTTGGTTTCCTAGGTGGTGGTGTTTTAGATCTTGTTTTAGTTTTGGACGATCCTACTTCGGTTTTTAAAGATGGTTTATAGAACGGTTTTATTTCTTCATTACTAGCTAGCTGTATTTTCTTATCATTTATGAGTATATACTCAGGATTAGATTTTGAAGGTTTTAGTTCCTTGAGTTCGCTTTCAAATTTAACATTTTTAACTTCACTTGTTGAGGCTTCGGTTGAGTTAAAACCTAGACCGGTTTTATCTCCGGATATTCTTTGAAAACTTATAATTTTACTAAGTGAGTTACTACTATTTTCAAATTCATCAAGTTTACAAATTTCTTCCTTAAGTTTGTTGTTTTCACTTCTAAGCACTTGACATGATTTACATTCTTCAAAAGTTTCTTTACCTTTTTCAAGTTGATGTATTTTAATTTTTAGTTCAAGTACTTCATTTTCTAATTGGTTATTTATGTATTTTAGTGATTTGTTTTTAGCCATAACTTGTTGTCCTAGTTTGCATAATCTATTGTATTCACTATCTAAGTCTTTTTCATCTAATGATAAATTTTCATCACTAAAGTATTCGGTTTCGGAACGTACCTCACTTGATGTTTTAGCCATGAGACACTTTTCTTCCTTTGTTGTTTCTTTCTCATCTTCATCGCTATCACTCCAAGCACCTCCAACAAACGCTCTTTGATTTTGATCTCTTGTCATCATTGGACATTTTCCAATAAGGTGATTTGGATCACCACACTTGAAACATTTTCTCTTATTTTTGCTATACTTGTCATCATTATTCTTTTGAGATGTTCTTCTTTCATCGTGTGGTTGTCTAACGAATCTTCCTTGCCTTTTGAAGAATTTCTTGAAATCTCTTACGGCCATGGCATATTCTTCGTCTTCGCTTTCGGAAGATGAGCTATCTTCGTTGTTGGATTCTTTTCTAGCTTTCAAGGCGATTGACTTGCTTTGCTCTCGTTTTCCTTTAACCATTTCGGAGTCCTTCTTTATTATAGCTTCGTAGACTTTTAAATTACCAATTAATACATCAAGTTGTAGCGTTGACAAATTCTTCGATTCTTCAATAGCCGTCACTTTAGCTCGCCATTTTGGTTGAAGAGCTCTAAGAAACTTTCTAACAAAATTCTTACTAGAGAAATTCTCATCAAGTGCTTTTAAACTTGTGGTTATGGTGTTAAATCTAGCAAAAGCATTATCAATTGATTCCTCTTCCGGAATCGTGAATTGCTCATATTGTTGAACAAGTAGATCTATTTTGTTATCTTTGACTTGATTATTACCTTGGTGGGTTATTAACAAAGAGTTCCAAATTTCTTTTGCGGTTTCACACATAAAGATCCTTTCATACTCTTTACGTGGTAGCGCATTGTAAATAACCATTTTTGCTTCATTATTTTTAGCAAGTTTTCTTTTTAAATCATCATTTTGTTTTTCAAAAGGTACGATTTCATCTTTATTAGTTTCGGGGTTATTTTGAATAGGTAAAAAATCACCATTGGTAATAATATGCCAAAGATCTAGATCTTTTGATTTCACATAAGTTTCGAATCAATTTTTCCAATATAAAAATCCATCACTTTCAAATAGTGGTGGTCTTTGCATAGATTGCCCTTCTAAATATTTTTCAGATTCCATAGATCGTTACAAGTTTTAAAATACAATATATTTTAAAGATCTTGCTAGACCTGGCTCCTGATACCAATTGTGGAAAACTAGAAGGGGGGGTTGAATAGTTACGTCCTTTTAAATTTATAAACACAAGTTTGTTTTGAAAACTTCGATTCTAGTTTATGTGAACTCAATACTTGCACTATACGAACAATTGTATGGTAATTAACTAACAAAGCTAATATAGTAAAGGTAAATGAGTAAGTAATGAGAAGAGTTAGAAAGATCAAACCACAACACAAGGATTTATAGTGGTTCGGCTACAAGGACACCTTCCTTGTTCCTACTCCACTCCCCGAGTCACCTACTCGAGAGTTTTCTTCACTATGTCAACAAACTCCCTTATGGCGGAGAAAACCGTACACACCAATTTACACACCACACCACTTCACAACTTGACCACACCTTCTACACAACTTCTTCACACCAATATACTACACACCAATCTTCTTCACAACTATCTTCTACACACCAATCTTCTACTTCACACCTATCTTCACAACTATCCTACTTCACTACTTATCAACTTCTATTATCTACACAACTATTCACAAGCACAACACAATATTCACAAATGAATATATATATATATATATATATATATACACTATGCATAACTATTCTTCAATACTTCTTGAGCTTGGTTGTAAAGAGAGTGTTCTTCTTTTGCACTTTGAATGAGAATGGATGATTAGAGATTGAATCACTTGAAACAAGGATTAATATATTAATGATCAAAGGGTTTTAGAGAATGTTTAGAGAGTTATAGATCTGAAAATTTTGTGCAAAAATTTCAGAATTAAGGTGGTATTTATAGGAGAAGAATTCTGACAGTTTCTGACAGGGGAGCCTGGCCGGTCCCCTTAAATCATGGCCGGCCCCCTTAAAATTAAGGGGACCGCCCCTTATAAATAAGGGGGCCGCCCAACTGTAACGGCCAGAAAACTTGTCTTTTAGTGGGAAAAGTTTATTTGGTTAAAAACTAACTGATTTTGGTTAAATATTTGAAATTATATATTTAGTATGATTAAAACATTTTTCTTTATTACCAAAAGTGTTTTTCAAAAATATATAATATGTTTATATGATTAAATAAACTTTGTGCTAATTAATTAAATACCCCTTTGATCATGAGATGTATTAAGCACTTGTTTATTCATAACTTAAGTGATTAAGTTGGATATAGTGAGATAAACTAGCTTAATACTTGTTTATGTAGTAATTATACGATTGACGATTTTACATTTTGTGATCGTCAAAATATAGAGATATCGAAAGATATGAATAACGTTTTCACACATTATTTATGTCAACAATGACGGGCTGGAAACACATAACACATGACGGCGTCAAAAGTAGATCAAGGCAGTCTGAGAAGTATTTTGGCGGCGAGATGACGGCGTCACCAATTTGGTCTTGACGCCGTCAGACCCTATTTCCTATATATAGTTTTCTAATTTTTACACATTAGAAAAAAGAGAAGTTTTGGAGAAACCCTAAGGCCGAACTTGGTACGAATTTTACAGGTTTTTCAAGGGTTCTCAGCCCTTCAACCCTTTCATGTGTAATTAAGATAAGTATTCTTTTAATTCAATCAATATGTCTATGTGTTGGTTGTCTATATCTTGTTCTTGTCTTAATTCCATCATGCTAGGCTAGATCTATCTTGTGTTTGCTTGGATCTAATGAAACCTAGATGTTAATTATGTGTTGATTACTTGTTTATGGTTGTATTGGATGAATGATTTCGATGTTAAGCTTAAGAAAACTGGCAGATCTCCAAATGGTAACATGCTTGAACGTCTTAGGAAACATGAACTGACGTGCACTAGGTTTTATTAGTTGTATTTAATGCATGAGTAAATTCTAATGATCCCATGTTAGGAGCTTCTTAGCCGGCTCGACATAGGAGTGAAGCAGGCACTCATAGGATTGGGGAATTAAGTGCGCCACCCCATGAATGGTATTAAGGAATACAATCCGTCATCCACGCAACTATAACAAGTAATTAACATGTAAAAGATATCTAGGGAGTAGTGAAATCTAAGTAAACACAACTTCTCCACTCATTGCTCACAACCTTAGTTTAATTTAGTTTGTTTTCATTTCTTGTATTTTATTTTGATTGCATCTTTAGTATTGGGTTAGTTGACTAGCAACTAATTCCGCCCAAATCCTTCAAAACCCGAGATATTTACTTGCTTTCTAAAAAATATAAAAATACAAAAATAATCATCACTCATCTTTAGAACTAGTATTTAGGTTTTCTCATCCTAGCGACACTATTCCTAGCTGAACGATCAATCCCCCGGTACTTGTCACTATACTATACTACAACGATCAGGTACACTGCCTGGTGGGGGTTGTAAGCTTCTCAAGATCCCTTGAGAGGTAAAGCCTGGTGCGATTCCCACGTATCATAGGCCTTTTTATCTTATGCAATATATAGGCCTTTGTATTGATGCATCCGAGTTTGGAACCTGTATTAGAAAAGAAATTATACCTTATTACAAGATAAGCAAATCCAAACACTATAGCATAAACTCGTTATTTTACAACAACCTATATGCAGAAAAATAAGGAAACCCAAACACAAATAACTAGCTGCAACAAAACCACAATGCAGAAAATGGTGTTCAAAATTTTCTTCCTACGTAACAGAACACAATATCAGATAAGCATTAGCTCAAGTGTTGGGAATTGGTTACTGGTTATTACAAGTTTTTTTGCTCCAAAAGGCAGTGCAATGATTATGGACACTAGGTGTTTGGTTTGTGGAATTTTAATTGAATGGGAACATGAATTCCATAATGTTTTTGGTTAGCAAAAGCGACATGATTCCAATTCCAACTGTTTTTTTCAGTTCCAACATTTTAAAATGGATTGTTCCAAAAACCATTTTCTAATATTTACTCTTTTGACTTTTCAGGTTTAAAATGGAAGATATGAGTAAATGTAACAAC
Source organism: Artemisia argyi (assembly GCA_030686995.1). Classification (NCBI taxonomy): domain Eukaryota; kingdom Viridiplantae; phylum Streptophyta; class Magnoliopsida; order Asterales; family Asteraceae; genus Artemisia; species Artemisia argyi. Next base: position 197,018,683 of record CM060701.1, read on the forward strand.
CGTGGTTTTGGCAGGTTAGTTTGACTAATAGTCTTAACTCGGTTGACATTTGTTTGGTGTGTATTAGGTGTTTGAAGTGATATATAAGTAATACAGGTGAGTTTTAGCACTAAATCCCTTTGCGTGAGTGGTTTTATTGTGATTTGGAAAGTTTGGAATTTGGAAAAGTTCATTTTGATCACCTTTGTGGTGTAGAAATAACTTGTGTAGTTTTGGTGTTTTTGTGTTTTTGCGTAACGAGTCTTCGTTCAAGTAATTGAGCGTTAGTAAGTTACGTGGGATTTGTTTTTATGAGTTATATTTCAAAAAGAGTGTGAAATTCTATTTTTGGAAACTTTGTTTTGAAAATGATATTTTTCCGGTTTATCGTAAAATTAAGGTTTATCGCGTAAGACGTTAGGTTTTGTTTTGGGAGTTTATAAAATATGAAAAGTATGAGGTTTTGAGTGTAATAAATAAATTTAATAAAAAATAAATAAAAATATATATATTTTATATATGTAAAATTCGGATTTAAGGGATAAGGGGGAAAAAGGAAACCCAATTTGAGTTCAAATATGACTCTTAGGCCCAAGAATTATCCATAATTAATAAATATACCAAACCAAACACCCCTAAAACGTTTTTACTACAATTTTAGTCGATCCAAGGAGCAAGAGAAGGGAGAAAAAAATTAGGGTTTATAATTGTAAAGCAATAATCAAGAATCAAGGTAAAATTCTTAAAATATATGTTCAATTGTTTGATTAATTATTGGAATTCATGTAATATTAATTATGATGGATCTAGGGTTTGTAAACTTCTGTAAATTATTGAAGTAAAACATGTTAGGATGATTAGATGTTAATATTATGGGTAATGGTTAAGGGAATTGAGTGTTAAACGAGTTAGATTATGTGTTAGGGTTTGGACAGATTTGTAAGGCTGTAAAGATGTGAGTGTATATAACAGATGGTGATGAGTTAAGTCACGAATTTTAAGTCTAAATTGAATTATAATGAAAGAGCTTTCCAAAAAGTCCAGCCACGATCAATTTTGAGGTCGGAAAGTCGGTCTTTTGATTTTTCTTTATTAAGGTGTCAAAGCTGTCAAACCGGGACAGATTTTGGGTAAAAGTTTGAGGTTGGCATGTGGTTGTAAAAGTGGTATTTTGACTTGGTCTTCTGGAATAGTTAATTTTTAGGTTATATTAGACTACCACGAAGAGGATTCGCGATAAAAACTTGTGGAAGTAATTATTAAAAATCAAAACTTTTTGGTGTGCGTTCAGATCCGAATTTGAGTAGTTGTCAAGTTTGAATTTCTTGTGAGTACTTGTGTGTGTTATTGGTCCATGGCCTTCTGGGATTAGCTTCTATGCTTATGAGAGACCATGGTAAATTTTTGGTGTGAGTTGTTAAGCTTTATTTGTCGTGATTTCATGTGAGGGAATGTACTCAAAAAAATTATGCGTTTTCTGAGTTTTAGAGTGCAAGGGATTTAGTGAATATTAAGTTATGGTAGTGGTTAGTGTGGTGTCTAGGAGATCCATGGTGGGTCATATCAGTCTTATACATCCATCATATGTGTATTACATGGGTTGTAGCTTTTAGCTTGACCTTGTGTAATGTGGATTATTTTTGTGTGCTATAGATTGTGTATTGTTTTATGGAGCTGCGGAGTTTAAGGTGAGCTCATAGTCCCATATTTTTACTTTGTTTTAAACTTGGGATGGGAATGATGCTTGTTTTAAATGATTTGACTTACTGTGATTATGTGTGTGGTGTTAAAGAGCTTGGACCTGTAATGTTATCGTATGCATGCTATGTGTGATTATTTGCTTGTGTGGATGTTTATGGGATCCAATTAGGAGGATGTTTATCCTGTTACTCGCGCATGCGACCTAATTGATGTGTAATGTGTTTATGGGATCCAATTAGGAGGATGTTTATCCTGTTGCTCGCGCATGCGACCTAATTGATGTTTGATATGGTTGATAGGATCCAATTAGGAGGATGCTTATCCTGTTACTCGCGCATGCGACCTAATTGATGTTTATGGGGTCGGAGGACACGAGCCGTCCTAATGGTTGCTTTATGAGTGTTGTTGCCTTTGCGTGTGGATATTGACTTGCAAATGCATGTAGCTATATGATAACTATAATTTATTTGTCCAGCTATATTTTGTAATCACAGTAAATTCGGTTGCCTTGTATGTTGAGTCTTAAACCTATGAATCTCACCAACATTATGTTGACGTTTTAAGCATCATTTTCAGGTGAGCTTTCTAAGGATAAGATAGAAGGATGTGGATAGACGAGACCTTAGTTGCATTGGAAGTGGTTTATCATCTTTATTTGGATTTATGTTTTGTTTTGGTTATTTTATTTTGGGGTATTGTTACAACACTTTGTGTTTGTACATTGCTTTATTTATATGCATGTAGTTGTTCTCTATGTAGACACCAGGTGTTGTGATGATATCCATGAAGTTACACCCGCGCGTTTCCGCCGTGGCGGGGTGTGACAGATTGGTATCAGAGCCTTGGTTATAGAGAATTAGGTGGTTTAACCTAGACTATAACCTAGGAGTCCCTCATATAGTTGCATTTAGGACCTATGTGTAAGTATAGTATTTTATATGTCTATTTTCCTATATTTATGAGATATTTTATTGAGTTTCGGACGTCTATTCTATCCCCTATATGTAGTATTGTATATATATCGACTTTATTATATCGTCTTCTGCGTGTAAGTTGCTTCGTTGGACAACCGTTGTCGCTATCGGATGCGAGAGAAGTGGTAGGATAAAGCGGAGTAACCGCAGAATTCGAGTTTCCGATAGCATGTATCTATGTCGGACAAGGAGAAGACGTTTATGGGAAACGTTAGTGGAGAAGAAGTGGAGAGGTTTGGAACCACGGTGACTTCTGGAGATGGAGCCATTACCAAATACCCTTGGTAGTGTCCTCACTTCACCTAGGAAGGAGATGTGGTTTAGTCTAAACCTCGTGATTTGTATGCGCTTGTGAATTATGTAGAATTGGAACAAAAGAATGGAGATGGTTTTGCATGTTTTCGACTACCTCAACATGTAGGAAACATGAATGGTTGGTTGAGTAAAGATGAAAGGGAGTTAGGGTGAAATGGTGTGGATTCGGATCTAGAGTCCACAGCGAGTAGTAAGTTGAATTGATCTGAGTGGAGAGTTAAGTGTGAGAGTGGAGTTGAGTCATTATGCGACGTCTTTTGTTTTGTGTCATGTTTTGGAATTTGTATATTGTCTTTTGCCGTCTGGAGCCATGTTGGAGCGTGATTACTCTTGGATGCTGGATCGATCTTATCCAAGTGATTCTGATTATAGAGTTTACGTTATCGTTGGAATTGTTCCATGTGAGATGATTGTTGCGACGCCTTTTGTTTTTGTTTGCGTGATGGTTTGCATGATGTGTTGTCGTAGGAGGGAGTACAATTGTGAAAAGGGGCATAGATAATTATGGTGACCAACATAATTATACATGCGTCACAACACAAGTGGACTTGCAAGTATGATGGCATGGATTGCATCGTGTATTAGGTGCTATGTGGTATATGTGTGTTATCATTGAGATGTGTGGTTTTGGAAGTAAGAATGCGTGTGGAATAGGCTTATAACTATGGTCGCGAACATAATTATAAGGGTATCACACACGTGGACTTGTGACCATTATTGCATTGATTGATGTTTGTTGTTATATGTTGTTGTAGATGGTATGTGATATCATGTTGGTGATGGCTGTATGGTTAGAGAAGTATTCTCTTAACCGTTTGGGCAATCGTTATATTTTGGGGTGTGTAGGTGGTAAGATTCCATCCTACCTATCATATGTTGATACCTCAATTATCGGTGGGTACTTATGTTGTGGTATTTAAGTTGATTCGTTTGTTAGACGCTCGTTTGTATATCTAATTCTTGGGTTGGCATTCCTACTCGTACCATGATGGTACAGATGCCATAATCTTTCTATTTGACATCGTGAAAGGTGTTGGGTAATCGAATTCGTTTCGTTGGATACTAGTTAGTTTCTTTGGTTATTCCTTGCATTCATTATGTGAATGAATATTATATTGTTCTTTCAGTATTGTTGGTTCGTGACGAGTTGGTGTGTGTATTTGAATCCCTCATTTACACACATCAATTGAATTTCGTGACATGTTTTTGTGACACGTTAGTATCGGTGTTTTTTCTATGATTTTGGTTTGATTGTTGTACGAACGAGTCTTTGCGTTCTTCGTTTGGTTTGCAATGCATTTGCGTGAGTGTTCACTGGTATGAGTTCGTTTGAGGATTATTTTGATTACGGAATTCTTCAATGTCTTTCGCGTTCGATTACGAGGTTGTGTTAGAGTCTTTATGGTATTTTACAAATTCGTTTTGGGTATTTCAAGGTCGTTTGATGGAAACTAATATTTTTATGGTGAAAATGAAGTGTGGAAAAAAATGGTTATGCTGATGTCTTACATAAAATGGTTTATATATATTAAAAAAAATGTATAAGTTTAAGATATGTCTTGTGAAAAACGGTGTTCAATTGTTTTTGGGAAGGTCGAGTACGGGAATAAGAACTATCTATGGTTCTTATTTACCAAACTTGTTATGTAATTAGTTCATCGAGTGTCTCTTTCATTGAGGTACGTTTGTGGATGTTTTATAGGTACGTGTATTTTATATTTTCTTTGTATGGATGTTCATGAACATCTTATCCGTGTCTATTTTTATTGGAGGAAAATTTCTCATTGTGTTTTTTCTAGCTTTGATTTTGATGTTCGTTACTTCGCTAGTCGGTAATTCGTACCCCTTTTGAGTTCGTTGATATACGTTTTAGTTCGAGCGGTTTCATGGTTCGCGTCATTTACTTAGGATAGATTGTCGTTTTGATTATCGATTTGTTCGTCGAAGAGGAAGAGGGTGTTTGCAAAGTTGTTCAAGTGAGAAGTTCAGCTTCAAGATGTACGTTCTTCAGGCATCGCGGAGGTAGAAGAAACATATGAGGAACTATGTGATACGTGACTTAGAGTTGGGGAGTAGAACTTGGAGATGATATTGGTATGGAGCAGAAAGTGTTGTCTACACAGATCATAAGAATCTTTAGCATATATTTGACAAGAGGTTAATATATGTTGAAGAGAAGTTGGGTGTGGAATTTCTCAGTGATTACGATTGTCTGATTCGCTATTGTCAAGGAAGGGAGGACATCGTGGTAAGAGCGCTGAGCGGGAGTGAACGAGTGAAACTTAGATATTTGTGAGCAATGATTATGATAATTCAGTTCGGAGTTAGGAGGAGGATATTGACAGCCTGGGGAGAGAGGTTCAAAGATGAGAACATGTAAGAAGAATGATTACATGGTTTAGACTAGTAAATGGAGAGGAACGAAGATGGAGGAGTGTATTTTGCGGACCGCTAATGATTTCGTGGAGAGGAAGCTTAAGGACATCGATCATGCAAGGTATAAGATACATCCGAGAATGGATAAGACGTATTATTACCTTAGCAAGTGGTGATACGCTTGAAGGTGAGTGTTGATGTCAATGATTATTATGGTGATGCAATGGTCAGAGATACTTGGAGATTTTGTTGAGAAGGAATTGGTGAGAAATTTCATTTGATGAGTTGGTAGAGAGACGTGGAGTGTCGCGTCAATCAACTTATATCATGATGAAATACTTACTCCGCGATTGTGGTAAACGTTTTATAGAGTTTTGAGAACGCGTATGAAGATGAGTACGACTTATCGTTCTTAAATGAATGGACTAAGTGAGCGTACAAATCAGACGTTGGATGGTGAGCTGAGAGCATGGGTGTGTTTTATTTTGGAGGAAGCCGGGGTATACATTTACCCTTAGCAGAGTTCTCCTATATCAACAACTATCATTCTAGTATGGAGTATGTGTCGTGTGAAAAGTTGTATGGAATGTTCTGTGGGCAAAGGTTGGAACAAGCCAACTAATTGGTCCTGAACTAGAACGAGAGACTACGAATAAGGTTTTCTAGCTAAGGAAAGACTTAAGGCAGCAAGAGATCGCCAAAAAGAGTTATGCGAATAATTGTTGTAAGCCTTAGAGTTTGGTGTTGGTGATATTGTGTGGTTAAAAGTATCTCCTTGGAAGGGTGTTGTGCATTTCGGTAAGAAAGGCAAGCTAGCACCGAGATACGTAGGACCATTTGAGATTTACGGAAAGGATTGGATTTGAAACATATCGGTTGAATTTGTTTGAGGAGTGAAGTAAAGTGCATGATACGTTTCACGTATCTAATTGAAAGAAGTGTTTGGCGGATGCTAGTCTGCATGTGCCATTAGATGAGAGTAAGGTTGACAAGAATTTTCGTTTTGTCGAGAAACCTGTTGAGATTATGGAAATGAGATGTTAAGAGTTTGAAGTGTGGTGAAATAGCCTTGGTAAAGGTATGGTGGGATTCTAAGCGTGGTCCTGAGTTTACTTGGGAGCGTGAGGAATCAGAGGTAATTAATGTTTGTTTTATGAGTATTTGTTATTTGTGAGTGCGTCTTGCGGTTACCATTCGGGTTTTTATTTGGTTCGAGGGTATCGTACCTACCTGTGAGAAGTCGTTTGGATTGTTGGTATTATTCATCGGGGAGTGTATCTAATTGCGTGTATTGTTGGAGTGACGGAATGTTTTCTATTGTGTGAATTCGAGTATTTAGTCGGTTCACATTTTTGCGATTCTTTCTCTGTGAGTTTGTGGGGTGGTATTTGTCCGCTTAAAAATCCATAAATTTCCTTTTTGCTGTTGTGAAAGGTGACTATAGTAGTTGAAATCTCGGGACGCGATTTCCCTAAGTGGGGGATGATGTAACAACCGTGGTTTTGGCAGGTTAGTTTGACTAATAGTCTTGACTCGGTTGATGTTTGTTTGGTGTATATTAGGTGTTTGAAGTGATATATATGTAATATAGGTGAGTTTTAGCACTAAATCCCTTTGCGTGAGTGGTTTTATTGTGATTTGGAAAGTTTGAAATTTGGGAAAGTTCATTTTGATCACCTTTGTGGTGTAGAAATAACTTGTGTACTTTTGGTGTGTTTTTGTGTTTTTGCGTAACGAGTCTTCGTTCAAGTAATTGAGCGTTAGTAAGTTACGTGGGATTTGTTTTTATGAGTTATATTTCAAAAAGAATGTGAAATTCTATTTTTGGAAACTTTGTTTTGAAAATGATATTTTTCAGGTTTATCGTAAAATTAAGGTTTATCGCGTAAGACGTTAGGTTTTGTTTTGGGAGTTTATAAAATATGAAAAGTATGAGGTTTTGAGTGTAATAAATAAATTTAATAAAAAATAAATAAAAATATATATATTTTATATATGTAAAATTCGGATTTAAGGGATAAGGGGGAAAAAGGAAACCCAATTTGAGTCCAAATATGACTCTTAGGCCCAAGAATTATCCATAATTAATATATATACCAAACCAAACACCCCTAAAATGTTTTTACTGCAATTTTAGTCGATCCAAGGAGCAAGAGAAGGGAGAAAAAAATTAGGGTTTATAATTGTGAAGCAATAATCAAGAATCAAGGTAAAATTCTTAAAATATATGTTCAATTGTTTGATTAATTATTGGAATTCATGTAATATTAATTATGATGGATTTAGGGTTTGTAAACTTCTGTAAATTATTGAAGTAAAACATGTTAGGATGATTAGATGTTAATATTATAGGTAATGGTTAAGGGAATTGAGTGTTAAACGAGTTAGATTATGTGTTAGGGTTTGGACAGATTTGTAAGTCTGTAAAGATGTGAGTGTATATAACAGATGGTGATAAGTCACGAATTTTAAGTCTAAATTGAAGTATAATGAAAGAGCTTTCCAAAAAGTCCAGCCACGATCAATTTTGAGGTCGGGAAGTCGGTCTTTTGATTTTTCTTTGTTAAGGTGTCAAAGCTGTCAAACCGGGACAGATTTTGGGTAAAAGTTTGAGGTTGGCATGTGGTTGTAAAAGTGGTATTTTGACTTGGTCTTCTGGAATAGTTAAGTTTTAGGTTATATTAGACTACCACGAAGAGGATTCGCGATAAAAACTTGTGGAAGTAATTATTAAAAATCAAAACTTTTTGGTGTGCGTTCAGATCCGAATTTGAGTAGTTGTCAAGTTTGAATTTCTTGTGAGTACTTGTGTGTGTTATTGGTCCATGGCCTTCTGGGATTAGCTTCTATGCTTATGAGAGACCATGGTAAATTTTTGGTGTGAGTTGTTAAGCTTTATTTGTCGTGATTTCATGTGAGGGAATGTACTCAAAAAAATTATGCGTTTTCTGAGTTTTAGAGTGCAAGGGATTTAGTGAGTATTAAGTTATGGTAGTGGTTAGTGTGGTGTCTAGGAGATCCATGGTGGGTCATATGAGTCTTAGACATCCATCATATGTGTATTACATGGGTTGTAGCTTTTAGCTTGACCTTGTGTAATGTGGATTATTTTTGTGTGCTATATATTGTGTATTGTTTTGTGGAGCTGCGGAGTTTAAGGTGAGCTCATAGTCCCATATTTTTACTTTGTTTTAAACTTGGGATGGGAATGATGTTTGTTTTAAATGATTTGATTTACTGTGATTATGTGTGTGGTGTTAAAGAGCTTGGACCTATAATGTTAATGTATGCATGCTATGTGTGATTATTTGCTTGTGTGGATGTTTATGGGATCCAATTAGGAGGATGTTTATCCTGTTACTCGCGCATGCGACCTAATTGGTGTGTAATGTGTTTATGGGATCCAATTAGGAGGATGTTTATCCTGTTGCTTGCGCATGCGACCTAATTGATGTTTGATATGGTTGATGGGATCCAATTAGGAGGATGCTTATCCTGTTACTCGCGCATGCGACCTAATTGATGTTTATGGGGTCGGAGGACATGAGCCGTCCTAATGGTTGCTTTATGAGTGTTGTTGCCTTTGCGTATGGATATTGACTTGCAAATGCATGTAGCTATATGATAACTATAATTTATTTGTCCAGCTATATTTTGTAATCACAGTAAATTCGGTTGCCTTGTGTGTTGAATCTTAAACCTATGAATCTCACCAACATTATGTTGACGTTTTAAGCATCATTTTCAGGTGAGCTTTCTAAGGATAAGATAGAAGGATGTAGATAGACGAGACCTTAGTTGCATTGGAAGTGGTTTATCATCTTTATTTGGATTTATGTTTTGTTTTGGTTATTTTATTTTGGGGTATTGGTACAACACTTTGTGTTTGTACATTGCTCTATTTATATGCATGTAGTTGTTCTCTATGTAGACACCAGGTGTTGTGATGATATCCATGAAGTTACACCCGCGCGTTTCCGCCGTGGCGGGGTGTGACAGTAAAGGCGTCGGAATTGATATGATAATTGATATATATTTGTATTAATTAAGAGTTTTATGAACTTTTGTAATGTTAATGATTATTATCATTATGTATTAGTTAAGATTTGTAAGAGCTTTTGTATTGTTAAGGATTTTTTTAAAGTTTTAGTCAAGACTTTTATAATATGCATGTTAACAGGTCTTAACAGGTGCACCTGTTAATTTTCGTGTCGTGTTCGTGTTTGAGAAAAATGACACGATTAGTTAACAGGTCGTGTTCGTGTTTGACCTTAACAGGTTCGTGTGACATGTTATGTTAGCTCTAATAACCACAGAGATTGGTACTTAGTACCTGTGATAATTTACCTCTAAACTTAAACTTTTTCAAAATAATTAAAATGGCCATATTGACAAATATTGTATGAAACATGGAAGCAACATCCTACTTTTGTGTTTATCATGAGGTAAAGGTATGATCTGTCTACATTCCACCTTTTTATACTTCGCTCCGACAAAATTAGGTATGTTGTTGTTGTTGTTTTTTTACGGAACATGGATTTTAAACTTATTTAATGTTGTAATTCATGATGGGTAGAGATCGAAAAAAGTTTCATGTTAGAATAAAATGCACTCAACCAACATAAAGGAAATTTATGTTCGTTCAATCTTATACAAATACAAGAATCAAATGAGCCACTTTTAGTGTATTTCTTGGCTTTTAGCTTTGAACACGAATTTTTCACATATTTATTACTTCCTCCGTATCAAAATTATTGTCAGTAGTAGACAAGAATCACAAAGTTTAATAAAAGTGATACCACTATAAGAGTACTCGGTAAGTTAACCGAGCTCCCGAGTTATAACATAACGCACTCGACTTTAGGGGTCCGTTAACTTACCACCTCCTGCGTTAAGGCCGTGTGTTGACACGATGAGTTATGGGGTTAACGTGCGTTAAACTTGACTTTTGCTAAAAAAAAAAATCATTTCCTCACCCCTAACAGCTATGTATTAAAAAAAAAATCATTCTAGCCCGCTATACTTTTATTACCGTTAACAACGGCAAGTTTATTAAAAATAAATTTTTAACCCATTTTCTTACCACTATAAATACCCATCTCACACACATTTTATTTTCACAATTACACAACTCAAATTCAACCTATATACTTCCTCTCTATAAGAAAAGAAAAAAAAAATCAATCAGAACTTTCATATTCACAATGGATCCGAATGAAAATAACCAAGAAGAAAGGAGTTTCTCCGATATAGATGATGAAATTGACATGGAGTTTATGATAGTCGCGTTCGAATATCATCAACATTTGGAATAACAAGAAGCAGCAGCTCGACAACGCATCCCGCGTACACACATTCACCGTGAGTTTGAGATTGCCGAAGAACGTTTGCGTAGCGACTACTTTTATCAAGGGTGTAAGTATACGAACCGGAATTTTTAAAGAAGGTTTCGTATGAGCCGGAAACTATTTCTACAAATAGTTGAAGGTATTCAATCTTATTATTCCAATCCTCTTTCAGATCATTTTAAATTCATGAACAAAGGAGTCGATGCTACGGGTCGACAGAGTATTAGTACTCTTATGAGATGTACAACTGCCATACGCCAATCGGCATACGGCAACTCACTCGATACGTTTGATGAGTATTTGCAAATGGGTGAGCGTACTGCACGTGAATGCCGGAGTTTTGAAGAAAACCAACATGGTCCGACGTTCAAAAAAATTACGAAAACATGAGCGTGAACATGGTTTTCCGAGAATGCTTGGTAGCCTTGGTTGCATGTATTGGGAATGGAAAAATTGTCCAGTTGCGTGGCAAGGGCAATATGGTAGCGGTTTTAAAAAATACCCAACCATAATGCTTGAAGCTGTTGCTTCGCAAGATTTACGGATTTGACATGCATTTTTTGAGATGGCGGGGCGAATAACGATATTAATGTTTTAGATGACTCTCCGTTATTCGACGACATTCTTGCTAACGAAGCCCCAAGAGCACCTTATAAGATAAATGGACATCGGTATGAATGAGGTTATTACTTAGCTGACGAAATTTACCTACAGTGGTCAACTTTCGTCAAATCCTTCTTGGCAACCACTGACGACAAACATGCTTATTTTAAAAGGAAGCAAGAAAGTGCACGAAATGATATCGAACGTGCTTTTGGGGTGCTCCAAAGACGTTGGGGTATACTACAACAACCGGCATGTGCGCTAGAAGTTGTCAAGTTACAAAGAATCATGTATACTTGCATTATTTTGCATAATATGATTTTAAAAGATCAAAAGTTTGCACTACGTGAGTATACGAAAATGTGGATGGATCCGACACCAAGTTTTAGCCGAGAGAGGTGGGTCGACAGATGTGAATAGGGTGAGCAAACGACCCGAACGGACCGGACCGACCGAGACCGGACCGGACTGACCACATTCGGTCCGGTCCTCGCTCTAGGCTTTCGGGCTAATTCGGTCGTCGGTCCGGTCCGGACCGACCAAAAAACCGAAAATCTTGCCAAAATCTTGCTTTTTTGGACTGGACCGACCGAAGACCGACCGGACCGGACCGAACCGGACCGACCATATTCGGTCTCGGTCTCGGTCCCAGTTTTTACCTTAATTCAGTCTCGGTTTTGGCGGTTTGGTCTGGTCCGGTCCGGTCCCGGATCGATGCTCACCCTAGATGTGAAGCCCAACGTCGCATAAATAGAGAAATACACAACCTAGATATACATACTCAACTCCAACAAGACCTCATGGGACATGTTTGGCAAAAACGTCTTCAACTTCAAGATTAAGAAGAAGATTATGAGGATGATGAATAATTGTTTGTAATATTTATGTTTTTAAATTTCGTATGTTTCGTAATGTAATATTTTTTTTTCTTTTGTTTTAATTCCGTATTGTAATATGTTTAAGAATTAATGTTATAATTTTAAATAAATGAAGTATTTGTTAAAGTTTGGGGTTGAACTTGAAAAATAATTGAGGTGAAGGTGAGTTAAGGTTAGTTATATGTGAGTTATGGTATCATGATGAAAAGTGGTGAGTTAAGGTTAAAAGGTTAAATCTGATGTGCCGCTGACGTGATAGTGAGTTATATCTTAACTCACAGGTAACTTACCTTATGCTCTAATTCTCAATCACTCAAATAGAATATTCTTCCACTAAATACTCATTTTTTTTTTTTTTTTTTTTACTAAAAATAAAAAATGCACAATTAATTTGAGACATCAATAAAAGAAAATATAGACAATAAATATGAAACGGATGGTGTATCTTATAAATATTGCTAAAATTAAATAAATGATATCACCAGTGGCAGCGAATAGGGTATGCAAGTGATCCAACTGCTTATTTTTTTTGTAAATCTCATTAATTAAATATAATCTATCTTGCCACAATAAATAAAATGTCATTAAGGGGTCTCATTATAAAAAATTGTTATAAATGAATATTTTTTATGCACACCTTTAAGTTTTTTTTAGTTTTGATGGAATATCTTTTTAATTTTCGCCCGGAGACTCCAAATTTATTTGACGGCCTTTGATATCACTGCAAGATTATATACTATTTTAATTATACTATCTGCGACACAGCTTATTACACGTTTATCTGACATCTTATTGTAATTGATATCCTACTCCAACGCACACGAATTAAAAACTTGTTATCACACAATGAGTACTATTATTAACTAAAATATTTATGAAATCTGCAATTGCAAAAGATGTTGGACTTGAATTCTCTTCATTCGTGACCCACTACACTACCCCCGTTTTCATGACTATGATTCCAACTTTCCAAGTGTGAGTAATGTCATCTTCAACCGTACCACAAACAGTAACCATTTTGGAATTTTACGGTCGACAGAATTTATATTATCAATATACAATGCTTTAGGGTAGACACGATGGTGACCTGGCCGGTAGGGGTGTAAACGAGTCGAGTCGAGCCAAATACTGCCAAGCTCGAGCTCGACTCGAATAATAAAACTTGAGCTCGATCGAGCTTTATATTTCGAGCTTGAGCTCGACTCGTTATATAAAACTCGAGTTCGATTATTTTCATATTTAAGGCTCGAACTCGATGAATACTCGACATATCAAGCTCGGATCGACTCGATTTATATGAAAATTAAGTAAATATATGTATATAAAAGGGTAAAAGTGTAATTTAGTTGAAGCTCGTTAAGGCTCGCGAGCTTCACGAGCAGAGTATTGTTGAGCTCGAGCTCGACTCGAAAATATACTCGAGTAGCTCGAACTCGAGCTCGACTCGTTTACATCGAGTCGATTTCGAGTAGTTTACGAGTCGATCCCGAGTAGCTCGCGAGTTGTCTCGTCTCGTTCACACCCCTAGACCTGGGCCAACAGCTCACAATCAGCTTTCTCTCTTCAGCGACCAGACATGACCCAAGTGCTAAAGACCAAATTGGTGACCGATTTTTTTTTCCAACAAACTTAAAATTTATTAAAAATAAAAACATTACAATACTAAAATCAAATAAACGTTAAAAATATTACGTAAATTATTTAAATAACATTAAAAAGATCATAAAAATCTTCATCGTCTTCCTCATCATCATCATCAATACCGTCTTTGTTTTCATTCTCTTAATTGACTTGATGATTTCTACGATTTCTCCAAATGTGTTCGAACAAATCAGATATTAAGTGTAGATGAGTTGTTGCGTCTTGGATCTCTTCCGTAACTACTAAAGATTTTTCAAATGTTCTTAAGGGATTGTGTGGTTGGTGGACCTCATCTTCAAACCATGTAGGACATATTGTCCGCCGCTTGTATCGAATGATCATATTATGTAATATGATACATATATATATATATATATAATAGCTTGGAGATCCTGCTTATACATCCCTCGAGCCGGAACTTTAAGCATTTTCCACTTCTTCTTCAACACACCAAAAGCCCGTTCGACATCTTTCCTTGCTGCTTCGTGCCTCCTCTTGTACAATATTCTTTTTTCATCAACCTTGGGAGGATTTGAAATTGACTTAATAAGAACCGACCATTGTGGATATATACCGTCAGTAAGATAATATCCCCTTCTATATTGTACATCGTTAGCCTCGAATTCAAGGTATGGTGCTCTCCCAGATTTGATATCATTGAAAACAGGGAAACGATGTAAAACGTATCCATAAATCTTGGGAGGCGACGACTCCCAATAAAATGGATAGATGTGGCCCGTGATCATCCCTAGCATGTTGACATCTCAAACCATTTGGGCAATTCTCCCACTCTCAACTTGTACAATTAATGTTTCCCATCTCCCAAGAAACCCATGCTTATGCTCGTGATGCGCATATAATCTTTCAAGGTCAGAATACGTAGGCTTTCGCAAATACTCAGCACTATATAACTCCATGATAACATTGTAAAACTTACGAAGACATTCACGGCCTGTTGTTGCAGCCACTTCCAGATTCTCGTCAAGAGATTTAGGAACGGCCGCGTATCCTAATTGACGAATGGTCGCAATACATTTCAGCAATGGGCTAATACTAGGTACGCCCTTACAATCAGAAGTTTGTTGGAAATAATCAGAATAATCGGTTACCTCTTGAACAATTTGTGTGAATAGTTCATTTGGAATCGCTGACAGAATGTTCTTTCATCGAACTGCGGGTTTTCGGAGAAGTATGCCGCCACTAAACGATCATGAGCACCCGCATGATCCCTACTTATGTACCTTCGTGGAACTTTTGGCTGTGATGCTTGGTAAGCGTTTCAAGCAAACTCCGTAAACTTACTCATAACTTCATCATCGTCGGAAGACGAAGAACCAAACAATAGCTCGTAAGACATAATTAAAAGAATGTGTTTGAAGGTATTGATTGAAATGTGTTTGAATGTATTGATAGAAATGTGTTTGAGGTTGCTATTTATATGATGTAAAGTGGTAAAGTTTTTAAAAAGAAAATCAATGTTTTGTGTTGTGTAATATCGGTTGAAAAATGACCGATTATTGTTTTATGTCTTGCTCGACACTCCACAAAGGAGTCGACCGATCTATAAATCGGTCACATGGGTCACTCGACCAATATTTTTTATCATTGTGTCTACCCTTGTACGTAAGCATAAATGATTTGGATAACTAAATGTACGTGTAATTTAATTGCCTAAGTATGTGTGAATATAGTGTTATCTAAAACAGAATAAGAAAATTACACCATTTAAGGCTATAGTGTTTTCAATTGACTAATATGTGCGCTCGATTTAAAAATCAAACATCCTGATTAACCCAATCAAAATCAAAAATGAAATTGATTAAATCAATAATTGAATCACGTTAATTTTTTATATAATACAACAAAACCCCTATTGGGAATTTTTCATTTCAAAAAAATCATTCATACTTTATTTAGTAATAATTTTATTTAAAGAAAAAATATTATATTTTATATTTATCCATAACACAAGTAGAAGATAAATACAAAAAATATAGATAATATACAATTAATAATAGGATTAAAATTTTTAAATATTTATCTTTAATAATAAAAAAAAAAAACTATAATTAAACATCATAAATCGAACAAAACAAAAATTATTTTTTTTAATAAATAAAAATATATGATTCAATTTTTTAAAAAAAAAAAAACTCACGCGTGCGCGGACATTATAACTTGTTTTTTAATATAAAAAAACCTAAAACACGCATATGACTTTAAGAGATTTTTTTTTCTTCATAATTTTAGACTTAAGTGTAGAAAAAGTTATATTCTGATTCGTTAATAAATTTACAATGAAATCTTAAACTTTTACAAATAGCTAATTACAAATCGACTTTTATAGACTTAAGTGTAAAAGCTCAATTTCCATAATCTTTAATTAATTATATATTAATTTAACAAATACCTTATGTACATTAAAGTATTAAACTATTTCAAAACACAATTATTATTAGAGTTTTTCTTACTTGTGCCCTAGGGGCACAAGTTAAGCACACTAAAAGTACACAAGAGCCTACGAAAAAGTACACATTGATCCACATAAAAGTATAGACAGATATATTTTTATGTGGGTCCCTGTGTACTTTTGGTGTGCTTAACTTGTGTCTCTAGGTCACAAGTTAGAAAAAACCATTATTATTATTATTATTATTATTATTATTATTATTATTATTATTATTATTATTATTATTATTATAAACATCACTTTATTATAAAATTATACGATTTACAAGAAATTAGTGGGGAGCCGAGATACTAACTGGGCCCCAACTCCTCTAGTTATAACGAAGCAAAAACTAGGTTGGGGGGGGGGGGGGGGGCGGGTTCTTTAAAACCTTACACATATTGTATTCAGAGGCTTGAACTCACAACCTCTTGGTCGGTGGTCCACTAATCTATCATCTAAGGGTGAGCATTAGGTCAATACTGATCCAACCCGAAACCGAATTGCGGAGAAAACCTAAACCGAATACCGAACCGAAATTACTTGGTTTTACTCGGTTCGTTTCAGGACGAGTCGGTTTCGGTCGGTTTTGGTTGTTTTTTATCTGTTTTTGGCCCGAACCGACTCAAACCGAGAATTCCCGAAACCGAATTCGGAGAAAACCTAAACCGAATACCGAACCGAGTATGGTCGGTTCGGGCAGGTTTTTCGGGACGAGTCGGTTTCGATCGATTTTGCTCACCCTTACGATCATCTAGTACTTATCTTATAATATATCTCACAAATGTATTCAACGAGGCTTGAACTCACAACCTCTAGGTCGGTGGTCCACTAAAAAACACGCGAACTTATATCTTTTCTGAAAGTGTGCATATATTTTTCTTATATTATTGCTGATAGCAAAAAACTGAAAAATATAAAATAATCCACCTGCTAGTTGATAAAAAACAAAAAGAACACAAACATATATCAACACATATGTAAAGATGCTACTAGTCTGGTCGGGCTAACAAACTCTACGATTCATAAAGATTGTAGACCGTGAATTAAAATATTTACATAGTTCTCGACTTGAAAATTACCTCAAATCTAGAAAACATACGAACTTCTTGTCGACTGTTGGTTAACTAGTACTGCCGACTAGAAGAACAAAATGAAACAGAACGTACACTAGACAACTTATAATTAGCACGTACCACTCGATCTTTCAGTTAAGAAGGCCGTCTACAATAAGAAAATATGGTCTCCTAAATCCAGTTGGTCTGATCAATACCATTACCAGCTGCTTATACAGTAATCGTACGATAAGGAGCTACCATGACATTTGCGGCGAGTTTCCTCTCTTTAGTGGCAGGATCTTGTAACATCAACACCTTGTCTTTGTCTCTAACACCAACCATGTGTAGATATTCTCCATCATCTCTTTCTTTCCCTTTGAACAATAGTCTTTGCTCTTTCGGCTCCAAGCTAGTCACCATTGATAATATCATCTTTAATTCTCCTGAAAATACAAAAACAAAGTATTTAGAATTTCAAAATCTCATTCAATGATAGGAAAACCTTAGCATGTAACAAATATAGGACTAGAAAACACAAGACTAGCTATGATGATGATAGATGACTTACCAAAAGTAGAAGTGGCTTGAATGGATATATCATGCAATTGTGAACATGTCGCGACTCTAACGACCATAACCCCATCTTCGACGCTTTCATCGCCAATATCTCTCTTTTGAACAAGCATGCCACCGGGTCGCATTTCCCATTTGACATCTGCATCAATGGTTACTTGAGGGCTAACTTTGTTGCTCTTACTTTTGTTATTGTCATTAGCCTTACCACACCGCAATTTCGACAAACTTCTAGTCAATTTCATTGAGCTAAACTTCATGGTTATCAACTTTGGCTTGGTGACTGATTTGCTCTTTGTTTATGTTTGTGATTTGTGAAAGTGAAAGGTGTAGAGCTGGTAGTTATATAGTATAGTTTTGAAGTTGCATGTAATAAGGACAAAAAATGTGGTACCTAACAAAAATATAAAAATTATGCGGTTAGGCACATGGGCTGGGCTGTGGAGGGTAGCTTAATTGGCGGGACCAAAAATTTCAATTAAAATATGTAAATAAGTTCTTTATTCAAAATTTTATTACATGCAAATAATTTGACATGATTAGATAGTTTTATAAAAATACTCAAGAGCCGTTCAACCGTCTTTCCTACTCCCTTCTTGTCTTTTGCATTGTTGTGACCTTTGTCTTTATAAAACTTTTATCACAATTAAGTACAATATTTCACACGTTTGGTCTATAACTAATCTGTGTTAAAAAAAATACAGGGTTATGCTCTATGTCAATCGTTCTGCTATATTGACATCGACACTTAATATCTTGGTAGGCATTTAATATTTGCTTTTATGTTCTGAAATCAAAGCTAATCATATATGCAAAACAAGATTGTGACTTCATGATGATTCATGCTGTGGTCTTTAATTAATTCATATAACTTGTTTAATACTCCGTATTAGTAAACTGAATAACGATTATCTGAATCAAGTCGTATAATAACAATTGAAAGAGGGACAAATTCTTCCTTTTAGTACCGATGATTTAGGCTTGATCCATAAGGTATCAAACCATGTGTTAGAAAGAAAGAGATAAGGATCTATATTTATCAACAAAGTTTATAATGTCTTTTTTACAAGGGTTTTTCTAACTTGTGCCCTAAGGGCACAAGTTAATCACATCAAAAGTATACAATGACCCACCAAAAAGTACACATGGATTCACATAAAAGTACAGACAGATGTACTTTTATGTGGGTCCCTGTATACTTTTGATGTACTTTTGATATTCTTAACTTGTGTCATATGGAACAAGTTAAAAAAACCCTTTTTACAAGTATGAAAGGTCTATTTTCAATTTGAATAACAATAAACTTTTCATTTGCAGCCGCTTAGTCTCTCGTTGTCTATTATTCTATTCACACACCTTTAAAAACCAATACTCGTTTCGATCATACTAATTTAGAGCTTTTTAACAAGGGATGTGCGCAAATAGATGTGACAATAACTAGGGTCTTGGAAAACATTTTTGAATGAAGTGATTTATAATTTTCTGTTAACAATTTGTTTTAGAAAAAATATTTTGTTTAATTTGAAAATTTATAAGAAAAATTATGGAAATTAAAATTTGAAAACGTAAGTCCGAATCGTTGATTCCAGTTTATTTTATGAAATTTTGTACTTACTATATACTGTATCGAAAATGTAACTCATTCAATCCAAGAAAAAGCTCATAAGTATTTGAGTATTTGGCTATTTGCTTTTTTAAACAATCTCAAGTTTCACCCAATTTTTAATCAAATTTGAGATTTTGATTAATCATTAAAGTTGGTCTATTTTATCACACGTCAAAACTAAGATTTCCAGTTGGTCAAATTTTATGAAAAAATAAAAGTTTAAATAACATTTTAAAAAAATGATTCTTTTGTTATATTAAAGATTTAAACAATAAAAAAAAATCATCATATCTTTTATATAATAAAACAAAACCCATATTAGGAATTTTTCATTAAAAAAAAAGATTTATACCTTATTTAGTAATAATTTTATTTAAAAAAAATTATTTTCTTATTAGGTAACATTTTATATTTATTCATAACACAAGTATAAGATAAATACAAAAAATATAGATAAGATGCAATTAGAGGTGAGCATCGGGCCGGAACCCGACCAGTCCCGACCCGGCCCGACGAAGCCCGATCCCGATTGTGACCGGAGTTCTAAACCGACTCCCGACCCGATAGTGTTCGGTTAGTCGGTATCGGTATCGGTTAGTCGGTATCGGTCGGGATTGGCTTGTTTTTTCTCGGTTTTTGCCTCGTCCCGACCCGAGTCCCGAGTTCGCCGGAAATGCTAACCGTCTCCCGACCCGTTTACTAGTCGGGATCGTAATCGGGCCATCGGGTTTGTCGGGATCGGGCCGGGATTCGGGATGCGGGCGGTTTTGCTCAGCCTTAGATGCAATTAATAATAGGATTAAAATTTTTAAATAATTATCTTTAATAATAAAAAACTATAATTAAACATCATAAATCAAATAAAACAAAGATTAAATTATTTGTTTTTTAATAAATAAAAATATATGATTCAAAAAATTTTAAAAAAACTCGCGCGTGCACGAGTATTATAACTAGTAAATGCGAAAAATAAATAAAATTGTGTCTGTTAAGAGTGAACTAACAAGGGGATCATTGTTTCTTTTTATCTAAGAAACTCGCATGTAAAAATATAAATGATGGTCACATATCGTGTTCTACCTTAAAGTAAAAGACCAAGGCACCAACGTTATGAAAGTTCCTAATTGTTAAACATACGGAGTATTAAAATTTTAAAAGGACAAAACACCACCATGTTCATTGTATCATATAAATGTGACAAAATCGGATATTTTCACACTCTTGGTGTGATTAGCAATAAAACAAGTTTTAGTAATAAGTAAAGCTTTAAGCTACGGAGTATATGTAAAACATGTTGATCGGATTTGATTGAGTCACCCCCTCACCTTTGTACTAGTAATTCAAGGTTATATAATTTTCTATTCACAATTTCCTATCATGTTGTGTGTATGTGTGTATATATATCTAGTGAATCAAGTAAGAAGAATAATTAAAATAAGAAGGGTAAGAACTAATTCTAGCCACACATTTCAAATTAGGAGGGAAAATTTGAAGGAAGATGCATCCACTTTTGTAGGTGCATCTGAAATGTGTGGTTGTGGTTACTTCTTATCATTCATATTTTAATTATTCTTCCTATTTGATCCTAACTCTATATATAGGGGAGGGTTAATGTAAGATCAAACTTAAAGTAGTAAAAATAAGATCTAGTATAAACAACCACTAAAACCATTTTATAGATAACCATATTAGCAATAATACACAAAAAATAAAGTATTAATACGAATTAACATTTTAGCAACTAATAATCAAATGATACATGAGTTTAGATTAGTGATACACAACTATAAATTTATATATCGAATCAAAGTGTATCATCCTAACCTGATACATTACATGTCGAATCAAAGTGTATCACCTTGTTTTCATCATTTTAAAAAAGAAAACCATCGGAACTTTCACAATTTTAGTTTTACTCAATAAAAAAAAATTAATTTAATTTTAACAAAAATGTCATTTGTCAAATTTTAGTTGGATCTTATTTTAACAACTTTAAGATTGATCTTATTTGATCTAGATTTTATATATATATATATATATATATATATATATATATATATATATATATATATATATATATATATATATATATATATATATATTGATGACGTATACTCTATATTTGAGCCACGAGCCCAAATGATAAACATTACTTGGCCCAAACCCACCACGAGTGGGCTATTATAACGAATAACGAGCCATAATAAACACGGCTTGGGCTCACGAAGCCTAAAGCCCAACCAAACTTAACCGGGTATGCGATAAGGATCACCTATTCATGGAATAGATATCCTTACCCTGGATAAACATTACGTATGCGAAAAGTAAGGAGCAAGAAACCTACACGGTTTCAGCCCCTATATAAGGAATGACATCTCTCATTCAAAGGTACGATATACAAAACCCTAACTCTCTACGAGAACCTTAAATCGATTACTTACTCTCACGCCGGATTCTAATCGGGGGAGACAATCCCTCGATAAGCCTAATGGTGTTGTTTTATTTTCTTAGTACGCAGGTAACAAGTACTAAGAAGCGAATTGGTACGAGAGCAAAAGCCAATAACCAGGTACGCCCAACTTTTGTATCAACAAGTGGCGCCATCCGTGGGACCCTACTAAGAACTAGAATGACGAAACATAAGAATTCAAGCCAGCGGACTCCGCAGTCAGAAAAGCGTGACCATCAGAGGAAGAATCAACAAGATCCGACCTCCAGACAGGCTGCTGGTACAACCATCGCACCTGGTCACCACGAGGCAGGGACAACCCCACCTCTTCTAGCAGCAGAACTACCTATAAGGACTACCCAGATTACCCCAGTAGTCCCAAGCGTTGAAGAACTCCAGCGCACCCTTTTTGCCACTCCTCACCAAGCTATACCCGCAGTGAACAACACTGCGACGCCAGGCGCGCCTGACCGAAGTTGGGCGCCCAACACTGAGGCAGAGATTCTTGCAACAACTGAGGACGCACCCGATCTAACTTTGGGAAACTTTGTATCCCAAAATTATGAGACCCTAACCGCCCTCATGCAAGAAGAAGCAACAAGAAGGGCAAGTACGAACCTACAAGCCCGACTCAATTTTGGTCCTGAACGCGAACCATCACCACTGCGTCACCCACGAGGAAGACGCGCAGAACGTACTACTATCCATGATAGGTTGGGTACGATATCCGATTCACAATACTCAGGAGACAGCGAGAGGCGCACTAATGTCCACTCCAGACTTGGCAGTCGGGGAATACAAGATCGATTAGGGCCTCAACATTCGCCAAGCCAAGGATCTTCCAAACCTGGGAGTAGGAGGATTCAAGATAGATTGGGGAGAAGAAGATCCCCAAGCAGAGATCCCTCAAGCTCTTCTTCTGAAAGAAGCCAGCGCAAGCGCCGAAAAAAGAGACTACTCTTCTTCCAGTGACTCCTCGGACAACGAGGATAAAGAAACAGGACACTGGAAGTCAAGAGGAAAACGTCGCGAGGAAGAGAATGAAGATATGTCTCTCCCATGGCGACGCCAGAAAATTGATGCGTTTACACGGCGCATCAGCGATTACTCAGACCGCAAACGCAGGCGCATGCCCACTAATGTGAAAACATATGATGGAACAAGTGATCCGGATGATCACCTAAAAATTTTCGAATCAGCCGCCACTATAGAAAACTGGCCACAGCCTGTGTGGTGCCACATGTTTAATTCAACGTTAGTAGGAAACGCGCGCACATGGTTTAGCAAACTCCCACGTAGGAGCATTGGTGGATTTGAGGAATTACGAAAAGCATTCCGCCTCAATTTCACCCAACGAAAGAAGTGCGCTAAAAACCCTGTGGAACTAGCAAGAGTGAAACAGCGTCAAGGCGAATCAACCAGCGCTTTTATGGAACGTTTCAAAGATGAGTGCATACAAGTCAAAACATGTCCTGAAATCCTAAAAATTTCAGGGTTCATGAATGGGATTAACAACCCAGAACTCATCCGAAAATTGAACGACAAAGTTCCACAAACTTTTGATGAGCTAACAAAGCGCACTAGATCCTTTATACAAGGAGAAGCAGCTGCTGTGGATAGCAAAAAAGGTTATTCAAACTATAGGCAGCAAGAGCAGCCGCGGAGACAATCCAATGATCAAAATAACAACCGCAGCAGGAATTATCGCAGTGGAAGGGACAATGACAAATATACCCCTCTTACAAAAACTCCGAGAGAAATATTTGTAACAGAAGGTATGAACTTCCCAAAACCACCACCAATGCGCACTGCAGAGGAAAAGCGCATAGGTAGCGGATACTGCGAGTATCACGGCCAAAAAGGCCATACAACTAACGAGTGCGTCCAACTAAAACAACTAATTGAAAAGCTAGTGAGAGAAGGTAGGATGGACCACCTCGTAAAGAACATCAAAGAGGGAAAAGATAAACAGAGAAACGGGAGTAAGAAAGAACCTCCAAAGGAAAAAGCTGATACTATATACATGATACAATCATGGCAACGCAAGATAAAGCAAAAAGTCAGCCAAAAATTCTCTCCCGAAAAAGAGATATCCTTCCCTACTATAGTTGCGGACAACGCAGTCGTGGAGCCTCTAACCATTGAAATACATACAGGGGGACATGACATCCACCGCATGTACATTGATGGAGGAGCATCCGCAGATATCCTGTACGATCACTGTTTCAAAAGACTACGACCTGAAATCTAAAGTCAATTGATACCAGCTACAACGTCATTAACAGGATTCACAGGAGAAAAGATTTGGCCCATGGGGCAGTTACGCTTGTTGGTGGTCGTAGGAGATGAACAACACTCAACCGCAACATGGATAAACTTTATGGTAATAAAGTCCCCTTCACCATACAATGGTATCATTGGAAGACCGGGAATATCATCCATGCGCGCAGTACCATCCACAGCGCACGGAATTCTTAAATTTCTAGTGGAAGGAGGAGTTGTCACTCTCTATAACACAACAGTACTACCAAGAGAATGCATCGCAGTAACAACTGAAGCAGAGACTATTCCAGAACAGCGCACGGAAAAAACGCCAAATTTAAAAGTCGCTATTCATCCAGATTATCCGGAACAACAAGTTTCGATTGGAGGAACTTTATCTGACAAAGGTAAAGCAGCTGTATGCACACTCTTACAAAAGAACCTAGACATCTTTGCATGGGAACCAAAGCATATGACGGGAGTACCGCGCTCTATCACAGAGCATAAGCTACAAATCCGACAAGGATACCCTCCAATACGACAAAAGAAACGCGGCCAGGCCCCAGATCGTGCAAAGGCTATTCTAGAAGAAATACATAAGCTCGTGGATGCAGGCATCATGCACGAAGTATACTATCACGACTGGCTTTCTAACCCAGTTATGGTAAAGAAGAGCGATGGCAGTTGGAGGATGTGCGTGGACTTCACGGACCTCAACAAAGCATGTCCGCAGGACTGCTATCCACTGCCAGAGATAGACTGGAAGGTCGAGTCCTTGTGCGGATACCCTTTCAAATGCTTCCTAGATGCATATAAAGGGTATCATCAGATCCAGATGGCAGTGGAAGATGAAGAAAAAACAGCTTTCCACACCAGTCAAGGAGTGTACTGCTACACAAAAATGCCTTTTGGCCTGAAGAACGCAGGCGCGATATACCAACGACTGGTGGACACAGCTTTTGAAAAACAAGTAGGCCGCAACTTGGAAGTCTATGTTGACGACCTTGTCATCAAAAGCCATACAGAGGACGAATTGGTGCGCGACATCGAGGAAACATTCAGAACATTGGGGCGAATAAACATGAAGTTGAATCCCAAGAAGTGCACCTTTGGCGCAACTGAAGGCATGTTCCTTGGATATTTGATAGAACCCGATGGAATCAAGCCTTGCCCAGAGAAGACAAAGGCTGTTATTGATCTCCCCTCCCCGCGCACACTCAAAGAAGTCCAGTCACTAAATGGAAAGTTAGCAGGGCTAAACCGTTTCTTATCTAAGTCAGCAGACAAATCTCTTCCCCTCTTTAAAACACTCACGAAGTGTACAAAAAAGGGAGACTTTCGCTGGACTAACGAAGCGGAGGAAGCTTTCCAACAACTTAAAAATCATCTGGCATCTCTTCCCAAACTTGTCGCACCACGACCAGGGGAAGAACTCATAATGTACTTATCGGCAACCCATGGAGCAGTCAGCGCAGTACTATTAATAGACAGGAATTCTGTCCAGACACCCATATACTTTGTAAGCAAAGCCTTAAAGAAAACAGAGACTAACTACAGCGCTATGGAAAAGCTGGTCTTGGCCCTAGTATTCGCATCCAAAAGGCTGCGTAGATACTTCCAAGCGCACCCAATAGCTGTAATCACTGATCAGCCAATCAAACAAGTTATCTCTAAGCCTGACGCATCAGGACGCTTGCAAAAATGAAGTGTACTGCTAAGTGAGTATAACATCTCATACAGATCGCGCACTGCAATCAAAGGACAAGTCTTAGCCGATTTCATCGTGGAAAAGCCAGACAGCGACAGCCCGACATCCGCAACTAAAACAGATTTGTAGGAATCCTGGATTCTTTTCACAGATGGGTCTTCATGTGTAGACGGATCAGGCGCAAGCCTTATTCTTACAAATCCAGAAGGTATGGAATTCACCTATGCGCTACGCTTTGAATTTACAGCCACAAACAATGAGGCAGAATACGAAGCCCTATTAGCAGGACTACGCATCGCAATCCAAATGGGTGTTCGCAACCTAGAAGCAAATGTAGATTCGCGACTAGTCGCTAACCACGTGCTGGGTGAATATGAAGCCAAGGACGAACACATGATCCAATACCTGGAAAAGACAAAATCCTTGATCAAGAACTTTGATAGGTTCACAATAAAACAGGTACCTAGAGGAGATAACAGGAAGGCGGACGCACTTAGCAAGATCGCATCCACAAGTTTCGCACACCTCTCAAAACAGGTATTGGTAGAAACCCTAAAAAATAAGTCAATCTTGGAAATGGAGATATCAACGTTGATAGAGGAACAAGATCCTACATGGATGACACCTATCATCGAATTTATTAGCAAGGGAACCCTACCCCAAGATCATAAAGGCGCTCGAAGAATACGGCGCACAGCGCAACGATTTGAATTACGGGACAACGTACTCTATCGACGGTCTTTCTTACAGCCATGGCTCAGATGTGTTGGACCTCTTCAAGCAGACTACGTACTCCGCGAAATTCACGCTGGATCATGTAGTATGCACTCAGGGCCGCGATCCGTGGTGGCAAGCGCTCTAAGGTCAGGATACTATTGGCCAACAATGCATCGCGATGCACGCGATCTGATAAGAAAATGCAGCAATTGCCAAGTACATAGGCCAATTCCGCGCCGACCACAACAAGAGCTAACACCAATTACCTCACCATGGCCATTTTACAAATGGGGTATTGACATCGCAGGACCTTTCCCTGTCGCAGCTGGAAGAGTAAAGTTCCTCATCGTAGCCATAGACTACTTTACGAAGTGGATCGAAGCAAAGGCGGTGGTGAACATCACGGGAAACCAAGTCAAACGCTTTGTCTGGGACAACATTGTCTGTCGCTTCGGACTACCGGGTGCGATCATATCAGACAACGGAAAACAATTCTGTGATAACCCATTCAAAGATTGGTGCGCACAATTGAACATCACACAACACTTTGCTTCAGTCAAACACCCACAAACCAATGGCCTAGTTGAGCGCGCAAACCACAGTTTAGGCGAAGGAATAAAAGCGCGCCTTGACAGACACAAAGGAAGGTGGGTAGATGAGCTCTCGCATGTCTTGTGGGCGCATCGCACAACAATCAAAACCAGTACTGGCGACACGCCATTTTCCCTAGTCTATGGAATAGAAGCAGTCATACCAGCTGAAATAGGAATGCCAACTATACGCACAGCAGAGGTCAACATCACAACAAACGACGAGGAACGGCGCATAGACTTAGACGTACTGGAAGAAAGATGCGAACGCGCAGCTATATGCGAAGCAAAGGCTAAGGCAAAAATGAAGAAGTATTATGATGCAAAGGTCAAACGCACTTCATTCAGACCAGGAGACTTTGTTTACCGCGCCAACGATGCGAGCCACGCAGAAGACACAGGCAAGCTTGGACCTAAATGGGAAGGACCTTACGAGGTCACAGACGCGCTCGGCAACGGCGCATACAGACTGCGCGATATGGAAGGTCAAGACCTAGCGCGCACCTGGAACATCTGCAATCTTAAAAAATGTTACTTCTAGGCTACGGCCCTTACACAGACACCCTCGCATCCTACGTGATGCCCAATAAGTGTTTGTTCTTTTTCTTTCCTAGGAATCGTATTTTTCTTATTTTCTTTAAAAACTTGCAAGTATCAATAAAATGTTATGGTTTTTAGCTAACTCCATAGCGTATTTTACTTTAGTGCATACATAATAAATGTCAATATTGTTATCTTACATTTTTATTGCCTACATGGCGTGCATGCACCACTTAAAGACCCACGAAGGCATAAAGGATAAGTTAACCTACTAATTCACTCGTTGAGTAAGAGGGCTGCAAACCCATCAACATAGGATCACGTATCCTTGCTAAGCGCCTTACTCTTGAGACGTCAAGGTAAGTTTTGCGTGCGCACATACTAAGTACACTGTACAAGCTTAGCAAATAACGAGCCAAAACACTTGGTCAAATACCAAAATTTTGCAAACAATGCAAGTATCTCTTAAAGTCACGCACTTAAAACACTTGGTTAAATAATTTCTGGCAAACAATGCAAGTATATTTTAAGTCACGAACTTAAACAAAAAATTATCAGTTATTTACAAAAATTACAAGGCAAAACATAATATACAAAAAACCTATATGTTATGGCGATGCTCAGGACTCTCCTCCGGGGCGGCGGAACTCCCCGCTTCCTGCAGCTTCCTCAAAGTTAAGGCATCCTGCATAGACACGGTTGGAACGCTTACAGGCACACCATCTGACCTGGGGATGTGTGCAGCGCCAATGCCACACATCACTGCCTTACCCTTAATACCCTTCTTCACAGCAACCCTCTGCTCGTGTCGCTCTAGCACTTCTTTCAAGGGAATCTCCCTCTCAAGAGCAAAGGGTTTGAGGATGTCGCGAGGCCGCGCGAACACAGGAACTTGCAGCTGCGAAACATCAGGTTTCAGATAGTAATCTGATTCCCCTTCCCCATTCTCCCCGAGATGGCGCTGCAATGTCAACCC
The DNA here is from genome assembly GCA_030686995.1 of Artemisia argyi. Classification (NCBI taxonomy): domain Eukaryota; kingdom Viridiplantae; phylum Streptophyta; class Magnoliopsida; order Asterales; family Asteraceae; genus Artemisia; species Artemisia argyi. The sequence goes on from CM060701.1 coordinate 197,047,426, forward strand.
CGCCATCAGAACATCTATGGGGTCATCTTGATCGCGCTCCAACCTCCCAATGTGCAGCAACTCATCATAAGCTGTAGGGCTGTACCCAGGGACTTCCGCCAAGTCCTTCTTCAGCAGCTTGGCCTCGTGGAGATCCTCCATAGCCTGGGATCTACCACGCGCCATCGCGCAATGCACCACCTTCCCAAAGGCGTCCACTACCTCTGGGGACTCTAGCGTGCCTATAGCTGCCAGGCGCAGTCCATGGCTAATCAACCACCTACATTCACAAAGACAATTTGTGTAAGTAAAAAGCATGGCGATAAAGCTATTATGAAGACAAGTAAACAAAAATACCTGCGCTCAGCAATGGTAGACATCAAATGAGGATATAATTCCTCGTCATACTCAATACTGAGGCCACGCAGCTTATCCTCTTGCGCCTGGATAACCTTCAACATCTCCTCCTTAAACTTGGTGATGCTAGCGTAGTGCTCCACCTTTTTCTCCTCCAAGAAGCGCACAGCAAATGTCAAATCAGACTTGTAATGGTGCAGCTCTCCGCGCGCCTTCACCACCTCAGCCATGGCGGACAGCTTCTCGTGGGTTATCTTTTCAGCATGCGCCCGCGAGGCCTCCAACTCCACTTGCGCATTAGCCAACTGCGCACGGAGTCTCGCCAACTCCTCATCCTTCTGGGCAAGAGCACTGCTCTCCCCGACATACTTCTCTTTTAGCTGAGCCACCAGCTCAGCTTGGCGCGCAGCAGTCGCAGCCAGCTCATCCATCAGCTGCTGCGCCTCTCCACCATCAGCAACCTTGGCTTTCCCCTCCCTGTTTTCATTCTGTGGAGAGGAAACCTCATCAACGAAGACTCCATCATTCTTCGCAGCATCATCCCTACGCAACAAAAAATAGTTAGTAAATATTACAACAAGTAATATAATAATAAAAAAAAGGAGAGAGATGATAAAAACGCAGACACTTACAGAAACGGAGAAGCCTCAGCAACCTTCAACCGCGCGCCAGAAGTAGATGTCTCTTCCGCATTAGACTCCGCGTCCCCAATGACGTGTCGACGCCTCTTCTTGGTGCCACTGCCTCCAGCCTCTCCCTTGCGCTTAACATTCTGCGCAACTTCCTCCTTCAGCACCTCCTCAGGATTAAGGATCTTTATGCTGTCAGATGACCCCGATTGCGCCTCCTTGTGCGCCACCTCCACGTTAGGCACCACCTCCACAGTGGGCGCCACCTCCGCATCGGGCGCCACGCTCTGAACAGGCGTCACTTGGAGCGGTGGCGTGTTCTCAGGGACCGCCTCTGGCAGGATGGTCAAATGACCCTCCGTCGCCTCCAGTAGGGGCTGCTCACCTTCCCTCAGAGGGCGCACCCCTATAGTTACCAGCTTCGGCTTGTCCAGCTTAACCACAGCAAACAGATCCATCTCTGCGCACATCAATAAAGCAAGAAAGAAAAAAAGGGATTAGTTATTAAAAGCGCGCATACACAAAAAAAGACTTACAAAGCTTGAAGTAGAAGGGATGAACACCCACCCCGGCCATCCTCACTCAAGAAAGTAGGCACCTCATCCGCAGCGCCAAAATAAACGCGGCTCAACCCCATATGCACCAAAAACTCCTCCGGATAGGGGTTAATGGCCAGTCGGTTGGCATCCAGAATCTTCGCGTCAGCCAGCCTGTAGGAACCGGGTGCGGGGCGCCCATCCCTTGGTAATGTATCCTGAGTATAAAACTCATAGGGAAAGGGAAAGACTACATCATCAACCCAGAAAAAGTACTCTCTCCAATTCTTTAGGGCGTCTACTTTCTCAGTATAACACTGAAGCGCCCCCTGGCGCTTCGCAAAAGAAACCCAACCATCTGACCACGTCGTGTGGTAAAAGGAGCGGAACAAGGCCACGGTCAGTTCTATCGCAAGTAAACGGCATTTTACTTCAAAATTCGACACCTTAGCCGCACCAATACAGTGCAGCTGAGAGATGTGAAGGCGATAATGATTGAGCAAATCACTCAAAAAAATAGATATGGGTACGCGGTAATTCGCGTACTCAAAGAATTTCGTGTATAGCCCTATTTTCCCTTCGGGGAAATCAGCTATACACGCGTCCACATCTGGAGCCTCTGGATGGACATCCAGAGGCACGAAATAGTCAGACGTAAATTCAGTAACATCCTCAATGGACATCGCAGAGCGAAAATCCTCCAACTGAGCAACCATCTTCATCAAAATACTAAGTGAGACGCACACAAATTACCTACGAAAATGAAGTATTTTCTTTGCAAAAAGCTTTCAAGGAAAGTGAATAGTGATAAGTGTGTATTTTACTGTGTGATCGTAAAAAGTGAGGCGGTGACTCTTATATAGGGAGTGAAAAAACCCTAGTTTATCTCCACGTGGAATCCACTCACAAAAAACGTATGGCTGGAACTGAACGGGTACATGCACTTTTTCCCGATTTACGAGGGCCACGTGGACACCACCCCCGATTTTCGAGGTATCCGTTTGAAATACTTATGGTTAGGTGCATTGCACTTAAAAATAGGCGGTAATATTTCCTTGATCTCCCGCCACGCTTACCGCTGATAATATTAAGTCTAGTATCCGCGGCTACGAGCCGCGCACACTAGACTAGGGGGACATGATGACGTATAGTCTATATTTGGGCCACGAGCCCAAATGATAAACATTACTTGGCCCAAACCCACCACGAGTGGGCTATTATAACGAATAACGGGCCATAATAAACACGGCTTGGGCTCACGAAGCCCAAAGCCCAACCAAACTTAACAGGGTATGCGATAAGGATCACCTATTCATGGAATAGATATCCTTACCCCGGATAAACATTACGTATGCGAAAAGTAAGGAGCAAGAAACCTACACGGTTTCAGCCCCTATATAAGGAATGGCATCTCTCATTCAAAGGTACGAAATACAAAACCCTAACTCTCTACGAGAACCCTAAATCGATTACTTACTCTCATGCCGGAGTCTAATCGGAGGAGACAATCCCTCGATAAGCCTAACGGTGTTGTTTTATTTTCTTAGTACGCAGGTAACAAGTACTAAGAAGCGAATTGGTACGAGAGCAAAAGCCAATAACCAGGTACGCCCAACTTTTGTATCAACATATATATATATATATATATATATATATTTGAACGTGTGACTTTGCCAATGTGTTCTTCTTGAGAAAAGTAACACAAATTCGATTACTATGAAAGAAATTAAGAGTGATATCTTACACTTTTTGCATGCAAATATTTAGCTTCAAGATATAAATAACAAAAACAAAACAAACATCAAGTGTATATAAAACATGATAAAACCCAAAAGCATGAAACAAAAACATTATGGAAGTACGAGTTATGTTGTTAAATTATTATAAGTTCATGCCAAAATGATATGGTCCAAAAAACATTTGCATATGGTTTCACAATTAGAAGTAACCTAACCTTTTCGCCCATATCTTATGGTCTTGAGACCTCCTTTTGTCGGCCTTCAATATATGTCGGACTATTTTGTTATTATTCACATACTTTTTGGTTCGTTTAACTATATTAAACACACATACTTAACATCTTATTAAGACAAAACAATAAATATTCGACACCTGTCGTAGCAAATAAGTGTAACATTTCATCTTTTACGAAAAATATATGAGGACAAAGCCGTCATTTTATCGTGTAGTATGGGTGTACATAAAGTTATGATTAGGTTAAAAATTAAATATGAAGATTTAAGGGTCTTGTTTAAAAAAAAACACAAATCCATGCTCACACATCACTCAATAATTGTCTGCTTACTTACATATGCATGTGCACAAATATTTATGAAAGATGTTATTAACTCATTCGGATTTATGTGTATATTTGATGCTTTCGATTATTCATGATTTCAAAACAATAAAATCCTTGCTCATAGATCAATAGTTCTGGCCCATTTGGTTTGGTATCTATTTTGAGATCTTGTAATCTACAAAAATCATCTCTTGATACTGTGTTAGCTATTTTCATTAGGTATAACTAGTTGTATACATTAATGTATTTCAATCATATCAAATTTCACTTAATTATAACAAGTTGTGTTATTTCATTATTTGTGTCTTGTGCAAGCATATGATAGATTATTATGCAAGGTGGGTAATAAACTTTCATTAAATATTTGAACTAACAGACTCCCTTCGTCCTTTTTATTCATTTGTCGTAAAATAATTATTTATGTCTAAATGTAGAAGTGGAATTGTTTAAGTTTACCTTACTACCTAATCAAAGTTATTATTCACATAGTTAAATGAAATAAGTAATTAATAGTCAAAAGGTAAAACTGTCATTTAATAACTTATACAAAAGTCATATTAGTAATAAATACTTTTTTTTTTTTTTTTTTTTTTTTGGAAAATAATTTTGAAACGAAGGTAGTGTATATCAAAGATGGGAAAACTGTTTTCTGTTTTAAGTTGATATAAGGCGTTCACCTACATTTTAATTTTATAAAAACCATTTTTCAAGTAAACCGGATTTGCTATTTGCAAATTCATTCCAACGCAAGACGTGGGCATGTAAAACCTTGTTAATGATTATTTTTAAAGCATAGATAAGTGACATTTTATTTTGACAAATTAAATGGTCACATTTTATCATGTTTGATTTTGGTTTGTAAAAAACGATGTTTCTGGTTATTTTCTCCAAGAAATGAATCAAACAGGTATTTCACCTCCACCAAAATGAAGATTCTTTTTTTTTTTTTTTTTTTTTTTTTTTTTTTTTTTTGAAAAATTCGGCGCATGACGACTAAATGCATAAAGGTTCACTAGGCAATGTTGTACTAAATGAGTCATGTGGACATGGCAGTGATTCTCGAAACCATGATGCAAATTAACAAGCATCATTTTCTCTTAAATCACATTGAGGGCCAAGAAGTTGGCTAGCATTGCGAGGTTTTAACATCAGGCGACCTGAATATTCATTTATGGGATGCAAATTGGTGTTTCTTATAAAAAGCATGGTTTCGTGTACTTTGATATATGTTCGCCAATAAAAAGATCCCTTTCCTTCTCACTTTGATCGGTCTCAAATGTGAAAAAAAGTTCTTCTCAACCAACCTTTAGTTCTGTTTGTAGCAATCGAGAGAATACTGAAAACTGTATTATCAGATTCACTAAATGATGAAGTTTGATCACACGCCTGTATCCTTGCAGTGTAGGTTGTTGCAATATTTGATATGCTGAAATTTTACAGGACAAGTCAGTTTATCATAGGATTAAACTCCTCTGTCTATTCGTTTGTGGTGCCACGTTTGAAAAGAGAGTGGCTCTTTGGAATAATATTTCAGCTAATTTACTCCATCAATAACTAAACAATTTTCACACCATTTTCCGAGCATAACCCCACATTTTCCGAGCAGATAAGCAAAAACGGTTTTCCATAAATCTCAGCACCCTTTTCCGAACATAACCCCACATTTCCCGACACCCACCTGAGCCGTCACGCGCCTACATGCGCCGGCAGTGGTAACGGTTTTGTTTATTGTTTTGTACTTTTTCAGGCGACTTCCCGGCAACGTGGGCCATCACCTCCGGCGAGTGGAGGTCCCCCTCACTGTCCCGAGCCCGATCCAGGTAGTCCTGTCGTCGCAGCAGTCACCGGCCGCCGCCTGCCGCCGCTACTGCCTCCGTTGACAACCTCTGACCACCGGAAAACTCATTTTTCCGGCAGCTAAGTTTTCTTCTCCAATATATATATATATATATATATATATATATATATATATATATATATATATATATATATATATATATATATATATATATATATATATATATATATATATTTATATTTCTATCTCTTTGGCCAGTATTTTGTGTCTCTTTGCCTTTTATTGTGTTTCCCATTTTTTAGTGTCTTAGACCCTTTTTCTTTTTTAGCTTCTTTCTTAGGTGCCTTTGTTTTGCTTCTTTTGCGCGTTTTGCCCCCACTTTTGGTTCTTGTGCCTGATTTTGCCTTTGTTTCCTTGAGGTTAGTATAGACGCATTTGATTGTTATGGTCACCTGAGGTCATGTTCTAGCGGCTCGAGAGGGGTAGGGGTAGGGGTAGGAGGGGTAGGGAGGGTAGGCGGGGCTAGGAGTTTTGGTAGACCTGCGGTCTTTCGTAGGATTAGGGTGGGTAGCTGGAATGTAGGGTCGTTGACCGGGAAGCTCTTCGAGCTAGCCGATGCCTTAGTGAGACATAAGGTTGATATAGCGTGCTTTCAGGAGACGAAATGGAAGGGGTCCCGCACGAGGGAGGGGAACGGCTACAAACTGTGGTATTCAGGTTCTAGGGCTGCGAGAAACGGAGTTGGAGTCATTTTGGCTGCAGACCTAAAGGACAATGTAGTGCAAGTTAACAGGTGCAACGATAGGATCATGGCGATTACTTTGGTAATTGAGAATGAGACTATTAACATTGTCAGCGCTTACGCACCACAGGTGGGGCTCAGCGACGCAGAGAAGAGGAGTTTCTGGGACGCCCTTGACGAGCTAGTGAGAGAGTGCCCGTCGGATCAACGTCTGATTATAGGGGGTGATCTGAACGGTCACATAGGAGCTGCAACGGATGGATACGCAGGGGTTCATGGAGGTTTTGGCTATGGAGTTAGGAATGATGAAGGTCGCTCTATTTTAGAGTTCGCAAGAGCGCACGACTTAGTAGTTGTGAACTCTTTCTTCAAGAAGAGAGAGGTCCACCTAATTACCTTCCAGAGTGGAGGGCACAACACCCAGATCGACTATCTGATGGTGCGCAGAGGGGACCTTAGAGCATCTAGGGACTGCAGGGTATTCCTAGGCGAGACATGCTCATCCCAACACAAATTGTTAGCCATGGATGCATTTTATGAGAGACAACGAAGTGGGAAGAGGGCGACTGGCATGCCGAGGATTATGTGGAAGAAATTGAACGGTCCGGCGGTACAGGAGTTTGCAGCGAAAGTCTCAGAGGGACTGTCGAATCGGTTGGAGGACTTAAATGTTATGGACGCGGATCAGATGTGGAACACCCTATCCTGCATCATTAAAGACGCAACTAAGGAGTCACTAGGTGTGGCTACTAGGACAACGAGAACCCAAACAAACCAAAGAGAATCTTGGTGGTATAGTGATGAGGTGCAAACCAAGGTAGCGGCGAAACAATCTAGGTTCAGAGAGCTCCTTTTGAGTAGAGCGGGTAATCTAGAGAATAGGGTCGAGGCAGAGGAGAGGTATAAAGTAGCCAAAAGAGAAGCGAAAAAGGCAGTAGCCCAAGCGAAAGACAAAGCGTACGAGGTTCTGTATAAGAACTTGGACTCCAAGGAAGGGGTAAACGATATCTTCAAGATTGCTAAAGCCCGAGAGAGGAGAAGCAGGGATTTGGGAAACATAAGATTCATTAAAGATGTGGATGGACGTAGCATTGTCAACGAAGAGGATATTAGGAAAAGATGGGGAAAGTATTTCTCCTCTCTTTTTAACGAGAGGGCTACACAAGAAAGCGGGGAGAGAGGGACCCCTAGCCAAGATTTGCTTCCAGAGTGCGAATACTTGTATATCAGCCAAGGTGAAGTGAAGGTTGCATTAATGAAGATGGGAAGAAACAAAGCGGTAGGCCCAGACCAAATACCCATAGAAGCTTGGAGGAGCTTAGGTGACGAGGGGTTAAGATGGTTGACTTCCCTCTTCAACAAGATTTTCTCTAGCGATAAGATGCCAGAGGAATGGAGGCTCAGTGAAGTCATCCCTATCTATAAGAACAAGGGTGACGTACAAGTGTGTAGCAACTATAGGGGTATTAAGCTCCTTAGTCACACGATGAAGCTCTGAGAGAGGGTTATTGAGAGAAGGTTGAGAATGGAAACGAGGGTGTTAGAGAACCAGTTTGGTTTTATGCCAGGAAGGTCGTCGAGCGAGGCTATTCACCTCCTCAGAAGCCTCATGGAGAAATATCGAGAAAGGCAAAGAGACTTGCATATGGCCTTTATCGACCTAGAAAAGGCATATGATAGTGTCCCACGTGAGTTGATTTGGAGAACTCTGATAGACAAGGGAACCCCAAGGAGATACTTGAGAGTCATAAAGGATATGTACGAGGGGGCGAAGACCCGTGTACGGTCCACAGTGGGAACATCAGAGTTTTTCCCTGTGAAAGTTGGACTACACCAGGGATCAGCCATTAGCCCTTATCTATTCGCCTTGATTCTTGATGAGCTATCACGTGGGATCCAAGAGTGCATCCCTTGGAGCATGATATTCGCAGACGATATTGTATTGGTGGCAGAGTCAGCGGACGGGTTGAACAACAGACTTGAGCATTGGAGGGAGGCTCTTGAAGAGAATGGCCTTCGGGTTAGTAGGGAGAAGACTAAATACATGAGATGTGCTTTCGGTAGGAGCGTTATCAGCCACAACGAAGAAACGGAAGTCTGTATCGGAGACCAGACCCTCCCACCTAAGGAGTCTTTTAGATATTTGGGTTCGGTGATTCACAAATTAGGGTTGATAGACGACGACGTTACCCACCGTATCGGAAGAGGCTGGGCGAAATGGAGGGCGGCGTCAGGGGTTCTATGTGATAGGAAAGTACCCGTTATGCTTAAGGGTAAATTTTATAGGGTGGCTATTAGACCGGCTATGCTATACGGGTCAGAGTGCTGGGCTATCACAAAAGCTCAAACAAACAGGGTGGAAGTAGCGGAACTAAGAATGCTCAGATGGACTTGTGGTAAAACTATGTCTGACATGATTCCTAACGGGGTGTTCAGATCGGCACTTGAAGTAAAATCTATTATCTCGAAGATGAGAGAAGGAAGGTTGAGGTGGTTTGGTCATGTCAGGAGAAGACCACAAACAGCGCCAGTAAGGAGAGTTGAATCACTTATAGTCGATGGTCGGAGAAGGAGGGGTAGACCTAAACTTAGATGGGAGGATAGGCTTAAGCTCGACATGGAGGAGCTTTACTTGTCCGAGGAAATGACCTCAGATAGGAACGCGTGGAGAGATAGGATTAGTATTCATGGTTAGTTTTGGGGATAGGTTGGTAGAGGGTTTGGGGTTTGTTGTGTTTGAGGCTTTTTAGGGTCCCTTGGCTTGCCCCCTTTAGGAGATAGGAGCTTTTGCTTTGCCTTGGCTAGTGCTTTGGTTTTGCCTTTGTTGTGCCTTTAGGCTTTAGGCCCCTGTGCTTGTGCCTTTTGCTTGCTCTTTTGCTTGTCTTAGCTATAGGCCCTTTGCGTTGCCCTCTTTGGTCTTAGCTGCTTGGTTTGGCCTTGGTCTTGTGTCCCCCTCGCTCCCTTTTTTGCTGCGCTTGTCTAGGTGGTTTTGTTTTGGTTGTTTTGTCTTTGTTTGTCTTGTTGTTTTTGCTTTGTTTGCTCTTTTACTTGTTGTGTCGTTTTGCTTTTATGTTTGCTTATATGCATGTTGTGCCGTTTTTGCCTTTATGTTTGTTTTGCTCTGTTTGCTTTTATGCTTTTCTTTGTTTTGTCTTTCTATTTCTCGTTTTCTTTACTTCGAGCACACTTTGCACACACTTGCCGGAGGTCTGTCTGGAAGCAGTCTCTCTTCCTACAGGGTTTCCTCGGGTAGGGGTAGGATCTGTCTACATCCCACCTCCCCCAGACCCCGCCTAGGCGGGATTGGGTATGTTGTTGTTGTTGTACTAAATGATGAAGTTTACAAAATATTAAAAAGACTACAAACTAATCAGAACCATAGCAACTAAATGGGCCAAAACCAACAGGCTGGGCCTAGGCCTTTATTATGTAACATTGTTTAGTGAACCTTTTCTCAATTATATTAGACATTTAGTCATAGTTAACTCTTTATTTTGTAGTATGTTGGTTTTCTTCAACATGGTTTTTAGTTCAATGATATGTATGTTCTTTTCGCCATTATAAAGAAAAGAAACTGAAAATGGATGAAGATAAAGTTTTGGTTTGTTCGTTTTTTCTTTCATTGTTTGTTACTTCGTTAGTACTGTCTAGGTAGTGGAAGAGCCCAAGTGTGTCGTTATATGAAGCCCAAAGATGTCCTTGGTTCATAGCCCAATTTGGACAAAAGTCTTTAAACTGAGTTTATATAGGGTGTCATCGGGTCGGTTCTCGGTTAATCGATTTATTCGGTTCGGGTTGTTGGGTTAAAAATAAAATTTGGGTCATAACCGAAAACCGAACCAAACCGAAAATATTTGTGACCGAACCGAACCGAAAGTTCGGTTCGGTTATGGGTCAAAACTGAAAACTGAATTTTGTACGTAAATTACACCATTTATATTTTTTTTTAAAGTTAATTATATAGATTTTTGGGAAAAATAATTATTTCAAGGATAAAAAAGTGTTTTTTATATTAGGACAAAATTTTAATATCTAATATATATATATATATATATATATATATATATATATATATATATATATATATATATATATATATATATATATATATATATAAATTCGGTTTTTTATTCAGTTCTCGGTTCAGATAGCTAAAACCATATCCAAACCGAAAACCGAATTTTTAGTTCGGTTCGGTTCGGTTTTGACAAATTCGGTTCGGTTACAAGTTTGGTTCGGTTTGTTTTCGGTTCGGTTCGATTTTCGGTTTGTTCGGTTTATTACCCGAACCATGAACACCCCTAAGTTTATAAGCACAAAAGTAAAAGATAATCCTACTTCCCAAAATAAATACTCTCTTGATTGGTTGAAATATGAAATAAATCATTTATGAATTTATCTAATTTGTCACATTTTTCATTTTAATGTAGCGAATAAATTTTTTTGTAAGTTAATCCATGTACTTTTAAATTTCATCACTTTGATGTATCATTAGTGATTTAATATGACAAGAATTATGTTTTGAGGAAGTAAAGAAATACACCAAAGTGGCGAAATTCAAAAGTACGGGGTTTAACTTGCAAAAAATTTTATTCACTACATCAAACTAAAAAAAGTGTCAAGTTAAATGCATTTACAAGTTATTACCCTATGTCAGATGGACACTTATTTTAGGATAGCACAATATAGAAGTGTGGACACTAGAGGTGTTTGTGATTGATTATTATTGTTGCTTCTGCTACTGCTTAAAAATAAGTATGTATAAGTATGTTTAGAAACAATGTTTGAATTTGCTTATTTTGTAAAAGATGCAATTGTAGTCGAAAACACATAATAATTTGATAAAAGCATCCCATCATATCCATTTAGTAAAATATTACTGTAATATGATAGTAAAAACAAATTTTTAATTAATGTCAAATAGGTAATGTGAAATAAACAACTTCTTACATGTTTATAAAAAGGGTGAAAGCTTAAAACACGTAAGATAGTTATTCAAAACACACAATATATGCAATGAACTTTCAAAATTGTCAATGTACGCAATTTATTTTCAAATTACGTACAATGTACGCAATATGACTGGGAATCAACAAGTTACCAGCTAACACCTTCCACGCTGGCTTTTTTTGTATATATATATATATATATATATATATATATATATATATATATATATATATATATATATTTATTATACACATGGTGACACGCTGGACTTTGACAATACAGCAAAAGTTGACCCACCCATGTGTCTTTTGACTTTGACCCGCCCATATTAAAACATATCACACATTTTCATTTTCCCCCAATTGAAATTTCCCACTTCAAAACACACAAAAAAAAACCCAGAAACTCATGAACCCATGAACCCTAATTACACATATTTTCTACCCTAAATAGAAATCCTAATTAATAATTGACCCTCAAATAACCCTAACAACTAATCACATTGCAATGTCTTCATCATCTTCCAATAACAACGCATCTGCCAACAATCAATCTCGATATCTTATGCGTACTCTTCCAACTCATTGCAGTTGTAATCTTCGTTTGGCAAGACGTATTTCTTGGACTGAAAGAAATCCAGGTCGTCGTTTTTTAGTTTGTCCAAGACCATCAGTATGTATTTTTTTTTTTCTTTTTTTGCCCAAATTTTGAATTAGTTGTTTTGCCTCAACATTAGTTGGTCATTGTGCATATGTTTTTTTTTTTTTTGTTGTAGTCTCATCCTCAAAGGTGTGAAGACTTTTTTTTTATTGATGGAGAGTTATACAGTGATTGGTACAAACACACTATGCATAGGATGTATGTTTCTATGAGTGCACAAGATAGAGAAGTGTTTGAAGATAATGCCCACAATCATCAGTTGGAGATTGCACTTGCAGTGATGGAAGAAAGGGTGGCAAGGATGGTTGATAAAATTTAAAGTGCAAAGTCAAATGTGGCTACTTGGAGGAAGATGTGTGGGTTCATGATGTGTCTACTATGTGTCATGTTGGTGTTGTTGTTAGCTATTCTAGTAGTGTAGGTAGTAGTAGTGTTGTAGGCACCTTTTGGTAGACAATGTTGGATGCAAATGGGCAGTCTCCTAGCCTTAGTATGGATGTGTGGCAGCTTTTGGGTGTATGAAACTTATGAAGTGTAATGAAGTATGGTTTAGTTAAATTTTTGTTTTTTCACCCCACATGAAAACTGCACAAAGTAAAACAAGTTAATTGCATATGTAACAGGATAGGATAGTGTTTAACAAAAGGCTAAAACTACAACACACATCAAACAAATACATTAAAAACTGCACATTAGCATTAGAACCTTGCATGATCTTAAAGCAACTGTTTAGATAAATATGCAAAATGATAGTGTTTACAGGCACAAAGTGGTTACAAAAGATGTGCCATGTTTTGCACACATATGTAACAAGTTTTACCCTACATGCATAAGTTTTGTGACAACAAAGTTACACAACATTTTTGACCCAAAAGCAATGACACAAAGTCAACATAAAAGTAATGGTCTTTCAGGTGTCTTTCCAGTGCCATCAAGAGGATAGTTGAACTTCCTTCTTTTGGCAATTCTTTGTGATGGTGGTCTTGGCCTGATCACAGGTCTTGGTCTTGGGTTTGGAACCCTTGGAGCTTGGCTTTCTTCAGTTGCAGCTTGCACAAGATGGGCAGGAGTTGGTTCAGGCTGTGAAGGTTGGACTTCATCAATTGATGGGAGAGTAGCATTGTAGTCATCAATAGCTTCATCAAGTGCTTCAAGTTCACTCAATGTGGCATGTTTGTCCAACAAATTTTCTGAGAACTGATCCGACCACATATCCTCCCAATCTAGATAGATTCTTCCATTTTGTTTCTATTCAGCCCTTTTCCTTGCTTCTTCTTCCAAAACTTCCTTTTTAGCTTCAATATCTTTCTGGTATTGAATGTCCTACAAAACACAAGTTTGTATTAAAATTTCTAAAGCTTAACTGGTACAAACCAAAAACATATGCAAAATAAAGTGTAATACCTCTGTGTTGATGCTATCTTCCGCTCCATCTTTCTTTGACCCTCCACCTCTACTCTTAGAACCCTTGCCCTTGCTACTTGACCCACCACCCCTTGTTTTTGACCTACCACCTCTTGTTTGTGACCCACCACCCCTGCTAACTGACCCACCCCTTGTTTGTGACCCACCACCTCTTACAACAGACCCCCACCCCTTGTTTGTGACCCACCACCTCTTAAACCAGACCCCCACCCCTTTTGCTTGTTTCACCACCTCTCACAGCAGAACCCCCACCCCTTTTGCTTGTTTCACCACCTCTCATAGCAGAACCCCCACCCCTTTTGCTTATTTCACCACCTCTCACAGCAGAACCTGTTGGTTTTATAGACAACATAATAATAGTCGTGTGTTAGGATCGAACTTGAGATCACGGGATTGCACACAATACGTATGAAGAGAAAATGTAATAATTATTTATAAAATGTTATAATTAATTATTAAACACAAAACAAATAATAATAATTAGTATTATTGATTAATGACTAATTATTTATTAAACTAAGATTAGGAAAGTAATTACTAGACAAAACATGGAAACAAGAGAAGGTTCAGGAACACCCCTTTGGGCTCCAAAACCGATCGGCAAGGGGGGTAAATCCACCTCCTTTGTGCCTTGAGCTCCAAGTCTTGTGTAGTATATAAGCAAACCCAAGATGTAGGTTTTTCTCATAACTTGTACACACACATCTTGGTGTTTTCTTCTCCTTCTTTTTCTTGGTCGATTCACAAACCGAACACCCCTAAGGGTTTCGATTTCTTGCATCTAAAAAAAGGGTTTTGTGTTTTATTACTTGCAAATACTTTTCTTGAATTAGTACGTGTGTACAAGAACGTGAATCAAACACACTATTGTTTGATTCTTGGATTGAATTACAAAAAAGGTAAGGGGTAATTCATATAATCCTTATAAACCCTAATTAGGGTTCATTGGTTCCGGAAGATTGCATTGATTCTTGTTCGGGCTAGAATCACTATGGTATGTTTACTATTTAAATTAATGATTAATTAATTACATGTTATTCGATCTATTATAATTGCTTCCACTCATGCTCACTTTGATGTACTTGGTTTATTTATATGAATGTCATGATATAATAATTCCAACAGTGGCATCTAGAGCCGTTATAATGTGTAATTAATTATCGAAACGCATAAAAATTGGATTTTGATTCGTATAGTTACATGTTTTTTAGGGTTTATGTGTTTTATCCCTAACCCTAAATTTTGGGTCGATTGTGACCTAAAGGGTTTTTAGGGTTTTTGTTTTTATTTTTTTTAAAATTTGATTAGAAACCCTAAGATGTCATGTAATTGTTATGCGTTTTAGTAAACGATCTTGGTGCAATGTGTTAATTGTTAAGCTAAATCCATGAAAAAGTGCATATTTGCATGGATTTTTATTGTGTTATAATTTAAATTGTTTAAATTGCTTATATATATTAATGGTTAAGTTATATTAAAACATGTAAATTTTAATAGATGTCGAATTGGGGAAGACTCCAATATTAAGTAATCAATTATGTGCTATGTGGTATTTATTTAATTTTGGCTTACGCAATCGATTTATCGATGTATGTGGCTCTTTTTCTAAGAAAAAGAAAGCCCTAATTGAATTAATACGTTATACGCCTAGATTTGATTATTAATAGGACTTTTGAATAAGATTTGCATGTGGCTACATGTTTTATACATATTTAATTGTTATGATTATGTATATGTGTTTATTTAGTTGTTTTATTTTTTATTGTATATTACTTGTTTTGTTTATTTATTGTGTTAGACATGTTTATATAAACGAAAAGGGTAATTTTTTGAATAGAAAAATAATACGGACTAAATAATGGCGAAATTGTTTTGGTTTTTAAGAGGTTAAAATTTCAAAGGATTGGTTGATTGATGTTTTTGTACGTAATGGTTAAATAGGCTCGACCGAAGTTTACACACTATAAGATGGGTATAAGGATGGCAACGCATTAAATTGTGGCCTTAGATAGACAACATTCTGTCTTAACGCTCGTTTGTGTGTAAATTAGACTTACCGAACAACCATTACATGTACATTGTCATCTTAAGGGTGAATAATCCACAATTCCACAATGACTATCCGAAACACTAAGCTTTCGGGCTTATGCAAAAGTACGATATAGTGGACGATAATTGATGGTTATTCTTTAATTGGTGAACCCGATACCTCAATCAAAACTTTGTTATTTTACTCTTAGCTAATTGGTAATAAAAATGTTTTGTAAAACCAATGTTATGAAGTTGTATGCATGCTTCTTCATACATTATTTTGATCACATCAAAATATTAATACCCTTATAAAATTAAGTTGAATGCCATCTAATTAAGAACACTTGAAGTTGTAATTTACGTCATGAGAGTACTTGGCGAGATTGCAATGGAGAGGTAAATTTCATAAATTCATTGCTAGCAGATCAACTGATGTGATGGATTTGTGAGTTTACAGTTTTTAAGTTAGACGACTTAAATTGAGTAGGAAGTGAGACTTGGACTCAAGGCATTAAGATGGGGACTAAAACATGCTTACAATACAAATATTTTGTGGTTGTAAATCCCATAAATCTAGGAATTGGACAAATGTTATGCCAATTACTTGTATGACAAGTTACCTCATATTGTACTTTCATTACTAGCAGATCAACTGATGTGATGAAACTATGTTTATGGAGGATCCCAGTTTTCAAGATTATTCTATGGATTTATTTTCCTTGGGTATTTTAATTTTCTTGAAAAATTGTATTATCAAAAATACTAATGTTTTGAACTTTCTTTATCTGTAGAAATGGCTCAAACTGATAACACCAGCTTTCGTTCTGTGTTCAAAACTTATTTTGAACGAGAAAAATTGACTGGCTCGGAAAATTTCAATGATTGGTACCGTTCACTAAGGATTGTCCTGCGAGTGACTGGTCAACTCGAAATCTTGAAAAAGCCTTGTCCTGAAGAACCTGTAGGCGAGGCAGCTACTGAAGCTGCTAAGGCCAAATGGAATCTTGATTGCAAGGAACATATTGATGTGGCCGCAATGATGTTAGGGGCAATGTCCACACCTCTTCAAAGGCAGTTTGAGGAGTATTTCCCCATGAACATGATTGATGAACTCAAGAAACTCTATGAGAAACCATCAAATGTAGAGATTTACGATTTGATGGAGGCTCTACATGGTTGTAAGCAGGGTGATGGTGAACCTGTGAGTGCTCATGTGTTGAAGATGAAAAGTTTCATGGATCAACTACAAACACTTAAGAAACCCTATGACAATGATATGGCTGTGAACTTAATCAATAGGTCCCTTAACAAGGATTTTAATGGTTTCGTGAGGAACTTCAATATGCATTGCGTGGGGAAGACAGTAAGTGAATTGCACGCACTGCTCATTGATTATGAGAAAGGGTTGACACCAAAGGCTCCTACGCCCCAAGTTCTTGCTATACAAGGGGGTAGAATTAACAAGCCAAATGCGAACAAGAAGAAGGGTAAAGGAAAGAAGAAGGCTGATAAGAATAAGCAGGTTATGGCTTATCAACCACCTCAACCTAAGAAGAACCCTCCTGTCAAGAATAATCCAAAGAAGGATCAAGGATGCCATTACTGCAAGGTGATGGGCCATTGGAAGAGGAATTGTCCTCTTTATCTCGATGACTTGCGAAACAATAAGGTTAAGAAGACTGGGCACATGGGCGCCAGCACTTCAGGTAACTTATTTGTCATTGAATTATTTACTTTATCTCATAAATTAAATTCCTGGGTATATGATACTGGATGTGGTATTAATATTTGTAATACACTGCAGGGGTTTAGAGAGGAAAGGAGACTAGCTTATGGGGAGCAATTTCTGCATGTGGGAAATGGAGCACAAGCAGTAGTTGAAGCCATAGGAATGTTTGATTTAGTTTTACCTTCGGGTTTAGTACTTTGTTTAAACAATTGTCATTATGCACATTCTATAATTAGAGGTGTTGTTTCCTTTTCAAGTTTGTTGGATCTTGGTTTTTCTCATACTATTGATGGCAATAAAATTTCTGTTTCTTTAAATGGTGTATTTTATTTTAATGCTGTTGCTGTGAATGGTGTGTTTGAAATTGATATGAATAATTGTGTAACTTCCAACAATAATAATAATTCGATGTACAGCATAAGTAAGAGAATGAAGTATGACTTGAATTCGTCTTACCTTTGGCACTGTAGACTTGCCCATATAGGCAAGACTCGCATGCAAAAGCTGCAACGTGAAGGGCTTTTGAATAACATCAATGATGAGTCATTTGATAAATGCGAATCTTGCATTTCTGGGAAGATGACGAAGAAACCTTTTCATAATAATATGGAAAGAGCTTCAGATCTACTTGGTTTAATACACACGGATGTATGTGGACCACTTAGACATGTGTCAAGGAGAGGTGCTGTCTACTTCTTAACTTTTACGGATGATTTCAGCCGTTATGGTTATGTTTATTTACTTAAACATAAACATGAGGTGTTTGAAACATTTAAAGTTTTCAAAGTAGAAGTAGAATTGCAATTGGGAAATAAGATTAAAGCTCTTCGTTCTGATCGAGGTGGTGAATACCTTAGTCAAGATTTTAAAGATTTCTTAACTGAGAATGGAATTGTCCAGAATCTCACATCTCCATATACTCCACAACAAAATGGTGTATCTGAGAGAAGGAATCGTACATTGTTGGACATGGTTCGATCAATGTATAATCTTACTAATCTTCCTTTGTCTTTTTGGGATTATGCTCTTGAATCAGCTGTTCGTATTTTGAATATGGTTCCCACCAAGAAGGTTGATAAGACACCTTATGAGATATGGACTGGAAAAGCTCCGAACTTGTCTTATTTAAAGGTCTGGGGTTGTGAGGCGTATGTTAAACGTGACTCACAAGATAAACTCCAACAAAGATCTGTAAAAGGCATTTTTATAGGATACCCTAAGGAAACTATGGGTTACTACTTTTACTACCCACCTGAGAACAAAGTGTTTGTTGCAAGATATGGTGATTTTCTTGAAAGTGAATTTGTGGTTCAGGAAATCAGTGGGAGGGTATATGATCTAGAAGATGATCTAAATAATGCATTGCCTTCAGAAAACACTAGCACACTTCCTATAGAACCGGAAAGTCTGGGTCCTCCACCGGAAGTTGAAGTAATTCCCATTCGCAGATCTTCGAGATCTGTGAAAGCTCCTGACCGTCTATGTCTTAATGTAGAGGTTGATGAGCATACACTAGGGGATCTTAATGAACCTACTAGTTATAGAGCTGCCATTAATAGCCCTCAAAAAGCTAAATGGAAAGCTGCTATGGATGGGGAAATACAATCCATGCATGACAATGAAGTCTGGGAAGAAGTTGACTTACCTCCTGGTGCCAAGGTAGTTGGGAGTAAGTGGCTTTACAAAATCAAGACTGACATGGATGGATATGCACACATTTATAAGGCTCGTCTAGTTGCTAAAGGTTTTACTCAAACTTTTGGAATAGATTACGAGGAGACGTTTTCTCCTGTAGCAGACATAAGAGCTATAAGAATTCTCATAGCTATAGCAGCGTACTATGACTATGAGATTTGGCAAATGGATGTGAAAACCGCTTTCTTAAATGGTCATCTAGACGAAGACATCTATATGGCACAACCAGAAGGGTTTGAAAATCCAGAATTTCCAAATCGTGTTTGCAAGCTTAAGAGATCCATTTATGGATTAAAGCAAGCATCACGACAATGGAACAAGAGGTTTGATGCTGAAATTAAAAAGTTTGGATTCACTCAAAATCTTGATGAGCCATGTGTGTATCACAAAGCTAGTGGGAGTGATAATGTAACTTTCCTAATTCTATATGTTGATGACATATTGATCATGGGAAAAGACATTCCAAGTTTGCAAGAAGTTAAGGCATATCTTGGAAAGTGCTTTTCTATGAAAGATTTAGGAGAAGCTGCATACATTCTGGGAATCAAAATCTATAGAGATAGATCAAGGCGGTTAATTGGATTAAGTCAAAGTGCTTACATTGACAAAATATTGAAAAGATTCAATATGCAAAATTCCAAGAAAGGATATTTGCCGATGGAAGTAAAACATGGCTTATGTAATGAGTTTTGTGCTTCAACACCTCAAGAGGTGGCTCGCATGAGTGAAGTTCCTTATACTTCTGCTGTAGGATCTATTATGTATGCGGTTAAGTGCACAAGGCCAGATGTGGCGTTTGCTCAAAATATTACCAGTCAATTTCAACAGAATCCAGGTGAAAAACATTGGATTGCTGTTAAGCATATTCTTAAGTATTTAAGGAATACAAAAGATATGTTTTTGGTATATGGTGGAAATCCAGCTGCAGAACTTTGTGTTACAGGTTTCTGCGATGCATCCTTTCAAAGTAATAAAGATGATTCGAAGTCTCAGACGGGTTATGTCTTTGTTATCAATGGAGGAGCTGTCGACTGGAGGAGCAAGAAGCAGAGTACAATTGCGATGTCTGCAACAGAAGCTGAATACATTGCTGCTTCAGAAGCTGCTATGGAAGCTGTTTGGATTAGGAAATTCGTTTCTAGGGTTGGTGTTATGCCTTCAATTGAATTACCTATTAATATGTATTGTGACAATTCTGCTGCAATCATATTTGCCAATGAACCTGGAGTCATGAGAGGCACCAGACATTTTCTACGGAAGTATCACTTTGTTCGTGAAAAGGTTGACGAAGGTGAAATAAATCTGTTGAAGGTTCACACAGATGATAACTTAGCTGATCCGTTCACTAAGGCTTTGGCGAAAGAGAAGCTTAATGAATTAGCCAATGGAATTGGACTTAAATTAGCTAGTAGTTTCATGCATAACTGTGATTAGTATTTGGATAAAGGATATTGTAAACAATTATTATTTTAATGAAATAAAGTATGTTGGTATGTTTATTTCTATTGTTAATTATTGTAGTCCTATTTTTGCATGTTTAAATCCATGAATAAGAGTTATTCTAAATTGTCCGTTGTCAGTTAATAATATGGGAATATTATTAAATTAAGACAAATCTGAAATTGATATAATATACTTAAGTATATTGATGCGTAGACATGTCATTTCAGATGATATTCAATGATACTGAATATAGGACTTATCCCAACTATATGATGTTACTTTATGGATCTTGTCATTCAGTAAATCATAAGAAGTTATCCTTAGACTTGAGATACAAGATAACGGTCATGAATGTAGTACATTTTTGTAAAACAACTTAACGTTATACGTAACTGGTAGTCATAAGGGTTGTTTTCGGAAGTGTTACAAAGTTTGTGTGTTTTGCTTGTAATCAATAAAGAATTTGTTCTTTCAAATTAATTTTTGGAGTTTAATACTGCTGGGCCCCTCGTAGGGTTGTCAAGGTGTTTGCGTGGCCACGCCCAAGGTCTTTCTTGAAAGGTTCAAAAGATTTGGTAATCTTGTCAATTTCTAAAAACGAGAAACAGAATGGTTAATTAAGGAATGACCTAGATCCATATCCTTATTTAACATGGTATTAGAAACAAAGGGATAATAATAATGAGAAATCATTAAAAGGTTTTCCAGGAGCCTTACTCAAGTTGTACTAGAGGCATCGACGTGTTGCAAGACGCTAATCGATGTGATCACACTATTATGATATGTCTAAGTGGGAGCTGTTGGTTTTATAGACAAAATAATAATAGTCGTGTGTTAGGATCGAACTTGAGATCACGGGATTGCACACAATACGTATGAAGAGAAAATGTAATAATTATTTATAAAATGTTATAATTAATTATTAAACACAAAACAAATAATAATAATTAGTATTATTGATTAATGACTAATTATTTATTAAACGAAGATTAGGAAAGTAATTACTAGACAAAACATGGAAACAAGAGAAGGTTCCGGAACACCCCTTTGGGCTCCAAAACCGATCGGCAAGGGGGTAAACCCACCTCCTTTGTGCCTTGAGCTCCAAGTCTTGTGTAGTATATAAGCAAACCCAAGATGTAGATTTTTCTCATAACTTGTACACACACATCTTGGTGTTTTCTTCTCCTTCTTTTTCTTGGTCGATTCACAAACCGAACACCCCTAAGGGTTTCGATTTCTTGCATCTAAAAAAAGGGTTTTGTGTTTTATTACTTGCAAATACTTTTCTTGAATTAGTACGTGTGTACAAGAACGTGAATCAAACACACTATTGTTTGATTCTTGGATTGAATTACAAAAAAGGTAATGGGTAATTCATATAATCCTTATAAACCCTAATTAGGGTTCATTGGTTCCGGAAGATTGCATTGATTCTTGTTCGGGCTAGAATCACTACGGTATGTTTACTATTTAAATTAATGATTAATTAATTACATGTTATTCGATCTATTATAATTGCTTCCGCTCATGCTCACTTTGATGTACTTGGTTTATTTATATGAATGTCATGATATAATAATTCCAACAGAACCCCTACCCCTTTTGCTTGTTTCACCTCTTTTGTTCTGTGACATTGTGAAAGGTTTTTCTCTGGGAGTATTACTACAACTCACCCTGTTATGACATGTTTGCCAACACTTTGTACATGTAATAACCCTTCCAACTTTGTTTTCATTTAGTGTCTCTGTAGGGTGTTTAATTCTAACTTTCCTAGGCCTCCCTGGCATTCTCTTGACTATTAGTGGGACTGGTGGTGTGTTATTAGGGTTTCAACCAGTAAAGTAATTGGGGAATTCAAACATAAACATGACATAAAGTTCATACCTTTTATAACATTTGTAGCACTTCAATCTGTGAGAAATTGAAAAGTGAGTGAGTGGATAATGTTTGTGTGTGAAAGTGATATTAGATTTGTGGTAGATCGTGTGTGTTATATTGTGGGTGAAAGTCAAAGTTGCTGTATGGTCAAAGTCCAGCGTGTCACCATGTGTATAATAAAAAAAAAACAAAAAAAAGCCAGCGTGGAAGGTGTTACCTGGTAACTTGTTGATTCCCAGTCATATTGCGTACATTGTACGTAATTTGAAAATAAATTGCGTACATTGACAATTTTGAAAGTTCATTGCGTAAATTGTGTGTTTTGAATAATTATATTACGTGTTTTCAGCTTTCACCCTTTTAAAAACTGCTTTTCTGCTTATCTTCTCCTTAAAAATAAGTAAAAAATATTTAGAACTTTAGATACTAAAATTGTTTTTTTCTTAAAAAGAACAGATTAGCAAAAAAAAAAAAAAAAAAAAAAAAAAAAAAAAAAAAAAACTAGCTAGCTAGCCAAACACCCACTTATTTTGAGATAGATATGGGAGTAAAAACTAAAAAGTAAAACAATATCTTAAGCCAAAATTCAACCACGTGAATGTTACAGGACCAGATGTTTACGGCTTTCCGCCATTTAAAACTACTAGTGGTCCCAACAGCAAGCTGAAAAAGAATGAACCCCATATACTTTTTATCTGTAACGCCAACTTTTATCAATTCAAATTCAAATATTTGGTGCAAAAGTTATGAAAATGTACTAACAATTAATAACCATATCTTGTTATATACTCCGTACAACTTATTTGAGGCTGTCTTTCTTTGCTTTGGGATGATATTGTCTTTTGTTAGACATGGGAGAATCAGCTGCTTGTCTCATGCATTCTTATTCTTACAACAATGCCATACTTAATGATCACAACAATCACGTAAGTCGTTAACATTTCTACTTGTTATATATCGTCTTTTCACAGTTTCTAGTTGTTGAGTACTATACACGTTTTGACGAAATTTTCTAATGTGTTGAATGTGGTGCTAGGGTGTGTTTATTACGTAATTTACGTTGTTTGTATATATAAGGCGTAAATATTTAAATGTAGAAGATTAATTTGCAGCTTTTAGGATGTTTCATTTTGCTTATTTAATTGCGAGTGTCTTAAGCTTTTTGACAAAATATTGTGCGAGGTAAGTTGTTTTGAGATGGATCCTCGTATTTGCTTTAAAAACTGCATATAAGCACTTATATTAAGCAAAGTCCAAAGTTTTAGTACCCGTCTGAATAACTAGTTTGGAGTTGCATATTTCAAACCACTCTTTTGATGCAATAATCAGATAAGCAGATTTAAAGTTTGGGTCAATATGAATTTGATATGTATTTTTGTGATATCTTGTGGAGGAGTGTAACAAATTCACCCGTTTACTGTGTTTTTGTTCCTGAATTGGGTTGGCATTATGTATATGTTTCAGGGGAATCACGTACATGTACTTGGAGAGTCAATGTCTTTCGGGAGGTTCACATCAGAGTCATTAAGTTGGGAAAATTGGTCAGCTGTTCCTCAAAAGCGCTACGTCGAAGAAGCCAAGAGTTTCACCCAACCTGGATCTGTTGCTCAGAAGAAGGCTTTCTTTGAAGCTCATTACAAGAAAATTGCTGCTCAAAAGGCTGCAGCAGCAGCCTTGCTAGAGCAAGAAAAGGCAGAAGCTGCAGCCCGCCAATTAAATGATGATGCAATTGAAAACAACGTTGAGGACCATGTTTCTGTTTCTGTTGATAGCAGAACATCTCAATCGAGTAGACCTTTGTTGAAGCCAAAACTGAACACGGATGAGGAGGTTAGAAAACCAATGATCAATGAAAAACCCTTAGTTTCGCCCTTGGTGTCATCAATTGGAAGAAAGCCGTACAGAATCCCACCTCCGCCAGCAAAATATGTAGCTGCTGTAAATCCTAGGAAAGACCATATCACCACTCCAAGAACCAAAAACTTTACTAAAGAAGAACACATCGATAAAAGGAGATCAGCTCCTAAATCTTTGAAAGCGTTAATGAATTCTCGCTTTGTCAAAGAACCAAAAGTCCAAAGCACAAAGCCTCCTCCAAGTGTTCGTACCACCCCTAAACGCAGTGCAACGCCTGTGAAAACGCCAGCTAAGGTAATGTTTGAGATATTAAATGTCATTATGTCATTATTTACCTGTGCAGCATAGTATAAGCTTATCTTTGGTTTATCTTGCAGACATATGTAAATGAGGTAAATAAGCAACCTTTGGAAACATCAGTAAACCCTAAGGTTGCTGGAAGCAAATCGACTGGCCCAAAATGGCACATCTTATCAGCTGTGTAAGTTGAATTTATTATATACATGCAGTGTAAATAGTATGTAGTAATATACTATCTATATATTGTTTTCTTCATCAAGGCCACTATATCGAAAATCTGGTATTTGTGTGGATAGTTCAAAGTCGTTGAGTGCTTATAGAAACAAAATGAAGTCTCCAACTATATCATCGCCTTTTGTCTTAAGGACAGAGGACAGAGCCGCAAGAAGAAAGCAGGTACGTCATTACTTTCATTTCTTTATACAAGTCAAAGCATTGTTTCTATTTGTTAACCGGTATTTATCTCACTTACAGAAGCTTGAAGAGAAATTCAATGAAAAGGAAGCACGACAAGGGCAACAGGAAACCAAAATAAAGGTTATAAATCTGAACATTGTATAAAATACTTGATGAGTAATAGTATTTTAAATTGGATTCCTAAAATGGCAAAGACATGTGACGTTTCGTATTTGGTTATGTTTCAGGAGAAAGCAGAAACGGAATTTAGAAGATTGCGTCAAAGCTTTTGCTTTAAAGCTCGGCCATTGCCCACTTTTTATAAGGAAATAGAAACACCCAAAAATCTAATGAAGGTACCAGTCCAACACGATCATTTTAAAGTGACGTGTACCTTGTGTGTTACAAGCTGTACATATGATTCATGTAGCTGTGATTTTTTGTGCAGACTCCCGAAGCAAATCTAAAGACATTCACACCACGAAGAAAAATTCCATCTTCAGCGAAAAAGAAGTCCTCGAGAAGACTTTGGAAATATAATGATTAAAATTCAACTCAGCGCCTGTCTCTTCTGTAGCATGAATGATGAGCCATGAGACCATGTCTCCATTTAACACTAGCGTATAGCCACACACAAAGCTAATTGAAGTAGTTGGTTCATCTGTAACACTATCTCCTTTTGTTTTAGAATACTGATTATCTGTAGGTTGTGTATACAACTTTCATATTGTTTAAATGTCTTAAAACCAAGCCCCCAGTATTAAAGATTAGAAACGCCAAACAACATCCAAAATAAAGATATGTATTTAGTTATATATGTATGCATTCAAATACATATCAAGCAGTACTCAAAACATATAAGATCGACCTGCAACATTTTCATACTATTTAGTTATATATGTATGCCTCCTGGTATACTAAATGAGATCTTGGAGTCTTAACGCGATAGAGCACATAATGTTGCACGATAAACAATAGGTCGAAGAAGATAGAGATCTGCAAGCATACATAGGATATATTATCTTCCATTTGTTCTTACAATTACTACTCTTTACTACTATATACTTGAAATTAGTATATCGAGATTTACGAAATGGTAATATTAGATACTTGATTTAGTACATGATACATACCACAGAAAGCAACGCTTTGCCTACATTTCCATAAAAGTTCACCCAAGAATCTGCACAACACAAAAATATGCCATGTAAGTTGATAACTCATGGTGAAACCTTAACCATAAAAACTTGAAAAACATACGTTGGTCTATAGATTGCACCATCATTTGCCCATAATTTGTTATCCCGCCAAGTAAATCAAGCAATATGTTACCAATGCTGAACCCAATTGTGCTCTTCCTTCTAAAATTCATATATGCCTGAACCCATACAACATATTTAATTAGTACCAACTGGCTAAATAGAAGTAACATCCATAAGAGGTAGCAATTTGACCCGTCCATACTTAATAATGTGTCGATTTGGTCTGAATGTATACTATCTCAAACTTCTCAAATTCTATATAGTAGCTATAACAGGGACGGTATAAAAACGTCTAATAGCGACTAATAAAATTTTCTAGAGCATTTCATTCAAAGATTCAGCACTTCTAGAAGAAACTTCAAGAAAGTAACAAGAAGTGTATGCGGGTCAACCCAGCATTTTACGACCCGTGAACCAACAGAACGCACCCCACCCATCATGCCACCTTAGATAAGGGAAACCAACCGTTACCTGGGGTATGTACTTGATGACGGTCATGAAAACCTGCAACATGCTGCAATAAGCATCATACTTGTTAGGCTTCATCCCAAACACAATTATGTAGGAATAGCAATAAGATTGAGCACACAATCAGTTACTTGAAGCAGGAAATGAGCCACAACCACTTATTTGTCCATATGGCTATAATAGCACAAATTGCAATAGCTATCCATGCTGCAGCAACTATGACAATAGTAACCCTTGAAACACTCTGACTTCCACGCTGCATAAATATGATAACCACTACTTTGAAAAGGCATTTGAGTTTGCTCAAAAAAAAAAAAAAAATAAATAAATAAATAAAAAATAAAAAAAGAGAGAAGGCATTTGAGAAATGGTTTACCTGATAAATATAGTATTAATTCATCTAGCAAACGATAGCTGAGACGAGTATACCTACCTCATATATGGTGATCTGAAAAAGGGTAAATGCGGTTAGCAGAACAGCGTGACTAGAAAAAGCAACGTTGTTTGCAGCCACAGGTATCATCTGTATATACAATAAAGACATGAACATGCGTCAATTGACTGACACAAAATCTAAAAATGTGATAAATCCTAGTTGACCTGATATCATCTACTATTATTGTTAAGGTGTGCTGGGGCGTGCATTGTCCTAGGTTGGTGGCCCGTCTTGGTAATGCTACGCAATAAGACCCCAAAGTGGTAACTGTATTTTCTTTAAATGGGCTATTTGTAGCTGGGGAAAAGGTGGTGTAGCAAGACGTCTCTTCCCGAAATTGAGCTAGTTTGCTAACTATATTGTTTTGAAATGCGCTGGTTTGGTAATTAGATTTGGATAAATGTTACCATATAGTTATATATCTTCAATTGGCCTGTGTTCCTTTTTGTTGAATTTTTTTAAAGGCATTAAATATGTATGTAATTAAAAACTAGCAAGATGCTATGAATTACAACGACACTACATGATTAACGACTCTAGTGCAACAGATAAAAACTACCCGCAAACTACAAAAACTCTCACACAACAACGACCCTTAAACCATAACGACCCTAACTACAATGACCTTCAAACTACAACTACCTCAACTTAACGACCCTCAAAATCACAACGACCCTCAAACCGCAACGACCTCACGACCATCAAACTGCAACGACCTCAACGACCCTCAAGCTACAATGACCTCAATGATCCTCTAGGTACAACAACCTTCAAACTACAACGACCCTAAAACCACAACGATCTTAGTATCTACTGTTGTGAACATCCAACAATCAATAAGACGAGCTCCCACCATCCAAACCCAAATATAACGCCTAACCACGCCCTCAATTACGTTCTAATAATAATATATTTCCCTAATCCGTTTTGGTAATTTTAAGTTTTGAAATGGACCATCTCACTAATTGAAGTTTCTTTATCTATCTCGTAATTATATTTTTCTTACCTATCCGCTTATTATGTTTTAAGCTGTAAGTAGTAAATTAGTTCCGTTAATTAGGTCATTTGAAAGAAAAATGTAGCTATCATGTCGGGCACATGGTTGAGCATAATTACCAAAACGAACTACTATACCAATCTGGAAACCTAAGTCGATTGCTATTCTGTATCGTTAGCCCAAAAATCAGATACTAACATAAAGGTTACAACTAAACAAGGTATCATGATTGGAACAAATAGAAGAACCTGATTAAAGCCATATTTCTTGTGATACTGACGTTGAACCACAGAGCTAAAGAACATCGACGCATTGTATATGAGATAAGACGTATGCTTAGTCAAGTTCAGTACAACAAAGTCAAAATTCAGCCCCACAACGCTGCAAGCAATATCAGATCACCAATTCATAAAACTCGTCGTAAACAGCCAAAGATCAAACAAACCAAATCATTCATTCAAAACAAATCTCAAAACATGATTATAAACAATCAAATGGTCACCTTTTTCTTTTGTAATTCAACAAGACTTGCGGATAAAAGCTGATAGACCAAACACAAAAAGCAAACCATCCCAAAACAGTCGATAACACCTTGAGCTCCATCGAATTCCATGAATTCATTCTTGTAAGTTCCTAAATGTCGAACTGCTAATCGAGTCAATTGTTTGTAAATATGTTGTATCATACAATGTAATATGTATGCATTTAGTGTACGTAACTTAAGGTGGCAACTGGCAAGTTATGTCATTTTCTGAGATGTGTTTCTGTATTTACTATTTTGAGCAATTGTATAAACCAAAATATGTTAACTTTTGCTGAATTTGATGAGATTAGTTATAAATTTATGTCTTTTGGAAATAAATGTTTAAGTATATCAAACTTTCAATACCAAAGGACTTGTGTCCCGATGGTACTCCTTTTTGTATAGAACTCCAAGTAAAATTGGTTGTGGTTCAACTCATGCTTAGGATGTGAGATATTGTGTGATGTGTATACTGTAAGATAGTTAGTTGCCGTTTTAAAAAAGGGTTTTGCTAAACATGGCCCAGTGGGCAATGTTTAATACAAATATAAAAGGTAATTTGAACTTTGTTAAATTAAAAATGACCTATATTTAAGTTGGTTTTTATGTTCATTTATTGTGCATTAAATGTATAATTACTTTAAATATAAAATTAAAAACAACCGATTTCTATATATATATTAAACATTCCATAACTAATAAATTAATGAGTTTTGACTAAGAGAGTTTGATTACCATAATACTGTGTTACATGTACACGATTACACAGTGGCGGAGCCAGGAAATATGATCACGGGGGGCATTGAGCAAAAGGTTAAATATCAGAAGACGTCATTTTTTATCGTAATTTAAAATAAACCGGGTCGGATTTAATATAAAGGCTACATAATTGCTCTACCGGACCTCAAAATGTTCGATGCATTGAAGATACCCTAATCATAATGTTACCAAGGGGGTTTTTGGTTAGCTTACTGGCTTACTGAAACCTTTATAAAGCAAATAAAATTATAAGTCATAAATTTTGAGCTTATTAGCCTTACAATTTTCAATAACATAGCCTGTCAAATAAGCTCATCGAACGATGTTGTTAACACTAGTTATAAGTTTAGATACCGATTAAAAAAAAATCAGTTTATGATTTTATCAAGTTTATCTACCAAATTTCTAATATCGAGCATGTAAACGTTAAATTAAAGCACACAATTTTATGGATAATGTAACCAAATGGTACACGATTATTATATCGAAACATAATCATTAAAAACATTTGAGAAATTGTGGGATGCTAACAAATTAAAAATAAAGTACCTATATTGTTAAGAAAATCATGGATAAAAAATAAGAATGTAGTATATTCACACCATTTGAAGATTCTAAATTAATACTCCAACAAAACACGTTTTACTATATCAAGATACAAGTACATTAAATTAAATTTCACCCAAATGACCCACTTCCCACCAACCCACCCACTTGCAGTCTTGCACAACTCCCTATTATATCTTCTTCTCCAAAGTTTCTGATTGAAAAACTCATCGGAAAACTGTGTTTTTGCATTAGAAAGCACTCAAATTGTTGGCAAGCTGAGAGCGATGAGGGCATTTTAATTTGATGGGTGAGGGCACTCGAATTTCTTTTCGTAAATTTTACTATTTTTCCTATACATTTTGTGTACCTGTAAGAGTTTGGTTGGGGGCAACTCCCCCCACTACTACTAAGGTGGCTCCGCCCCTGCGATTACATTGGAGTGTATATGTATATGGATTTTGCTAAACAATGCCCACTGACCATTGCTTAAGACACAATAAATAACCTTTTCTTTCTATAT
The DNA here is from genome assembly GCA_030686995.1 of Artemisia argyi. Lineage (NCBI taxonomy): Eukaryota > Viridiplantae > Streptophyta > Magnoliopsida > Asterales > Asteraceae > Artemisia > Artemisia argyi. The sequence continues at coordinate 197,077,647 of CM060701.1, forward strand.
TTAAACTAGTTATGCATTTAATGCACAATAAATTAACATAAAAATTAACTTAAATATATGTCATTTTTATTTAATAAAGTCCAAGTTTCTTTTTATATTTATATTAATTGTGTCTTAAACATTGCCCGGTGGGCATTGTTTAGCAAAACCCTATGTATATAAATCATGACTATATACGTTTGTTTATAGTAAAGAGTGAAAATTGTTATAAATAGTAACATAAATTACAAGATGTTGCTTATCATAGAAAATTTAATTTTTGAGCATTTAATGAGTAATGTTTATTTTTGACAATAAATAGATGAAGTTCATTTTTTATTTTCACATTCCATTTAATGTTGTAATTATATTTGTTATATATTTCACACTAGCTTATAGACCCGTGGTAACCCACGGGTTTTTAGATGAGATCGTGCCAAAAAAAAAAAAAAAAAAAAAAAAATTGTGTAAACAAAGTAAGGAAAAACCACAAAGTAAACAGGTTGAATCATTTATTCAAAAGGAATATCATGACTAATAAGTCAATGATAGTATAAAGTACAATTCTTGTAACTAAGAATCTAATAAACGGCCATGCACGCGTGCTCCAATCTTGATAATGTAGATGAAAAGAAAATCTTGAAAGCCTTGGTAAACCAATGAGCATTTGTTGATAACCTAATAAGTATAAGAAGAAAGTGTAAGTAAAACATTTTGTGTGATTGATGATATATGTAAAATCAAGAAAACGGCATAAATCAGATCATATTCCAATTGGTACATACCTCTTGATACATGATCATAGACCGTAAAGAACCTCTTTGTAGACTACATTTGTAGTAGTGTTTGATAAATTACCCTTCGAATCCGAAATAACAACCTTCAAACCCTTTTTGCTTTTGTCATGGCAAATGACACTGAAATAGGATACTGTTTCCTCACGATCTTTAGAGGTAACAAAATAAAGAACCTTCAAACCTTTCTTCGTCTTTACCCTTTAAACAACCACATATAGTTGTCCGTGTGTTAATACCGGCTTTTGTAAAGCTAAACAAAAGTTCTGCCTTTATAGTAAGTATTTAGCTCCACTAATCCTTTAAAGCATAGAACCCAAGCATTCCAACTTTTGCAAATAAAATAAGAAAGTTTAAAAATGGATACTAAAAATGGTAATTAAGTAAGACAAAGACGCATAAAAGAAGGTTAACAAAATAAAAAAGATTGTGATTATTTTATGAATCAATAACCATGTTTAACATCCGTAAAAAAATAATCGACTTGTCACTTGTGAATGTTATGCCTTCCAAAATGAGCATTACATGCATTTAAATTAAAAAATATATATCTAAATTCCTTATTTAGAAATACCAATAAACATGGCATCATACTTTGTGCTTATAGAAAACTTATGAAATTCATGTTGTGCTTGAGCCTAAGGTCTAGTTACATAAAGTGTTGTAAAATAGTTGATGGAACACTTGTATTAATTAGATGCTAATGCTTTATGTCTCAAGTAACTTTAATACATATACAGCTATTGTGAACACATTTGGTTTTGTTAAAGATTCATCCTTAACTACACTATTATGACAATGATAAAAAGGATAGTGCAAGGTGACCTTAACACAGTATAAGCGAAAAACAGTTGGAGGACGTCGCATAGCTTCTTAAATCGTACAAATAGTCATATTAAACCCGGGCGTCTATCCTTTGCTGCATAAAACGAACATAAAAATGAGAATGCATATTAATTAAAGTCCAAGCTTCAAACAACTTATGCAGCGTCAACGAAAAAGAGTCAAATAAAGCGGGGTTCATATAAGTGTTAAATGTGGCACTCTTTCTGGTTTGGAAATAAGATGCAACATAATAATTAAGTCCAAGGTTCATAAAAGAAAGGTCGTATAAGATTTCTCAAAAAAGTTAGTGAAACACCCAGCTCCATCATCAAAATAGCTAAAATGTGTGACACATAAAAAGGCCTGAAACAGAGATTTTGGTTACAACACCCACTAAATAAATAAAAGGGCACCCTAAATAAAATATATTAGCAGCAAAAGACGAATATTCAAACAAATTTTTAATTAAATGAAGACGTCTAGATGAAAAACAAATAACATTGTAACAAAAAATGCATACAAAATGTATGAAACTAATAGATCAGTATGGTGACCCCAAAGCTCGCATTGAGATTTCTATCATCATGATGCCTTCATAGATTCCAAGCCACATGAATGCTATATGAGATCAAATTGACAAAATTAGTGAAAATGAAATGATGCAATTTGGTAAATGACTTAAACATTTAGATTGTGGTGGCAGTTTCCACACGATTCATGTTTATTGTCAAACGGGTCAAGTACAAAAGTTAAGTATTAATCATGGATGACTGTGGTCGAAAGTCTCACAAAGAGCATTTTTAAAGCATCCAACCTCCTAAATCGTCTTATAAGAAGTAATGCATTAATTTTATACAAAAAATCTTTATATAAACGGAACAAATATGATTATGGTTCAATCCAACGTGTTGCAGCCTGTACTACAAATTTACATGTTTTGACCCCTAACTTGCCCATTTTGCCACTATTAGTTTTAGATTTTGGGACATGTGGTTTACCAGGAATTTGTGAATCTGAATCAATACCGGTGAAAATGATACACAAAGTTTGTCCATATCAGCATAAGTATCTACGTTGCCTGCTATCACCTCCATGGACTTCTTCCCATCAGGAAACAACTTAATGGCGACCTATATTTTCGTATAGACCATTAGACTAAATAAAAACTTAAAAACCTACTTTAAACTCGTCAGCAGCAAGTCCTTTTATGACAATGGCTTATTAAGACATTTAACTATTGAAGACCAAAAACTGCATTTAAACGTGATCAATAATCTCCGTTTAGACGTTTAGCATCCAATTCGACCAAAATTTGACTCATAACATGACAATAAAATAGCTAAACAAAAGAAGGTTGCGATTACCTTATTCAAATAATAAACAACCTCCACCATTTACACTGAGCGATTTCGGCATACTACAGCCACCGAGATATGCATGTAGCATATCATAACCAAGCAATCTTTCTTTGTCCTTACCAAAGATGTTAAGACACTGGTGATGTAACATTATTGTGTCAAGCCACGATTTCAAATTGAAAGTAATGATACATTCCCTTAAACATCTTAGTACTAATCTTTCTAATATATGTTCAAAAAAAATCTTTCTAATTAACAATTGTCAGTAACCATTAACCAACCTGCACTTGGTCATGCCCAATTTGGAATACTTATCAACTTTCTATTTCATTATATTATTTGACGATCATGCGTAATAACTAATTCAATGGTAAGTGTACTTATAATTCATCTTCATACCTTTCGCAGTTTGTTTTGCGACACAGTGTCGATCAAGTGTCACCTCGTTTTCAGATCGCATTTTATTAGCTCCCGGCTTGCAACAAAAAGGCACAGTTGCAAAAGATTACGCAACCCAGAATTATTGAAAAGACAAAAAAGAGATAACAACCACATGAAAAAAAAAATCCAATTATACATAAGAAAATATGTGGACATTCCTGGTCACCTTGAGCAGATGCAATGATCAGTTCCGCCTATTCTTTTGCAACATCAACACGTTGCTAATGGTCATTATAAAAAGGACGCTTTAGTCCTTTTTAGTAACAAACCGTTGTTAAAGGTAGATGGCGCACTAAATAGAACTTAGGAAAAAGAAAATCAATAGAACTTAGGAAAAAGAAAGTCATAAACACTAAATCCTTATCTCGAGTATCACTGGCATTCGAGATCACACAGTAAGTTCCTGAAGTACGTGTGACTAACAGATCATTGGATTTAGGCTGCCTCAAATTGTTATGAGTACACCATAAACTTGTTAAGTCAACAAAATCATATGGTCCCAAATCATTGTCATTAACTGACAACCAATCTCAGCCAGAACATTAGCCACTCTAAAATGATTCAACAGTGTACTATTTCCATCATTTGTGTATCCAACCTAAAAAGTAGAAAAAATGGCGTCATGTGATTAAAAACATTGTCATTAACATGCGTTTCACCCCGATGTCTATCACCACATGAACAAAACATATTTGTATCCAGTCATTTTTTAAAACAAAAACAAATAGCAAACATAAGGGTACTGATCAAGACCGTATTTTAATATTAAGACACCACGTAAGTGTATTGCAGGTCAGTCATGAGTCATGACCATCCTGTTTTTTTGGCTCGTTACAGCCAGACTCGTTCTGAACTGTGACCTACCCACCCATATTGTTCACCTCTAATATGCCTTATTTATTAGAGTTGAATTCTTATGGGGTGTTTGCTTTTACCTTATTTGATGGGGATGTGAAAATAGTGAAAATTTATAAAGCTAATTGGCTCACTTTTTATTGCTTATGAGTTTATGAACATGTATGAACTTACATAAGTTATAAGCTCAATAAACCTACCAAATAAGCTAATGAAAATACCCTAAATGATACCTGAGGTCCTTAGGCAGTTTTTCTACAGACATCCAAACAGACCCTTTTGACCCGTTATAGATAATACATAACCTAAATCAACCGACTCAGAAGTAAATGTGTGAAAACCGTACCTCAATATGTTCCATCACTCCTACTATAAATAACATAGACAAAATGTAGCATTGGCCCTCAACCAAAAGTTGCTCGAAACGAAACATGTAATCTTTCCGTATGTAAAGCTCAATCTTGATTCCCTATTATGAGATCAAAATTATAGTTTACTTTATCGAATATAACTTCATCAAATGGTTCAAATAAATTATAGGGAGTCATACCTCTTCATTTTGTAATACAAAGTAAATACTATACGGACTTTTTTTTATCTCATAACAGACAACCAATCTCAGCCAGAACATTAGCCACTCTAAAATGATTCAAGAGTGTACTATTTCCAGCATTTGTGTATCCAACCTAAAAAGTAGCAAAAATGGTGTCATGTGATTAAAAACAACAAAATAATTACTAACTTGAAAATAAATAAGAACACCCTATTTGATTATATTCCAGATCTTGCAAAACAAACCACAACACAAGTTTTATAAAAGTTTCAATTTAAAACATTAATCAGCAAATTGAAATTTTCCTTTTTTTTTTTTTTTTTTTTTTTTTTTTTTTTTTTTTTTGTTATCATCATTGAACTCCATTTTAGGTCTATTTTCATTAAAATAATATATAGAAAACTGCATATATTAATTTAATCAATCGTCTATTTTCATTGTTTGGAATTAAATAGCTTCGAAAATTGTCTTAAGAACAACCTTTGCAACATACCTCAGTTAAACCCATTGTAAAACATCATCCCTTAAAGAGGATTCATATGTGGTCCATTTTTCCCTACAAATGACAACTACACAAACAGAATACATCAAGCAGTTGGAGTGCATAAAAAACAAACATACAACATAAACTACAAATAATGAGTTTCATCAATCCATAACATCTACTAACAATTAATTGAAGAATGAAAAAAGAAAAAAACATGTAAAAACTGGTTAATCTTCCTCAAACAGATTCTACCTACAAAATATCTCAAAAAAGAAAATACCAAATTAACAGTTATAAACTTTAAATTGTTCAACAAATAGTTGAATCGAAACAAAATAGTTGTAATATGTAACTCATAAATCGAAACTCTAAATATATTATAATAAAATAGCTACTTACCAATTCTTCCAGGTTATAGAACGATTATGTAGTGCACATGAATCGGATGATGTCATAGAACGATTATGATAGGTGTGGTGCTTTTAGGGTTGATGAAAATGACTTAATCAAAGGTATAAACAAAAAGTCATAACTTATTTTGGGATGATTTGTATGAACAATTAATTTGATTGAATGTAACCAGTTGTTTGAATATGTCAATGGAAACCAATAATAATTGCTGGATTGAAACAGTTTGTTGTTTGAAGCTATCAATTAATCGTATAGAAGAAGTTTTAGAGTGCTGAAGAAGAGTTGTACTTGACAAAAATATCAGTGCCCTCTCCATTCAGACACATCAGCCCATTAATTGCATAGGCTGCTTCAATGGGTGGTACAAAACTCTATTTTATTAGAATACAAAGATTCCATTTCTGATTTTCACATTCCATTTGATGTTGTAATTAAATAGATTAAAGAGCCTCGCTACCATATCGGCCAAACTCGCCACCGTTCACCACAAAGGAGCTTATTGTGCAAACGACGAACAAAAAATCTAACAAAAAAACCGTTTGTGGGACCCAAGTCTGATATTCAAATGGTATATTATTGTTTCCTATTTTCTGGGAAAAAAAAAACTTATCCCACATTTTTTAAACACTATAAATACCATAACATTACACACTATTTTTCTCACACATTTCTAAACCAAAAAATGCCACTACTCTTTATATGACTACATAAAAAAAAATGTCTCAAAGTCCAAACGAGGGCCGGTATTTACAAATCTTCTCACCTCAAACCAACAACAATATGGTAGTTCTTCAAACCCCTCTACCCCATCATCACAAAACTGTAACTCCTCCTCGCCACAAATTCCTTCGTATGGTACACAATTGACACCGGAGGCAATTTACCAAAATCAACAATATGCGTTTGAAGGATTCGCAAATTTCCACCAACAACAATTTCCAGCACCACAGTTTTTTAAACCATCACAACCATCACAGTTTTTTCAATCTGAACCACAACAACACTTTGAATCACAACCATCATATTCACAATTCAAAGTACCACAACCTCGTGAACCGGCCAAAGCATGAGGAAAAAAAGTTGCCAAAAAATCAAACAAAGTCGTGAATTTGGACACGGACGATGATGATGACATGGAGGAACTGATTCGTATGAATACTCGTTGGACAAAGAAAGAAGAAAAGTTGCTAGCGAAAATTTGGGTAGAAGTTTCCCAAGAAAAAGATATCGGAAATGATCGTTTGGAAGAGTTCTTTTGGAAGCAATTTATGGACATGTTCAACAGTCAGTCTGACAATGACAATCGTACCAAAAATATGCTCACGAGCAAATAGACAAGGCTTAACAGTGATTGTCAGAAATTCAACGCTATTTACAAACATTTACAGCGTAGAAGCGGGGAAAATGACATTTATCATCTCGAGAATGCAAAGACTAATTTTGAACAACGCTTTGCTGTGAGAAGCTTCATATATGTTCACGTGTGGGAGGTTTTGAGAAAGCACCCCAAATGGGATGCGGAGGACCCGATTAACATTTCATGTCTCGAGGATATATTCGGCCTTGGCAAACGATCTCGTCCCGAAGACGCCAAAAAAGGTCGAGCTTCAAAGAAAGCCAAGTCGACGGATACGTCAAGTGCCGGGGGTAGTCAAACGATTACTTTTTCGGGTTTTTTATCAGAAATTTATTCTCGCAAAACCGAATGATTTGAAGTTTCTCATGCTGATCCCTATCAGACCACACCGGCCAAAGCCGCTTTCATTCGTACGAAACAAGAAGAAATCATGAGGAAACATCAGCAAGACGGATCAAATGCTTAAGTTTCGTATTATTATTATGTGTTGTATTTTTTTCGTATCGTTATTTTAAGTTTCGTCCACTTTTAATATGTTGTAATGTACTTTTAATTTTTATGAAATGAATTTTTTGATTTGAAAAATTGAATTAACAAAATAAAATAAGAAGTGGTGGGACCCAAATGAATAAGTTTGGTTAGTTGTGATAAGGGGTAGGTTTGTAGAAAGGGGTTTGTTATGGTGATGTGGCACCTCGTGGGACCCAAATGAGGAGTTTAGATTGCTCACTCCACCTAGAGGTCTATTGTCTGATACTATAGGAAGATCACAAAAAGCCAAATACTAAAGTTCTAACACCACAAGTATGGTTTTCCCACATCAGTCAAAGAAAACAAACTTTGCTAGTTAATGATATACCACGGTGTGTACAAACATTAGTGTTGTGACTAGTATCATGTTTTCGTTGTGAGAATGTTTCCAGCTAAATGAAAATAGTTGTGCATATTTCTCATGGCTACAACTGATTTGAATTCTTAACTTTTTTAAATGAAGACAAAAATACACCGTTGGTCCATAACTTGCCAAAAAACATCGCCTGGCTCAAAAGTTGAGAAAATCGTCGCCGTGAGTCCAAACCTTGGGTTTTTGAGGCCGATTGCGTCCCTTGACCCGTAATGCTTAGGTCAATGTAGTAACACCCCCAATTTCGTGAATGCAGCGAAATTTATGCTGGGTGTTACTTCATGGCACAACAGATATGACAATAGAAAACGAACTCTAATTGAGTCGTTTTTAAAAGATTTATCATTCGAATTATATAAATATCACAGTTTACAAAATGAGGTCCTAGTAGTTTCACGGTTTACAAATTACATTTAATGAGTTTTCGAATGATAATAAAATTTATAGCCTTCTTGATGTATCCGTGCTCCTCCGTGCCAGCCTCGATCATTATAGACCTGAAATACATGCTTAAAACAGTCAACACAAAGGTTGGTGAATTCATAGAGTTTATAGTTGTAGAAATGGAAAAACAGTTTCAGAATTATAATAATAATTGTTACGTATACAATTATCATAAAATAGTTATTATTTCCCTAAGCTCATGACAAGCTACGCGTAACTAAGGTATCACAACAATGATAATGGTACATGGCCTTCTTGTAGGTATTTTCCAATCACCTAAATAAAACTCAAATATAGTGCATTTTGTTGAACTAACTTGCTAAACAACACAAACGGGACCCGATACGCCTATGCACAATATTCGTGCTCACACAAGTGATTAATGGTTCCTGATGGAAGGACTTTCTGGCAATATTATAATTAGGCAATAACTTATTCAGTTCAGATAAACATACAGTTTGTAAATAATTGTCCATAGTAAAAATAGTGTAGCATGTATCTCCCCAAGAAGTTATAAAATAGTTAAATAAAACAGGGGTTATGAACTCACCGCGAGTTAATGATATTTAGTGCTTAATGAATATGATGGATAAGCCGGGAAACCTTTACGTGCAACATAAAATAGAATGTTATGACTTAGGTTTGGAATAATGTCTAAGAAAACATAAACGAGTCTATATATGTCTTTATATTGATCATGATGTAGTGCTTGGTAGGTTGTGCATGTCGTTTTATAGAAACGGTTTATGAAACATTTTTAGTTTATATATCTCATCCTAACGTTCTGGTCATCATAATTAAGAGGTCATATAGTAAACGTTCGAGGAGATAGGACACTTTAATTCGTAAATCCAACAACTTGTCGATAGGTTTACTCAAATAAAACCCCTCACATGAAGCTCCCTATTTTTGTATAGCTCAATATGTAAAACATGAAGTTTATAAGGATTTATAAGTTTATGAGTATAGTTTCATATGTAAAAATTTATAAGGTTTATAAGTTAGGAATTTGGTTTCACTTGTGAAAATTTGTAGGTTAGGATTATTGTTTCACATGTGAAAAACTGGTTTTCATATGTGAAAAACACTATTTCGAGAGTTAAATAAACTTTAGAAAAGTTTATTTTTGTAACACCCACAAAATTTGTTACAGCGGAAGACTTCTCAAAGTTTCGAGGTGCTACTTGAATTGGCACACAACACGATTATATGAACAAAATAACAATATCAAATTTAAGTAGATAATTAAAGTCAAGATTCAAAGTCTACATTTGTTCCCCAAAAGAAAGTAGTAAGCCCAGAATAAATAAAGACATGTCCCAAAAGAAAGTAGTCTGACTGATGAATGATCCGTACAACCGCGCCAATTGCCAGGCTTTCCCATCCAAATAAAGTAGCAACAAAAGCATTACTCAGTACCTAGAATACATGCTAAAAATGTTAGCTTACGCTGGTGAGTTCAAAGGTTTTGACTCAAAGCAATACCTAAAAGGGATTTAACCAAAAGCTCAACAATACACTCTACTAGACCAATACATCAAAAATTTTTCGAAATTTAGAAATTTTTTTCCGAATTTTTTTTTTCGAAAATTTTTTTTCCGAAAAGTTTTTTTTCTGAAAAGTTTTTTTTTTCCGATTTTTTTTTTCCGATTCCGAAACTTTTTTTTTTCCGGAATATTTTTTCGTCACATGTGAAAAAAAAATTGGAAATTTTCTCGAAATTTTTGTCACGTAAAAATTCGTCGCATGTGAATTTTTTTTGGTCACATGTGAAAAAAATATTTTCTGTCAGATGTGAATTTTTTTTGTCACATGTGAAAAAAAAATTCGTCACATATTAAAAAAAATTTCGCAAAAAAAAAAATAATTTTTTGAAAAATTTTCAAAAAAATTATCGAAAATGTTTTGAAAATTTTTCAAAAAATTTTTCGAAAATATTTCAAAAAAAATTTTGAAATTTTTTTGAAAATTTTTCGAAATTTTTTTGAAAAATTTCAAAAAGTTCGAAATTTATATGTGTTAAAACAACCAAGCCCCCAGTATTTAAGATCAGAAACGCCAAACGACATCCAAAATAAAGATATGCATATAGTTATATATGTATGCATTCAAATACATATCAAGCTGTACTCAAAACATATAAGATAGACCTGCAACATTTTCATACTAATCAGGCTTGCATAATAACAAGTGCCTCCTGGTATACTGAATGAGATCTTGGAGTTTTAACGCGATAGAGCACATAATGTTGCACGATAAACAATAGGTCGAAGAAGATAGAGATCTGCAAGCATACATAGGATATATTATCTTCCATTTGTTCATACAATTACTACTCTTTACTACTATATACTTGAAATTAGTATATCGAGATTTACGAAATGGTAATATTAGATACTTGATTTAGTACATGATACATACCACAGAAAGCAACGCTTTGCCTACATTACCATAAAAGTTCACCCAAGAATCTGCACAACACGAAAATATGCCATGTAAGTTGATAACTCATGGTGAAACCTTAACCATAAAAACTTGAAAAACATACGTTGGTCTATAGATTGCACCATCATTTGCCCATAATTTGCTATCCCGCCAAGTAAATCAAGCAATATGTTACCAATGCTGAACCCAATTGTGCTCTTCCTTCTAAAATTCATATATGCCTGAACCCATACAACATATTTAATTAGTACCAACGGGCTAAATAGAAGTAACATCCATAAGAGGTAGCAATTTGACCCGTCCATACTTAATAATGTGTCGATTTGGTCTGAATGTATACTATCTCAAACTTCTCAAATTCTATATAGTAGCTATAACAGGGACGGTATAAAACCGTCTAATAGCAACTAATAAAATTTTCTAGAGTATTTCATTCAAAGATTCAGCACTTCTAGAAGAAACTTCAAGAAAGTAACAAGAAGTGTATGCGGGTCAACCCAGCATTTTACGACCCGTGAACCAACAGAACGCACCCCACCCATCATGCCACCTTAGATAAGGGAAACCAACCGTTACCTGGGGTATGTACTTGATTACAGTCATGAAAACCTGCAACATGCTGCAATAAGCATCATACTTGTTAGGCTTCATCCCAAACACAATTATGTAGGAATAGCAATAAGATTATCACTTTAATGACGAATGTTAATTACAGATAACGAAACTTACTTGAAGCAGGAAACGAGCCACAACCACTTATTTGTCCATATGGCTATAATAGCACAAATTGCAATAGCTATCCATGCTGCACCAACTATGACAATAGTAACCCTTGAAACACTCTGACTTCCACGCTGCATAAATATGATAACCATTACTTTGAAAAGGCATTTGAGTTTGCTCAAAAAAAAAAAAAAAAAAAAAAAAAAATAAAATAAAATAAAAATAAAAAGAGAAGGCATTTGAGAAATGGTTTAGCTGATAAATATAGTATTAATTCATCTAGTAAACGATAGCTGAGACGAGTATACCTACCTCATATATGGTGATCTGAAAAAGGGTAAATGCGGTTAGCAGAACAGCGTGACTAGAAAAAGCAACGTTGTTTGCAGCCACAGGTATCATCTGTATATACAATAAAGACATGAACATGCGTCAATTGACTGACACAAAATCTAAAAATGTGATAAATCCTAGTTGACCTGATATCATCTACTATTATTGTTAAGGTGTGCTGGGGCGTGCATTGTCCTAGGTTGGTGGCCCGTCTTGGTAATGCTACGCAATAAGACCCCAAAGTGGTAACTGTATTTTCTTTAAATGGGCTATTTGTAGCTGGGGAAAAGGTGGTGTAGCAAGACGTCTCTTCCCGAAATTGAGCTAGTTTGCTAACTATATTGTTTTGAAATGCGCTGGTTTGGTAATTAGATTTGGATAAATGTTACCATATAGTTATATATCTTCAATTGGCCTGTGTTCCTTTTTGTTGAATTTTTTTAAAGGCATTAAATATGTATGTAATTAAAAACTAGCAAGATGCTATGAATTACAACGACACTACATGATTAACGACTCTAGTGCAACAGATAAAAACTACCCGCAAACTACAAAAACTCTCACACAACAACGACCCTTAAACCATAACGACCCTAACTACAATGACCTTCAAACTACAACTACCTCAACTTAACGACCCTCAAAATCACAACGACCCTCAAACCGCAACGACCTCACGACCATCAAACTGCAACGACCTCAACGACCCTCAAGCTACAACGACCTCAATGATCCTCTAGGTACAACAACCTTCAAACTACAACGACCCTAAACCACAACGATCTTAGTATCTACTGTTGTGAACATCCAACAATCAATAAGACGAGCTCCCACCATCCCAACCCAAATATAACGCCTAACCACACCCTCAATTACGTTCTGTTAATAATATATTTCCCTAATCCGTTTTGGTAATTTTAAGTTTTGAAATGGACCATCTCACTAATTGAAGTTTCTTTATCTATCTCGTAATTATATTTTTCTTACCTATCCGCTTATTATGTTTTAAGCTGTAAGTAGTAAATTAGTTCCGTTAATTAGGTCATTTGAAAGAAAAATGTAGCTATCATGTCGGGCACATGGTTGAGCATAATTACCAAAACGAACTACCAATCTGGAAACCTAAGTCGATTGCTATTCTGTAACGTTAGTCCAAAAATCAGATACTAACATAAAGGTTACAACTAAACAAGGTATCATGATTGGAACAAGTAGAAGAACCTGATTAAAGCCATATTTCTTGTGATACTGACGTTGAACCACAGAGCTAAAGAACATCGACGCATTGTATATGAGATAAGACGTATGCTTAGTCAAGTTCAGTACAACAAAGTCAAAATTCAGCCCCACAACGCTGCAAGCAATATCAGATCACCAATTCATAAAACTCGTCGTAAACAGCCAAAGATCAAACAAACCAAATCATTTATTCAAAACAAATCTCAAAACATGATTATAAACAATCAAATGGTCACCTTTTTCTTTTGTAATTCAACAAGACTTGCGGATAAAAGCTGATAGACCAAACACAAAAAGCAAACCATCCCAAAACAGTCGATAACACCTTGAGCTCCATCGAATTCCATGAATTCATTCTTGTAAGTTCCTAAATGTCGAACTGCTAATCGAGTCAATTGTTTGTAAATATGTTGTATCATACAATGTAATATGTATGCATTTAGTGTACGTAACTTAAGGTGGCAACTGGCAAGTTATGTCATTTTCTGAGATGTGTTTCTGTATTTACTATTTTGAGCAATTGTATAAACCAAAATATGTTAACTTTTGCTGAATTTGATGAGATTAGTTATAAATTTATGTCTTTTGAAAATAAATGTTAAGTATTTCAAACTTTCAATAGGACTTGTGTCTCGATGGTACTCCTTGTTGTATAGAACTCCCAAGTAAAATTGGTTGTGGGTTCAAATAATGCTTAGGATGTGAGATATTGTGTGATGTTTATATTGTAAGATAGTTAGTTGCTGTTCTAAAAAAGGGTTTTGCTAAACAATACCCACTGGGCAATAATACAAATATAAAAGGTAATTTGGACTTTTGTTAAATTAAAAATGACATATATTTAAGTTAGTTTTTATGTTCATTTATTGTGCATTAAATTTATAATTACTTTAAATATAAATTAATAAATTAATGAGTTTTGACTAAGAGAGTTGATTACCATAATACTGTGTTACATGGATTACATTGGAGTGTATATGTACATAAATCATGACTATATATATACGTTTGTTTATAGTAAAGAGTCAAAAATTGTTATAAATACTAACATAAATTACAAGATGTTGCTTATCATAGAAAATTTAATTTTTGAGCATTTAATGAGTAATGTTTATTTTTGACAATAAATAGATGAAAGTTCATTTTTTATTTTCACATTCCATTTAATGTTGTAATTATATTAGTTATATTTTCACATTCCATGAAAGAGCCTCGCCACCATACCTGCCAAACTCGCCACCGTTCGCCACAAAAGAGCTCGTTAACAAAAGAACCGTTTGTGGGGCCCGAGTCTAATATTCAAATGGTATATTACTGTTTCCTTAGAAAAAAAAAAAAAAAATACTTATCTCACATCTTTTAAACACTATAAATACCATACAATTACACACTATTTTTCTCACACATTTCTAAACCAAAAAATACCACTACTCTTATATCTCTAGATAAAAAAAATGTCTCAAAGTCCAAACAAGGGCGGGTATTTTACAAATCTTCTCACCTCAAACCAACAACAATATGGTAGTTCTTCAAACCCCTCTACCCCATCGTCACAAAACTCTAACTCCTCCTCGCCACAAATTCCTCCGTATGGTACACAATTGACACCAGAGGAAATTTACCAAAATCAGCAATATGTGTTTGAAGGATTCACAAATTTCCACCGACAACAATTTCCGGCACCACAGTTTTTTAACCCATCACAACCATCACAGTTTCTTCAATCTCAACCACAACAACACTTTGAATCACAACCATCATATTCACAATTCAAAGTACCACAACCCCGTGAACCGGCCAAAGCGCGAGGAAAAAAAGTTGCCAAAAAATCAAACAAAGTTGTGAATTTGGACGCGGACGATGCTGATGACATGGAGGAACTGATTCGTGTGAATACTCGTTGGACAAAGGAAGAAGAAAAGTTGCTAGCGGAAATTTGGGTAGAAGTTTCCCAAGAAAAAGATATCGGAAATGATCGTTTGGAAGAGTTCTTTTGGAAGCAGATTATGGACATGTTCAACACTCAGTCTAACCGTGACAATCGTACCAAAAATATGCTCACGAGTAAATGGACAAGGCTTAACGGTGATTGTCAAAAATTCAACGCCATTTACAAACATTTGCAGCGTAAAAGCGGGGAAAATGACATTGATCATCTCGAGAATGTAAAGACTAATTTTGAACAACGCTTTGCTGTGAGAAGATTCATATATGTTCACGTGTGGGAGGTTTTGAGAAAGTACCCTAAATGGGATGCGGAGGACCCGACTGACATTTCATGTCTCGGGGATATATTCGGCCCTAACAAACGATCTCATCCCGACGGCGCCAAAAAAGGTCAAGCTTCAAAGAAAGCCAAGTCGACGGATACGTTAAGTGCCGGGGGTAGTCAAACGAGTACTTTTTCGGGTTTTTTATCAGAAATTTATTCTCGCAAAACCAAATAATTTGAAGTTTCTCATGCTGATCCCGATTAGACCACACCGGCCAAAGCCGCTTTCATTCGTAGGAAACAAGAAGAAATCATGAGGAAACGTCAGCAAGACGGATCAAATGCTTAAGTTTCGTATTATTATTATTATTATTATTATTATTATTATTATTATTATTATTATTATTATTATTATTATTATTATTATTATTATTATTATTATTATTATTATTATTATTATTATTATTATTATTATTATGTGTTGTATTTTTTTCGTATCGTTATTTTAAGTTTCGTCTACTTTTAATATGTTGTAATGTACTTTTAATTATTATGAAATGAATTTTATGATTTGAAAAATTGAATTAACAAAATAAAATAAGAAGTGGTGGGACCCAAATGAGTTAGTTGTGAATGCAGCGAAATTCAAGCTGGGATTTACTTCATGGCCCAACAGATATAATAATAGAAAATGAACTCTAATTGAGTCGTTTTTAGAAGATTATCATTCGAATTATATAAATATCACAGTTTACAAAATGAGGTCCTAGTAGTTTTATGTTTTACAAATTACATTTAATGAGTTTTCGAATGATAATAAAATTTATAGCCTTCTTGATGTATCTGTGTTCCTACGTGCTAGCCTCGATCATTATAGACCTGAAATACATGCTTAAAACAGTCAACACAAAGGTTGGTGAATTCATAGAGTTTATAGTTTTAGAAATGGACAAACAATTTCAGAATTATAATAATAATTGTTACGTATACAATTATCATAAAATAGTTATTATTTCCATAAGCTCATGACACGCAACGCTTAACTGAGGTATCACAACAATGATAATTGTACATGGCTTTCTTGTAGGTATTTTCCAATCACCTAAATAAAACTCAAATATAGTGCGTTTTGTTGAACTAACTTGCTAAACAACACAAACGGGATTCGTCAAACCCGATAGACCTATCCACAATATTCGTGCTCACACAAGTGATTAATGGTTCCTGATAGAAGGACTTTCTGGCAATATTATACTTAGGCAATGATTTATTCAGTTCAGATAAACATACAGTTTGTAAATAATTGTCCATAGTAAAAATAGTGTAGCATGTATCTCCCCAAGAAGTTATAAAATAGTTAAATAAAACAGGGGCTATGAACTCACCGTGATTTAATGATATTTAGTGCTTAATGAATATGATGGATAAGCCGGGAAACCTTTACATGCAACCTAAAATAGAATGTTACGACTTAGGTTTGGAATAATGTCTAAGAAAAAATAAACGAGCATATATATATATCTTTATATTGATCAAGATGTAGTGCTTGGTAGGCTGTGTATGTCGTTTTATAGAAACGGTTTATGAAACATTTTTAGTTATATATCTCGTACTACCGTTCAGGCCATCGTAATTAAGAGTTCATGTAGTAAACGTTCGAGGAGCTAGGACACTTTAATTCGTAAATCCAGCAACTTGTCGATATGTTTACCCAAATAAAACCCTTCACATGAAGCTCCCTACTTTTGTATAACTCAATATGTAAAACATGAAGTTTATAAGGATTTATAAGTTTATGAGTATAGTTTCATATGTGAAAATTTATAAGGTTTATAAGTTAGGAATATGGTTTCACTTGTGAAAACTTGTAGGTTAGGATTATTGTTTCACATGTGAAAAACTGGTTTTCATATGTGAAAATGATGCGTGGGAATTGCACCAGGCTTTACCTCTCGAGGGATCTCGAGAAGCTTACAACCCCCACCAGGCAGTGTACCTGATCGATGTAGTATAGTATAATGACAAGTACCGGGGGATTGATCGTTTAGCTAGGAATAGTGTCGCTAGGATTAGAAAACCTAAAGACTAGGTCTAGAGATGAGGGATGATTCTTTTAGTATTTTTATATTTTTATGAAAGCAATTAAAAATCTCGGTTTTGAAGGAGTTGGGCGGAATTAGTTGCTAGTCAACTAACCCATTACTAAAGATGCAATCAAAATAAAATACTAGAAATGAAAATAAACTAGTTATACTAAAGTTGTGAGCAATATGTGGGTGAAATGTGTTTACTTAGATTTCACTACTCCCTAGATATCTTTTACATGTTAATTACTTGTTATAGTTGCGTGGATGAAGGATTGTATTCCTTAATACCATTCATGGGGTGGCGTACTTACTTCCCCAATCCTATGAGCGCCTACTTCACTCCTATGTCGAGCCGGCTAAGAAGCTCCTAACATGGGATCATTAGAATTTACTCATGCATTAAATACAACCAATAAAACCTAGTACACATCGGTTCATGTTTCCTAAGACGTTCAAGCATGTTACACAATGGAGATCTGTGTAACACCCCCAAAATTTGATACAACGGAAGACTCAACAAGTTTTCAGGGTGCTACGGGGATTGGTATCCAACACAAGACAATATAGAACGAGATAAAGTAAACATAATAAAAACACAACCAAAACGGGGTTTTAAGGTTTACATTTATCCCAACATCATTCAGAGTCAGGCCCAAAATAACATAACAATAGGTCCATAATTAATTATCAGAGTTTAGAAAAATAGATCCATAAACCATGAGCCTTGGCCGAGCCTTCCATTCCAAGCATGCATATCAACACTTAATTACCTGAGAAAACGTGCTAAAAGTCAGCTTTCGCTGGTGAGATCATAGGTTTAAATTCATCTAACAATATAGTGGACATATACGCAAAACGCTTGCTAGCTAGACTAAGGATTCGCTAAAAGCCTGCGGACACCCTCCGCTCCAACCTAACACACGGATACCCTCCGTTCTAACATAGATATTCGGGTAACCCCCGCAATACCAATAAATACTCGGATAACCTCCGAAGTATTAATAACCTATAGGTGCACACTACAGTATCTAAATAAGCCAACCTTGAATAGTACACACGAACCATGTGACTAAAGCTGACAATTTCAAATAACCAAATAAGTCAACCTTGAATAGTACACACAACATATATGTGACTAAAGCTGACAATCTACCAATAACCAAATAAGCCAACCTTGAATAGTACACACAAAATGTGTGTCTAAAGCTGACAATATATCCTAGTCCATACGCATAGCAAGTTTAGAAAGAATATAAAAGCGATAATAGTCCACATAAAATAATTTGCACGTTTCTCACCCCAAGTATTGAAAACATAGTTCAAGAGTAAAAAGTGGGGCTATGACTCACCTCAAGTCCAGAAAATAGCAAGAAGAAGTCGGTAGAAATAAGATGTATAGTAACTCACGAAACAGCAACTACGGACTCGGCACGACCTAACAATATTAACTCGTTCAGAAATCATTTCCTCAAATTCGAAATATTCCCAAACCCGGACGAGAATCCGTTTTATTTCCGAAAATCCATTTCGTATTAGTTTGGTGTATTTACGTTTGGTATCCATACGGGTGGTGGGTCGACTCAAAACAAACCAAAAGGTCACACAAAGAATAACAAAATAAACTATGGACCTAATATTAGCCCAATATATCATTTAAATAAATCGCCGAAGTTTATCAAATCCGCCGATTTGATAATCCTCATATTTATTTACGTAACATACCGTTCCAAGATTACACCCAACCTAAAGCACATAGCACATAAATACTATATGGTATATATCGTAGTTTAATAAATTCCTCATATATATCGTCAAATTGGCCAGATTTCCCGATATATTCACTCGCAATTTATTACACTTTACATATACCACAACCTATGGGCGTCGTAGGATACGATGCCCATTAATATATTCATTTCATATAGCCAAATAACCCGATTCAACCTTACGGTTAAGTGGTTATTTAGTTATAGAAACGTTTATATTAATCGTCATATATCCGTGACAACACGAAAGTCACAAATAATAACTTACCTGGACTCGAGTGACAACGACTCCGCATAACTCGATAAGTTTACCCGTTATATATATACAAAATGACATTTTTATTAAATGTTTAATAATTGTCGAGAGTTTCTCGTTTTATAACACATTTTTCTAATAATAATACGTTCAATAATATTACGCCACTTTCGTAGCCTAATATATATCTAGTCGTATTATTTATAATATGACTCGTGATTATTATTATTATTAATATACGCGTCTATATAATTATATATCCGTTATTCACGTCTATATATTCATATAAACGTTTATATCATCAATAATTATTATTACGAGTTTTATTATTTATGTTTTAATTGTAAATAGTTATCGAGTTATACGAAATGGTCACATGTCCGAGTCATGACTCTCGGCTCATTGTCCAAGTCCAAAATAATATGAAAAGTCATAATAATCAACGCATCTCTGTAACACCCCCAAAATTTGATACAGCGGAAGACTCAACAAGCTTTCGGGGTGCTACGGGGATTGGTATTCAACACAAGACAATATAGAACGAGATAAAGTAAACATAATAAGAACACAACCAAAACGGGGTTTTAAGGTTTACATTTATCCCAACATCAATCAGAGTCAGGCCCAAAATAAAGTAACAATAGGTCCAAATTTAATTATCAGAGTTTAGAAAAATAGATCCATGAACCGGGTGCCTTGGCCGAGCCTTCCATTCCAAGCATGCATCTCAACACTTAATTACCTGAGAAAACGTGCTAAAAGTCAGCTTTCGCTGGTGAGATCATAGGTTTAAATTCATCTAACAATATAGTGGACATATACGCAAAACGCTTGCTAGCTAGACTAAGGATTTGCTAAAAGCCTGCGGATACCCTCCGCTCCAACATAACACACGGATACCCTCCGTACTAACATAGATATTCGGGTAGCCCCCGCAATACCAAAAATACTCGGATAACCTCCGAAGCATTAATAACCTATAGGTGCACACTATAGTATCTAAATAAGTCAACCTTGAATAGTACACACAACATATATGTGACTAAAGCTGACAATTCCAAATAACCAAATAAGCCAACCTTGAATAGTACACACAACCTATATGTGACTAAAGCTGACAATCCACCAATAACCAAATAAGCCAACCTTGAATAGTACACACGACATGTGTGACTAAAGCTGACAATAGATCCTAGTCCATACGCATAGCAAGTTTTAGAAAGAATATAGAAGCGATAACGGTGCACATAAATAATTTGCACGTTTCTCACCCCAAGTATTGAAAACATAGTTCAAGAGTAAAAAGTGGGGCTATGACTCACCTTAAGTCCAGAAAATATCAAGTAGAAGTCGGTAGAAATAAGATGTATGATAACTCACGAAACAGCAACTACAGACTTGGCACGACCTAACAATATTAACTCTTTCAGAAATCATTTCCTCAAATTTATAATATTCCCAAACCCGGACGAGAATCCGTTTTATTTCCGAAAATTCATTTCGTATTAGTTTGGTGTATTTGCGTTTGGTATCCATACGGGTAGTGGGTTGACTCATAACAAACCAAAAAGATCACATAAAGAATAATAAAATAAACTATGGATCTAATAGTAGCCCAATATATCATTTAAATAAATCGCCGAAGTTTATTAAATCCGTCGATTTGATAATCCTCATATTTATTTACGCAACATACCGTTCCAAGATTACACCCAACCTAAAGCACATAGCACATAATTACTATATAGTATATATCATAGTTTAATAAATTCCTCATAAATATCGTCAAATTGGCCAGATTTCCCGATATATACACTCGCAATCTATTACACTTTACATATACTACAACCTATGGGCGTCGTAGGATACGATGCCCATTAATATATTCATTTGGCATAACCAAATAACCCGGTTCAACCTTACGGTTAAGTGGTTATTTAGTTATAGAAAACGTCTATATTAATCGTCATATATCCGTGACAACACGAACGTCACAAATAGTAACTTACCTGGACCCGAGTGACAACGATTTCGCATAACTCAATAAGTTTATCCGTTATATATCCAAAATGACATTTTATTAACCGTTTAATAATTGTCGGGAGTTTCCCGTTTTATAACACACTTTTATAGTAATAGTACGTTCAATAATATTACGCCACTTTCGTAGCCTAATATATATCTAACTGTATTATTTATAATACGACTCGTGATTATTATTATTATTAATATACGCGCCTATATAATTATATATACGTTATTCACGTATATATATTCATATAAACGTTCATATTATCAATAATTATTATTACGAGTTTTATTATCTTCGTTTTTAACTGTAATAGTTATCGAGTCATACGAAATGGTCACATGTCCGAGTCATGACTCTCGGCTCATTGTCCAAGTCCAATATAATAAGTAAAAGTCATAAAATAACAAATCTCCGTCCAATCACAATCTCAATCCACGTGCTACAACAATAGGGTCCGACTATAGCACCCGACTAACCTATCTCCGTCAATCTAACGACCGTCTCACAATCGGTCCCCAATCACACTTTTCGTCAACAACTCCTCAAAACCAATATCAATATCCAATGTCGAGACCAAACACGGTCTCGACCCGCATGTATTCGGCCAAAACAAATCAACCAAAGCCAAATCCAAAACCAAGTTACCAATACAAGTTACAATTAAGTAAATATAACCAAGTCACATTCGGGTTGGTTTACCAAGCCAAACCCGGGTCTATACGACTCAATTGAGTCTCGGCTCCAAACCACGAGTCACATGGACTCGAGCCAAACATACAAATAATCACATAGCTCACAAGAGCACAACAAAGTAACCATTCGACCCATTCGACCCATATGGTCAATCGGCAACAATAATAATAACGCGGCTAATAGCCGCGACCCACAAGGGTCGAACCACAACAAATCTACGAGCTCGAGGCTCGAACCACGACCAAAAACCAAGAACCCGGATACCAAACGTGATATTAATCATTAAAACATCATTTCCCATTAAAATCAATTCGATTCCCATCAAAATAATCCGTGTAGCCACGGATTAGTACCGAATCGTGGCACCCAAAAACCGAAAACCAATCTTTCTCACCTTCTTGGACCTCCAAATGAACGGATCTTGAAAAGGTAATAAAACTCGAATGGATTATTAAAAGTTTGGTGGTGTTAATGGTGGATCTAGGGTATGTATGATATACCAAATGAAAGAGGATCGAGAGGGGAAGAAGATGGTGGTATTTATTTTGTTGGGTGGTCGGAGTAGCGGCGGTGGTGGCCGGTTTTGGTGGTCGGCGGCTAGGTTAGAAGAGATGGGGAGGAGATGAGTTAGAGAGAGAGATAGAAAAGTGAGGGTGAGGGTTTTGTGTGTGTAGGTGAACCGGACCAAACACACCTCTTTATTACTTTTTTTTTTTTTTTTGTTAATAATAATAATAATAATAATAATAATAATAATAATAATAATAATAATAATAATAATAATAATAATAATAATAATAATAATAATAATAATAATAATAATAATAATATTACGGTGTGGAGCGGGTAATGCGGGTAAATGTAAAAACATGTGGCCCGAACCCGAACTCATTTCAAAACTTCAATATCTCTCGAAACATCTCGTAACTAATTAAAAATATAGTCAGACTCGTTAAGACAAATCACGAACTTTTGTTAGGTAATCCTAGTGCCAAAGTCAACGTAGTACCAAGTGAGAATTCAAATATTCATCACCGAGCATTAAATCAAAAATGAATTATGAACATAATTCACGAATTCCATAACGTCATTAATTAAAAGTATCCATAAAATAGGTCTTACAAGTTCGTTGTGAAATGAAAATTTCAAATAAAAATTATAAACGAACTTAAATCGTAATGCGGGTTTTTAAAATAGCTCCCTAAACTGCCGGTTGTCATATCCTCCCAGTCTCAGAAGGAAACTCGTCCCGGGTTTCACTCGGAAAAATACTCATCTACAAAGTGAAAAGCTTCGGATATCTCTTCCTGAACTCGTCCTCACGTTCCCACGTAAATTCTGATCCATGTCGGGAATTCCAACGAACCTTGACGAGCGAAATGCGACTTCGCTTGAGTCATTTAACTTCACGATCTAAAATCTCAATCGGTTCTTCCACGAAATTCAGTTTCTCATCAACACGAATATCCCTCATTGGAATGACGGGCATTTCATCGGAAAGACACTTCTTCAAATTACTCACGTGGAACACGTCGTGAACTTTACTCAGTTCGGACGGTAATTCCAACCTATAAGCCACGGGCCCAATTCTTTCTAAGATCAAGAATGGTCCAATGTAGCGTGGGTTGAGTTTACCACGTTTCCCGAAACGTATTACACCTTTCCAAGGCGAGACTTTCAGCATTACTTTGTCTCCAACCTGGAACTCTAAAGGTTTACGTCTCTGATCGGCGTAGCTCTTCTGCCTATCTCTAGCCGCTTGCAACTGATCACGAATCTGAGTTACTTTCTCTGTAGTTTCTAAAATAAGCTCAGGGCCTGTAAGTTGACTATCTCCAACTTCTGCCCAACCAATAGGCGAACGACACTTTCTGCCATACAAAGCTTCGAATGGTGCAGCCTTAAGACTTGTGTGGTAGCTATTATTATAGGAGAATTCCGCAAGGGGTAAATACTTCTCCCAGCCTTTACCAAAGTCTATGATGCATGCACGAAGCATATCCTCTAACGTCTGAATGGTCCTCTCACTTTGACCATCGGTTTGGGAATGATATGCAGTACTCATATCAAGCCTCGTCCCCAAAGCCGTTTGAAGCGATCGCCACAAAGCTGACGTAAAACGACTATCACGATCCGAGATAATAGATATCGGGACTCCATGACGCGAAATAATTTCCTTCACATATAACCTCGCAAGCTTATCCACACTATCATCTTCACTAATAGCTAAGAAATGAGCAGACTTTGTCAGACGATCCACAATTACCCAGATAGCGTCACAACCGCTAGCTGTCCTCGGTAATTTGGTAATGAAGTCCATAGTAATCCGCTCCCATTTCCAGACTGGAAGTTCTGGTTGCGTTAGTAATCCTGACGGTCTCTGGTGTTCAGCTTTAACCTTAGCACATGTCAGGCACTTACTAACGTACGATGCTATATCTGCCTTCATATTTGGCCACCAATAGAACTTCTTAAGATCCTGGTACATTTTATCGGACCCAGGATGAATGGAGTACCTTGACTTATGCGACTCATGCATAATCAACTCCCGAATTCCTCCATGCAAAGGTACCCAAATCCGATCTCCAAAGCATAACAATCCATCAGAAGGCTTTATAAATCCTTTCTCATTCTCAGCCATCCCAAATATATTCTCAGCAGATCTATTTTCTGCTTTCAACGCTTCCATTTGAGCTTCAAGTATTTGAGACGGTAATGGCGATACGATAGTCATTCCCAATGACCTAACTTGTAATGGTGGTACTCTTTCCTTTCGACTAAGAGCATCAGCGACAACGTTTGCTTTACCAGGGTGGTAGCGAATTTCACAATCATAATCGCTTAGCAACTCAATCCAACGTCGCTGTCTCATATTGAGCTCTTTTTGATTCAAGATGTGTTGTAGACTTTTATGGTCAGTAAATACAACACACTTTGTTCCGTACAAGTAATGTCTCCATATTCTTAAAGCAAAAACCACAGCACCTAGCTCCAAATCATGGAGAGTGTAGTTTTTCTCATGATTTTTGAGCTGTCGGGAAGCATAAGCTATCACTTTTTCTCGTTGCATCAACACGGCTCCCAAACCTTTATGTGAGGCATCACAATAGACGACGAAATCCTCGTTACCTTCCGGTAACGCTAAGATAGGAGCACTACACAACATTTTCTTAAGCAATTGAAACGCTTCCTCTTCTTTATCTCCCCATTCATACGTAACACTCTTTTGAGTCAATTTGGTCAATGGTTTAGCTATCTTCGAAAATCCCTCAATGAATCTTCGGTAATAACCAGCTAAACCCAAAGATTAACGAACTTCGGTTGGGGTTGTAGGTGCAGCCCAATCTTTTATCGCCTCAATCTTAGCAGGATCCACATGGACTCCTTGTCTATCAATCACATGACCCAAAAATTGTACCGTCGGAATCCAAAATTCGCATTTCGAAAACTTGGCATAAAGTTTCTCCTTCCTGAGCAATTCCAAAATGAGTCTTAGATGCTCCTCATGCTCTTTCTCACTCTTTGAATAAATCAGAATGTCATCGATGAATACAATCACAAACTTGTCTAAGTAAGGCTTACACACACGATTCATGAGATCCATGAATATTGCTGGTGCGTTAGTCAACCCAAACGGCATCACCTGAAACTCGTAATGCCCGTAACGGGTTCTGAAAGCCGTTTTCGGAATATCTTCCTCGCGAACTCGAAGTTGATGATATCCCGATCTCAAATCGATCTTCGAATACACACTCGATCCTTGTAGTTGATCGAACAAGTCGTCGATCCTAGGTAACGGGTATCGATTCTTCGCCGTTAACTTATTCAACTCTCTATAATCAATACACATACGAAACGATCCATCCTTCTTCTTCACGAATAAGACTGGGGCTCCCCAAGGTGAAGAACTTGGTCTTATGAATCCTTTTTCGGCTAACTCCGCTAATTGTTTCGACAACTCTTCTAGTTCGGTAGGTGCAAGACGATAAGGCGCTCGTGCTACAGGTGCAGCACCAGGTATCAACTCAATCTGAAACTCCACTTGTCTAGTCGGCGGGATTCCTGGCAAATCATCGGGAAACACATCAAAAAAATCACGAACTATAGGCACATCTCCAATGCACCTTTCCTTTTTCTTCGTCTCTCCCTTCTCAGAAATTTGAGCTAAGAAAAGGTAACATCCCTTCTCGATTAGCTTCGGTAACTTTGTGCAAGATATGACTGCTAATCGGGATGGGCTCCTAGAATCCTTTCGGTCTCCTAATATATTTAGGACTTCCTTTCCGTATGGTACGCGCACGATCTTCTCGTCGCAAAGTATGTGAGCACGATCTTCTCGTCGCAAATGTAAAAACATGTGGCCCGAACCCGAACTCATTTCAAAACTTCAATATCTCTCGAAACATCTCGTAACTAATTAAAAATATAGTCAGACTCGTTAAGATGAATCACGAACTTTTGTTAGGTAATCCTAGTGCCAAAGTCAACGTAGTACCAAGTGAGAATTCAAATATACATCACCGAGCATTAAATCAAAAATGAATTATGAACATAATTCACGAATTCCATAACGTCATTAATTAAAAGTATCCATAAAATAGGTCTTACAAGTTCGTTGTGAAATGAAAATTTCAAATAAAAATTATAAACGAACTTAAATCGTAATGCGGGTTTTTAAAATATCTCCCTAAACTGCCGGTTGTCACAATCTCCGTCCAAAACACTCCCAATCCACGTGCTACAACAATAGGGTCCGGCTACGGCACCCGACTAACCTATCTCCGTCAATCTAAGTGACCGTCTCACAATCGTTCCCCAATAACACATTTCGTCAACAACGTCACAATACCAAATATCCATTGTTCCCATTGTCGAGACCACAAGGGTCTTGACCCAACAAAAGTGTTCGGCCGAATATGAAAGTGCCACAACAAATGCCGAAACCATGTCAAGTTAACAAATTTATAACAAGGGCATATAAACACAATTATGGTCCATATCCGGGTTGGTTTACCAAGCCAAACCCGGGCCTTACGACTCACTTGAGTCTCGGCATACCACACGAGTCACTAGGACTCGACAACTAATACCATGGGTCTCCAAAATAAGCTCAAATGAGCCAACCAAAACTGCCCCAAACAACCCACTTGGGTCGAGACATCCACAACAACAATCGGCCAGGCACATGACTCCATTGAGTCAAACCAAGGACCCAACGCAAGTAAATCATGAAACCATTAGTACAAGGCCACAAGTGGCAACAATAATCGAGCCTAAGGCTCGAGTCACAACCAAACGAGAGCCCCATCGGGTCTCGACTTGGTTATACGAGCGACCAAAAGCAACCCCGAGACCTCAAGGGTCTCGGTTAGGCTCGAATCAAGAAACCAAAGCCTCGATATATCATGAAACAACCGAAACCTTCCACAAACCGAACCCAAATCAACCCAAATCGGATACCAAACTAATCTTTATCAAATCTTTTAAAAAGATTTATAGTTTATAAACCCCAATACCATATAAAATCCGAGTTTGACTCGGTTTGGTAAAAGCCCTCGCGTAAAGACGCGTTTTCTCACCTTCTAAAACACGGATCTATATTAAACTTCGAAAATAATGGTGGTGTGGTGGTGTACGCGCGGTGGTGGGACAAGTAAATGGAGGTGGTTCCTTGTTCTTGGCGCGTGAAATGGTTCAAAAGATGGAGGAAGATGTTTGGAATACGATGGTGGTGTTTGTGTGTAGTGATTATCGGCGGTGGAGTGGTGGCGGCCGGAATATATAGCCGGCGGCTAGGGTTTGCAAGAGAGGGGGAAGAGAGTGAGAGATATGAGTGGTGAGGGTGTTGGGTTTTTGTGAGAACCGAACCAAACAAGACCCTTTTGTAGTTACTCTTTTATTATTATGTTTTTTTTTTTTTTTTTATAAAGTTAATAATAAGGATAATAATAATAATAGTAATAATAATATTACTAATGGTATGGAGCGGGTAACGTGGGTAAATGTAAAACATGTGGCCCGAACCCGAACTCATTTCAAAACTTTAATATCTCCCGAAAAACATCTCGCAAATAATTATATATAGTCGGACTCGTAAAACGAATCATAAAAATTTTCGTTAGGTAAACCTAGTGCCAGAGTCAACGTAGTACCAGTGAGAATTTAAGAATACATCACCGAGCATAAAATCAAAATGAATTATGAAAATAATTCACGAATTCCATAACATCATAAACACATAATTATCCATAAAATAGGTCTTACAAGTTCGTTGTGAAATAAAATTCTAAATAAAAATTTTAAACGAACTTTAACGTAATGCGGGTTTTTAAAATAACTCCCTAAACTGCCGGTTGTCACATCCTCCCAGTCTCAGAAGAAACCCGTCCCGGGTTTCACTCGGAAAAATTCATCTACGAAGTGAAAAGCTTCGGATATCTCTTCCGGAACTCGTCCTCACGTTCCCACGTAAATTCTGGTCCATGTCGGGAATTCCAACGAACCTTGACGAGCGGAATGCGACTTCTCTTGAGTCGTTTAATTTCACGATCTAAAATCTCAATTGGCTCTTCCACGAAGTTCAATTTCTCATTGACACGAATATCCTTCATTGGAATGACAGGCATCTCATCGGAAAGACATTTCTTCAAGTTACTAACGTGGAACACGTCGTGAACTTTACTCAGTTCATGTGGTAATTCTAACCTATAAGCCACGGGCCCAATTCTTTCTAAGATCAGAAATGGTCCAATGTAGCGTGGGTTGAGTTTACCACATTTCCCGAAACGTATTACACCCTTCCAAGGCGAGACTTTCAACATTACTTTGTCTCCAACCTGGAACTCTAAGGGTTTACGTCTCTGATCGGCGTAACTTTTCTGTCTATCTCTGGCTGCTTGCAACCGATCACGAATCTGAGCTACTTTCTCTGTAGTTTCCAAAATAAGCTCAGGGCCTGTGAGTTGGTTATCTCCAACTTCTGCCCAACCAATAGGCGAACGAAACTTCCTACCATATAAAGCTTCGAATGGTGCAGCCTTAAGACTTGTGTGGTAACTATTATTATAGGAGAATTCCGCAAGGGGTAAATACTTCTCCCAGCCCTTACCAAAGTCTATGATGCATGCACGAAGCATATCCTCTAACGTCTGAATGGTCCTCTCACTTTGACCATCGGTTTGGGGATGATATGCAGTACTCATATAAAGTCTCGTCCCCAAAGCCGTCTGAAGTGATCGCCACAAAGCTGACGTAAAACGGCTATCACGATCCGAAATAATAGATATCGGGACTCCATGACGCGAAATAATTTCCTTCACATATAACCTCGCAAGCTTATCCACACTATCATCTTCACTTATTGCTAGGAAATGAGCAGACTTTGTCAGACGATCCACAATTACCCAGATAGCGTCACAACCGCTAGTTGTCCTTGGTAATTTGGTAATGAAGTCCATTGTAATCCGCTCCCATTTCCAGACTGGAAGTTCTGGTTGCGTTAGCAATCCTGACGGTCTCTGGTGTTCAGCTTTAACCTTAGAACATGTCAAGCACTTACTAACGTACGATGCTATATCTGCCTTCATGTTTGGCCACCAATATAACTTCTTAAGATCTTGGTACATCTTGTCGGACCCAGGATGAATAGAGTACCTTGACTTATGCGACTCATGCATAATCAACTCTCGAATTCCTCCATAAAAAGGTACCCAAATCCGATCTCCAAAACATAACAATCCATCAGATCGCTTAACAAATCATTTCTCATTCTCAGCCATCCCAAATATATTCTCGGCAGATCTGTTTTCTGCTTTCAACGCTTCCGTTTGAACTTCAAATATTTGAGACGGTAATGGCGATACGATAGTCATTCCCAAAGACCTAACTCGTAACGGTGGTATTCTTTCCTTTCGACTAAGAGCATCAGCGACAACGTTTGCTTTACCAGGATGGTAGCGAATTTCACAATCATAATCGCTTAGCAACTCAATCCAACGTCGCTGTCTCATATTGAGCTCCTTTTGATTCAAGATGTGTTGTAGACTTTTATGGTCAGTAAATACAACACACTTTGTTCCGTACAAGTAATGTCTCCATATTCTTAAGGCGAAAACCACAGCACCTAGCTCCAAATCATGGGTAGTGTAGTTTTTCTCATGCTTCTTGAGCTGTCGGGAAGCATAAGCTATCACCTTCTCTCGTTGCATTAATACGGCTCCCAATCCTTTATGTGAGGCGTCACAATAGACGATGAAATCCTCGTTACCTTCTGGTAACGCTAAGATAGGAGCATTACACAACATCTTCTTAAGCAATTGAAATGCTTCCTCTTCTTTATCTCCCCATTCATACGTAACACTCTTTTGAGTCAATTTGGTCAATGGTTTAGCTATTTTTGAAAATCCCTCAATGAATCTTCGGTAATAACCAGCTAAACCCAAAAAATGACGAACTTCGGTTGGGGTTGTAGGTGCAGCCCAATCTTTTATCGCCTCAATCTTAGCAGGATCCACATGGACTCCTTGTCTATCAATCACATGACCCAAAAATTGTACCGTCGGAATCCAGAATTCGCATTTTGAAAACTTGGCATAAAGTTTTTCCTTCCTGAGCAATTCTAAAATGAGTCTTAGATGCTCCTCATGCTCCTTCTCACGCTTTGAATAAATCAGAATGTCATCAATGAACACAATCACGAACTTATCTAAGTAAGGCTTACACACACGATTCATGAGATCCTTGAATATTGCTGGTGCGTTAGTCAACCCAAACGGCATCACCTGAAACTCGTAATGCCCGTAACGGGTTCTGAAAGCCGTTTTCGGAATATCTTCCTCGCGAACTCGGAGTTGATGATATCCCGATCTCAAATCGATCTTCGAGTACACACTCGATCCTTGGAGTTGATCGAACAAGTCATCGATCCTAGGTAACGGGTATCTATTCTTCACCGTTAACTTATTCAACTCTCTGTAATCAATGCACATACGAAACGATCCATCCTTCTTCTTCACAAATAAGACTGGGGCTCCCCAAGGTGAAGAACTTGGTCTTATGAATCCTTTTTCGGCTAACTCCGCCAATTGTTTCGACAACTCTTCTAGCTCGGTAGGTGCAAGATGATAAGGCGCTCGTGCTAAAGGTGCAGCACCAGGTATCAACTCAATCTGAAACTCCACTTGTCTAGTCGGCGGGATTCCTGGCAAATCATCAGGAAACACATCCGGAAAATCACGAACTATAGGCACATCTCCGATGCACCTTTCCTTCTTCTTCGTCCCTCCTTTCTCAGAAATTTGAGCTAAGAAAAGGTAACATCCCTTCTCCATTAGCTTTGGTAACTTCGTGCAAGAAATAACTGCTAATCGGGATGGGCTCCTAGAATCCTTTCGATCTCCTAATATATTTAGGACCTCCTTTCCGTAAGGTACAC
Organism: Artemisia argyi; assembly: GCA_030686995.1. Taxonomy (NCBI): domain Eukaryota; kingdom Viridiplantae; phylum Streptophyta; class Magnoliopsida; order Asterales; family Asteraceae; genus Artemisia; species Artemisia argyi. The sequence goes on from CM060701.1 coordinate 197,109,274, forward strand.
GCACGATCTTCTCGTTGCAGAGTATGTGAGCACGATACTTTGACAACCAATCCATGCCATTGATGACATCAAAACTTCCTAACGTGACGGGTAGAAGATCTATGTTGAAAGGGTGGTTCAAGAAATTTAACGTGCAACCGCGAATGATAGTATTAATCCTTTCTATATTTCCATTTGCTAACTCAATATCATATCCAATTCCTAAGGCCATCGGGGGTTTCTCTAGTAATGGTGCAAACGTAGTGGACACAAAACTCCTATCGGCACCAGTATCAAATAGTATGGAAGCATAACGATTATTGAGAAGGAACGTACCAGTAACGACGTTCGGATCTTCTCCTCTCTCGTTCCCGAGTGCATACACTCTTCCCCGAGCAGCTCCAGCTTCCACACGTTGGTCCCCATTATCTTGTCGTCCACGGTTTCCTCCAGCTCCGCGGTTTCCATGATTGTACCCATTACCACCCGAGCCTTGATTTCCACGGTTCCACGATTCTCTACACTCATTCCTATAGTGTCCCTTCTTTCCACACCCATAACAAGTAACATCTGCCTTATTTCTCATCTCAGGAGCAGCTTGAACCATAGCAAGAGGTCGGGCTCTACAATCCCTAGCTGTGTGTCCTTTCTTTGAGCAATTCTGGCATTTCACACTACACCATCCAGTATGACGCTGGTGGCAACGATCACACTTGGGTGCATCACCGTTCGGATTCTTCTTATCTCCATTCCCAATAGCATAAGCCTTAGCTTGTCTCTTGCTTCGGTGATCATTACCCTTAGAGTGACGGTCTCTCTTTCTCTTTCCATTCTTCTCCTTATCAGCTTCTTCTAATTCCAACGAATCCATAAGTTGTTGAGCAATTGTGATTGCCTCATGGATGTTTGCAGGTCTAGCAGAAATTACATCATTTCTCGTAGCTACAGGCAACCCATCAGTATACCTCTCGATCTTTTGAGTCTCGGTTTTCACCATATCTGGGCACAACAAGGCCAATTCCTGGTAACGACGATTGTAAGTCGCCATATCATTACCTTTCACCTTGTGGTTCCAAAACTCAATCTCTAGCTTTTTGACCTCATTCCTTGGGCAATAAGTCTGAATCAGCAAAGACTTAAATTGCTCCCAAGTCATGGCATAAGCTACATCACTCCCAACTGCATTTCGGTAATTGTTCCACCAAGTCAAAGCTTCATCCTTGAAAGTAAAAGAAGCAAACTTTACCTTCGCATTCTCCGCACAACCACTAACATTAAACACTGACTCAGTCTTTTCAATCCACCTAACCAAGTAAACCACTCCTTCAGTTCCACCAAACTCAATAGGTCCACAAATCTTAAACTCCTTGTAGTGACATCCGTTAGCACGAACAGGTGGAAATGTTCCAGCAGAATTGTTGGAATGATTTGACTCAGCTAGTAGCTCAGCAACTCTTTGCTCCACGAGTTGATTGATCATTGCTTGATCCACAGTAGGTGCATTAAGTGGAACATGATCATTGTCTCCCTGAACATCAACATTTTGATTCCTGTTGTTGCGGTTAGTAGTGTCCAGGTTGTCAGGAGTAGGGGTTTCAACATTTCGAGTAGGTCGGCGTCCTCGACGACCAGGGGTAGTCACTGCAGGACCAGTTCTGGTAGCTCTAACAGGGTTTCGTCGTGTTGCCATTAATCTGTAACATCACGCAAGTTCATGAGTCTCCAATAGAACTTATCAATATGCTCAACAAGAGTAATTCAACGAAGCCAAGCCATGGAAAGAATAGCAACAATACACCACGTAACATCAATAAAGCGAATAAGGACTCAATTTCCATAACACCCAAAACCACATAATACCATATACTAATAACCATCAACCATACAATAGCGATCTAACATCGTTCCAACTAACGGATAATACAAAACGTACTAATCGTTCCAAAAGAGACGAATACTGAACAAAATACATCAAAATATGATAACTAGCTTTTCTAACCGAACACTCCTCGGTTAAGAAAGCAACCATACAACATAACTCAAGTAACTAGCCACGCTACTAGCGGAGGCTCCTCAACTCCTGCCTCAAGCCATCAAGATCCCTCCATAACGATCCTAGCTCCACGCTATGGGTGTCTCGGTCTCTCTTGAGGTCAGCCACCTCCTTCTCTAGCTCGGCATTCCTTTGCCATAGCTTGCGGTCGGCCTCTCGAGTAGTAACAAATCCTCGCTGTAAACTATCGATATGCTCGTGGACCTCCATCAAAACTCTCCTCAACTCAGTAGTCCTGCCCACAACGACAGTCATGTCAACTCTCAAATCCGCTAAAAACTCTCCAATAACTCTCTCAAGTCGATCAGATACACGTGCAACTCTCTCACTAAGCTCAGTAATCCGAGCCCATAACCTGCCAATCTCACCTAATTCTGCATGCTCAGCAGAAACCTCAGAAGATGCATCCGACTCAACGGGACTACCAGGTGGCAACTCAAACAAGAACGGATGATCAGGTGAATCAGGCTCAATCGGATGTACAGGTGAATCAGGCTCCTCAGCCTGAGCTGGTGGTACTAACTCATCATCATCATCAGGCATCTCATCCTCCTGAGGGTCATCCTCCTCCTCAGGGTCATCATCATCACCCTGCTCAGCCTCCTGAGGGTCATCTTCCTGCTCAGGGTCATCAGCCTCATCCTCACCCTCGTACTCCTCCTCCTCCTCATCGGAAGAGTACCTCATCAATCGTCGTCTCCTACTAGGTGAACCATGTGGAGATGTAGTAGGTGATCTAGGACGACGACGCAATGATGTGGGTGGCGCCTCAGACAGAAGAGAATGAGCATCAATCTGTAAAGGTGATGGAGTAGGGCGTACCGACATGCGTGCCGTAGCTCGGTGGGCAAAGCGAGGGGCCACGCGAGCCAAAGCCGATTGAAGAGTAAGCTGCCTCGATATACCAGGGAGCCCTAGAGAAGATGAGGGTCCCTGCGTAGATGTAGCAGGTGGTGCTGAAGTAGAAGCTGCCTGCGATACAGTAGCTGAAGACATGGCCATCTGGTAAGGATCATCAGATGCCATAGTGAACTGTGCAGGTAAAACCGGTGCAGTAAGAATATCCTCGACAACATCGGGCAAATGGGAGGCCATGGTCTGTGACAACGGCGTAGGGTAGGTGTAAGTGTTTCAAAACAACTAAATCACAACTCAAAATACCATACCAAAAATCCTCATCAAATAATTCAATCATATAATCTTAATAAAAAGAATTTCAAACACCGCATTACTAAAAATGTTTATAAAACATATAGACCATATAATTCCTCGAAACGCCATCTTATTACTAAAATCCATAAACCTCAAATCATCTTAATAAATCCCAAATCTAACAATCATCTCAAAATCTCATAATACCTCAAATAATAGAAGATGCTTCGGCTTGGCGGGCTGGCGGGCAGTGGTCAAGGATCATTTTCTATAAAAATACGGTTATAGTTTAGGCGTTTATTTACCTAGTTCTCTATAACCTAGGCTCTGATACCAATCTGTAACACCCCCAAAATTTGATACAGCGGAAGACTCAACAAGTTTTCAGGGTGCTACGGGGATTGGTATCCAACACAAGACAATATAGAACGAGATAAAGTAAACATAATAAAAACACAACCAAAACGGGGTTTTAAGGTTTACATTTATCCCAACATCATTCAGAGTCAGGCCCAAAATAACATAACAATAGGTCCATAATTAATTATCAGAGTTTAGAAAAATAGATCCATAAACCATGAGCCTTGGCCGAGCCTTCCATTCCAAGCATGCATATCAACACTTAATTACCTGAGAAAACGTGCTAAAATTCAGCTTTCGCTGGTGAGATCATAGGTTTAAATTCATCTAACAATATAGTGGACATATACGCAAAACGCTTGCTAGCTAGACTAAGGATTCGCTAAAAGCCTGCGGATACCCTCTGCTCCAACCTAACACACGGATACCCTCCGTTCTAACATAGATATTCGGGTAACCCCCGCAATACCAATAAATACTCGGATAACCTCCGAAGTATTAATAACCTATAGGTGCACACTACAGTATCTAAATAAGCCAACCTTGAATAGTACACACGAACCATGTGACTAAAGCTGACAATTTCAAATAACCAAATAAGTCAACCTTGAATAGTACACACAACATATATGTGACTAAAGCTGACAATCCACCAATAACCAAATAAGCCAACCTTGAATAGTACACACAAAATGTGTGACTAAAGCTGACAATATATCCTAGTCCATACGCATAGCAAGTTTAGAAAGAATATAAAAGCGATAATAGTCTACATAAAATAATTTGCACGTTTCTTACCCCAAGTATTGAAAACATAGTTCAAGAGTAAAAAGTGGGGCTATGACTCACCTCAAGTCCAGAAAATAGCAAGAAGAAGTCGGTAGAAATAAGATGTATAGTAACTCACGAAACAGCAACTACGGACTCGGCACGACCTAACAATATTAACTCGTTCAGAAATCATTTCCTCAAATTCGAAATATTCCCAAACCCGGACGAGAATCCGTTTTATTTCCGAAAATCCATTTCGTATTAGTTTGGTGTATTTACGTTTGGTATCCATACGGGTGGTGGGTCGACTCAAAACAAACCAAAAGGTCACACAAAGAATAAAAAATAAACTATGGACCTAATATTAGCCCAATATATCATTTAAATAAATCGCCGAAGTTTATCAAATCCGCCGATTTGATAATCCTCATATTTATTTACGTAACATACCGTTCCAAGATTACACCCAACCTAAAGCACATAGCACATAAATACTATATGGTATATATCGTAGTTTAATAAATTCCTCATATATATCGTCAAATTGGCCAGATTTCCCGATATATACACTCGCAATTTATTACACTTTACATATACCACAACCTATGAGCGTCGTAGGATACGATGCCCATTAATATATTCATTTCATATAGCCAAATAACTCGATTCATCCTTACGGTTAAATGGTTATTTAGTTATAGAAACGTTTATATTAATCGTCATATATCCGTGACAACACGAAAGTCACAAATAATAACTTACCTGGACTCGAGTGACAACGACTCCGCATAACTCGATAAGTTTACCCGTTATATATATACAAAATGACATTTTTATTAAATGTTTAATAATTGTCGAGAGTTTCTCGTTTTATAACACATTTTTATAATAATAATACGTTCAATAATATTACGCCACTTTCGTAGCCTAATATATATCTAGTCGTATTATTTATAATATGACTCGTGATTATTATTATTATTAATATACGCGTCTATATAATTATATATCCGTTATTCACGTCTATATATTCATATAAACGTTTATATCATCAATAATTATTATTACGAGTTTTATTATTTATGTTTTAATTGTAAATAGTTATCGAGTTATACGAAATGGTCACATGTCCGAGTCATGACTCTCGGCTCATTGTCCAAGTCCAAAATAATATGAAAAGTCATAATAATCAACGCATCTCCGTCCAAAACACTCCCAATCCACGTGCTACAACAATAGGGTCCGACTACGGCACCCGACTAACCTATCTCCGTCAATCTAAGTGACCGTCTCACAATCGGTCCCCAATAACACATTTCGTCAACAACTTCACAATACCAAATATCCATTGTTCCCATTGTCGAGACCACAAGGGTCTTGACCCAACAAAAGTGTTCGGCCGAATATGAAAGTGCCACAACAAATGCCGAAACCATGTCAAGTTAACAAATTTATAACAAGGGCATATAAACACAATTATGGTCCATATCCGGGTTGGTTTACCAAGCCAAACCCGGGCCTTATGACTCACTTGAGTCTCGGCATACCACACGAGTCACTAGGACTCGACAACTAATACCATGGGTCTCCAAAATAAGCTCAAATGAGCCAACCAAAACTGCCCCAAACAACCCACTTGGGTCGAGACATCCACAACAACAATCGGCCAGGCACATGACTCCATTGAGTCAAACCAAGGACCCAACGCAAGTAAATCATGAAACCATTAGTACAAGGTCACAAGAGGCAACAATAATCGAGCCTAAGGCTCGAGTCACAACCAAACGAGAGCCCCATCGGGTCTCGACTTGGTTATACGAGCGACCAAAAGTAACCCCGAGACCTCAAGGGTCTCGGTTAGGCTCGAATCAAGAAACCAAAGCCTCGATATATCATGAAACAACCGAAACCTACCACAAACCGAACCCAAATCAACCCAAATCGGATACCAAACTAATCTTTATGAAATCTTTTAAAAAGATTTATAGTTTATAAACCCCAATACCATATAAAATCCGAGTTTGACTCGGTTTGGTAAAAGCCCTCGCGTAAAGACGCGTTTTCTCACCTTCTAAAACACGGATCTATATTAAACTTCGAAAATAATGGTTGTGTGGTGGTGTACGCGCGGCGGTGGGACAAGTAAATGGAGGTGGTTCCTTGTTCTTGGCGCGTGAAATGGTTCAAAAGATGGAGGAAGATGTTTGGAATACGATGGTGGTGTTTGTGTGTAGTGATTATCGGCGGTGGAGTGGTGGCGGCCAGAATATATAGCCGGTGGCTAGGGTTTGCAAGAGAGGGGGAAGAGAGTGAGAGATATGAGTGGTGAGGGTGTTGGGTTTTTGTGAGAACCGAACCAAACAAGACCCTTTTGTAGTTACTCTTTTATTATTATTATTTTTTTTTATAAAGTTAATAATAAGGATAATAATAATTATAGTAATAATAATATTACTAATGGTATGGAGCGGGTAACGTGGGTAAATGTAAAACATGTGGCCCGAACCCGAACTCATTTCAAAACTTTAACATCTCCCGAAAAACATCTCGCAAATAATTATATATAGTCGGACTCGTAAAACGAATCATAAAAATTTTCGTTAGGTAAACCTAGTGCCAGAGTCAACGTAGTACCAGTGAGAATTTAAGAATACATCACCGAGCATAAAATCAAAATGAATTATGAAAATAATTCACGAATTCCATAACATCATAAACACATAATTATCCATAAAATAGGTCTTACAAGTTCGTTGTGAAATAAAATTCTAAATAAAAATTTTAAACGAACTTTAACGTAATGCGGGTTTTTAAAATAACTCCCTAAACTACCGGTTGTCACATCCTCCCAGTCTCAGAAGAAACCCGTCCCGGGTTTCACTCGGAAAAATTCATCTACGAAGTGAAAAGCTTCGGATATCTCTTCCGGAACTCGTCCTCACGTTCCCACGTAAATTCTGGTCCATGTCGGGAATTCCAACGAACCTTGACGAGCGGAATGCGACTTCTCTTGAGTCGTTTAATTTCACGATCTAAAATCTCAATTGGCTCTTCCACGAAGTTCAATTTCTCATCGACACGAATATCCTTCATTGGAATGACAGGCATCTCATCGGAAAGACATTTCTTCAAATTACTACGTGGAACACGTCGTGAACTTTACTCAGTTCATGTGGTAATTCTAACCTATAAGCCACGGGCCCAATTCTTTCTAAGATCAGAAATGGTCCAATGTAGCGTGGGTTGAGTTTACCACGTTTCCCGAAACGTATTACACCCTTCCAAGGCGTGACTTTCAGCATTACTTTGTCTCCAACCTGGAACTCTAAGGGTTTACATCTCTGATCGGCGTAACTTTTCTGTCTATCTCTGGCTGCTTGCAACCGATCACGAATCTGAGTTACTTTCTCTGTAGTTTCCAAAATAAGCTCAGGGCCTGTGAGTTGGCTATCTCCAACTTCTGCCCAACCAATAGGCGAACGACACTTCCTACCATATAAAGCTTCGAATGGTGCAGCCTTAAGACTTGTGTGGTAACTATTATTATAGGAGAATTCCGCAAGGGGTAAATACTTCTCCCAGCCCTTACCAAAGTCTATGATGCATGCACGAAGCATATCCTCTAACGTCTGAATGGTCCTCTCACTTTGACCATCGGTTTAGGGATGATATGCTGTACTCATATCAAGTCTCGTCCCCAAAGCCGTCTGAAGTGATCGCCACAAAGCTGACGTAAAACGGCTATCGCGATCCGAAATAATAGATATCGGCAATCCATGACGCGAAATAATTTCCTTCACATATAACCTCGCAAGCTTATCCACACTATCATCTTCACTTATTGCTAGGAAATGAGCAGACTTTGTCAGACGATCCACAATTACCCAGATAGCGTCACAACCGCTAGCTGTCCTCGGTAATTTGGTAATGAAGTCCATTGTAATCCGCTCCCATTTCCAGACTGGAAGTTCTGGTTGCGTTAGCAATCCTGACGGTCTCTGGTGTTCAGCTTTAACCTTAGAACATGTCAAGCACTTACTAACGTACGATGCTATATCTGCCTTCATGTTTGGCCACCAATATAACTTCTTAAGATCCTGGTACATCTTGTCGGACCCAGGATGAATAGAGTACCTTGACTTATGCGACTCATGCATAATCAACTCCCGAATTCCTCCATACAAAGGTACCCAAATTCGATCTCCAAAAGATAACAATCCATCAGATCGCTTAACAAATCCTTTCTCATTCTCAGCCATCCCAAATATATTCTCGGCAGATCTGTTTTCTGCTTTCAACGCTTCCGTTTGAACTTCAAATATTTGAGACGGTAATGGCGATACGATAGTCATTCCCAAAGACCTAACTCGTAACGGTGGTATTCTTTCCTTTCAACTAAGAGCATCAGCGACAACGTTTGCTTTACCAGGATGGTAGCGAATTTCACAATCATAATCGCTTAGCAACTCAATCCAACGTCGCTGTCTCATATTGAGCTCTTTTTGATTCAAGATGTGTTGTAGACTTTTATGGTCAGTAAATACAACACACTTGGTTCCGTACAAGTAATGTCTCCATATTCTTAAGGCGAAAACCACAGCACCTAGCTCCAAATCATGGGTAGTGTAGTTTTTCTCATGCTTCTTGAGCTGTCGGGAAGCATAAGCTATCACCTTCTCTCGTTGCATTAATACGGCTCCCAATCCTTTATGTGAGGCGTCACAATAGACGACGAAATCCTCGTTACCTTCTGGTAACGCTAAGATAGGAGCACTACACAACATCTTCTTAAGCAATTGAAATGCTTCCTCTTCTTTATCTCCCCATTCATACGTAACACTCTTTTGAGTCAATTTGGTCAATGGTTTAGCTATTTTTGAAAATCCCTCAATGAATCTTCGGTAATAACCAGCTAAACCCAAAAATTGACGAACTTCGGTTGGGGTTGTAGGTGCAGCCCAATCTTTTATCGCCTCAATCTTAGCAGGATCCACATGGACTCCTTGTCTATCAATCACATGACCCAAAAATTGTACCGTCGGAATCCAGAATTCGCATTTTGAAAACTTGGCATAAAGTTTTTCCTTCCTGAGCAATTCTAAAATGAGTCTTAGATGCTCCTCATGCTCCTTCTCACTCTTTGAATAAATCAGAATGTCATCGATGAACACAATCACAAACTTATCTAAGTAAGGCTTACACACACGATTCATGAGATCCATGAATATTGCCGGTGCGTTAGTCAACCCAAACGGCATCACCTGAAAATCGTAATGCCCGTAACGGGTTCTGAAAGCCGTTTTCGGAATATCTTCCTCGCGAACTCGGAGTTGATGATATCCCGATCTCAAATCGATCTTCGAGTACACACTCGATCCTTGGAGTTGATCGAACAAGTCGTCGATCCTAGGTAACGGGTATCTATTCTTCACCGTTAACTTATTCAACTCTCTGTAATCAATGCACATACGAAACGATCCATCCTTCTTCTTCACAAATAAGACTGGGGCTCCCCAAGGTGAAGAACTTGGTCTTATGAATGATAGTACGTGCAACCGCGAATGATAGTACTAATCCTTTCTATATTTCCATTTGCTAACTCAATATCATATCCAATTCCTAAGGCCATCGGGGGTTTCTCTAGTAAGGGTGCAAACGTAGTGGACATAAAACTCCTATTGGCACCAGTATCAAATAGTATGGAAGCATAACGATTATTGAGAAGGAACGTATCAGTAACGAAGTTCGGATCTTCTCCTCTCTCGTTCCCGAGTGCATACACTCTTCCATGAGTTGATTGATCATTGCTTGATCCACAGTAGGTGCATTAAGTGGAACATGATCATTGTCTCCCTGAACATCAACATTTTGATTCCTGTTGTTGCGGTTAGTAGTGTCCAGGTTGTCAGGAGTAGGGGTTTCAACATTTCGAGTAGGTCGGCGTCCTCGACGACCAGGGGTAGTCACTGCAGGACCAGTTCTGGTAGCTCTAACAGGGTTTCGTCGTGTTGCCATTAATCTGTAACATCACGCAAGTTCATGAGTCTCCAATAGAACTTATCAATATGCTCAACAAGAGTAATTCAACGAAGCCAAGCCATGGAAAGAATAGCAACAATACACCACGTAACATCAATAAAGCGAATAAGGACTCAATTTCCATAACACCCAAAACCACATAATACCATATACTAATAACCATCAACCATACAATAGCGATCTAACATCGTTCCAACTAACGGATAATACAAAACGTACTAATCGTTCCAAAAGAGACGAATACTGAACAAAATACATCAAAATATGATAACTAGCTTTTCTAACCGAACACTCCTCGGTTAAGAAAGCAACCATACAACATAACTCAAGTAACTAGCCACGCTGCTGGCGGAGGCTCCTCAACTCCTGCCTCAAGCCATCAAGATCCCTCCATAACGATCCTAGCTCCACGCTATGGGTGTCTCGGTCTCTCTTGAGGTCAGCCACCTCCTTCTCTAGCTCGGCATTCCTTTGCCATAGCTTGCGGTCGGCCTCTCGAGTAGTAACAAATCCTCGCTGTAAACTATCGATATGCTCGTGGACCTCCATCAAAACTCTCCTCAACTCAGTAGTCCTGCCCACAACGACAGTCATGTCAACTCTCAAATCCGCTAAAAACTCTCCAATAACTCTCTCAAGTCGATCAGATACACGTACAACTCTCTCACTAAGCTCAGTAATCCGAGCCCATAACCTGCCAATCTCACCTAATTCTGCATGCTCAGCAGAAACCTCAGAAGATGCATCCGACTCAACGGGACTACCAGGTGGCAACTCAAACAAGAACGGATGATCAGGTGAATCAGGCTCAATCGGATGTACAGGTGAATCAGGCTCCTCAGCCTGAGCTGGTGGTACTAACTCATCATCATCATCAGGCATCTCATCCTCCTGAGGGTCATCCTCCTCCTCAGGGTCATCATCATCACCCTGCTCAGCCTCCTGAGGGTCATCCTCCTGCTCAGGGTCATCAGCCTCATCCTCACCCTCGTACTCCTCCTCCTCCTCATCGGAAGAGTACCTCATCAATCGTCGTCTCCTACTAGGTGAACCATGTGGAGATGTAGTAGGTGATCTAGGACGACGACGCAATGATGTGGGTGGCGCCTCAGACAGAAGAGAATGAGCATCAATCTGTAAAGGTGATGGAGTAGGGCGTACCGACATGCGTGCCGTAGCTTGGTGGGCAAAGCGAGGGGCCACGCGAGCCAAAGCCTGATGAAGAGTAAGCTGCCTCGATGTACCAGGGAGCCCTAGAGAAGATGAGGGTCCCTGCGTAGATGTAGCAGGTGGTGCTAAAGTAGAAGCTGCCTGCGATACAGTAGCTGAAGACATGGCCATCTGGTAAGGATCATCAGATGCCATAGTGAACTGTGCAGGTAAAACCGGTGCAGTAAGAATATCCTCGACAACATCGGGCAAATGGGAGGCCATGGTCTGTGACAACGGCGTAGGGTAGGTGTAAGTGTTTCAAAACAACTAAATCACAACTCAAAATACCATACCAAAAATCCTCATCAAATAATTCAATCGTATAATCTTAATAAAAAGAATTTCAAACACCGCATTACTAAAAATGTTTATAAAACATATAGACCATATAATTCCTCGAAACGCCATCTTATTACTAAAATCCATAAACCTCAAATCATCTCAATAAATCCCAAATCTAACAATCATCTCAAAATCTCATAATACCTCAAATAATAGAAGATGCTTCGGCTTGGCGGGCTGGCGGGCAGTGGTCAAGGATCATTTTCTATAAAAATACGGTTATAGTTTAGGCGTTTATTTACCTAGTTCTCTATAACCTTGGCTCTGATACCAATCTGTAACACCCCCAAAATTTGATACATCGGAAGACTCAACAAGTTTTCAGGGTGCTACGGGGATTGGTATCCAACACAAGACAATATAGAACGAGATAAAGTAAACATAATAAAAACACAACCAAAACGGGGTTTTAAGGTTTACATTTATCCCAACATCATTCAGAGTCAGGCCCAAAATAACATAACAATAGGTCCATAATTAATTATCAGAGTTTAGAAAAATAGATCCATAAACCATGAGCCTTGGCCGAGCCTTCCATTCCAAGCATGCATATCAACACTTAATTACCTGAGAAAACGTGCTAAAAGTCAGCTTTCGCTGGTGAGATCATAGGTTTAAATTCATCTAACAATATAGTGGACATATACGCAAAATGCTTGCTAGCTAGACTAAGGATTTGCTAAAAGCCTGCGGATACCCTCCGCTCCAACATAACACACGGATACCCTCCGTACTAACATAGATATTCGGGTAGCCCCCGCAATACCAAAAATACTCGGATAACCTCCGAAGCATTAATAACCTATAGGTGCACACTATAGTATCTAAATAAGTCAACCTTGAATAGTACACACAACATATATGTGACTAAAGCTGACAATTCCAAATAACCAAATAAGCCAACCTTGAATAGTACACACAACCTATATGTGACTAAAGCTGACAATCCACCAATAACCAAATAAGCCAACCTTGAATAGTACACACGACATGTGTGACTAAAGCTGACAATAGATCCTAGTCCATACGCATAGCAAGTTTTAGAAAGAATATAGAAGCGATAACGGTCCACATAAATAATTTGCACGTTTCTCACCCCAAGTATTGAAAACATAGTTCAAGAGTAAAAAGTGGGGCTATGACTCACCTCAAGTCCAGAAAATATCAAGTAGAAGTCGGTAGAAATAAGATGTATGATAACTCACGAAATAGCAACTACGGACTTGGCACGACCTAACAATATTAACTCTTTCAGAAATCATTTCCTCAAATTTATAATATTCCCAAACCCGGACGAGAATCCGTTTTATTTCCGAAAATCCATTTCGTATTAGTTTGGTGTATTTGCGTTTGGTATCCATACGGGTAGTGGGTTGACTCATAACAAACCAAAAAGATCACATAAAGAATAATAAAATAAACTATGGATCTAATAGTAGCCCAATATATCATTTAAATAAATCGCCGAAGTTTATTAAATCCGTCGATTTGATAATCCTCATATTTATTTACGCAACATACCGTTCCAAGATTACACCCAACCTAAAGCACATAGCACATAATTACTATATAGTATATATCATAGTTTAATAAATTCCTCATAAATATCGTCAAATTGGCCAGATTTCCCGATATATACACTCGCAATCTATTACACTTTACATATACTACAACCTATGGGCGTCGTAGGATACGATGCCCATTAATATATTCATTTGGCATAACCAAATAACCCGGTTCAACCTTACGGTTAAGTGGTTATTTAGTTATAGAAAACGTCTATATTAATCGTCATATATCCGTGACAACACGAACGTCACAAATAGTAACTTACCTGGACCTGAGTGACAACGATTTCGCATAACTCAATAAGTTTATCCGTTATATATCCAAAATGACATTTTATTAACCGTTTAATAATTGTCGGGAGTTTCCCGTTTTATAACACACTTTTATAGTAATAGTACGTTCAATAATATTACGCCACTTTCGTAGCCTAATATATATCTAATTGTATTATTTATAATACGACTCGTGATTATTATTATTATTAATATACGCACCTATATAATTATATATACGTTATTCACGTATATATATTCATATAAACGTTCATATTATCAATAATTATTATTACGAGTTTTATTATCTTCGTTTTTAACTGTAATAGTTATCGAGTCATACGAAATGGTCACATGTTCGAGTCATGACTCTCGGCTCATTGTCCAAGTCCAATATAATAAGTAAAAGTCATAAAATAACAAATCTCCGTCCAATCACAATCTCAATCCACGTGCTACAACAATAGGGTCCGACTATGGCACCCGACTAACCTATCTCCGTCAATCTAACGACCGTCTCACAATCGGTCCCCAATCACACTTTTCGTCAACAACTCCTCAAAACCAATATCAATATCCAATGTCGAGACCAAACACGGTTTCGACCCGCATGTATTCGGCCAAAACAAATCAACCAAAGCCAAATCCAAAACCAAGTTACCAATACAAGTTACAATTAAGTAAATATAACCAAGTCACATTCGGGTTGGTTTACCAAGCCAAACCCGGGTCTATACGACTCAATTGAGTCTCGGCTCCAAACCACGAGTCACATGGACTCGAGCCAAACATACAAATAATCACATAGCTCACAAGAGCACAACAAAGTAACCATTCGACCCATTCGACCCATATGGTCAATCGGCAACAATAATAATAACGCGGCTAATAGCCGCGACCCACAAGGGTCGAACCACAACAAATCTACGAGCTCGAGGCTCGAACCACGACCAAAAACCAAGAACCCGGATACCAAACGTGATATTAATCATTAAAACATCATTTCCCATTAAAATCAATTCGATTCCCATCAAAATAATCCGTGTAGCCACGGATTAGTACCGAATCGTGGCACCCAAAAACCGAAAACCAATCTTTCTCACCTTCTTGGACCTCCAAATGAACGGATCTTGAAAAGGTAATAAAACTCGAATGGATTATTAAAAGTTTGGTGGTGTTAATGGTGGTTCTAGGGTATGTATGATATACCAAATGAAAGAGGATCGAGAGGGGAAGAAGATGGTGGTATTTATTTTGTTGGGTGGTCGGAGTAGCGGCGGTGGTGGCCGGTTTTGGTTGTCGGCGGCTAGGTTAGAAGAGATGGGGAGGAGATGAGTTAGAGAGAGAGATAGAAAAGTGAGGGTGAGGGTTTTGTGTGTGTGGGTGAACCGGACCAAACACACCTCTTTATTACTTTTTTTTTTTTGTTAATAATAATAATAATAATAATAATAATAATAATAATAATAATAATAATAATAATAATGATAATAATAATAATAATAATATTACGGTGTGGAGCGGGTAATGCGGGTAAATGTAAAAACATGTGGCCCGAACCCGAACTCATTTCAAAACTTCAATATCTCTCGAAACATCTCGTAACTAATTAAAAATATAGTCAGACTCGTTAAGACGAATCACGAACTTTTGTTAGGTAATCCTAGTGCCAAAGTCAACGTAGTACCAAGTGAGAATTCAAATATACATCACCGAGCATTAAATCAAAAATGAATTATGAACATAATTCACGAATTCCATAACGTCATTAATTAAAAGTATCCATAAAATAGGTCTTACAAGTTCGTTGTGAAATGAAAATTTCAAATAAAAATTATAAACGAACTTAAATCGTAATGCGGGTTTTTAAAATAGCTCCCTAAACTGCCGGTTGTCACATCCTCCCAGTCTCAGAAGGAAACCCGTCCCGGGTTTCACTCGGAAAAATACTCATCTACAAAGTGAAAAGCTTCGGATATCTCTTCCTGAACTCGTCCTCACGTTCCCACGTAAATTCTGATCCATGTCGGGAATTCCAACGAACCTTGACGAGCGAAATGCGACTTCGCTTGAGTCGTTTAACTTCACGATCTAAAATCTCAATCGGTTCTTCCACGAAATTCAGTTTCTCATCAACACGAATATCCCTCATTGGAATGACGGGCATTTCATCGGAAAGACACTTCTTCAAATTACTCACGTGGAACACGTCGGGAACTTTACTCAGTTCGGACGGTAATTCCAACCTATAAGCCACGGGCCCAATTCTTTCTAAGATCAAAAATGGTCCAATGTAGCGTGGGTTGAGTTTACCACGTTTCCCGAAACGTATTACACCTTTCCAAGGTGAGACTTTCAGCATTACTTTGTCTCCAACCTGGAACTCTAAAGGTTTACGTCTCTGATCGGCGTAGCTCTTCTGCCTATCTCTAGCCGCTTGCAACTGATCACGAATCTGAGTTACTTTCTCTGTAGTTTCTAAAATAAGCTCAGGGCCTGTAAGTTGACTATCTCCAACTTCTGCCCAACCAATAGGCGAACGACACTTTCTGCCATACAAAGCTTCGAATGGTGCAGCCTTAAGACTTGTGTGGTAGCTATTATTATAGGAGAATTCCGCAAGGGGTAAATACTTCTCCCAGCCTTTACCAAAGTCTATGATGCATGCACGAAGCATATCCTCTAACGTCTGAATGGTCCTCTCACTTTGACCATCGGTTTGGGAATGATATGCAGTACTCATATCAAGCCTCGTCCCCAAAGCCGTTTGAAGCGATCGCCACAAAGCTGACGTAAAACGACTATCACGATCCGAGATAATAGATATCGGGACTCCATGACGCGAAATAATTTCCTTCACATATAACCTCGCAAGCTTATCCACACTATCATCTTCACTAATAGCTAAGAAATGAGCAGACTTTGTCAGACGATCCACAATTACCCAGATAGCGTCACAACCGCTAGCTGTCCTCGGTAATTTGGTAATGAAGTCCATAGTAATCCGCTCCCATTTCCAGACTGGAAGTTCTGGTTGCGTTAGTAATCCTGACGGTCTCTGGTGTTCAGCTTTAACCTTAGCACATGTCAGGCACTTACTAACGTACGATGCTATATCTGCCTTCATATTTGGCCACCAATAGAACTTCTTAAGATCCTGGTACATTTTATCGGACCCAGGATGAATGGAGTACCTTGACTTATGCGACTCATGCATAATCAACTCCCGAATTCCTCCATGCAAAGGTACCCAAATCCGATCTCCAAAGCATAACAATCCATCAGAAGGCTTTATAAATCCTTTCTCATTCTCAGCCATCCCAAATATATTCTCAGCAGATCTATTTTCTGCTTTCAACGCTTCCATTTGAGCTTCAAGTATTTGAGACGGTAATGGCGATACGATAGTCATTCCCAATGACCTAACTTGTAATGGTGGTACTCTTTCCTTTCGACTAAGAGCATCAGCGACAACGTTTGCTTTACCAGGGTGGTAGCGAATTTCACAATCATAATCGCTTAGCAACTCAATCCAACGTCGCTGTCTCATATTGAGCTCTTTTTGATTCAAGATGTGTTGTAGACTTTTATGGTCAGTAAATACAACACACTTTGTTCCGTACAAGTAATGTCTCCATATTCTTAAAGCAAAAACCACAGCACCTAGCTCCAAATCATGGAGAGTGTAGTTTTTCTCATGATTTTTGAGCTGTCGGGAAGCATAAGCTATCACTTTTTCTCGTTGCATCAACACGGCTCCCAAACCTTTATGTGAGGCATCACAATAGACGACGAAATCCTCGTTACCTTCCGGTAACGCTAAGATAGGAGCACTACACAACATTTTCTTAAGCAATTGAAACGCTTCCTCTTCTTTATCTCCCCATTCATACGTAACACTCTTTTGAGTCAATTTGGTCAATGGTTTAGCTATCTTCGAAAATCCCTCAATGAATCTTCGGTAATAACCAGCTAAACCCAAAGATTAACGAACTTCGGTTGGGGTTGTAGGTGCAGCCCAATCTTTTATCGCCTCAATCTTAGCAGGATCCACATGGACTCCTTGTCTATCAATCACATGACCCAAAAATTGTACCGTCGGAATCCAAAATTCGCATTTCGAAAACTTGGCATAAAGTTTCTCCTTCCTGAGCAATTCCAAAATGAGTCTTAGATGCTCCTCATGCTCTTTCTCACTCTTTGAATAAATCAGAATGTCATCGATGAATACAATCACAAACTTGTCTAAGTAAGGCTTACACACACGATTCATGAGATCCATGAATATTGCTGGTGCGTTAGTCAACCCAAACGGCATCACCTGAAACTCGTAATGCCCGTAACGGGTTCTGAAAGCCGTTTTCGGAATATCTTCCTCGCGAACTCGAAGTTGATGATATCCCGATCTCAAATCGATCTTCGAATACACACTCGATCCTTGTAGTTGATCGAACAAGTCGTCGATCCTAGGTAACGGGTATCGATTCTTCGCCGTTAACTTATTCAACTCTCTATAATCAATACACATACGAAACGATCCATCCTTCTTCTTCACGAATAAGACTGGGGCTCCCCAAGGTGAAGAACTTGGTCTTATGAATCCTTTTTCGGCTAACTCCGCTAATTGTTTCGACAACTCTTCTAGTTCGGTAGGTGCAAGACGATAAGGCGCTCGTGCTACAGGTGCAGCACCAGGTATCAACTCAATCTGAAACTCCACTTGTCTAGTCGGCGGGATTCCTGGCAAATCATCGGGAAACACATCAAAAAAATCACGAACTATAGGCACATCTCCAATGCACCTTTCCTTTTTCTTCGTCTCTCCCTTCTCAGAAATTTGAGCTAAGAAAAGGTAACATCCCTTCTCGATTAGCTTCGGTAACTTTGTGCAAGATATGACTGCTAATCGGGATGGGCTCCTAGAATCCTTTCGGTCTCCTAATATATTTAGGACTTCCTTTCCGTATGGTACACGCACGATCTTCTCGTCGCAAAGTATGTGAGCACGATCTTCTCGTCGCAAATGTAAAAACATGTGGCCCGAACTCGAACTCATTTCAAAACTTCAATATCTCTCGAAACATCTCGTAACTAATTAAAAATATAGTCAGACTCGTTAAGATGAATCACGAACTTTTGTTAGGTAATCCTAGTGCCAAAGTCAACGTAGTACCAAGTGAGAATTCAAATATACATCACCGAGCATTAAATCAAAAATGAATTATGAACATAATTCACGAATTCCATAACGTCATTAATTAAAAGTATCCATAAAATAGGTCTTACAAGTTCGTTGTGAAATGAAAATTTCAAATAAAAATTATAAACGAACTTAAATCGTAATGCGGGTTTTTAAAATAGCTCCCTAAACTGCCGGTTGTCACAATCTCCGTCCAAAACACTCCCAATCCACGTGCTACAACAATAGGGTCCGACTACGGCACCCGACTAACCTATCTCCGTCAATCTAAGTGACCGTCTCACAATCGTTCCCCAATAACACATTTCGTCAACAACGTCACAATACCAAATATCCATTGTTCCCATTGTCGAGACCACAAGGGTCTTGACCCAACAAAAGTGTTCGGCCGAATATGAAAGTGCCACAACAAATGCCGAAACCATGTCAAGTTAACAAATTTATAACAAGGGCATATAAACACAATTATGGTCCATATCCGGGTTGGTTTACCAAGCCAAACCCGGGCCTTATGACTCACTTGAGTCTTGGCATACCACACGAGTCACTAGGACTCGACAACTAATACCATGGGTCTCCAAAATAACTCAAATGAGCCAAGCAAAACTGCCCCAAACAACCCACTTGGGTCGAGACATCCACAACAACAATCGGCCAGGCACATGACTCCATTGAGTCAAACCAAGGACCCAACGCAAGTAAATCATGAAACCATTAGTACAAGGCCACAAGTGGCAACAATAATCGAGCCTAAGGCTCGAGTCACAACCAAACGAGAGCCCCATCGGGTCTCGACTTGGTTATACGAGCGACCAAAAGCAACCCCGAGACCTCAAGGGTCTCGGTTAGGCTCGAATCAAGAAACCAAAGCCTCGATATATCATGAAACAACCGAAACCTTCCACAAACCGAACCCAAATCAACCCAAATCGGATACCAAACTAATCTTTATGAAATCTTTTAAAAAGATTTATAGTTTATAAACCCCAATACCATATAAAATCCGAGTTTGACTCGGTTTGGTAAAAGCCCTCGCGTAAAGACGCGTTTTCTCACCTTCTAAAACACAGATCTATATTAAACTTCGAAAATAATGGTGGTGTGGTGGTGTACGCGCGGCGGTGGGACAAGTAAATGGAGGTGGTTCCTTGTTCTTGGCGCGTGAAATGGTTCAAAAGATGGAGGAAGATGTTTGGAATACGATGGTGGTGTTTGTGTGTAGTGATTATCGGCGGTGGAGTGGTGGCGGCCGGAATATATAGCCGGCGGCTAGGGTTTGCAAGAGAGGGGGAAGAGAGTGAGAGATATGAGTGGTGAGGGTGTTGGGTTTTTGTGAGAACCGAACCAAACAAGACCCTTTTGTAGTTACTCTTTTATTATTATGTTTTTTTTTTATAAAGTTAATAATAAGGATAATAATAATAATAGTAATAATAATATTACTAATGGTATGGAGCGGGTAACGTGGGTAAATGTAAAACATGTGGCCCGAACCCGAACTCATTTCAAAACTTTAATATCTCCCGAAAAACATCTCGCAAATAATTATATATAGTCGGACTCGTAAAACGAATCATAAAAATTTTCGTTAGGTAAACCTAGTGCCAGAGTCAACGTAGTACCTGTGAGAATTTAAGAATACATCACCGAGCATAAAATCAAAATGAATTATGAAAATAATTCACGAATTCCATAACATCATAAACACATAATTATCCATAAAATAGGTCTTACAAGTTCGTTGTGAAATAAAATTCTAAATAAAAATTTTAAACGAACTTTAACGTAATGCGGGTTTTTAAAATAACTCCCTAAACTGCCGGTTGTCACAATCTGCCAGTTTTCTTAAGCCTAACATTGAAATCATTCATCCAATACAACCATAAACAAGTAATCAACACATAATTAACATCTAGGTTTCATTAGATCCAAGCAAACACAAGATAGATCTAGCCTAGCATGTTGAAATCAAGACAAGTAAAAGATATAATCAACCAACTTATAGACATATTGATTGAATTAAGAGAAGACTTATCTCAATAGCACATGAAAGGATTCAACGGATGAAAACCCTTGAAAGTACTGTAAAATATGACCTAGGGTTTACAAAGTTCGGCCCTAGTTTCTCCACTCAAGTTCCTCCTTTTTTGAATGAAAAATAGAAAACTATATATAGAGTTTGATAGGTGACAGCGTCAAAAACAAATGTCTGACGCCATCATCTCGCCGCCAAATAGTTCCTCGGACTGCCTAGATCTGGGTCTGACGCCGTCATGTATTCACCTTATGCAGGCCGTCACAAAATTTAGTCTTGACGCCCTTGTTGTGACGCCGTCAGGTTTGCACTGGGTCGTCATGGAATTTACTCTTGACGCCGTCAGGGTCTTCCTCTTGACGCCGTTAGGTACTGTTCTCAGTTTGGAAAATTAAGTCTTTGGCGTTTTTTTCACTTTTATGCTCCAAAAACGTCCGAATTACTTCTTTTTCCAGAATTCACTCCCAAAGTACCTAAAATCACAAAAGGAACGATTTAGGGTGATATTTGATCAAATAAATTCAATTCCGGGCTTAAATGACCCCCTAAAAGTGGTTCATTTTTCGCCTCATCATATACCCTTACACTTGAGATTTGCTTGTCCTCAAGCAAATGCGATTTTATTCTAGTCAAAATACAAGTTAGGGGTCATTTAACACTAATATAAAAGTAATGACAACAAATAATCGTTCCACTAAAGACCAAAGACAAGCACGGAGGTCATATACTAGCACCTCACAAATAGTGTTTAGATACTCACATCTCTCGGGTGTAATAAAGTAATATCACAATATGGAAACGGAAAATATCTCTCACTACCTGTCATAGCAAAATAGATTACCATAGGCTTGGGAAATGATCAAACCTCCACCACATGGCGTAAGCACCTAGGATAAACTATCAAAGAGGTCTTTCAAAGGGTTGTAACGTTAGGTGTAGGGATATGGAATACACGGTTTTGTTGGATATAGGCAGTCTTTACTGGTGGCGAGTTAACAATCTTGGTTAATTACATGTACAATATGGCATTGCTAAGCCAAGACTAGACTCGACTTAAGCTAATAAATGAAAAATAACAAAAACATAAAATAAACATAGAATGAAACGGGATGGTAGTCCGTATGTTTTTCTCTTTTTCTTTTTCTATTTTTTTCTTTTCTTTTTCTTGATTTTTTCGATTTTTTTTCCGCATACACTTTTACCCTACCATCCAAAATAATACATCATAGGGGATGAACATTCCCCTTACACTTGAATTTTAACATACTTTACAATAAACCAATCTAATGACTCGAATTAAGATAATCAAAACACTTGGAGTACTTTTAAGATTAATGCACATATAGGGGTAATAATATGATGTTCTTCCCCATTACTCCATAAAATAAGTACTTTACCCATGAGTCCCAATCGTCCCAAAACAATATGTACAAGGATATGACTCGACTTAGCAACCATGTAATCAATTAGATAATTAACTTAAGGTTTAACAAATAACAATAATGCACTAAAGATGAGTGCTTACCCGGAAGGCTAAGGAGATTTGGGTGTACATTTAAGTGGGGTGTAACAAATTCTTCCTTTAAGTAAAATGCTTAAAGTTAGAAATGAAAAGATAGGCTCGGAGGGGTGTACTTGGGGTTTCGTGTACTAAAAATGAGTACAACGCTAAGGGTGTGGGAAAAATCAATTGACTTAACTAGCCAAGTAATATGACTTAAATGGTCAAGTAATTATGATACGGGTTTAACACAAGGGTGATCCTAATGCCTCTTATCATGTAGTAAATCCTACTACACGAATGTAGTCTCACTAGCGGTCTCGGGATGCATCACTAACGCAAGTTCTAGAATCTAAATGCTACCGGTACCCTCATAAGTACTAATAGTAAATGCTTTTCCTATCAAATCTAAAGGCGAACCTCACATATTTGGGTGGAAAATTTTTCTGAATAGTACGGTTTTGTACTAGTCATACAATCTCCTATCCATGAGACGCTTGCTATGGCTAAAGTTTCACTCCTAAATGTTGTAAAAGAATTTTAAATTTGGCGCTAAAATTGCACTAACAAGTATTTCTCATAGTTTTATTACACATATACTATTAAACAAACAAACTCAAGCGAAAGTGTATCTGTAAGGTATCATCATTTTACCCTCCCCTTACACTTAGGATGAACATTGTCCCCAATGTTCAAGTAAAGAATGTAAAAGTGAAATAAGTAAAACGAATGAAATCAAATACTCCCCTGATTCGCTCGGTTTGGATAATAAGGTGGTCAGGTTAGATCTTCCTCCAAGAAAATGAACAATTAAAGCTTCCCTTCCGAAAAAATAATCATCTTCTTGTTATACATAACCTGTAAATCCTGAGAAAACAGACAAGGCAACCTCGTATAAAATCGGCGGCAATCTACATATGCTAATAAATCCTAAAAAAACAAAATAAGATATAATGCTTGTGGAATGATGTTTGCAGATTTCCTGGAGATTATAAAACTAATAATTCAACAAAAACTTTAAGACTCCGTTAGAAAAACAAAACTGGTAAAATTTACTGATTTTTACACGTGACGCCGTCAAGAGTAAACTCGTGACGCCGTCAGAAGTGACCTGCAGAAATTCTTATGTTAAGTTTCTGGAAAATTTCTGGAAAAAACTTCATCCTACTTCCTGGAAAATCCTGCAAAACATCATTATGACTCGATACAAGCATTTGACTCTAACAAATACGAATATACATGTCCACTTAATATTGTGGAGAATCATGATCGGTTTTGTTTCTTAAAAACATATTTGGGGTTTCCCCTTACACTTATCTTTTTGCAAAAATACCTTTGGGTGAAGTTAAGACTAAGTCAAACAACAAAGTAAGTATTTTCACTATTTTAGTTTTGAAACATGATCTACCAACAATAAAAATAAAGCATGCATACGGAAGCAAATAACAAACAAACAAAATAAAAATCACACAAAACATGGGTTGCCTCCCAAGAAGCGCTTGTTTTTGTTCGAGTCACGAGCCTGACTCTACCCTTATTTCACGGATAAAGGTGAGGTTTTCCCTACACTTAGGATTAAGTGCGGGTGATAGTAGCGATACACACCATCTCGGTAGAAGTATGCCACGTGAGGAAAGAGTGGTGGATGAATTATATGCTCAAAGGGTTGTGCTCCTATCATCATAACCTTACCTAATTCAATCGGGGTAATGGGTGGATTAAGATTTTCTCCTAGAAAGGGATCATTTTCTATTAACTTCAAGAGACTACTAGTTGGGGATCCATCTTGACCTAATAAACCCGGTTTAAACCCATAATGTTTCTTGTGATCAATCATAAATGGGTGATGTAAGCATGTAAGGTCATTTTCCACTCCTATATTGGCTTCCTCTCTACAAGTCTTAGAGTCCACTACCTTAATCCTAAGACTACCCGGACTATATGGCTTGATGGGTGGATCGGAACCTATTTCAATTCCTAAATTTTCATCCAAGGATGGAAGATTAGGTAACGGTTTTGGTTGAGGCTCCGGTTCATCAAAACTAGGAACTTCCCTAGAACTAAGAGTAAGGTTATCATTATAAGTATTCAAACCTATATCCTCTAGTTGTGTTTGGTTCAAAGGTTCTACCTCTATTGGGGTTCCTAAAGTCTCTTCTACTTCTTCCGGGTAAGTTACGGGTGGTATGTGTGCCTCAAATGATGGTAGGACTTGTGGGGTACTTTGTGGGCTCATGTTATTTACTTCATCATTCCTTGTGTCAAAATCACCTATATCCTCAACATGTGTTTTATTATAATCTAATCCTAACATTTTCTCAAGTATCTCACGTGCTTCCCTAGGCATCTCAACTTCTATGTCCGAATCATAAGGATCATCCTCAATATTCTGACTGCTATATACAAATTGCCCAAAAGATTCATCATCTGTTTCTTGAGATTCATCATCATCGATCATAAAACCTAGGTCTTTTTGATCAATGTGATCATGTTCGGCTACATTCTCCATCACATCAAGGTCACCTATGTGTTCATCTTGTATTGTGGTGAAATCAAACCACTTCGTGCACCCAGTTATCTCATCTATACGCTTATCCCCAAACAATCTTCTTGCCTGTTCCCTTAAACTTGCTATCAATTGATCCGTAACAACGTTTGTTGGGTTGTCCATTTTTTTGGCAAGTTTGGCACAATTCTCTATGGTTTCCCATGCTTCATCAGCACTTAATCCCCAAAGGTCCCCATCTGCGGCATGGTCAATGTCCATTTTGGTATAGTGGTCGACACGATCGTAAAATATTTCAATTTGGGACCACAGATCGAAATTATGATGAGGGACTTTTTGGAGTAAATATTTAAAACGAGCCCATGCATCATAGATAGGTTCATCCTCATGTTGTTTAAACATCAAGATGTCATTTGGAGTAGGTGAATTTGGTGGTTGGTAGTATGGTGGATTCGTGTTCTCCATAATGGCCAACGGAATAGTCAATGAATTTAATTTACTAACAAAGGCACGAAGAAAAAGATAGACTAAAGAGAACCTAAAAATAAAAATAAAATCCTACTAGAAAGGAATCTAGCAAGTAGACCTAATAAAAAGAAATTCTAACCTAGACAATAACTATTCCCCGGCAGCGGCGCCAAAAACTTGATGCGTGGGAATTGCACCAGGCTTTACCTCTCGAGGGATCTCGAGAAGCTTGCAACCCCCACCAGGTAGTGTACCTGATCGATGTAGTATAGTATAATGACAAGTACCGGGGGATTGATCGTTCAGCTAGGAATAGTGTCGCTAGGATTAGAAAACCTAAAAACTAGGTCTAGAGATGAGGGATGATTCTTTTTGTATTTTTATATTTTTATGAAAGCAATTAAAAATCTCGGTTTTGAAGGAGTTGGGCGGAATTAGTTGCTAGTCAACTAACCCAATACTAAAGATGCAATCAAAATAAAATATTAAAAATGAAAATAAACTAATTATACTAAAGTTGTGAGCAATATGTGGGAGAAATGTGTTTACTTAGATTTCACTACTCCCTAGATATCTTTTACACGTTAATTACTTGTTATAGTTGCGTGAATGACGGATTGTATTCCTTAATACCATTCATGGGGTGGCGTACTTACTTCCCCAATCCTATGAGCGCCTACTTCACTCCTATGTCGAGCCGGCTAAGAAGCTCCTAACATGGGATCATTAGAATTTACTCATGCATTAAATACAACCAATAAAACCTAGTACACATCAGTTCATGTTTCCTAAGACGTTCAAGCATGTTATACAATGGAGATCTGCCAGTTTTCTTAAGCCTAATATTGAAATCATTCATCCAATACAACCATAAACAAGTAATCAACACATAATTAACATCTAGGTTTCATTAGATCCAAGCAAACACAAGATAGATCTAGCCTAGCATGTTGAAATAAAGACAAGTAAAAGATATAATCAACCAACACATAGACATATTGATTGAATTAAGAGAAGACTTATCTCAATAGCACATGAAAGGATTCAACGGATGAAAACCCTTGAAAGTACTGTAAAATATGACCTAGGGTTTACAAAGTTCGGCCCTAGTTTCTCCACACAAGTTCCTCCTTTTTTGAATGAAAAACAGAAAACTATATATAGAGTTTGATAGGTGACGGCGTCAAGAACAAATGTCTGACGCCGTCATCTCGCCGCCAAATAGTTCCTCGGACTGCCTAGATCTGAGTCTGACGCCGTCATGTATTCACCTTATGCAGGCCGTCACAAAATTTAGTCTTGACGCCCTTGTTGTGACGCCGTCAGGTTTGCACTGAGTCGTCATGGAATTTACTCTTGACGCCGTCAGGGTCTTCCTCTTGACGCCGTCAGGTACTGTTCTCAGCTTGGAAAATTAAGTCTTTAGCGTTTTCTTCACTTTTATGCTCCAAAAACGTCCGAATTGCTTCCTTTTCCAGAATTCACTCCCAAAGTACCTAAAATCACAAAAGGAACGATTTAGGGTAATATTTGATCAAATAAATTCAATTCCGGACTTAAATGACCCCCTAAAAGTGGTTCATTTTTCGCCTCATCAGGAAAACACTATTCCGAGAGTTAAATAAACTTTAGAAAAGTTTATTTTTGTAACAACCGCAAAATTTGGTACAACGAAAGACTTCTCAAAGTTTTGGGGTGCTACTTGGATTGGCACACAACACGATTATATGAACAAAATAACAATATCAAATTTAAGTAGATAATTTAAGTCAAGATTCAAAGTCTACATTTGTTCCCCAAAAGAATGTAGTAAGCCAAGAATAAATAAAGACAGGTCCCAAAAGAAAGTAGTCTGACTGACGATTGATCCGTAAAACCGTGCCAATTGCCAGGCTTTCCCATCCAAATAAAGCAGCAACAAAAGCATTACTCAATACCTGAGAATACATGCTAAAAAGGTCAGCTTACGCTGATGAGTTCAAAGGTTTTGACTCAAAGCAATACATAAAAGGGATTTAACCAAAAGCTCAACAATACACTCTACTAGACCAATACATCAATATCAACGCATCTCGAAATATATTCATTATATATATATATATATATATATATATATATATATATATATATATATATATATATATATATATATATATATATATATATCAGCCATGTCATCACATTATCAGCCATGTAAGCAATTGGTTAAATTTATTTTTTTCCCATTTTTTTAATTAATTTCATGTATGATTTTTAAAAAATCAGTACTTGGGATTCGAACACATGACCTTCAGGATTAATAATTATCTTACCACTAGAGCAACTTAATTTTTGAGTTATATGTTGCAAAGCGATAAATATAATGTTAACATACTATTAATACCGGAATTTTTAAGTTAAAACCCTTATTTCACGTAAAAAGAAATCTCAGTTCATTCACAATATACTTTTTCTCCAAACCCTAATTTAATCTTTTCCCCAAAGTTTTTTTTTCTCTCAATTCTGTCACTTTGATCTTCTTTTTCTGTGTTCAGGTTTGAGAATACCAGGGTGTATACAAGGTTAGAACTTTATTTGTCCATTTGATTTGTGTTTTTGTTTTTACAGACATTGAGATCTGTATGTTTAAATTCTTATTCATAATCCATGTGAGCATCTATAAGGTAACTACTGATACAAGCCGACGTAGAGTGCTTTCTATATATTCAGATTCCATGGTGAGCTTTCATCCATGCATTTAATTTTTTATTTTGTGAGCAGACTATATATTAGTAGTTGAGTATGTATCCTCTTTTTCAAAACTCCCATGATTTTATATATGTTCGTTTATTTTGCAGAACTACTGTGGAGGCTTTTGATGAGGTTTGGTTGGACAAAAAACAAAAGTACGACTCATGTTGTCAAAATCCTAATGATATTATGTTGGTTTAATTTATTTGCAGAACTATGGTGGACGCTTTTGGTGTGGTTTCGAATCTTTCCTGTTGGCAGCCGTCAACAAGTTGTGATATTGGTATGCAAGCTACTTAGATATTGATAATCTCTCGAGAAGATGCACCTCACTCCAAAGGTAATTTTTTTCTCATTATCTGATATTTTTTTTATGTTCCAAAATTGTGTTATCGCCTGCCACATGAAAGACGATTGCAAGTTTTACGTGATATTGGTAACAGTCCAAAGGTATTTTTTTTCTTTCTCATTATCTGATATTTTTTTTTAATGTTCCAATTCTGGAGTGTTTCTCTTTCACTATAATTGCTTTTATTACGAACTTTGTGATCATGCATGATAAAATGATTTTTTCTTACTGATATATAATCTAATAAAATTCCACAGTTTCGAGGGTCTGAGATCACCCAACTTCAAAATTTCAGAACCACCACAGTGGAAGATATTGCGAGCGTACACTCCAAATCTTATGTTTTTGGCCTTGAGAAGGTACTAGATGTTTTCTTGACATTAACAGAAGCACATAATGATAGGCTTTGTACATGCCTAAACTAAGAAAAGTATATGTACTGTTTATACTTATTTGCTGCCAAATTTTTAGCAGAATAGTTGTTCAAGGTCATCTTAAATTAACATGTATGCAACTTTTTGTTATCATAGTCATTTTCTGCAGACACCATCTGCCTATATGCAGTCACATTGTATATTTTACAGGATAGATGCCTCCACTTATTAATGGTCTTATGTTCCATGTAAATCTATTGTATAGGCAATGCAGCAGGCTTCCGAACTGGGTCTTATACACATTGATGGCTCGGGACCTACATATGCAACTGCCACAGTAAGATAATTATATAAAAAAGTGCCTCCTCAACCTGTTTTCAGTGCATATGTTAGTTTTTTATAATTTATCAGTTAGACTTTTAGTGTATTGGGTGGGAATTGATCAACGCATATAGTTTATTATATATACTTTTTAGTTGAGTTCTTTACAAGTTGTTTTGGAATTCAAGGAAAGAGAGAAACAGCTAGAAGATAAAAAAATCATGGGTTTTTTTTTCCTATCCATGTCTATAGTTGTTATCCCATACTTTACTGTAATACATGTGACAATTATGTGATTTTAAATGATCAATAGGCTCATAAGTTGCTGGCTGAAGTGGAAAGTAATATGGCAGAAACTAAGAAGCAATTAAGTCATATGTTAGAAAGTATACGGTTAGAACTTTCAAGACACTTGAAGGAAAAATCTCATAGGAATGATCAGGTAAGGTCCATTGTCATAGTCCTATTTTGTCACTTAATTGACTGATCCAAACTATACTCACCTAAAATATGCAGCATACCAATAAGCAGTTTAAGTTAGTAACTTTAAAAACTAGGGGCTATATTGCTACCATTGAGATTTTGACTATGTTTCAATGTGCCAAGGTATTTTTCTATTTTAAAGGTTGCATATTCTTGATCGCTTGGAATATTAGTTTGCCAGTATGTTTGAGGAGTGATAGTTTCAAGTCATGAGTACTTCTTGGGTAGATTCTGTTGATAATGCAGCTTCCAGCATGCCTGCTTATGGGCCACCTCATCTTCTTAACAAGCCACCTGGTCAGGTGGCGGGATCAGTTGCACCACATGGTGGTGCACCACCTATAAACGACAAGCTAGAAAATACTAGGCAAACAAGCGAGTCATGATGGGGTGCTCCCAGGTATGAAAATGGTAGTACCGGGTATGTTCCTGGATGTCGTGGTGGTGGTGGTGGAGATCAGTGGTGGACCATTCACGTCTTTCTCATATGTTTACTCTTTTTATGCTTAAAAAATTATTATCAAACTTGTCTTTTCATTTCATTATATTCTATAATACGATTTCTAATTTCTTTCTTAGATCATAGGGTGACAATTTGAACTGATTTACTTACTTATATTGGATCAATTTTTGTAATAACTTAACACAAATGAGCCAAAGAAGCAAAAATGAAGTTGTTCAGGACAGGGGCAGTTCTGATTTAAATTCAAGGGTTGGAGATTTTTGCATTCTGTTGTTCCGCTCACTCATTTAGTTTATGTAATTGTCACTAGAGATGAACAAAAAAACGAAATTGGTTTTCACGTTTCTCGGGTCTACCCCATTCCTGTCTCAACCTGAAAAAAAATATCCATTTTAACCTCTATTGATATACGAACTTTGAGGTAGGTAAAAATCAAGACTAACATTAGGTTTTTTGAATTTCTTTTGATGGGGTCAGATCACTAATGTTTACAACCAGAAGTACGAGAGTGCAACATCATTTTGGCTATGCATTCATCGAATTATTCTTATTGGTTTGATAATCTCACAATTTACATTGTTGAAATAGGTGGCAAACTCCACACCATTTCTACTGCTACTTACAGCTAACTAATGTAACAAACGGCACACAAGATGAAGATTTTATTTGGTTTGACTGGCTTTAAAGCTGTTGAGCTGCATGGAACTCTCACCCAGGCTCAATGTTTAGATGTAAGTATTGAATTATTAGGGCATACCAATCGAACAATGAAATATAGAAGAATAGATTAATGCATTGAGTTTAGATGTGGCAATTTTGACCTGTAGACTAATAATGATCAGATTTGGGTTCACTTTTAAATACGCCGGTTATTGAAAAGTAGTAGGAACTTGGGATTCCATGGTTTGTTGAACCAATATATCTTGCTCAAGTATGCTATTTTGCAGTACTAATTTGATTATATGAAACGAAAGGCTACAGTTATCTGTTCATATTACTAATCATGGCCGCTGAGTGGGTTCTGGTGCTTTGTTTTGGTGTCTATATATAACTAGCAATCACCAATTTTGTCATATTTTGTTTTTCTAGATACGCAACATTATATGGTTGTCTTCTGATTGTCTTTGAATTTCCAGATATCTTTCAAGAAACCGACAAAACAATGAGCCAAGATAAAATCTACAATTTTTTGCAAATCGAGTTTTTTGGGCCTCATCCAGAAACAACAAACTGATGGCAAGTACTATATACGGTCAGTATACGTTCATGAACGACATGGATCAATTTTTTATTTCCGTTACTTTTTTTTCAGATAAGATTATCTATTTCTGTTACTGAAATATGCTGATTAAATTGCCATTGCTCTTTTACTATACTGATATGATCGTTAATGTGTAAAATTTAATGTGATTTAGGTTGGACACTTGAGAGAGTTGTCAAATACGAGTAACAGTGCTAATTAGCTGAAGCTGTTATAAAAAGTAGAAATTAGACAGGTAAGATCTCATGTGCTAACATATTATTTTTGGATTGTTAATATAACAGGACTTCGGGCACTTGACTCTACCCAGCCAATAGATAAACAAAACTTAACTGATTGGATTAAACCATTTTTAACTGACCGAAGGAATCTGAAGAAAGCAATGAACTCAAGTCTCGAAGGAAGATACCCTTCAAAATTTTGGATGATTTTGTACACAAAGACTATGACAAGTGACAAGTTCATGACACACCGTATATGCCCTTATTTTGAGTGTGCCCCGTCAAACACCTTCTCTCTATGTTTGGAGCGCTTTGAATATCATGTATGAGAAGAACTTAACAAACCAGGTTGGTTCTCCTACATCCGCTTAAGGTTTGCATATTGCATATTTAGTTAATTGTACATACTGAATTGAAATTTAAAGATTGCCTGATGATTGTGATTCCTTTTTTGAACATTCCCTATATCTATAAATGTGTTTTAGCTAATGTGAATCAATGTGCTTTTTAGTCCCGTTGCAATTAGAGATGATTTCATCGTTATCCATATTGTCTGTTGTAGCTTAGTGCGGACTGAATCACTTGTGCCCTTTATTTAATAATTCTCATCTGTTGTGCATTTGTTTTATTTCATATGCAGTGGATGTGAATGGAGCACCAGAAGGCACTACCAGTCAACCGCGCCATGATCAGTTTCAAATACTTTGTTACTATATCTTGCAAATGTCATTTTGTATATAATTCAGTGATCCTCCTCTGTGGGGCTTTCTTTATACCTCAAAATCTCACAAATTTTTATTTTATATATAGGCACAGATCTTAAATATTAGCAGAGATGCCCTTGATGAGGGAGTTCAACAAGCTCTACTTAAGATGCTAGAAGGAACTGTAAGCAATTATGCTTGTGTCAAATTTATAAAAAAATAAGTTTGACATTGATATTTCTATAAGAGGACAACAAACTTTAATTTAGTATTTATAGTAATATATTATTACCAAATTCGAAGGATATGTTTATTGGTTGTTGACATCAAGTATGCCATCTAACTCTGACTATACATAGTATCACTTTTTTTCCCCACAGTTTGTGAATGTGCTTGAAAAGGGAGCCAGGAAGCATCCTTGAGGCAAAAACATTCAGGTATATTCAGATTATTATCATGGTGTATATGTCTTACTAAATTTGGCTCATCTCATATTTGAACGAGGCATAACACACGCAAGCAACTTGATTTGCTATTTAAAGTATCTAAGTATTGGAGTCGTACCACTACTGATGAATCAAGGTACGAGATTTAATTTTTTCCACTATCTTTATCGGCTGTGTTTTCTTAATATTAGGTGTTTTTGGTTTTTCCTGTAATGCTGCCATTGATAGGTCTGCGTGTACATAGGCTACAAAACTTTCTGATACACAATGGGTTATGGGGTTCAAAATGTCTTAAATGGTCCAAGTCTTACACCGGGTAAGTAGAACAGTTCCTTTATTATAAGTGAGTCGCTTCTGGTGAATAATTGTGACATGAACATATTTGGGAAAGGGAATCATGTCATATTTTCCCATAATGATAAAAGGAAAATGGATGTTGATCACCATTCAAAACACACGGCGTATCTGATGGCTAACAAACAATAGATGGAGCTCAGTGATCATAAGCATGATGATTTGTATGCAATTAGTACCAAATAAATTTCATATCGGCTAAAACTGAAAACAAGAACAAATAAAAGAAAGTTAGGGCGTCATTTATTTTATCATTAGAAAAAACACACGATCATGGCTATTAACCTATACACTATTGAACCGACCCACCTTTGTTCGTGCTAATGAACATTACAAGTAATAAGATATAAACAATGATATCATGCAATTCACACAAAGGTTAAAGTTGTCATCAGAAACCTAATAGTGTATAAGATATAAAACCTTATGGATCTTAAAATTTTAAGGATTCAAGCATGAAACATGAATGTTGAATATTACAGATATTCTTTCTGAGATCTTATTTCTATGCTAACCTTTTTTATTGTATGTTATTGTTTTATACCAACTCTTAAGTTAGTAGCATTAGTTTTTCAAAATATGAATGATTTATTAGAAGAAATTGTGTTATCTATTTGTTAAATCCTTACACAAGATCAGATGAAAAGATGTTCTTGAGATCCTTATAAACTGTGGTATTTTTTATAGTAGCTTATATTTAGTGGTTTGTGGAAATGCAACACGCCAAAACCATGATCTCAAATCTGAGACGCTATCTTTATACCAACTATAACCATAATAAAAAATAAAACATAAATGAATAAATATTTTCTGTACACATGGACATGCATAATGTGAGTATTCATCAGTATATTGTTTGTTTAGGTTGTTTTTTTTGCTGATACTTTTTTTCGTATAAGACCTGATTCAAAGGCAAGTGGTGTTTTTTATGACAAGAGCTTTTCTATAAAGAAACTGATGGCGGAGTACGATTCCAAGATCCAATGACAACTGATGCAGCAAACACAATTATTTTAGTTCAGTCGATGACATCGAGGCTGGGACTTCATTTTCCTTGAGTAATATAGGTTGAATAACGGGTGTTTGGGAAATGCATATTTTTGTCATATGTGAATACACCATAATCCAAACACCCCTTTACTGCACTTCGTTGCATCTTCCATTTCACATCATGGTACACTACAAAAGATATATTTAATTGCTCATACCATTTGATATCCATAAGTGATAAATATATTCACAACCTTAGTACTACTAATGATGATCAAGAATCTGTTAAGTTGGCTTTATTAGATTTTTTGAACATGTATATTTGTCTAAATGATTTATGGAGAGAGTTTAGTGCTTGTGATGAAAGATTTGCTGAGTTGGCAGTGAATTTGAGTGGTGCTAGAGTGTTGAGGCAAGACCCGTTAGAGTGTTTGGTTCAATTTATTTGTAGTAGTAATAATAATATTAACTAAAATAGTGGAGTTCGTGTCGTGTTTGGGGGAGTTTGTTGGTGTGGTCGATAATCCGGATATCGAATATAAGATGCATCCTATCATAGATAAAGAGTGGTTCTTGAGTGACAAATTTCTGATAGCTGAAGATCCTGACATTCCAGTTTGGGTTTGGTGACAATATTGATCATCTCTTGAGGTGGAGATTGAGAAGTGAAGATATGTCAAAACTTATATATTTCGGCTTATCAATGTTTGGGTTATTTTGAGACCTTGGTTAAGAGATCACTAAAGTTTTGTTTAGTTTTATTTCAGGTCAGTTGCAAACCTAAGAAGGATGTGTTTGGTTAATTTCAGATTCACAAAAAACCATCATAGGGTAGTGTTATGTTTCTGGTTCAACAACTAGAATTAATAAGGTGCGTTTGTATTTTGTAAGCTGTAAAACTAAGGTACGGAGAATGCATAACAAAGGAAGCCATTAAGTATTAATCTATCTAAAGATTTAAGATCAATTGAGGTTGGGTTATTAAGCGTTAAAACTATAATTATTCTTATTATAATTTAAACATGAAAAAAACATGTAAAGATGTCGACAAACTCATAAGTAATGGATATAAAACAAATAACAATTTTTTTTGGGACCAGATACAACTCACCAATATATGAAATGCGTATGCAGGTGATGTGACTCAACATTTTTCTTCTGGTTGGCAATCGGGCTCTTAAAAACTTTCGGACCCATTAACTATTCGGCTCGGCTTAGGGTGAACCAGATTCATTATTCGGCCACACTTTAGGTGTTGCTGTGTGTGCCATTTTCAACTATACTATTGTTTTAGGCTTATTTAGGATCTATTTTTAACACGGTCTTTATTTGGGTTGTACAGGCTCAGAGATTCTTCACCATACCACCTATATACTGAGTCCTTTATACAAGAAGATGGACTACTCGATTAGCGAATGAACACATTGGTTATAAGCAATTAACAGATGGTCAAAGAGTGCTACCTCTGAGTTTCATACATTCTTGAGCTTTTCAAGACATTAGCTCATAAAAAGCTCAGAAGTGACCAGCTTCCGCATCTGCTGCCAATATAGTCCATATGGCGCAAGTCCAAAACCAGCATGGTCATAGGCCATGTAACGGCTCACAGCCATTTTATTAATTAGTATTCTATCTATATTAAGAAGAAAAGAGCAATAAGGTCAAGGTCTTAATCAGTCCCACACCACGAAAAGAATGCATAATATCGTTGATGCATAAAGTTACAATTTGCTGAAGGTTTTGGAGAAGTACGTTTACGCAGTCCTGATTATCTACGGTTCACACTACTTCATATTTTGTTATCAGGAGGATTTTTATCAAGTATTGTACAATATCTTGATAGAAATGGAGGAAGTTACTGAACGTTAGCCAATTCCCGATGCTCATGTACCGTTTATGAAGTTTAAGTTTGAAGGGAATCAATTGCTATTATATGCGCCTTTTCGGTTGTTTATCATTTTCTATGGTTTATTTGTATTATAAATTTTAGTCGAAACATTTTAGTACCATGAAGCAATGTTACTCTTTACTCTGATGTTTCAAGATTCACACTGATCTTATGTGGTTTTTGCAAATTCCAAGTGGGTCTGCTGCTACTTCTTTAGGTTCTACATAGTGACATATTGGCATGAGCAACTTTTCTTATGTTTATATCAACCTTATGGCACAAAAAAGTGTTCAATAGAATGTTTGAACTTCACCGCCAATTTTTTTAGGAAATAGGCACAGAGAATGTTCAATAGAATGTTTGAACTTCATCGCCATTTTTTTTTTTAATTTTTTTTGTAAATGCTAAAGCTTTTGAACTTTTAAAGGCAATATGACCATCGGGTTCCATTGTACTCACTCTTGCATCCCTACTAATTGTTCCAGATAGGAGTGAAAATACCTGGATGGTCTGTTCCATTATCTAACAGTATGTAACTGCCATCATCATATCACATTTTTATATGTTTTGGGCTTTTTTTTAAGACATTGTTTCCTGGTGTATGGTTGTGTTCTATTACAAGCATGAGTGATCACCACAATTATTCAGGTATATATTCATTGTATTGCCTAAACACAAGCTGATACTCAATATATTATCAATTTGATTCTATGTTTTTGTTTAAAAGTAGAAACTGCATCAGGAAGAGAATAAGAATAACCATTTTTTTTTTTTTTTTTTTTTTTTGTATTTTTGTTTTAGTGATTTGTTAACAAGACGATGTAGTCGATTTTAATTCATCATCAAGTTCACATGATGATTATAAGATAAGAAGTTGGTTCTTATGAATAAAGTAAATGGTACCTCAAGAGAAGAAATCGAACATGAAATAAATGTATATTATATATAACATGCAAGAATCAGGCAAAGCTTCAGAGAAGCTTGACGTACCTTTACAATTGATGATTTGCAACCACAAATACCCGTTGTTCATTTTAGGCATGTGTGTAACAATTTATTTAATTATAAGTTATCTTGATTGTATTACAATTTTCACGATCATCTGTTTACCTATATCATTTTTTATATTTATATGTCATAGGCTGTTGTTTTCTATAATTGTTTTTTTTAACGGCGAGTTATTAGTTAGTGATTCGAGCCGCAGTGACATCCGATTGGGCAGTATGTAAGCATCGAACCTTTCTCTTTAGGGGATAAACCACACTCCTGCTTATATTCTTTCGGGCCCCTGAAGGTCCATGGTTAGACTCGAACCTGAGACGTATCGAAGAATACCTCACCAAGGTTACCCTTGGTGGCCAACTGAGCTAGCCCAGTTGGTTTTGAATTCTATAATTGTTAACATTAATTTATTTTTCATTGTTAATGCCTTCAATATAAAAATTGGTACGTTTGTATTTTATTTTTCATTAACTTATAAATTTCAATAATATATATATATTGAAGCGTTCAAATGAGAAGCCTAAATTTGGTAAAGACGTGAGAAGCAATCCTAGAATCTCATTTTTTTTCTCCTTTAACTTTAATCTGATAGCTAATATTAGTTAACCAACTTTTTGAAAATTTCTAAAAAATTTTGAAAAATTCACAAGATCGGATATGTTGGTGCATGGAAAAGTGGTGAAGGAAGTTTTTCTAAAAGTGGATACTTTATCCGAAAATAATTAGAAAAAAATACGTTTGTGCATTAAATCCTTTTTTGTGCATCAAAAATTCGTTTTTGGACCTAACTTCTTTTGATTTTTTTAATCAAAATAACATTGTGTATCTAACAAAAACAAGTTGTAAATTTTGTGCATTAAAATTTTTTTGCGCATTAAAATTCGTTTTTTGTACATTAAAAAAACGTATAAAAACTCAAAATTAGAAAAACTTCTTTTACAAAAGTTTTTTGCACCAACATACCCGATCTTGTGGAATTTTTTTGGAATTTTTCGAGAACTTTTTTTAAAAAAATTTCTTTTTATTCTTTTTACGGATATTTTTCTTTTTATTTTTATGTTTTTATTATTTTTATGGATATATATATATATATATATATATATATATATATATATATATATATATATATATATAGGGGAGGGTTAATGTGAGATCAAACTTGAAGTAGTAAAAATAAGATCTAGTATAAACAACCACTAAAACTATTTTATAGATAACCATATTAGCAATAATACACAAAAAATAAAGTATTAATACGAATTAACATTTTAGCAACTAATAACCAAATGATACATGGGTTTAGATTAGTGATACACAACTATAAATTTACATGTCGAATTAAAGTGTATCATCCTAACCTGATACATTACATGTCGAATCAAAGTGTATCACCTTGTTTTCGTCATTTTAAAAAAGAAAACCATCGAAACTTTCATAATTTTAGTTCTACTCAAATTTTAGTTGGATCTTATTTTTACAACTTTAAGATTGATCTTATTTGATCTAGATTATATATATATATATATATATATATATATATATATATATATATATATATATATACTAGCAGGGTACCCGCGCATTGCAGCGGCGGGTACCCTAAAATTAAATTTCCAGTGAATCATGTATTTTACTTTATTTTGTAGGTGGGTTTAGGATTATGATTTGGATTTTGATTTGAATTAGGATTATGATTTGAATTTAAATTTGATGTAGAGAGAGAAAATAATATTTAATAAATATATTATATATTAAAATATAAAGTTTATATAAAATTTTACTAAAAAATTAAGTGAGAAAGTATTTTTAAAAGAAATAAAATGAAAACTAATGACTTATATTTGTTTTGGGCCCATATATTAATTAAAACAAACAAATTTTGGCTAAAAGGTTGCTTTTTGTTAAATCCTTACTATTTAGCTACCATCCCTAATTTCTTGTCCCACCTGTATCAACCAAACAATACAAATTTTCCATCAGCCTAAACCACTTGTGAAACACTGCCTACCAAACGCCTACTAAATAGCATTAATGTTTTTTTTTTTTTTTTTTTTTTTTTTTTTTTTTTCCCCAAAATATGAATTAAAGTGGTCTATACTATGCTTCTTGTCTTCCAAGTCTGAAAATTATGTGCACTAAAGTGATGTAAACTATGCTTCTTTTCTTGTAAGTCTTAAAAGATTACAAGCATTGAAATTTATACTTGAAACAACCCAAACTTTTTAAAGATACCTAAATTTCTAGGCTTTTAATTATATGTGTATGCATTTTCCTGTTAAAGAAATGTGTTTGGTCTTAAACATTTTAAGACTTCTAAATATAGATGTCCTAAATACATTATAAGGTAGTATAGATAGAATCTAGATCAAATAAGATCAATCTTAAAGTTGTAAAAATAAGATCCAACTAAAATTTGACAAGTCACACTCTCGTTAAAATAAAATTAAATTTTTTTATTAATTACAACTAAAATTGTCAAAGTTCCTATGGTTTTCTTTTTAAAATTGAAAAAACCAAGGTGATACACTTTGATTCGACATGTAATGTGTATCATGTTAAGGTGATACACTTTGATTCGACATGTAAATTTATGGTTGTGTATCACTAATCCAAACTCATGTATCATTTGGTTATTAGTTGCTAAAATGCTAATTCATATTAATATTTTATTTTTTGTGTAATATTGCTAATATGATTATTTATAAATGTTGTTAGCGGTTGTTTAGATTAGATCTTATTTTTACAACTTTAAGTTTGATCTCACATTAACCCTCATATATATATATATATATATATATATATATATATATATATATATATATATATATATATATGGGGAAATCTTAGCTACACCAAGGGTGTAGCCAACTTAGCTATTGGGAATTATAGATTTGATGATTACAAAACTACATGTGCTTGTATGAAGATGAATGAAAGTACTGTTGAACCAAAGTACTTTACCAAAGTACTACTGAACCAAAAATACTTTGAATCAAAGTACTTCCGCTGCAGTATATGAAGATGAATGAAACACAATGGCTTAATATGACAAGAAGGAAAGTTACAAAAAGATAGAGATTTTAGAAGATTATAGAGAATATTTACTTTCCTAATTGTATTATGATTGTCTTTCTTGTAAACCCTAATCCTCTAGTATATAAAGAGGACATGGGTCATTAGGTTAAGTGTGCACAGAAAAGATGTAGTCGACTTAAAGGGGTGTGTGTGTCTAGGCGTCAAGTTCCTACAATGGACGCCTACGGTTTATTAGTTAGTTAGTTTATTAGTAAAAGATCTATCTATGTATTAGTTAGTTTAGCCTCAAGGATCTTTTGATCCTGGGGATATAGTGAATAATGAAAACCTTGTTGAATAACATATTGTTTTATATTCCGCTGCATATTTATGTTATTAGTAAAACATATCCTAGATGGGCTTAAACGATTCTCTACATGTGGTATCAGAGCTAGGTGAGCTCTTGATCTAGGGATTTACAAGGTTTTTATTTTGTCGAAGAAGAGCAGATTTGATGAAAGTACGATGGTCTTTGAAGTCTTCACGGTATTATTAGATTTTAAGGTTTCGTATAATCTTGCTGCTGCTGTGATGAATTTACTTGGCAATAAAGGTATCTTGTATAATTAATTTAATCATTAATTGGTATCTCGTATTGAATGATGGTCAGTACTACAAAAATTCATGGGTCGATTTAATAATTAAATTGGTTGATTGTCGTTTAATGGATGAACAAGTGAATCTGGTTTTTTTTAATATTCGAATGTGGCGACAAGATTACATGGTTGGTGAGACAAAATCTGCTATTATTGGAATATATTTTATTCGATCATAGGTCGGTGAAGAAGAGAGCAACAAAGTGCTATATCATGGATCGGTAACTTTAAAGGCTTTTTCTTAGTGCTGCTTTTTGGTCCAATGATACAAGATATCTTCACGCTTACGTAGCTGAGATTCAATATTCTTGTTATCAATTGGTTTGTCGAGGTGCAATTAATTCATCATGGATCATGGGTCGGTGCTATCTATTGCAAATATTCACTTTTGGTTTCCTATTCATGATGATCGAATCTTGGGTATTGTTATTTATGAAGATTCGTGGGTCAATAGTAAATTAATGGGTTATTGTTTATTGATATAAATCTCGTACATAAACATGGTCTGCTGTGAAGTTAATGTTTGTGGAGGATTTGTCGTTTGGTGCATGAGGTGGAATCAATATGGTGTAATTTATCAATGAACCTCGTACTAATTAAATTATTAGTTGGTCATCAATCATGGGTGTCGGTTTGTTGTTTTCTGCATGGGAATTTAATTGGTTGGTGATGATCGGTGCTAATTGTTATAAGTGGGATTCACTTTTGTGGTTAATAAGTTTATACTGGTGTGCGTTTCAAAGTTAATGCTCGTATATTCTTCCTACTGCTGTTCGCATATCAGTGCTGCTGGCTATCAAATATTGGTTCACACACACAGGAAGATTTTGGTTTATGTTCTTAAAGGTGTCAAAGGCTTGTTCTTATTGCTTAATTGATTACGAAGAAAGGTGAATATCATTTATTTGATGTTGTAGTTGAGTTTCACAGGTGCGTGTTCTTATCATATCTCAAAGTGGGTGTTACACTTTGGAGATAACTTGTTCGTGCTTTATTGTTGTGACAAAGACTTGGTGAATCTAGCAAAGGTGTATGATCTACAAACTGAAGGTGCTTAATGTTCACATTTGTTATCACTTTAAGGAGTTACGTTGTAGTGCTCAGTGTCTCATATAGTTGAGGATTTATCAAGAGGTTGAGGTCTACTTATACTTTCTAGTTTGGTATGAGTTTGGAGTCACGTAGATAGTACAAGATATAAGACGAAAATTTGGAAAATTCAACTTCTTCATCAAATTCGTTATACTCAGTTTTCTTAATCAGTGATTATTACATAGAACCTACAGAATTGAAGATTCAAGAGATGGTAAACATATTAGTTTCAGGGGAAGCTTATTGATTAAATGTTCAACCATCTACATACACCATTTAAGGGGAAGTGTTTTATTACTACTTCTGTCATTATTAATACGACTAGTTTAAAATTTCTATTGTCTTCAGTTCATTTTTCGCAAGCTTTTTGGTGTTCTTCATGGAGGGTAATTCAAGACATTGCAAAGATTAGATTGGAAGTTTTGATATATGATGTGGGGTAGTGACGATCAAAGTTGCATATCTTTTCATGTCCCCTGTTGGATGATTACAAAAAGGGGAAGAAGACTACATAGATATGATTTGCAACTTATTTATATGTAGTGACATGTTCAAGAAGATCTTAAGTCAAGGGGAAGCATTGAAGATTGTTTCATTCATGGAGATAGTTTTGTGATATCATATAGGGGAAGATTGTTAGGAATTATAGATTTGATGATTACAAAACTACATGTGCTTATATGAAGATGAATGAAAGTACTTTGAATGAAAGTATTGCTGAACCAAAGTACTTTACCAAAGTACTGCTGAACCAAAAGTACTTTGAATCAAATTTCTTCCGCTGCAGTATATGAAGATGAATGAAACACAAGGGCTTAATATGACAAGAAAGAAAGTTACAAAAAGATAGAGATTTTAGAAGATTCTAGAGAACATTTACTTTCCTAATTGTATTATGATTGTCTTTCTTGTAAACCCTAATCCTCTAGTATATAAAGAGGACATGGGTCATTAGGTTAAGTGTGCACAGAAAAGTTGTAGTCGACTTAAAGGTGTGTGTGTCTAGGCGTCAAGTTCCACAATGGACGCCTAAGGTTTATTAATTAGTTAGTTTATTAGTAAAAGATCTATCTATGTATTAGTTAGTTTAGCCTCAAGGATCTTTTGATCTTGGGGATATAGTGAATAATGAAAACCTTGTTGAATAACATATTGTTTTATATTCCGCTGCATATTTATGTTATTCGTAAAACATATTCTAGATGGGCTTAAACGATTCACGACATTAGCTACACCAAAATGTTAATTCCATGCATAAAACCCCAATTATGATCATCTTAACATCTTAAACTTGTTAACCTTCATAATCCCTCACCTCTAACATCTATTATCTGATATTGTTGCATATTATTATGTGTGTGTTCTTGAATCTAGTTTCTATCATGAAAATGACTACTAACATCTTACATTTGCAAATATAACTAACTTAGTGTAAATGTCAATGATGGATGTTAGTTCTGAGATATCATGGAGTGGAAATGCATTTATGATGTTAATCGGGGCATAAAACTTGATGTTTATACCTCAACTTGGCATAATGGTGTAGCTAAGTTTGCTACACCTTG
Source organism: Artemisia argyi (assembly GCA_030686995.1). NCBI lineage: Eukaryota > Viridiplantae > Streptophyta > Magnoliopsida > Asterales > Asteraceae > Artemisia > Artemisia argyi. The sequence goes on from CM060701.1 coordinate 197,152,647, forward strand.
GTGTAGCTAAGCTATCCCTATATATATATATATATATATATATATATATATATATATATATATATATGTATGTATGTATGTATATATGTATGTATATATATATATATATATATATATATATATATATATATATATATATATATATATATATATATATATATATAGGGGAGGGTTAATGTAAGATCAAATTTAAAGTTATAAAAATAAGATCTAGTCTAAACAATCCCATAAACCATTTAATAAATAACTATATTGGTAATAATACACAAAAAATAAAGTATTAATACGAATTAACATTTTAGCAACTACTAACAAATGGATACATGAGTTTGGATTAGTGATACACAACTATAAATTTACATGTCGAATCAAAGTGTATCACATTAACCTGATACATTACATATCGAATCAAAGTGTATCACCTTCGTTTTGTCAATTTAAAAAAGAAAATCATTGGAACTTTAACAATTTTAGTTGCACTCAATAAAAAATTTAATTTTATTTTAACAAGTGTGTCACTTGTCAGATTTTAGTTGGATCTTATTTTAACAACTTTAAAATAGAACTTATTTGATCTATATATATATATATATATATATATATATATATATATATATATATATATATATATATATATATATATATATACTAGACGAGTACCCGTGCATAGCAACGGGATTTTATAGCGACAAATAGTTTATTGATAAAAAAGTTTATAGGTTATAAACGAAAAATAATGTTTTGAAACCCGGTGCGACCCGGGTAGTTCAACCGGTGAACCGTTCTGGTCGAAAAATAGGTCGATTTAAACCGGGTCAACTTGCTAGGTTTGGTCGAAAACGGGTCAAATTAAACCGGGTCAATCCCCGGGTTTGAAGCGCCCGAGTCAACCTGGTTTGTGTTTTAATTGGTTGTATTTAATTTGGTAGATATGTTTTTTAATTAGTTGTACAATGTGAATAAATCATTGTACTTTTAAGTAACGGATAATGTTTGGAAACCCGGTTCGACCCGGGTGGTTCCATCGGTTGAACCGTTCCAGTCAAAAAATGGGTCGATTTAAACCGGGTCAACTTGCTAGGTTGGGTCAAAAACGGGTCAAATTAAATCAGGTCAATTCGCCGGGTTTGAAGCATCCCGGGTCAACCCGGTTTGTGTTTTAATTGGTTGTATTTAATTTGGTAGATATGTTTTTAATTGGTTGTACAATGTGAATAAATCATTATACTTTTAAGTAATGGATAATGTTTTGAAACTCGGTTCGACCCGGGTAGTTCAACCGGTTGAACCGCTCCGGTCGAAAAATGGGTCGATTGAAACCGGGTCAACTTGCTAGGTTGGGTCGAAAACGGGTGAAATTACAGGGTCAACCCGGTTTGTGTTTTAATTGGTTGTATTTAATTTGATAGATATGTTTTTAATTGGTTGTATAATTTGAATAAATTATTGTACTTTTAAGTAATGTTGTGTTTTAATTAAAGTATTAATTACATTAATTTTCTCTCACATTTGACTTTCAATACTCAATTTTCAAGACTCAACTTTTCAAGTTTGACCATTTTCCATTATATATATATATATATATATATATATATATATATATATATGTATATATATATATATGTATATATATATATTATTTTTTGTGTATTACTAATCCAAACTCATGTATCAGTTGGTTATTAGTTGCTAAAATGTTAATTCGTATTAATACTTTATTTTTTGTGTATTATTGCCAATATAGTTATTTATAAAATGGTTTATGTGATTGTATAGACTAGATCTTATTTTTATAACTTTAAGTTCGATCTCACATTATCCCTCCCCTATATATATATATACTAGACGAATACCCGTGCATAGCAACGGGATTTTATAACGACAGATCGTTTAGTGATAAAAGAAAGTTTATGGGTTATAAATGAAAAATAATAAAAGTTAGGGGTGGCAAATCTTGCCCAATTTGTAATTTTTGGGCGATTTTTGATACTTTTTTAAAAGTTTGGGGCGTTTTTTGCCCCCTTGCATTTATTTGATGGGCTCTTACAAGCAAAAGATAAAAACAGATATTATTAGATGGGCTTTCGAATCACACAATTCAACTTTCAAGCAATTACTCTCATTTTTTTTCCGACTAATTCACTTGTCACTGGTAACTATAAAACATTCCAACTATTTTAATTTTAATTTATCTCATTTATTAACTATTTTATGCATAATTATTTAATACTCTAATTAATTGATAGATATATTTAATTAGTTGCATTTTTATTCATTTAATACTCTATTTTTTTTTTAAGAAAAAATAATTAAATATAGTTAAGACTTAGATGCTTGATCTTTTTTTACAAGATGAATTAAAGGGGTTTTTAGGACTGTTCCGAATGTTTTTAATAGTTGAATTATAATTTGCTCGTTTTAGCCTGTGCCCGTTTGGCCCGATTTATAATTTTTCCGTTTAGCCCGGGCCCGTTTTAACCCGTGCCATTTTAGCCCGTGCCCGCCCGTTTTGCCACCTCTAATAAAAGTTTGAAGATTTAGGGATTAAATGTGTTGACTTATTGACTTTGTTGACTTATTGACTTTGTTTGACTTATTGACTTTGATACTTAAGCTCATGTCAACATAATGTTTTGAAACCCAATTGAACCGTTCCGGTCGAAAAATGGGTCGATTTAAACCGAGTCATGCTTTTAATAACTGAACCCGTCGTGTCCAGTTTTCAAAACTATATGCAACATCAACTTGTTAGCTTGTATAAAGTTTTGTGTGTTTTATTAATTTGTATAATGTGTATAATAACATATACTTTTCATTTTAGGGTGTTTTAAAAATAACATTAATTAGTGTGTTTAATTATTTTATATTTTATATTATGTTGTAGCTTGTTTAAATTGTATATTGTGAAAATTTTAATGTACTTTTTTAGTAAGGAGTGTTTTAATTGATTGTTTTTAATTTGATATAGATGCTTTTAATTGGTTGTACCATATGAATAAATTATTGTAATTTTAAGTTATGGGGTGTTTTAATAAGAGCATTAATTACACAATTCATTTTCTCTCACCCTTGTAGTATAGAAGGGCAAAATGAGGATTGACTGAAAATTCAGTTTTCCACTTTTTCCCTTTGACTAAATCTACATTATAAGTAGTTAAGATATATAGGGGAGGGATAATGTGAGATCGAACTTAAAGTTATAAAAATAAGATCTAGTCTATACAATCACATAAACCATTTTATAAATAACTATATCGGCAATAATACACAAAAAGTAAAGTATTAATACGAATTAACATTTTAGCAACTAATAACCAACTGATACATGAGTTTGGATTAGTGATACACAACTATAAATTTACATGTCGAATCAAAGTGTATCACATTAACCTGATACATTACATGTCGAATCAAAGTGTATCACCTTGGTTTCGTCAATTTAAAAAAGAAATCATCGGAACTTTAACAATTTTAGTTGCACTCAATAAAAAATTTAATTTTATTTTAACGAGTGTGTCACTTGTCAGATTTTAGTTGGATCTTATTTTTACAACTTTAAGATTGATCTTATTTGATCTAGATTATATATATATATATATATATATATATATATATATATATATATATATATACTCTCTTTATAAGTACTCTTTTACTTGTATCATCTTCTATGTGAGAAATATAAAAAACATTGTTTTATAGAACTAAATTTTCTCAGTATAATGTAAGTGATTTTTAAAATTTGTTTTGGTATTACTACTATTATTTAGTGGTTACTTGTGACTACAAGCTATGTTAACTACTTTAACCTCATAACTTTACAATATATACCAGCTACCAACTTAGTATTGTCACAATATCACGTGGACAATCTACCATTTTTATATGAAAAATATTGTTATTGCAAAATATTATTCAAAACTAAAATTGTTTTCATCCGTATATCTATGTATTGTAAAATATAGAAATAAAAAAAAATTCACTAAATATTACAATTGCATGGTACTGCCGCTACAACGCGCGGGTACCCTTCTAGTTATCTAGTAAAGGAGGCACGACATGTGCAACAGGAAACCAAATTAAAGATTATAAATCTGAACATTGTATAAAATACTTAATGAGTAATTGCATTTTAAGTTTGATTCCTAAAATGGCAAAGACATGTGATGTTTCGTACTTGGTTATGTTTCAGGAGAAATCAGAAACGGAATTTAGAAGATTGCGTCAAAGCTTTTGCTTTAAAGCTCGGCCATTGCCCACCTTTTATAAGGAAATAGAAACACCCTAAAATATAATGAAGGTACCAATCCAACACGATCATGTTATAGTGATGTGTACCTTGTGTTACTAGCTGCATATATGATTCATGTAGCTGTGATTTTTTGTGCAGACATCCGAAGCAAATCTAAAGACGTTCACACCACGAAGAAAAACTCCATCTTTAGCGAAAAAGAAGTACTCCAGAAGACTTAGGAAATATAATGATTAAAAATTCAACTCAGCCCTGTCTCTTCTGTAGCATGAATGATGAGCCATGAGTCAACCGGGCTTGGGAAACTTATTCAATATTCCAATCTAATAGTTGTGTGTTGCATCTTGACATTAACAAATTGTTTTGGTTTCACATGTGGTTCTGCATTTGGTTACGTCTGCCTGAATCTACTATACATTTGCATGTCTATTAGGACTGTAAACGAACTGGAGGAACACGAAGGGAGCCTTGTTCAAGTTCATTCATTTAATTTTAACCGAAAAAATAAACGAACGAATTTTTTTGTTCATGTCGTTTATTAAGAAAATGAGTTGTTCATGTTCACTTATATTCGTTCATTAAGACATTAAACGAATCCTAAACGAACATAAACCATCAAATATAAATAAACATACAAAAACAAACATAAACTTTATTAAATTATGCATACTGTAGAACCGTAGAGGGGGGGGGGGGTTCAATACGGTTTCTTCGGCTTTTTAGATGTTTAAAAACTTTAAGCCAAGAAGATCACTAAGTGGTTTAAACAAGAGCAACCACTAATACAAACACAAGTATATAAAGCAAGTAAAGAGACACCACGATATATACTGGTTCGGGATAGGGGGTTTATACCATCCGTACATCCAGTTGCGAATCTACAACACCGATACTATTACTCTAGTATAATCCTTTCGATGGACTACAAACCGTTACAATTCACTCCACCGATATTCACCAATATCGATGCTCACAAAGGAGTTACTCCCCAACGGTATTTCGCCCTCGGAAACCACCCAAAAAATTCTCGCGATTCGACTTCACCTAAGGGTCACCAAGGCCACTACCAAGACTTCCCACCGGAAGTATCAAACCCCAACTAGATCCCCAATGATCTAGGCTTGGTCACCAAGACACAAGACTTCCCTTACAAACAAATGAATGAATTAAAGGATTGTTTGTTTAACAACCAAGCCCTAGCTAACCTAGAGACTCGATTGTAATAGAAAGGGTAAAAGAAGAAGACCCTCGACACAATCACAAGAGTGGATTAGGTTCTTGTGATTCTTCCCTTGAAAGGAGATGTGTTCTTTCAAAGATGTTAGTGTGTTTAACTAAGAACACAAGAGAGATAGAGAGATTAGAGAGAAAGAGTATAGAGAGAGATTAATGGCAAGAGGTGAGGAATACAAGAGGAATGGCATGGTATTTATAGGCAAAACCCAAACTTGAGAAAATTTTACCGAGGCCGGTGCCTCACCACGCGTCAATGCGTGGGCAGCGCGCCAGGTATCTGTAAAGATTTTCCCAAATCTTTGGGTGTTGACCTCATAAATACCTTACCTTGCTAAGCCCCCAATTGTACTTCACACAAAACCTTAACATTAATCAATCTAAGGTTTACCAACTCAAATAGCCAATTTGGAAAAATGTTTTTGTGAAGTGTTTATAAGAAATCAATTATCAAAGGTAGAAAGAACAGAAGAGTAATTGAGTAGGGGTAGAATGGGTATTCCTCATATGGCATAGAAAAGAGAGAAAGAATATGCCATGGGATATTCCTCTAAAGGGAACAGTGAGGAGGGTTAGGTTAAGAAGTAACCATGGTTAGGTTAAAGGTGTAGAGAATAAACCATGGTTAGGTTAAAGGGTGTATCCAAGGGAATGTTCCATCCTTGTTGTGGTTAAGAGTTAACCATGGTTGGGTTCAGAAAGAAGTGTATAGAGAATAAACCATGGTTAGGTTAAATGGTATATCCAAAGGAATGTTCCATCCTTGGTGTGGTTAACGGTTAAGTGTAGAGAACTAACCATAGTTGGGTTAGAAGAACCATGGTTTGGTCAAGAGAAGTAAATCCCAAGGAATATTCCATTTCTTGGGGAGGAAGGAGAAATGAATGGTTGAGATGTGTTGTAAGAGAATGAATGGTTGTGATGAAGAGTGTGCAGAGTATGAGTTGGATTGTGTAGAAGAGATGTGTGTAAGGGAATATGTAAGTATGGATGTGATGGGGAGCCTTGCGTGTGTAATGTTGTGAGTAGTGAGTGTATTTTGAATGAGGGAGTATTGGAGAGTGTGAGATATGGGTTGTATAAGATGTGATGTGTATAGGGAGTGAGTTGTATGTGTAAGTATGTGTAAGAGTGATTGGATGGGGAGCCTTGTGTGTGTGAAGAGGAGTATGTGAGTGAAGTGTGTGTATTTTGAAAACAAAGGTGTGTGTGTAGAAAAGAGTGTATGTATGAGAAAGTGTGTATGTGTAGAAAAGAGTGTATATGAAAGGATGTGTGTATAAGGAAGAGTATTTATTGGTGTATGAGAAAGGTGTATTGGTATTGTATAAAGTGGGGAATCTTGTGTGAGTCAAAGGGTGTAAGAGTGTGTAAGAGGTGTAAGGGAATATGTAAGATGATGTTGGAAAAGGATTTTTGGGAAGGATTGTGGGAGATTTTGGTGGCTTTGTCTTTTGTGATTAAGAAGGTTAAGAAGAGATTAGGAAAAGATTAAGAAGTAATCTTATTGTCATTAAGACAAAAAGGTTTAGACAATTAAGTTTACAAGTTGAGAAAATCATGAGTTACTTATAAGTCCAAGTAACATAACGTCGAGAATCCATAGTTTCATAACTCGTGACTTTTCACGACTCGACGTACTCAACTAACACCTTGGTGCAAATGAGTCAAGTGCTTTGCCTTGATATAAAGCATAACCCATGCGGGTAAGGATGCATTTACGCAAAGAGACCTTGGACCTAGTTTGACCAATAAGGGAGTAAACCCGTTATGTGATTAGAGAAGATGTAAGCACGGGATATGAGCATATGGATGCTTTCACGTGATGTTACGTGAACTATATAAGCTCCCTAAGTTTAGAAAAGCCTTGGCTAGAGGCGAGAGTTAGAAAACATGAGTTGGCATTTTCCCGTAAGTGGGTGCTTTAAATTTAGATCTCTCTAATCTCAAAACTCGTTTCGAGTGTTCTCAATTAAGCACATAACATATTCATACTTATATTGAAAGATCCACATTTGTCGGGTAAGGGGAAAGCCGACTTTCAAAATTCGTCCCGAACCATACAGAAGCCTGGTGCATCACCCATACGTCAACGCGTGGGCAGCGTGCCAGCACCAGATATGGATTCGGGGAATTTTGGCTAACGTTTGTTATTTTATGTGTTTCGAAGGTTTATTTGTCATCATTAAAACATTAGGAGATCTTGATCATGTTACCTCAACGATCTCCCCCTTTTTGATGATGACAAATAAAATCCAAAAGCAAATAAAATTACAAAACGTAGCGAAGACAAAGCGCGCCTTTGGTGCCTTTGGTGTAGCTTGCGTCTTGACCTTGCCTTGTAATTTGGTGAAGCCTTTGTTTGTTCTTTAACTTGGTCTTTATGTTCTTTCTTTCTTTCTTTCTCCCCCTTTTGTCGAATCAAAAAGGCGGAACTTCCAATTGAAAGGGTAAAGTAGCTTGTAAATGCACCCGAACGTGCTCCCCCTTGAACATAGCTTCCCCTAGATCGTTGCTCCCCCTTGTTTCAAGGCGAGGATCCATGGGTCAAGAGCCTCACCTTTGTGGCGGCCTAGCTACATAAAACAATACAACATGCAACAAAACAATAGATGCTCACATGTGAAGGTCCAAAAATGGGTTAGGTAACCATTTAGATACTTACAACATGGGTTAGTTCACATATATATTCATGTAACGAAACAAATCATAGATAAGTCCTAGCATCTATGCATTAAACATAGCAAATATTAACATAGTCTTGGACATGATATAGCATGCCATGCACATGAGAAGATTATTCAAACACACATAGAGTCTAAAAGTTTATGATGCAACATACTCAAAAAAACAAAGTCCTAAGAGATCATAATCTCCAAATCACACAAGTTATACAAACTCATCAAAGATCCTTGCATGACATGTAGGTGGCCCAACGAGTGATGAAGTTCTTTAGAACACCAAACTTCGATCGGCTTTCACGACGTTGACGCTTGGTGGCTTGTTAGGTCTTTTAGGCAAGCTGTTCATGAGTTGGCAAGGCGGTCACATCAATAATCACCTCATCATCACTAATAGGGTCTTTCGAAGCATTCCATGCTCGTGCGTTAAACATCTCATTGACCATATGTTCCATCCGCCTAATTGGATCCATGTTTGCTTGTTGAGATGTGGAAGCGGCATTCTCGGGAAGCTCAAGGTCAACATCGGCACGATCGAGACTACTTGCGTTGAAGTTGGTAAATAGTGGACCTCCACCTCACAATCGGGCCAATCCATGGCGTATTCGGGATGCTTAGTTTTGATGTGATCAAACAATGTGGTAAGAAGGCGGCCATAAGGGATCATTCTCGTATTACCACTAAGCTTGTCCATTCTTTTTGCCTTGAAATAGGCAAAGTTGAATGGTGTTCCGGTCTCGATGCAATAAAGCATGTAACCAACCACAATGGAGACATGCCTCTTGCCCCCAACTTTACAAACACATTGGATGTCAAAACATGTTCCCATCCATTGAGCGTGTCACGCAAGTATGATTGAGTCCAATGAGAATCGGCCTCGTTATTTCAATGGTATTAAGGCTTGAAGATTGCATTTTGTACTTCTGCCGCACCGATTTGATTCTCCTCAGATGAGTGATAGATACGGTATTTTCTAAACTCCTTTGTCTCGGTAGCATCGGTGTAGATCTTAATACCCGTATAGTTAATTCCGAGAACATTCCCAAGCTTTTCCAATGTCCATGTATAGTTGTGCCCATACATTTGGAAGGTGAGGGTGAGATCGGCAGAGTTGAAATGATAAAAGGCATAGAACTCTTGGATGTGTCGGGGATAGATATCGGGGGGTGGAAGAGCAAATGACAAGCAACCCGCATTAGCAAAAGGTTGTCGAAGCCCGGTCATACAAATGAAGTCAAGGTCGCAATGACGTCCTTCATGATAGTTACGCTTCTCGAATGGTTTGTAGTTATCAACACCACGAGCACAACAGACCTTTTTCATGAATTTCTTAGTATCACGGCGTTCACCCATTGTTCCTATCAAAATAACACATAGTGTGTTTACACACACACACACACACACACACACACACACACACACATATATATATATATATATATATATATATATATATACACACACACACATATAAATAAAATCCAAGATAGAAACGGAAAAAGAATGACAATATGTCTGGCGCGTTGCCGGCGCGTCGACGCGTTGGCAGCGCGCCAGGCTCGTAAAAAATTTTGGGTTTCTCTCGAAAATTCAAGATTTTGAAAATTTTTGAAAAGAGATTATGAGTTAGTCACATATAGACTCATATTATGTCGAAATCCACAAAACCCATTAGTATAACTCACCCAAAGATCATAATCCAATTATATCAAAAGATTTTGAAAAATTTTGCCATAGTTTCCCTTATAATTAGGACATTTCCATATGTAATTTAATCAATTTTTCACAAAAGCTTAAGGGAAAATCCTAGGACTAGTTTTATATGAAATTAATTCAATATAACACTCAAAATAACATAATGATAGAACAATGAGGAGCAAAACATACCAAGATCTTCAAGAAAGGAGGAAGGTATTGAAGAAGAATTGAAGATGAAGATAAGTTAGGTATGTGTGGAGGGGGACGGCACAACCAAGGAAGAAGGAAGAAAAAGAAATTGTGATAGGATAAGATATTTGAAAGCGGGGGACCCATGAAATCCTAAGTGGTCCAATGAAAGTGACCCACAGAGATTTTGGTAAGATGAGGTGGTTTAATTGAGTAGTTATTTTTAATTTAAGTGGATTACTAAGCACAAGTTGACAAAGAACTAATCTTCATTCGTTGGTTTAGATATTACAAAATATATTTGTAATTTTGAGTACTACTTAATTTAGAAACCAACACGTTGGAATAAACAATTTTATTCTTGTTGCTCTATCATCCGAAGACCTAATCTAAGATAATTAAATGTTTCACGTTTTAAGGGTTTGGTTAAGATGTCGGCGATGTTATCTTTGGAGGCAACCTTTTCTAGGAGAATGTTCCCCTTTTGAACATTATCACATAATATGTGGTGATGGATTTCGATGTGCTTGATACGAGAGTGATGGACGGGATTTTTACTTAGGTCGATATCTCCTTTGTTGTCACACAATACAAGAACATCTTGTAATTGGATGTTGTAGTCACTAAGAACTTGCTTCATCCACAAAGCTTGTTGACAGGCCCTTCCAGCTGAAACATATTCGGCTTCGGTTGTGGATATTGCTAAGGCCATTTGTTTCTGAAAACTCCATTGTGTTAGACATTCTCCTACAAAGGTGTATATGCCACTAGTACTTTTCCTATCAACGTAGTCGCCGGCGTGATCAGAGTCGGTGCAAATACAAATTTCAATACCCGAGGCTTTTGGGTACCAAACACCTAGATAAGGTGTGCTCTTTATGTATCTAAATATCCGTACTACGGAATTCATGTGAGATTCCTTGGGATTTTCTTGAAATCGTGCACATAGAGATACACTAAACATGATGTCGGGTCTACTAGCAGTTAGGTGTAGTAGACATCCTATCATACATCGATATTTAGAGATGTCAACCGGTATTCCTTCCTTGTCTAATGTGAGTTTAAGGTCGGTTGCTATTGGTGTTTTGATGGACTTAACATTTTCAAGATCAAATTTTCTAAAAGACTCTCTTAAATATTTTGATTCTGATATGAACATGCCATTGTCACTTTGTATAATTTGTAAATTAAGTATGGATTTAAGATCTCCTAAGACATTCATATTGAATTTCTCATGCTTGCATTTAACGAATTCATCATGTAATAATTGGCATCTAGATCCAAAGACAATATCATCTTCAAAGATTTGAATGATTATTTGATGCTTGCCTTTAATCTTGAAGAACAATGACTTATTCTTCATGCCTCTTGCATAGTTATTATCAATAAGAAAAGAAATTACACTATTATGCCATGATAAATTATCTAACTCAAGTTCACGCAAGTTTTTCTTTAGTTTGTAAACATGGTTAGGTTTTTGAGTATCTATAAATCCCGGTGGTTGAGTGACATAGATTTCATTTTTCATGACTTGACTAAAAGCATTTTTCACATCCATTTGTTTTAACGTAAACATCCCACTACATGCATATGCAAGTAAAACTTGTAAGGACTCTAATTGTGCAACCGGGGCAAACATGTGACTAATAGATTTTTCAATGTGATCGAAATCATTTACTACTAATTTTGCTTGATTTTCACAAATTTTTCCATTTCATGCAATATGCTTTTAAAAGACCAATTTAATTTTAAAGCGTTATGAGTGTTGGCTGGTGGAACTAATTCCCAAACATGATTACGTGTGATTAGATCTATCTTAAGATGCATTGCCATAATCCAATTATCATTACTAATTGCCTCCTCAAAACACTTTGGTTCTATAGTAGATATGAATGCAAATGAATTGTTTTGAGCTTGCGCAATAAAATCATTATCCAACTTATTTTCAATATTATGGTCCTTTGTTTCAACTAGGTCAGTTTGATTAAGATCATGATTTTCATTATTAGTTCTTCCTAGTTTAACATCTAATGGCAAGCATGTCTCTTCGTTAAAGTTTACATCAATTGTTTCAATAAGCTTAAAACTCTCTTTATTAAAAACTTTGAAAGCCTTTGATGTATATGAATAACCTAGAAATATACCCTTAAAAGTATTAGATATGATGCATCTACAACCAAAGATTTTAAAATACCCTAAGGATGGGTTTTTGATGAGACTAAAAGTGTACAGCTTTTAGGGGGTCATTTAAGCCTAAAGTCGAGATTATTTGATCAAATATTGCCCTAAATAGTTCCTTTTGTCATTTTAGGTACTTTTGAGAGTAAATCTGGAAAAAGAAGCATTTTGGACGATTTCGGAGCGAAAAAGTGAAGAAAACAACAAAGTCTCAAATTCATGCTGGAAATTTTACCTAACGGCGTCCGGAATTGCTTATGACGCTGTCACCCTTTGACAAAGTGGAGGATAAATCAAGTTACACGTGACGCACCAGAGAGTTTTTGGAGGAATTATACATGACGGCATCACCAAGGCCGTCAAGAGCAAATTACGTGTGACGGCCAAGATGGAGTTTACACATGACGACGTCAGAAGTTGATCTAGGAAATACGATGATAATTATGGCAGCAAGTTGACAGCGTCAGAACTTACTCTTGACGCCGTCAAACCTAATAATCTATATATAGTTTTTGATTTTTCATTCATTGTGTGCTACTTTGAGAGGAGAAAACCCTAGACGAATTTTACTGTAATTTTTGAGGGTTTCAAACCCTTGTTTCATCCATGCTTAATTGAAGATAAGTTTTCCAATAATCATTCAATATGTCTATGTGTTGTTTGATTCTATCATATGCTTGTCTTCTCTTTAACATGCTAGGATAGGTTTTCTTTGTGTTTGCTTAGATATAATGAAACTTAGTTATTGATAATTGGTTGGTTGTTTGTTTATAATTGTGGTGGATGAATGATTTCGATGTTAGGCTAAAGAAAACTGGCAGACTTCTAATTGGTAACTTGCTTGAACGTCTTAAGAAACATGATCGGAGGTGTACTACGATAAATTGGTTATATTTAATGCATAGGTAACTACTAATGAGGCCATGTTAGGAGCTAGTAGTCGGCTCGACATAGGAGGAGGTAGAAGCTTATAGAATTAAGGAAGATCGTACATGGTCGTACGAATGGTATTAAGGAATATAACCCGTCATCCATGCAATTGTAACAAACTAATCAACCGGTAAAAGATAGCTAGGGAGTAGTGAAATCTAAGTAAACACATTTTATCTTATTATTGTTTTCACCACATTTACTTTAGTTTCATTTTATTTTATTTTGTTTGCAATTGTAGTAATTTGGGTTAGTTGACTAGCAACTAATTCCGCCCACTCTTTCAAAACCCGAGATTTTTACTTGCTTTCCATAAAATACAAAAATACAAAATGAATCATCCCTCAACTCTAGACCTATATTAATCGAGTTTTAACCCTAGCGAACACTATTCTTTGAGTTGAACAATCAATCCCTCGGTACTTGCCACTATAATATACTACAACGGTTAGGTACACTGCCTGGTGGGGATTGCAAGCTTCTCAAGATCCCTTGAGAGGTAAAACCTTTTGCAAGGTTGCAAAACCACGCATCAAGTTTTTGGCACCGCTGCCGGGGAATAGTTATTGTCTAGGTTGAAATTTCTTTTTATTAGGTCTACTTGCTAGATTCCTTTCTAGTAAGATTTTTATTTTTATAGGTCTTCTTTAGTCTATCTCTTTCTTTGTTTCCTTTGTTCGTAACCATCACCATCCGCCATCATGGTAAATGAAGATCTCTATAATCTTAGAATCACTAGGAGTCGTAGTTCCTTAAGAAATCTTGTTCCGCCCTATGCAGAACCTGAAAGGGAAATGCATAGGCTAAGGCAATCTCTTCCAACACCCAAACCATCTGGCGCAGCCATGAACTTTGATGAGGCCCTTTCTGAAGAAGATTCAGACCATCACCTTACAACCCCTAGCCCCCAATCCAACCACGAAATGAACACTCCTGAAATTCCCATCCCTAAGCGCCTTAAGGATTATTCCTCTCCGAACCCTCGCGGCTTCTCAAACGATATTGTTTTTCCAAACGAACGCACCAATGTGGTCTTGCATGCAAACGATGTTTGGCTTGTCCAAAGTGTATGCAAGTTTCGCGGATTGCAAACTGATGATCCAATTCAACATGTTAGGGATTTCTTGAAGATAGTGGACACCCTCCATGCGGATGGGGCCACTAGAAACACGTCCCGATTACGATTCTTTCCTTTTACCCTTCAAGAAAAAGCCAAAGACTGGTAAGATAAACTTCCCTCTGAGTCCATTTTTACATGGGAGCAAATTATCTCTAAGTTTTATGAGAAGTTCTTCCCAGCGGGAAAAACCTCAGTATTTAGGGATAGGATCCTCCGTTTCCGTAAGGGAAAAGACGAACCCATATGTAGATCATGGATTAGATTCAAGGATCTAATAAGACAAGTTCCCCATCATGGCATCGAACTTTGGATTCATGTCCAAATCTTCTATAACAACGTCTCTTAAAACGACCAGAACGGAATCAATAATTGGATAAAAGGGAAAATAGTCAATCTAAGCGCCGAGGAAGGGTGGAATAGGATTGAGGAATATGCTCAAGACCAGGACGATACCTGGGATGAACCCGATTCGACTATGAGTATATCCGAAATCGTACAAACACCCTCGCCCGAGAATCGGATGAGAAAGCTTTACGAGAGGGTATCATACCTATCAGGGTCGCGAACAGCTAAACGACTATCAAACCCATACTTGATTTGCGACCACTGTGGGGGCCCGCATGAAGTAGAAGAATGCAGAGGAGAAACCATTACCAAACATGCGTACTTGTCAAGCCATGACGTCTTCGATGATCCTTCCCTTTTGACTTTTTACCAAAACGATGATTTTACCCCTTGGGGAAATCTTGTAAGAAAAGAGGAGGGAGAGAAAGGACCTAACTTCAAAATCAGGAGCACTTTTGAGGATAATCTTGGACACTTCACTCATGAAAAAGGCTTACAATTGAAAGGGTTTGACGAGCTCATCACTGAACAACAAAATGACATAGAAAAATGGTTCCGAGAACTTAATGCTACCCTTGATGGCCATAACAAGCCTCAAGTAAGCCAAAAAGACCCCCTTCTCGCTATTACTACTCGAGCCGGAACAACAACCAAGGACCCTCCTTATCCGAACCAACATCCCGTCGTCGTTGAGCCAAATATCCCTCACAGGGAAGAAGGTAATGTGAGCGATGAGATTCCCGAGCAGCCCCCTCAGATGACCTCCTCTCCGCCAGCTCCACCCAACCAACCTGTGAAATTCTCATTTCCATCCAGCCTCAAGAATCAAAAGATTGAGAATGATATTAAAAGATTCTTGTCATATTTAAAGGATTCAGTGGTCACCATACCCCTCCTTGATGCATGCTACCATATGCCCAAATATAGCACATACTTCAAGAAATTACTTGCCAACCAAAAAAGACTTGAATGTCTTGTGACTCTAGGAGAAGAATGTTCGGTGGTGACCCAACGAGGACTACCGAAAAAGGTAGACGACCCGGGTAGTTTCACCTTGCCCTGCTCCATAGGATCTCTATCGGTAAAGAATGCTCTAGCCGATTTAGGGGCAAGCATCAACCTCATGCCTTATTCCATGTTCCTCAAACTAGGGTATTCCGGATTGAAACCAACCCGTATGAACATCCAACTAGCTGATAGATCAGTCAAATACCCCTTGGGGATATGTGAGAACGTGCTAGTTAAAGTAGGGAAGTTCAAATTTTTGGTTGACTTTGTAATCTTGGAAATAGAGGAGGATGACCTAGTGCCCATCATCTTAGGGAGACCATTTCTTGCCACAGCTCGTGCCGTCATTGATGTTCATGACGGCAAGTTAACCCTACGAGTAGGAGCCGACAGCTTAACCTTTGATATTAAGGGTACAATGAACCTTTCTCTCGAAGCAGCTAACCGGCTATATTTCATCGGAGAGGTCGATGAATTAACCGATGTCATTGACAATTGTGTTGATGAACAAATCGAAGAAGGCTGGTTGTGGGATGAGGTTTTCTTTCCCATAATTGAGAAGGAGAAGACAGAGGGTGTTAGCCCAGTCTCCTTCTATCCAGGACGAGAAGCCACTGATTCACTCGAGTTTCGTAAAGCCGAAAACAAACTGAAACCCTTATCGAGCCACCCAAGTTAGAACTCAAAGAACTCCCAAACCACTTAGAATATGCTTTCCTCCAGGGAGAAGCTCAACTACCAGTAATCATAAATTCTTCCCTTGAAGATGGGCAAAAAGATAAACTCCAAGGAGTTTTAAAGAAATATAAGGGAGTCATTGCATGGAGTGTAGCCGACATTAAGGGGATTGACTCGACCTTCTGCACGCATAAAATTCTTATGGAAGAGGATTATAAACCAGCCGTGCAACCCCAGAGGCGAGTAAATCCCAACATTAAGGAAGTTGTAAAAAAGGAAGTCATCAAACTCTTAGATGCAGGGCTAATCTACCCAATTTCAGATAGTCCGTGGGTTAGTCCTGTACAGGTCATACCAAAGAAAGGAGGGATGACTGTGGTGAAAAATGATAACGGTGAATTCATGCCCCAAAGGACAATCACTGGTTGGCGTGCGTGCATCGATTGTAGAAAGCTAAATGATGCCACCCGAAAGGATCACTTTCCTCTCCCATTCATAGACCAAATGTTGGAAAGATTAGCAGGGCATGAGTACTACTGTTTCTTGGATGGGTTCTCAGGGTATTTCCAAATCCCCAATCAATTCCCCAAATGTCGAATATTTCACAGACTTGAATGCTCTTTTGAGGCATTTCGTCTCTTCGAGAAAGGTAACCGGATTTTTGGCACGCATCGCAGTTTTGGACGAGAGTATATGCTTCTTTGAAAATTGTAGGCCAATAGAATCCAGCATCAAAAACCTTTTTTGCTGTAGTGGAAGGACCATAATGTCCCCCAGTTGGGCCATGATGACATTCATCAAGAATTTTTCTTGTTTCGGCACCCGAAACACATCTTCGTATCATTCCATCCTTGCACATTTTAAAAAGGTATGGTTTCTCCCAATAATAGTGTTTTAGTTTTGAAAAGAACTGTAACCTCTCGTAAATTTCCCTTACGATTAGTAAATGCATACGAATAAATAAAACGATGTTACGATAAATTAACACCATTTTACGGGTAACAATTTTTTTTTATATGATATGGCTTGATATTGAACCACTACGATAACTGTGATTGACTGTTTAACCAGGAACGATGCTTACACACAACCTAGATTGCCTATAATTATTGCGAACGATAAATAATTATATAACGCGTTTATATTTAATAATACGTTTCGTCTAAATAACGTATACTAATTATATATTCCCCGAACCTACGAAACTTCCCGAGAACGCTCACTAATATTTTTGAACTTCGACACAATAATCGAGACACACCAGGTGGGCCCCCAACACCCTTTGGGCCACGGATCCAATACACAAACCAAACGGACTAGTACTATTTTTTCTTTCTTTCTTTTCTGCTGGGCCGACGCAAACCATAAGCCCACCATGCTTTAAGCCCAAACGCACCCTTATTTTTTTTGTTTTCTTTTCTTTGTTCCCTAACGCGACCTCACCCAAAACACCCCTAGTATTTTACGACTTCTACACATAACCTACAAATAATTTTGCTTGTCTCGTCTCCCCTAATGCCAAAGAAACAGAAACGATAGATATCACACTCCCTCTCACATGTTTACTAACCTAGAAATCACCCAAGTGAAACACCAAACTCACACATGAAAGATATACACCAACGTGTCACAACATTCCTTTCTCACCACCTATGCTCCCCAATGGCAAGTAAACTAACAATGTACATCCAAGGAAACGTCAGGAATGAATAGGGAAGATCTCACAAGATCTAAGCTTTGTAAACATGCGATTGGTTTATATTTGTGGCATTACTATTCGCCTAACATGCAACCTCCATTCTTGTGAACTTACCTTGTTTCCACCTTTCAAAAACTGCCTATATAAGACCTCCCATGCAACCCTGATCGTTACATGCACTTAAACAAACTATATGATTCGTGAAAAACACAATATCAATATTATAGTATACATATAAGCTCAAGAGATCCGCAAAGAAATACGGATAACCCGAGGTCGTATTCCGTGTGAAGGGTGAATGGAATTCTGAATTTCCTATTCAGAAAACGTGTCGTGAAAAGTGGTACAAAGTGATATATATGAGATTACACTAATGATATAGCAAAGAAGGCACAATTAATCACTTAAACACGTAGTTCAATTAAGGAAACAAAAAACGTAACGTAGAATCGAAAACGTAAATTAAAACGTAAAATAGACGTAACCGTACAAAATAAAACGCGACTTTTAAGCTACGCTACTCCTACGGACTTGAAAATAATTTTTAAAAGTTAAAAATGATAAAAGAAAATTTTGAGAAAAAGAAAAATATTTTTTTCTTTGACTTTTTATTTATTTTTTATGAATTAAAAACTAATTTAACTAATTAAATATTAAAAGAAAATGCAAATAAATTGAGAAAAATGCAAAATAAATTTCTAAAATTCTAAAATAACTAAAAATAATTTTCTAATATTTTTTTGGATTTTTCTGGGGTTTTTCTGATTTTTTTGTATTTTTTAGTAATTAAAAAGTAATTAAAAATGATTAAAAATGAAAATAAAATAAGAAAAATAGCAAATGAGCTCAGAAAAATATGAAAATTTCAGGGAAATTCTAAAATAATATTTAAAAGCTAGGAAAAATAGAAAATTTGAAAAATAAGCACTGGAAGTGCTGATTAGACCCAAGCTGCTTATTGGAAAGTGCTTATTGATAAGCAAAAGTTTACCAAACTGACCCAAACTTTGACTAAGTGATTGTAGGACTCAAATAAACTTGTTGGAATAGAATTTAAGCCAAATGAGACTCAGTAACACAGATATGGATCAAACAGGTTCAAATAAGCAAAGAGAAATAAGCCAAAAGCATAAGCTGATAAGCAACAAGCAATAACACCAACTAAAATAGATACTATGGGCACTAATGATCTCAGATAACCAACAAAACTCAACTTATGAGCCAAGGAACAAAATTGCAGCCCTTAATTAGATTGACAGATCTTAGGCTCAACTATCCAATAAGACAAGCAAATAAGCAATAGAGATAAGCTTAAGAAAGTGAGCTTATGGGGGCAATTGCTTCTCTGACCAACTGAGAACACTAAAACACCAATGGTTATGATTTCTAAGCTAATTTGAACACCTAAAAATACCCAAGGAATTTGACTGAAACCTGATGTGCAGGGGAGATAACTGACTAAACAGCCAACTTGAGTACAAGTTTTCAATAAGCAAATGTGATTAAAACAGAGATTTTGTTTTCGTTTTTGATTTACAAGCCACCAAGGAACATAATTCAGCCAACAAAATGTATTTCCAATCAGTTATACAGCCTACAAGTGGATCACAAGTTCTGTCCAAATCTGAGCTCCAAAATTGTTTTGACTTTTTGTATGCACTTAATGTTTGACTAAACCCACATTGAGCAGCTTAGATCTTATCCTAGGAGTGTACTTATGATGTTTAACTACTAATAATGCTTAAGTAAGCACAAAATGCAACTAATCAATAAGTGAGCAAGATCAGATTTGAAGTGAAGCAAGAAACAATCAAGTCTTAAGCTAATTATGATTTTCTAATCTAACCCTACCAATTTTATATTCAATTCATCTTAAATAAGTATTATGCAGACTATTTTAAGTGAAAAGTTTAGCTGGGAAACACTACCACCACAGTATCTAAAACTAATCCAAACACTCCTTAAATGATAACTGTCTACTCAAATACTTCCACAGATCCGTACTGAAGCAAACCAAACCACAATCCTAGGTAACTAGTATGATCCAATATCTAAAATAAACACCCAAAAACTCAGATCCAAATCACAACAGAAGCACAATACTCAGAAACTCAGACCACTTATGTTGACAGAGATATGAATGAAACAGTTAATATCAAACCACAATCTAATCAGTTAAACAGATGAATCAAACAACTAGCACTCAACTAATATCAGAATTAAACAAGTAATAATAAAAAGTAGATAAGCACAGATCTTATACTACTTATACTAATTTAGAGGAATTTAAAAATTTAAGAAATCTTACAATACCACCTCAGCCAAACAGAGGTGGTCTCCACACACAGCCTATCTTTAGATAGGCTAACTGCTCCTTTGTTAGCTACCTTTATTCTCCAAATAAGCTTGTGGTTGACCAACTTTGACTTTGTATTATTTGTAAATTTTTTTTGATAAAACAGTAACTTAAACTAGTATAAGCTGATAAAAACAGATAACAATTATAGGAAACTTGATTCAAATTAATAGAAACTATTTTGAAATATATATATATATTTATGAAATGAAATTTGCTAAACAGAAACTAGAATAGGGTTGTATGCAGTAAATAAAAGATGTAAAGCTTTAAACAATAAATTGAATAATAATAAGTAAATAAGCAGAACTTGAAATTTAAATGTAATAAAAGAACTTGAATTAAAACAAAATTAAAATTTCATTAATCAATAAAAACATTACAAAGTAGATTTTTGCAGAATAAAAATACATAAAAGAGAGCACACTCAACTGACTAGGGGGAGGGGGTATTTATACACGAATTGGGGGAAGGTCCTAGAAATCCTACATCATCAATCCAGGTGAAAGGTGTGCTTGTTGTGTTTCTTCTGAGTCTCTCTAAGCCGTTTAATCAACGTGATGCCCAATCCTTGAAATAATAGCCCTTGGATTAGATTGATGTGACATCCTCAATCTTACGTGTGTGCTCTGATTGGTCCACGTATGGCATCTGGGTCCTTCCTGACATTCCCCTGACCTTCTGGAAGGTCAATCATTGGGGTAATTATTTTGAGGTGGGTTAATTTAGGCGTGGTGAAATTAGGGTTCCTCGTGAATAGTTATAATTTCTGGGTATGTGGTAAAAAAGGGGGGCGGGAAAAGGGAATTGGGGTTTTTATTTATTGTAGGGTTGACCGGGTGTTTGACTCGGGTAATTTAATAGCAGGCCGGGTAGGATTGAAAATAGGGGATTGGGCTTTGTTTATCATTTGGGCTTGGATGTGTAAAAGGCTAAAAGGAGTAGTGTAGATCCGGTTTTAGGAGTAGTATACTTTCACAAGGACCAATGTGGTACAAACTCAAAATTCAGGGACCAATTCTGTAATTACTCAAAACTTTCTTCCAAGGGTATAAATTGTAATTTCCTGAATAATGAAGGGTTCCTGATGATTATTTTCTTCAAATATTTCTTCAAAGGACCAACTTTGTATTTATCTGAAAATTGAGGGACTAAAATTGCCAACTCTTCAAACTTTGTCCAGGGACCAATTATGAAACATTGTGAAAGGCTGAGGACTTCTAATGATAATTTGAACTCTCTTTGATCATTTTGCTTTCCCGGCTCCGGCTTTTGACCTTTTTCCAATCTCGTGCTCGTTTTTGTCGGTTTTGCTTCGTTTTCGTTCATTTTTCTCATATCCGTACCTGCACATACACAAATACAAAAACATGCATTCTCTTGGCATTTTTGGTTAGTATTTGGTAATTTTGGTCTGAAATAAGGCCTAAAAAGGATGAGTGAATAAGCACTCATCACTATACCACTAAAAATACTAACGAGGAGGAGCTGTTGGAGGACAAACAAATCGCCAAGAGTACCATGCCTTGAAGAGAACTTAGGAAGCCAAGCTTAGAACCTCTTGAACCTTTGGTAGGACGTGAAGTGAACCACGAAGCTTTGGAACCATTCCACGAACCATACACGACTTTTTACTCCACCTTTTATAGGTGAGGTGAGACCTTGATTTCTTTCTTTCTATTTATATATACGAACGTTTATGTTTTTGCACCAACACTTACTATATATACCACGTAAATAATAAACACAACATATATATTTTATACATCGTATCATGTATTGGCAAGGCCATTAACGAGAACCTATAATAATCTTGAACTAATATTAACGTATACACACTAAAAATCACACGTTTCTAAGTGATATTGAACCTATACGAAATATACTAAAAGACTTAGTTTATTTTTCAACTTATATAGTTTTTACGTATTGAGTTTTGGCTTACACTTTGACCTCGCCATTTCTAATTTCAACACACGACCCATCATTATTTTTGTACGATCTATTTGTTTACTTGAAATACTAACGGGAATGATAAATAAGTCGACTTAACAACTTAGTTTAATCACTTAACGAGACCTAAAGTAAATCGCTATTGAACCCAGTTTTCAGAAACTTAAAAACCTCAAGTGGGCCGAAAAGCCCAAAAAGCTAATTTCAGCTTATTACGATAAGCTGAGTATATAAGCTGTTTTGAAATGTTTTTGTAACTTAAAATGATGGATTTCTATAAACCTAGTGTTCCCCCAAACCCCTTGGATCATAAAACCTTAACGGGCCCTTAATTTGGATCGTAAAGCCCAATTAATGAAATAAGCTAATTATAAGCTAATAAGCTGTTTGAAACTTTATGAGCTTATTGAAATAATAAAAATGCTAAGTTTTAAATTTGGTAAAGTTTGGACTATTTTTGCAAATGTTCGAAGGTTAAGGACTAAAAGTGTAAAGTTTGTAAACTTTGGGTGAAAAGTATAAAACTGTTTTTCTAAAGGGTATAAACTGTAAATATTGAAACTTAGGGATAATGAATGTAAATATTTGAGATTTGGACTAAAAACGTAAATACATATAATTTTTGGAATAACGGCGTAAATGTTTTTCCGTTAAGGGTAAAAATTGTAAAATTGAGAAACATGAAGGATTGAATAGTAATATTGATTTAATAATAATTTTATAAATTATATATATTTATACTTATATATATATATTTGAATATATATTAAAGACGATAAATAATAAACGTAACTTATTATATATATATATATATATATATATATATATATATATATATATATATATATATATATATATATATATATATATATATATATATATATATATATATATATATATATATATATATACATAATACGAATAAAACATATATAACGAATAACTAAATTTAGACGAATAAAACAATACGTAACCGTTATCTATTTTTATACGACGTAACACATCACGTATGCACTTTATCGATTACTCATAATTAATAATAAACGTTCGCAATAAAACGAGACTTAAGAACTGAAACGTGCCATATCTTATAGGTTGTGTGTGAAGTCGTTGCCTTGCATCGTTGAGATTACGTTTGTTCTACTATCCTACTAAGGTGAGTTCATAGCCCACACTTAACTTATTTTTGTGGGGGGGATACATGCTCAAAAACCGAACACAAGTCTTTTCCTGATCTTATTATTGCTTAAGTAGCTATTGCCAAAAGTCCCTCGATCAAGAACCTTAATCACTGGAAAGGTGAACGTAAATAATTGTGAATAGATCTATTAGGGATTGACAATCCCCATTTGGTGGCTAGAGGAAAGTCACCAAATGCACTTTATTTGAATATCATAGGTTACTGGCAAATACCTATCTTGGGGGCTATATATTTTACATCATTATTACCGAAAATATTGATGTCTGTTGAATCGTTGAGTGTCATGAGCTTAAGGCAATAATAAATGTGATTTTTCTAATTTGTTTATTTGTATTTATATACAATAAGCATCTGTATATTGTGTTACTCTAAATTATAAACCTATGAATTTCACTCAACTTTTTGTTGACTTTTAGCATGTTTATCTCAGGTAACTAAATGGAATGGATGGCAACGGCACGAAGTGGGCAAATAAAGAAACGTTTATTTCTCTTTAAATAAAATTTGTTGTTGAATAACGAATTCTCTTGAAATTATGAATATTTGGTATTTTAATTAAAACTTAAAACGATCACTTGAATCGTTTTCTATAATTGTGACTAAAGATCCACAATATAATACCCCAAAAGTCTTCCGCTGACATTTTAAGTGTTCCGCTGTATTGATCGATTTTGGGGGTGTTATAGATTGGCATCAGAGCCACGGTTATAGTGAACTAAGTGTTTTTGGAACATTGGACTATAACTACACTTTAAACGGGACAAAATTTTCATAAAATACCATTCTACGCCCTTCGTGCCAACGCATCCCAGTAATTGGTAAAAAGTATTATTTACCTTATAGCATTTTAAATTGGTTATAATTATGCTTACATTTACTAATCGGGAAATTTATTACAGTGTCATGTCTTCGAACACCCACCCTATCAGCTTGTCCTCAAACTCAGGAACTGAAGATGTTACTTCAGCCTATGCTACCACACCTATGCCTATGTCTCCTGCTACCGACAGATACATGCAAAGCCAGCAATTTCTGCCAGCATCTGACACAGAGGCTTTTCCTCCGGTAACATCTGGTCCGATTCGCCGATCTAGGCAAATTAGACAACTTCAGCCGTATGAAGCAAGTACTGCTGTACCAGCACCAGCTCTTGTCATACCACCTGAATCAGTTGTGCCATCACCACCTGCACCACCAGTAATACCACCACTACCAACTATCTTCTACAGCCAAACTACTACTGTGCCACTAATACCATCACCCATAGCATCACCTCCACTAGCATCACCACCTGCACCTTACCGAAGTGCCCCTCTGTCACCTCACCGAAGGACTTACCCAATCCGCCCAACCACCTCAGAATCTAGTTTTCACCGTAGACGCCGAAGGATCCACAAGCGAGTAGATGCTCGTAAATGGTGTTTCTTATTGCCCATTATGCGATATTGGAGATCTCAAGAAGGAACACCAACAACAAGGGAACTTGGGGAAAGTTCTTACTCTACCTCCCGAATTCTGCCAGTCACTGGGAACCCATACACCATACCATACCATTGTTAGCTGCAAGAATGGTTCGCCACGAAGACCGACTTGATTCCATCGCTAGTATACTCAACAAGATTCCACATGAACTTCTAGAAACCTTTGAAGATGATATGAACAGTCTCATAATTGGTCATCTTGCAATAGAAGATAAGGTCGAAAAGTTGGATTCTCTATTTTGGGAATCAATGGAATTCATAGGAGCACAATGTGGGGCTAACACTTCGACTGAAATAACATTGGGAACTTTAGACCGAGAAATTGAGAGGATCAACACTGAAAACCTACGCCTTAGGCAAGCCCTGCTAGAAGCTCGAGAAAGGGAAAGGACTCGAGATCAAACCATGGAAACCATGTCCACTGCCATTCAAGAACTCCAAAACCGCCTAGAAAAGGCCTTAGGAAAACCATGAGACCACCACCTTGTTAAGAAAAATCAATGTCCTACAAATAAGAATATCTTGTCATGTTTTGTAAACATTTGCACAAGTATCAATAAGTGTTGTAACACCTTGACATTGATTTATGGAAGTTTATTTTATCTTTATTTACGTTGCATTATATCGTAATATATTGGTTCATACAGGTCAAACTTATTCGTAATGTGTGTCATCCCAACATACGAAAATTTATGATTTAAACCTTTTCAATGATCAAATCATTGTAACTACGACCTATATTTAACTATTCATTACTCGATATGTATTTTCAACGTGATAAGGTTATTATAAATGTTCTAATAATATACCTTCTTTTATAGCAATATGGCTAGAACTAGGAGAACAACCACGAACGCCGCACCAGCAAACCCCGAAGTTATGACCCCGGCAGCAATCCAGCAAGCAATCGCTGACGGCGTTAATGCCGTTCTAGCTGGACAAGGCCGAAATAGAGATGGAAATGCACCTGCACCCCGCTACTGCACTTACAAGTACTTCATAGTATGTCAACCGACGTATTTCAAAGGAACTGAAGGAGTGTCGGAATTAGCTCAATGGATTGAAAGAAGTGAAACTGTTTTCCAAAGAAGTGGATGCTCGAAAAACAACAAGGTAAGCTTCGCAACGGGAACACTAATGCAAGACGCTCTATCCTGGTGGAACTCTACCGTTTAAAAACTAGGAACAGAAGTAGCACATCAGCTAACTTGGATTGAATTCAAGGCTAAAATACTAAAGAAGTATTGTCCCCGTTCCGAACTGCGAAAACTCGAGGATGAGTTCCATGCCTTAATAGTGAAAGGAGTTGATTTGAGAAGTTACAACCGGAGATTCCAAGAACTCAGGATACTATGCCCTACCATGGTACCCGATCATGAGAAGACATTAGAGAAATATGTCGAAGGACTCCCTAGGAGTATTGAAGGAAATGTCACCTCAGCAAACCCGCCAACCTTGGAAGCATCAATGGAGCTTGCTCAGAAACTTCTAGATCGAGAAGTGAAATGCAATGAACTTAAAAGGAAATTGGACGATAAAAGAACCACCCACCATCACAACAACAACCATCAAAGCTACAACAGTCATCACCGCAACAACAACCAACGCAACAATAATCGAAACCACCAACCATATCACAACACTCGAAGCACTCAGCAGCAGAATCAAAGACAAGAAAAACCCCGAGTCTACACCGCTACGGAAGGTGTAGGGTACAACGGACAGAAACCCCTGTGCCAGCGATGCAAACTTCATCACGAGGGTCGTTGTACCGTCCGATGTGACAAATGTCATAAGATCGGTCATCAAACCAGAAACTGTAGGATTCCTGCTACGGGAAGCAACACACTGGCTGTATCACCCACTTGTTTCGGATGCGGAGAAGTAGGACACATCCGGAGGAACTGCCCAAAAGGAAACGAACCAGCCAACGCCCAAGCTAGGGTATACCTACTCGGAGATGGAAACAGACCCGATGTAGTCACCGGTACGTTTCTACTAAACCATCATAATGCTAGAGTATTATTTGATTCGGGCGCCGATAAGAGTTTTATATCAGATATGTTTGCCCCTTTACTTAATGTTACCCCCTCTAAGCTAAACACCACCTACGAAGTCGAAATGGCTGACGGGAATTTAATAGATACCAATACTATCATGAAAGATTGCACCCTAACCTTATCCGAAAAACCTTTTGCCATTGATATTATGCCGGTTCAACTTGGTAGTTTCGACGCTATCGTCGGCATGGATTGGCTATCCCACCATCGTGCTAGGATTCACTGTGACGAAAAGGCCGTCCATATACCACTCAAGGATGAAACACTCATTGTCCAGGGCGACAAAAGCAAACCTCGATATGGAATTATCTCATGTATGCGAGTGATAAAATACATGAAGGAAGGATGTCAAGTATACATGGCCCAAGTTACGGAAAGTAAGTCATCCGAGAAACAGCTTGATGATGTTCCTATCGTTAGGGATTTTCCTGAAGTATTCCCTGAAGAATTACCTGGTATTCCACCCGTACGTCAAGTAGAATTTCAGATTGAACTAGTGCCTGGAGCGGCACCAGTAGCTAAAGCACCTTATAGACTAGCACCATCTGAAATGGAAGAGTTGTCAGAACAACTAAAAGAATTGTCTGACAAAGGATTTATTCGACCAAGCTCATCACCTTGGGGAGCTCCAATTTTATTTGTTAAGAAGAAGGATGGATCCTTTCGAATGTCCATCGATTAACAGGAGTTGAATAAACTTACGGTAAAGAATCGATACCCATTACCTCGAATTGATGATCTGTTTGATCAATTGCAAGGATCGAGTGTGTACTCAAAAATTGATCTGAGATTAGGATATCATCAGCTAAGAGTTCGAGAAGAGGATATTCTGAAAACTGCATTTAGAACACGCTATGGTCACTACGAATTTCAAGTAATGTCGTTCGGTCTGACCAATGCACCAGCAGTTTTCATGGATTTAATGAATCGAGTATGCAAACCTTACTTGGATAAGTTTGTAATAGTATTCATCGACGATATTTTGATCTACTCTCGCAACGAAGAAGAACACGCAGAACATTTACGAATCATTCTAGAACTGCTCAAGAAAGAAGAATTGTACGCTAAGTTCTCCAAATGCGACTTTTGGATTCACACCGTATAGTTTTTAGGACACATCATCGATAGTCAAGGCATTCACGTAGACCCTGCAAAGATTGAGGATGTTAAAGGTTGGTCATCTCCTACAAACCCCACGAAGATTCGTCAATTTTTAGGTCTCGCAGGTTACTACCAAAGATTTATAGAAGGATTCTCCAAGATTGCAAAACCTTTGACTAAACTGACCCAAAAGAATGAGAAGTATATCTGGGAAGAAAAGGAAGAAGCAGCTTTCTAGTTGTTAAAACAAAAGCTTTGTGAAGCTCCAATATTAGCCCTCCCAGAAGGAAACGAGGACTTTATAGTATATTGCGACGCATCTTATCATGGACTAGGAGCGGTCTTGATGCAAAGAAGTAAAGTGATAGCTTATGCATCTCGGCAACTGAAGAAACATGAGGAAAACTACACGACTCATGACTTGGAGTTAGGAGCTGTAGTGTTTGCGCTCAAGTTATGGAGACACTACTTATATGGCACTAAATGTACCGTGTACACCGACCACAAGAGTCTTCAACACATTTTGGATTAGAAGGATTTGAATATGAGGCAACGTCGCTGGCTAGAGTTGCTCAGCGATTATGATTGTGAGATCTGTTACCACCCAGGAAAGGCTAATGTAGTAGCAGATGCGTTAAGCCGAAAGGAACGATTGAAACCCCTTCGAGTTAGATCACTAGGGATGACTATTTACTCACCCCTTCCATCCCAAATCCTTACTGCGCTGAACGAAGCACTTAAAGAAGAAAACCTACCCAAGGAAAAGATTTACGGTATGCCCGAGAATAAGAATGGTTTCGTGAAGAAATCCGATGGAACACTGTGTTTCAAGTACAGAAGTTGGATCCCTATGATTGGAGGTATTCGTGAGCTCATCATGTACGAGTCCCACAAGTCAAAATACTCCATTCATCCAGGTTCCGACAAGATGTATCAGGATTTAAAGGGGCTATATTGGTGGCCAAACATGAAGGCTGACATCGCAGAATATGTCGGTAAATGTTTGACATGTTCAAGGGTAAAGGCAGAACATCAGAAACCTTCAGGCTTACTTGTACAACCAGAACTTCCTATGTGGAAATGGGAACAAATCACTATGGACTTCATCACCAAACTCCCAAGAACCTCATCCGGATACGACACAATATGGGTTATTGTGGATTGTCTCACAAAATCCGCTCATTTTATACCAATCAAAGAAACCGATGAGATGAATACACTAGCTCAGCTATATGTGAAGGAAATTGTCACTCGACATGGAGTACCAATTTCAATTATCTCGGATCGAGATAGTCGTTTCACCTCTCACTTTTGGAAATCATTACAGAAAGCCTTAGGAACTAAACTAGATATGAGCACCGCATACCACCCTCAAACTGATGGTCAAAGTGAAAGAACTATCCAAACCTTGGAAGATATGCTCCGAGCATGCGTTATTGATTTTGGAAAAGGTTGGGATAAGCACTTACCATTAGCAGAGTTTTCATACAACAATAGTTACCACGCCAGTATAAAAGCAGCACCCTTCGAAGCACTATACGGTAGAAAGTGCAGATCGCCCGTTTGTTGGGCAGAAGTCGGAGAAAGACAACTTATAGGACCAGACCTCGTACGGGAAACAACCGAGAAAATCATTAAGATTAAGCAACGCTTGCAAGCAGCCCGAGACCGACAGAAAAGCTACGCAGACCTAAAAAGGAAACCCATGGAATTTCAAATAGGAGATAGAGTCTTATTGAAAGTATCTCCCTGGAAGGGAATGGTACGATTTGGAAAGCATGGAAAGTTGAATCCCAGATACATCGTTCCATTCAAAATCCTGGAAAGGATAGGACCCGTGGCTTATAAACTAAAACTACCCGAAGAACTTAGTCGGATTCACGACACCATTCATGTGTCAAACCTTAAGAAGTGTTTATCCAATGAATCTCTCGTGATTCCACTAAAAGAGATTCGACTAGATGATAAACTTGTCTTTACCGAGGAACCCATTGAAATCATGGATAGAGAAGTCAAACAACTAAAACAAAACCGTATCCCTATCATCAAAGTTCGTTGGGACTCCAAGCGAGGACCGGAATATACCTGGAAACGCGAGGATCAGATTCGCTCCAAGTACCCACATCTCTTCACCTAAGACACTCTTGGCAACTTTCTTAGACTATAATTCCGGGACGGAATTCCCTGTAAGAGGTAGGTAATGTAACCTCTCGTAAATTTCCCTTACAATTAGTAAATGCATACGAATAAATAAAACAATGTTACGATAAATTAACACCATTTTACGCTCACTAATATTTTTGAACTTCGACACAATAATCGAGACACACCAGGTGGGCCCCCAACACCGTTTGGGCCACGGATCCAATACACAAACCAAACGGACTAGTACTATTTTTTCTTTCTTTCTTTTCTGCTGGGCCGACGCAAACCATAAGCCCACCAGGCTTTAAGCCCAAACGCACCCTTATTTTTTTTGTTTTCTTTTCTTTGTTCCCTGCCGCGACCTCACCCAAAACACCCCTAGTATTTTACGACTTCTACACATAACCTACAAATAATTTTGCTTGTCTCGTCTCCCCTAATGCCAAAGAAACAGAAACGATAGATATCACACTCCCTCTCACATGTTTACTACCCTAGAAATCACCCAAGTGAAACACCAAACTCACACATGAAAGATATACACCAACGTGTCACAACATTCCTTTCTCACCACCCATGCTCCCCAATGGCAAGTAAATTAACAATGTACATCCAAGGAAACGTCAGGAATGAATAGGGAAGATCTCACAAGATCTAAGCTTTGTAAACATGCGATTGGTTTATATTTGTGGCATTACTATTCGCCAAACATGCAACCTCCATTCTTGTGAACTTACCTTGTTTCTACCTTTCAAAAACTGCCTATATAAGACCTCCCATGCAACCCTGATCGTTACATGCACTTAAACAAACTATACCATTAAAAATACTAACGAGGAGGAGCTGTTGGAGGACAAAAAAATCGCCAAGAGTACCACTTCTTGAAGAGAACCTAGGAAGCCAAGTTTAGAACCTCTTGAACCTTTGGTAGGACGTGAAGTGAACCACGAAGCTTTGGAACCATTCCACAAACCATACACGACGTTTTACTCCACCTTTTATAGGTGAGGTGAGACCTTGATTTCTTTCTTTCTATTTATATATACGAACGTTTATGTTTTTGCACCAACACTTACTATATATACCACGTAAATAATAAACACAACATATATATTTTA
Organism: Artemisia argyi; assembly: GCA_030686995.1. Taxonomy (NCBI): domain Eukaryota; kingdom Viridiplantae; phylum Streptophyta; class Magnoliopsida; order Asterales; family Asteraceae; genus Artemisia; species Artemisia argyi. The sequence goes on from CM060701.1 coordinate 197,184,073, forward strand.
TATATCGTATCATGTATTGGCAAGGCCATTAACGAGAACCTATAATAATCTTGAACTAATATTAACGTATACACACTAAAAATCACACGTTTCTAAGTGATATTGAACCTATACGAAATATACTAAAAGACTTAGTTTATTTTTCAACTTATATAGTTTTTACGTATTGAGTTTTGGCTTACACTTTGACCTCGCCATTTCTAATTTCAACACACGACCCATCATTATTTTTGTACGATCTATTTGTTTACTTGAAATAGTAACGGGAATGATAAATAAGTCGACTTAACAACTTAGTTTAATCACTTAACGAGACCTAAAGTAAATCGCTATTGAACCCAGTTTTCAGAAACTTAAAAACCTTAAGTGGGCCGAAAAGCCCAAAAAGCTAATTTCAGCTTATTACGATAAGCTGAGCATATAAGCTGTTTTGAAATGTTTTTGTAACTTAAAATGATGGATTTCTATAAACCTAGTGTTCCCCCAAACCCCTTGGATCATAAAACCTTAACGGGCCCTTAATTTGGATCGTAAAGCCCAATTAATGAAATAAGCTAATTATAAGCTAATAAGCTGTTGGTATAAGCTGTTTGAAACTTTATGAGCTTATTGAAATAATAAAAATGCTAAGTTTTAAATTTGGTAAATGTAGGACCGAAAAGTGATGATTTTTATGTGATTCGGGAGGTCTTGGTTGATGATTATAGATGATATCCATGTTTGGTTCTAGAGAGATAAAGTAGAGAGAGAGTGAAGAAAATGGAAATATATTAAAATGAAAGGAACAATTACACAATTTCTCACACCCCTCATGGAGAGTCATGAGGGGTATATAATGGCTCATTACAACATTACTTTGCCTAGTGTACAATAATAGTCCCTAAAGGTACTACTTGTTACTAATCTAGTCCATTTCACGTATGTGACGTTATCTTTATAAAAGAGCGAGGCTAACAATCTCCCTCCAAGATATCGTCACACGTGAATGGTTACAATGAGACCTATAAATACATAAAAATGTAAATAACAACAATAGTAAACTATGTTGACGTTGTTGAAGCGCAGAGTCTCTGTAGTCTAGATACTGAGGCAGACTTGAAGTTCTCTTTTCCGACGATCTCGGCGTATGATCTTTGACACTGACGGCAAAGGTATTTGTAGCTCTGAACTTCAACTGTAATGGTCTAGTTAGGTTATTACTCCCTCCTAACTAGTGAGCCTTTATTCTTTTTCCTGCTCCCTCCTGAACCGACAACTCTCTTTTCATCACGCAGCGGATAAAGTAGATTCAAAAGTGTAGGCACATGGTTGTTGTTCGGGGAGCATCATGACAATATAACTCACATAACATTGCACAGAAGGTTGGTAATACGCTCTGATGTACACATCATTAGTACTTCTTCGGTTCCAGTGTAAGCACAATTCCCTCGATCAACCAACGTACTAGAGATGAAACACTACTTCTTTTGGCATGTTCTTCTCCCTCCTGATGGTTGCGATTTGTCGAAATCATCATACTATTTTGTGTACATGCCATAATTACCCGTACTTTACACTTCTGATGCAATATAGATAGACCGTGTAAGCATAATTTGTGAGTATATGTCGCAAAAATACTCTCAATACTTGTCTCTCAAATCAACCTGTAATCAAACCTCCTTTGAATTCACCGGCTAATAGTAATGACCACATATGGAGACAGCCCGATATAACCAACTTGAAAACGAAGTAAACATCCCATCTTGTGACTTAATGCTTGTACGATAGATGTGACTTAATACCTATACTGAGCACTACAGTGTAACTCCTTTAAGTATGAGGTTGCACGAAATATTCGCCGCTTGAACAATCCACTACATCGTGTGACACTGAGTACTACAACGTAACTCCTTAAAGTGATAGTTATACTGTGAGCACTACAATGTAACTCCTTACATCAGTAATAACTAGATTGTCAAGATTGAATTTTTTAATTTGCGCAGACAAGTTATCTTCAAAAGTCGTGCATCCAACCACCCCTAGACTTTGAGATAAATAAGTACACTTTTTGAAATTCCACTTCAAAGTCAAATCGATAATACCGTACAAAAAACCCGTAGTCATTTTCGTTGAAAGAAACAATTCTAGCCGTGAACGATGTATCCCCGTGAATTTTTTCATAACCAAAATACCACTCTAATAGTACCACAATTAACACAATGTATACAACACATTGGATATTAAAGTTTTTGTCAGCCTTCATGTGATACAAATCAGTTTTAGTTTGTTATAGCAATAGGCCCAACAATCTAATTATGCAATAAGTTTCCAAGTCCAACAAGGTATTATAAGCCCAAAAAAAAAACGTAGCATCCAACCCAGTCCATAAGCGAATGAACTACCACCTGATTTCAATAACCAAATCAGTGATATAACCCCCTTTAACCTAAATACACTTTCATAGTTTGTCTGCCCCCTTCACCTATTTTTTTATACGCTCCTCAGCTACCAAACCTCTTCTCTCTCACATCAAGATCAGATCAAAATAAAAATTTCATCAACTAAACTCATCACAACATCTCACCCTCTAACCGATTATTGCATCTCAGATACATCACTTGCAGCCACAATAAATCGAAACCCTTATGTCTTCTTAGTGTAACAGCAAACAAAGATGATGATCTCATTCTTTTCTCATCCTGAACGATCCACAAACGTAACCGTACCTATACTTTGTTTTCAGTTGCAGCTATACGCAAGTCAAGAAGTGGCTACAAGATCCTATCAATTGGGTCTCCGGTAGGTTCATTTTGTTTTGATTCGTATTCGAACTGTGATGAAATTGGTTCAAACAAAAAAAATCTTATAAAGATTAGGCAAAAATTTGAACCAAATCTGAGTTTAGTTGAAATTCCATGTCTTGTTTAATTCGAGTCTTGAGGTTGTTTGGAGGTGGGATTAGGATAGAGTGAGACATCAATTTGTTGTAGTTGTAGTTAGATTAAGGATCGGTTGTGACGTTCTTGTACTTCTGTTTCTTTTCCATTTGAGTTATTATCTTGGACCGATGATGTTAATAAACTGAGGTCGAGTTGGTATTTGGTTAATGGTCTGTCGTGGTCATTCTGCTTCATCTAATCTTTCTGTTTTTTCTTTTGGCAAGTTTACGCGTAACTTATTTCTTTTGACCCGTTTACGCATAAAGTTACGCGTAGAGCTGTTGGAAAACTTACGCGTAGGAAATCTTACGCGCAGAAAACTTATGCGTAGCCCATGTCTTTTGCGTAAAACTTACGCGTAAGACAAGGGTTTTGACCCTTTGTTGACCCTTACGCATAACTTGTCCAAGTTATGTGTAGAAATATTGAAGTTGCGCGTAGGAACAGGGTTTTGACCCGTTGACCACTTTCCGGCGTCTTTTTCCGTTCAGATTCAGGCCAAAAAATTATCAGCAGCATACAAACCATTTTTGAAGACCAGAAATATTAATATTGACCCACCGTTGACCATATAACTTGCACGGTATGGTACAAAATACGTCATAAAAATAAAAGTAACAATAAACTGTTATGAACAAAAGGACAGAAACAGTTTTTGTAAATCTGTTAAAGCACACAAGACGGTTTTGACCATATAGGATACATAAAAAGGTGTGTAAAACTGTTCCCATAAGATAAGAAAAAAATTTCTGATCCAAAATATTGGGTAGAAAACAGCTTACAAAAATAGTACGAACCACAAAAAAATCATCAAACAAACACAACGAGGCTCTGATGCCAATTGTAGGACTGAAAAGTGATGATTTTTATGTGATTCGGGAGGTCTTGGTTGATGATTATAGATGATATCCATGTTTGGTTCTAGAGAGATAAAGTAGAGAGAGAGTGAAGAAAATGGAAATATATTAAAATGAAAGGAACAATTACACAATTTCTCACACCCCTCATGGAGAGTCATGAGGGGTATATATAGGCTCATTACAACATTACTTTGCCTAGTGTACAATAATAGTCCCTAAAGGTACTACTTGTTACTAATCTAGTCCATTTCACGTATGTGACGTTATCTTTATAAAAGAGCGAGGCTAACAGTAAAGTTTGGACTATTTTTGCAAATGTTCGAAGGTTAAGGACTAAAAGTGTAAAGTTTGTAAACTTTGGGTGAAAAGTATAAAAATGTTTTTCTAAAGGGTATAAACTGTAAATATTGAAACTTAGGGATAATGAATGTAAATATTTGAGATTTGGACTAAAAACGTAAATATATATAATTTTTGGACTAACGGCGTAAGTGTTTTTCCGTTAGGGGTAAAAATTGTAAAATTGAGAAACATGAAGGATTGAATAGTAATATTGATTTTAATTATAATTTTATAAATTATATATATTTATACTTATAATATATATTTGAATATATATTAAAGACGATAAATAATAAACGTAACTTATTATATATATATATATATATATATATATAATACGAATAAACGTATATAACGAATAACTAAATTTATACGAATAAAACAATACGTAACCGTTATCTATTTTTATATGACGTAACACATGATGTATGCACTTTATCGATTACTCATAATTAATAATAAACGTTCGCAATAAAACGAGACTTAAGAACTGAAATGTGCCATATCTTATAGGTTGTATGTGAAGTCGTTGCCTTGCATCGTTGAGATTACGTTTGTTCTACTATCCTACTAAGGTGAGTTCATAGCCCACACTTAACTTATTTTTGTGGGGGGGGGGGGGGATACATGCTCAAAAACCGAACACAAGTCTTTTCCTGATCTTATTATTGCTTAAGTAGCTATTGCCAAAAGTCTCTCGATCATGAACCTTAATCACTGGAAAGGTGAACGTAAATAATTGTGAATAGATCTATTAGGGATTGACAATCCCCATTTGGTGGCTAGAGGAAAGTCACCAAATGCACTTTATTTGAATATCATAGGTTACTGGCAAATACCTATCTTGGGGGCTATATATTTTACATCATTATTACAGAAAATATTGATGTCTGTTGAATCGTTGAGTGTCATAAGCTTAAGGCAATAATAAATGTGATTTTTCTACTTTGTTTATTTGTATTTATATACAATAAGCATCTGTATATTGTGTTCAAACTCTAAATTATAAACCTATGAATTTCACTCAACTTTTTGTTGACTTTTAGCATGTTTATCTCAGGTAACTAAATGGAATGGATGGCAACGGCACGAAGTGGGCAAATAAAGAAACGTTTATTTCTCTTTAAATAAAATTTGTTGTTGAATAACAAATTCTCTTGAAATTATGAATATTTGGTATTTTAATTAAAACTTAAAACGATCACTTGAATCGTTTTCTATAATTGTGACGAAAGATCCACAATATAATACCCCAAAAGTCTTCTGCTGACATTTTAAGTCTTCCGTTGTATTGATCGATTTTGGGGGTGTTATAAGAACTTACTACGTTGGTAGTGACTCATCACTTTTTTAAGAATATCTCCTGCAGGATAATTTGCGTAATCTGCAAACCAGGGTACTTCCTCATCATCATCTTTATCTATCGTCATGAGAGTTTCATCTGGAAAATAATCGTTAATTTCATTTTCTTTTAATTCTTCCAAAATTCTCGAGACGTGACAAATGATCTGCTGCAAGATTTTCTGCTCCTTTCTTGTCTTTTATTTCGATATCGAATTCTTGCAGTAGTAAAATCCATCTGATAAGACGCGGTTTTGCATCTTGTTTGGTAAACAGACATTTGAGTGCGGAATGATCTGTAAAAACTATCATTTTTGAAAGTACGAGATAAGATTTGAATTTTTCGAATGCAAAAACTACGGCTAATAATTCCTTTTCTGTAACCGTATAGTTTTGTTGAGCATTGTTGAGTGTTTTACTAGCGAAGTATATAGGACGAAAATATTTTCCTTCACGTTCTCCTAAAACAGCTCTAACAGCAAAATCGCTTGAATCACACATGAATTCAAATGGTAGTGACCAATTAGGTGCAACCATAATTGGGGCACTAGTCAATTGACTTTTCAACGTTTCGAAAGCTATAATGTAGTCTGCATTGAAATCAAATACAGAATCCTTTTCTAAAAGTTTAGTCATAGGACGTGATATTTTTGAAAAATCTTTGATAAATCGACGGTAAAAACCGGCATGTCCTAGAAAACTTCTAACGGCTTTAACGTTAGTTGGTGGTGGTAATTTGGTGATAACATCTATTTTAGCTTTGTCTACCTCCATTCCTGAACTTAATATCTTGTGTCCTAACACAATTCCTTCAGTTACCAGGAAATGACATTTCTCCCAATTAAGAACTAGATGTGCAGCTTCACATCTCTCAAGCATTTTATCGAGATTGGTGATACGTGGGAATCGCACCAGGCTTTACCTCTCAAGGGATCTTGAGAAGCTTACAACCCCCACCAGGCAGTGTACCTGATCGTTGTAGTATAATATAGTGACAAGTACCGGGGGATTTATCGTTCAGCTTAGGAATAGTGTAGCTAGGATTAGAAAACCTAAATACTAGTTCTAAAGGTGAGGGATGATTATTTTTGTGTTTTATATTTTTCAGAAAGCAAGTAAAAATCTCGGGTTTGAAGGATTTGGGCGGAATTAGTTGCTAATCAACTAACCCAATACTAAAGATGCAATCAAAATAAAATACTAGAAATGAAAATAAACTAAATTATACTAAAGTTGTGAGCAATAAGTGGAGAAAATGTGTTTACTTAGATCTCACTACTCCCTAGACATCTTTTACACGTTAATTACTTGTTATAATTGCATGGATGACGGATCGTATTCCTTAATACCATTCATGGGGTGGCACACTTAACTCCCCAATTCTATGAGCTCTTATCTCCTCCTATACCATGCCCAGCACAACCATAGGGATTATAAACAGTGGCTCATGCATTAAATACAACCAATAAAGACCTAGTGCGCGTCGGTTCATGTTTCTTAAGACATTCAATCATGTTACCAATTGGAGATCTGCCAGTTTTCTTAAGCCTAACATATAAATCATTCATCCAAGACAAGTATAAACAAGTAATCAACACATAATTAACATCTAGGTTTCATTAGATCCAAGCAAACACAAGATAGATCTAGCCTAGCATGATGGAATTAAGACAAGAACAAGATATAGACAACCAATACATAGACATATTGATTGAATTAAAAGAACACTTATCTCAATTACACATGAAAGGTATCAAGGGCTTGGAACCCTTGAAACACCTGTAAAATTCGCACCAAGTTCGTACTTAGGGTTTCTCCCAAAACTTCTCATTTTTTTAATGTGAAAATTAGAAAACTATATATAGGAAAAGGGGTCTAACGGCGTCAAGACTAAACTTGTGACGCCGTCACCTCGCCGCCAAAACTCTTCTCGGACTGCCTTGATCTCCATTTGACGCCGTCATGTGATAATCATTTCCAGGCCGTCATGACTTTTACTCTTGACGCCCTACTTCGTGACGCCGTCAAATCTGTACTGGATCGTCATGGAATTTTTCTCTTGACGCCGTCAAGGAGTTACTCTTGACGCCGTCACCTACTGTTACCAGCATGGAAAATTAAGACTTTGGCGTTTTCTTCACTTTTATGCTCCAAAAACATCCGAATTGCTTCCTTTTCCAGATTTCTCTCCCAAAGTACCTAAAATCACAAAAGGAACGATTTAGGGCAATATTTGATCAAATAAATTCAATTCCGGGCTTAAATGACCCCCTAAAAGTGGTTCATTTTTCGCCTCATCATATACCCTTACACTTGAGATTTGTTTGTCCTCAAGCAAATGCGCTTTTATTCTAGTCAAAATGCAAGTTAGGGGTCATTTAACACTAATATAAAAGTAATTACAACAAATAATCGTTCCACTAAAGACCAATAGACAAGCACGTAGGTCATATACAAGCACCTCACAAATAGTGTTTAGATACTCACATCTCTCGGGTGTAATAAAGTGTAAATTACAATATGGAAACGGAAGATATCTCTCACTACCTGTCATAGCAAAATAGATTACCATAGGATTGGGAAAGGATCAAACCTCCACCACATGGCGTAAGCACCTAGGATAAACTATCAAAGAGGTCTTTTAAAGGGTTGTAACATTAGGTGTAGGGATATGAAATACACGGTTTTGTTGGATAAAGGAAGTTTTACAGGTAGCGAGTTAACAATCTTGGTTAATTACATGTACAATATGGCGTTGCTAAGCCAAGACTAGACTCGACTTAAGCTAATAAATGAAAAATAACAAAAACTTAAAATGAACATAGAATGAAAAGGGATGGTAGTCCGTATGTTTTTTCTCTTTTCTTTTTCTATTTTATTTATTTTTTTTTTATTATTTTTTTTTTTCTTTTTTTGCATACACTCTTACCCTACCATCCAAAATAATACATCATAGGGAATGAACATTTCCCTTACACTTGAATTTTTACATACTTTACAATTAACTAAACTAATGACTCGAATTAAGAAAATCAAAACACTTGGAGTACTTTTAAGATTAACGTACATATGGGGGTAATATATGATGTTCTTCCCCATTACTCCATAAAATAAGTACTTACCCATGAGTCCCAATCGTCCCAAAACAATATGTACAAGGATATAACTCGACTTAGCAACCATGTAATCAATTAGATAGTTAACTTAGGGTTTAACAAATAACAATAATGCACTAAAAATGAGCGCATACACGGAAGGCTAAGGCGATTTGGTTGTACATTTAAGTGGGGTGTAACAAATTCTTCCTTTAAGTAAGATGCTTAAAGTTAGAAATGAAAAGATAGGCTCGGAGGGGTGTACTAGGGGTTTCGTGTACTAAAAATGAGTACAACGCTAAGGGTGTGGGAAAAATTAGTTGACTTAACTAGCCAAGTAACATGACTTAAATGGTCAAGTAATTATGATATGGGTTTAACACAAGGGTAATCCTAATGCCTCTTATCATGTAGTAAATCCTACCACACGAATGTAGTCTCACTAGCGGTCTCGGGATGCATCACTAACGCAAGTTCTAGAATCTAAATGCTACCGGTACACTCATAAGCACTAATAGTAAATGCTTTTCCTATCAAATCTAAAGGCGAACCTCACATATTTGGGTGAAAAATTTTTCTGAATATACGATTATGTGCTAGTCATACAATCTCCTATCCATGAGACGCTTGCTATGGCTAAAGTTTCACTCCTAAATGTTGTAAAAAATTTTAAATTTGGCGCTAAAATTGCACTAACAAGTATTTCTCATAGTTTTATTACACATCTACCATTAAACAAAACAAACTCAAGCGAAAGTGCATATGTAAGGTATCATCTTTTTACCCCCCCCCCCCCTACACTTAAGATGAACATTTTCCCCAATGTTCAAGTAAAGAATGTAAAAGTGAAAAAGTAAAAAGAATGAAATCAAATACTCCCCTGATTCGCTCGGTATGGATAATAAGGTGGCCAGGTTAAATCTTCCTCCAAGAAAATGAACAATCAAAGCTTCCCTTCCAGAATATAAATCATCTTCTTGTCATACATAACCTGTAAAACATGATAAAATAGACAAGACAACCTCGCGTAAAATCGGCGGCATCCTATATAAGTTACTAAATCCTAGAAAATAAGATAAGATATAATGCTTGTGGAATGAAGTTTGCAGATTTCCTGGAGATTATAAAACTTAATAATTCACAAAAACCATAAAACTCCGTTAGAAAAACAAAACTAGTAAAATTTCCAGATTTTTACACTTGACGCCATCAAGAGTAAACTCTTGACGCCGTCAGAAGTGACCTGCAGAAATTCTTATGTTAAGTTTCTGGAAAATTTCCGGAAAAACTTGGTCCTACTTCCTGGAAAATCCTGCAAAACTTCATTATGACTCAATACAAGCATTTGACTCTAACAAATACGAATATACATGTTCATTTAATATTGTGGAGAATCACGATCGGTTTGTTTCTTGAAAACATATTTGGGGTTTCCCTTTACACTTATCTTTTGCAAAAAGACCTTTAGGTGGAGTTAAGACTAGGCCAAAACAACAAAGTAAAGTATTTCCACTATTTAGTTTAGAAACATGATCTACTAACAATAAAAATTAAGCATGCATACGGAAGCAAATAACAAACAAACAAACAAAATCACACAAAACATGGGTTGCCTCCCAAGAAGCACTTTTCTTTATTTACGAGTCTTGTAGCTAGACTCAAGGTCATGGGTTACTACGTGATACGGGTGAGTTCCTCATTGAGGACATCTTTGGGATCAAACTTAGGTTTCAACTTCCTATCGGTTTCCTTAGTATGTATGACCTTTCAAACTTTTCTCCATCCGGATCATACAAAGTCATCCTCATATGCCATGATCCGTCACCTTCTTTAGGTGGCTTGTCCCACCTCCATTTACACTTGTCTCCCTCTCTTTTCCATTTATTCATTTCTATGTTAATGGGTATTACGCTTAAGAACTCAATCATCCTCCTAAAGACCAAGGGGTCCTCAAAAGGGTCTAGCTCTTCATCTCTAGCTATGAGTTGTTCTACCGAATGTGTCTTTTCGATGAAGTCTTTTTCTAGATAAAATGGGCATTGAGGTCCTATAAAGTTCCTTTCTATCCAAGGTCCGTATCTAGACGGTCTCCTATTCATCTCTACCCAATGCGGTGTCGGTTCATCATCACAATCATAACTATGCTTCTTAACATCGTACACCGACCAAGTATCGCCTTCACCTACCGTTATCTTGGATTCCTTGCAATCTATCATGGCACTAGCGGTTGCTAAAAATCCTCTTCCTACCAATAATGGGCATGTAGTGTCACTAACCATGTCTAGGACGTGAAAATTCGCTAATATAGTTAACTTTCCTACGTGAACAACTACATCCTTAATCATTCCAACCGGGTAGGCAATACTCCCATCCGCTAGCCCTATCAATACCTCCGTTTCCTCTAACTTTCCTAGCTTAAGAGCGGTGAATAAGGATAAGGGAATCAAGTTGAGGCTTGACCCTAAGTCGGCTAGTGTGTCGAAAGCTTCGGATCTTCCTATCTTACAAGGCAAAACAAATATACCCGGATCATCAAGCTTTTTAGGCAACTTGTTTTGAACGAAGGCGGTCCCATTTTTACCTAGCTTACACTTCTCATATTTTTCTAGGAGGGCACTATAGTAAGGAGCACGCGCTAAGACATCAATGACGGGGCGTTCAAGGTGAAGTTCTTTGAATTCATCGTCAAGTTCTTGCGTCAGAGGTGTTTCAACTATGCTTTTGACCTGCTCTATATTGGGTGTTTTATTTGATTGGTCCTTTTGAAGAACTTGGTTTTGTTTGAAACACGTGCTCGTGGATTTAACCGAGTAGTATTGTGGGCACAAAGTGGGTGACGAAACTGAAGATATGGAATTAACGTTTAGTTTCGGATTTTTGATTGTGTCGCTTGGAAGTGCTCCCATTTCTCGGTCATTGAGAATCTTCAACAATGCGTCAATTCTAGTGGTCATCTCGCTTTGCTTTTGTTTGAAATCGGCTTCAAACTTAGATATGCGAGCTTCTTGAGATGCCATGAACTTAGAGATCAATCCTTCAAGGTTGTTGGTACTACCATAGTTGTTAGAAGGATTGTTGTTGAAAGTACGGTTGGAGGGTGGACCGGTTGGTTGGTAACGATTAGGTGGATTGGAAGAATTGGGTTGATTTTGTTTCCACCTAAGGTTTGGGTGATTTTTCCACGAGGGGTTGTATGAATCACCGTAAGTGTTTGGCTCGGGCTTGAAAGTGTACCACTTATCTCCCGCTTCGTCGGTACGCGTAGATGCGTAGTCCGCAAAAGCTGTTCCGGGGAGTTCCACACAATCATGAGTGTCGTGGGGACCACTACATAATTCGCTTGAAGAAGTGATTTTGTTCACTTGGCTTGAAGGCTTAGGAGCTTCGTAAGATTTCATGAGAAACTTTACTTGGTCCTCAAGTTCCATGATCCTACGGTCGGGAGTGCTAGAATTGTTCGAAGGCAAAGATATTGCCTTGACCGTTTTGTTCAAATCACGGGGATCATTCCAACTTTCGTTGTCATAGAGAGCAAGATCTTCTATGAGTTCCCATGATTGTTCCGCACTTAGATCACGTAGCTTACCACCGTCCGATTGGTCAATGGCTCGCCTTGTGGAGATGTCGATATGGTCATAAAAGATTTGGACTTGGAGCCAAAGATCTATGCCATGATGAGGGACTTTTTGGAGTAAGTCCTTGAAACGAGTCCATGCTTCATAAAGAGATTCATTTTGACGTTGTTGGAACATCAAGATGTCATTTCTAAGCTTAGTAGTTCTCCCCGGTGGGAAAAATTGAGCAAGGAAACGAGTGGTGAGATCATCCCATGTGGTGATGGATCCCGCGGGTAAACGCTCAAGCCATTGACTAGCTTGATCCCGTAGAGAGAATTGGAATAGGCGTAATCGGGTTGTCTCTTTAGTTGCAACATCTAGGTCTATGGAATCTATGATTTTGAGGAAGTCCTTAAGATGTTGGTTTGGATCTTCGGAACGAAGTCCATGGAATGCACATCCGCTTTGCACCAACCGGATGGTGTCGGATCGCAAGGGGGTCACATTGGCTCCGGTGAGCTCAATGGTGTTTCGGTAGCCTTGGTGGCTAGGTCGGGGATACTCTCCTAAGGTTTGGGGCCTAAGGGGTTCTAGTGGTGGGTTTTGTTGTGGTGGGATGACGGGTTCAAAGATGTTCCCGTTGTCCATGATGTCGGATGGTTACGAACAAAGGCACAAAGAAATAAGATAGACTAAAGAAAACCTAAAAATAAAAATAAAATCTTACTAGAAAAGAATCTAGCAAGTAGACCTAATAAAAAGAAATTCTAACCTAGACAATAACTATTCCCCGGCAGCGGCGCCAAAAACTTGATACGTGGGAATCACACCAGGCTTTACCTCTCAAGGGATCTTGAGAAGCTTACAACCCCCACCAGGCAGTGTACCTGATCGTTGTAGTATAGTATAGTGACAAGTACCGGGGGATTGATCGTTCAGCTTAGGAATAGTGTCGCTAGGATTAGAAAACCTAAATACTAGTTCTAAAGGTGAGGGATGATTATTTTTGTGTTTTATATTTTTCAGAAAGCAAGTAAAAATCTCGGGTTTGAAGGATTTGGGCGGAATTAGTTGCTAATCAACTAACCCGATACTAAAGATGCGATCAAAATAAAATACAAGAAATGAAAATTAACTAAATTATACTAAAGTTGTGAGCAATAAGTGGAGAAAATGTGTTTACTTAGATTTCACTACTCCCTAGACATCTTTTACACGTTAATTACTTGTTATAATTGCATGGATGATGGATCGTATTCCTTAATACCATTCATGGGGTGGCACACTTAACTCCCTAATTCTATGAGCTCTTATCTCCTCCTATACCATGCCCAGCACAACCATAGGGATTATAAACAGTGGCTCATGCATTAAATACAACCAATAAAGACCTAGTGCGCGTCGGTTCATGTTTTTTAAGACGTTCAAGCATGTTACCAATTGGAGATCTGCCAGTTTTCTTAAGCCTAACATATAAATCGTTCATCCAAGACAAGTATAAACAAGTAATCAGCACATAATTAACATCTAGGTTTCATTAGATCCAAGCAAACACAAGATAGATCTAGCCTAGCATGATGGAATTAAGACAAGAACAAGATATAGACAACCAAGACATATACATATTGATTGAATTAAAAGAACACTTATCTCAATTACACATGAAAGGTATCAAGGGCTTGGAACCCTTGAAAAATCTGTAAAATTCGCACCAAGTTCGTACTTAGGGTTTCTCCCAAAACTTCTCTTTTTTTTTAATGTGAAAATTAGAAAACTATATATAGGAAAAGGGGTCTGATGGCGTCAAGACTAAACTTGTGACACCGTCACCTCGCCGCCAAAACTCTTCTCGGACTGCCTTGATCTACATTTGACGCCGTCATGTGATAATCATTTCCAGGCCGTCATGACTTTTACTCTTGACGCCCTACTTCGTGACGCCGTCAAATCTGTACTGGATCGTCATGGAATTTTTCTCTTGACGCCGTCAAGGAGTTACTCTTGACGCCGTCACCTACTGTTCCCAGCATGGAAAATTAAGACTTTGGCGTTTTCTTCACTTTTATGCTCCAAAAATGTCCGAATTGCTTCCTTTTCCAGATTTCTCTCCCAAAGTACCTAAAATCACAAAAGGAACGATTTAGGGCAATATTTGATCAAATAAATTCAATTCCGGGCTTAAATGACCCCCTAAAAGTGGTTCATTTTTCGCCTCATCAATTGGAAAGACAAGTTTCAAAAGAATCACCAAAAACTGAAGAGTCATCCATGAGAACTTCCATAGATGTCTCAAGGATGTATGGAAATATTGCAATCATACACCTTTGAAAAGTTGCAGGTGCATTACATAGACCAAAGGGCATACGTCGGTAAGCGTACGTTCCAAAAGGACATGTAAATGTGGTTTTCTCTTGATCGGCTGGATCGATAGGAATTTGGAAATATCCCAATAAACCATCAAGGAAGCAAAAGTATTTATTTCCTGCTAATCTTTCAAGCATCTGATCCATGAACGGTAGAGGAAAATGATCTTTTCTGGTGGCTTTGTTAAGTTTTCTGTAGTCAATACATACTCGCCATCCAGTGACAGTTCTAGTAGGAACTAATTCATTCCTTTCATTGGTCACTACAGTCATTCCTCCTTTCTTCGGAACACAGTGAACTGGACTCACCCATGGGCTTTCCTCGATAGGATAAATAATTCCTGCATCAAGAAGTTTGATGATTTCTTTCTTAACAACTTCTTTCATATTGGGGTTGAGTCGGCGTTGTCTTTATACAACGGGTTTAGTACCTTCTTCACAATTGATTTTGTGTTTGCAAAAATCTGGACTAATTCCTGGAATATCAGAAGTTTTCCACGCAAAAGCGCGTTTATGCGTCTTAAAAACATAAATGAGTCTTTCTTTTTTATTTGTTTTGAGCAACGACGATATGACTACTAGAAGAAGTGAATTTTCTTCTAAGCAGGCGTATTCGAGATTATTGGGAAGGGGTTTGAGTTCCAAATCAGTTGGTGGATCTTCTAGAGATGATTTGATTTTCATTTGATCTTTTTCAGTGATATCTTCAAATTTCTCTTCTTCCTCTTCTTCTAATTTTGCTTCCATGAATTCCTCAAATTCTTTATCAGAATCTGTTTCACTGATCTTTTCTGAAGTAGTCATGAATGGTTTCGAATCGTCAAGTAATGCATCCAATTCTTCTTCAGTGACTTCATCAATGACATCGATGTTATAGCATGTGTCATCACTAGAATTTGGATATTTCATTGCTTTATCTATTAAGAATGTGATTCTATCTTCTCCTACTCCAAGATTGAGTTCTCTGCCTTTGACTTTGATCATGGCGTCAGCAGTGTTTAAGAAAGGTCTTCCTAAGATTAAGGGTACTCGCCTATCTTCCTCCATTTCTAAGATGACAAAATCTACAGGAAAAACAAATTTACCAACTTGAACAAGCATATTTTCAGCAACCCCAACAGGATATTGGTATGTATGGTTGGCTAATCTTATACTCATCTTAGTAGGTTTCAATGTATTGATGGAAAGTTTAGAATACAACGAATAGGGCATCAAATTGATACTTGCACCTAAATCGGCTAAAGCATCGCATGTGATGTTGTTTCCTAATGTACATGGTATAAGAAAACTTCCGGGATCTCCAAGTTTTGGTGGAATTTTGTTTTGAATGATAGCAGAGCATTCTTCATTGAGAACGGTAGCGGAAATTTGTTCCAACTTATTTCGATTATTAAGAAGTTCTTTCAAAAATTTCCCGTAATTATGCATTCCAGCTAGAATATCAACGAGGGGTATGTTAATTCTAACTTCTTTGATCATCTCTATAAACTTCTTATTTCGTTCCTCTCTTTTCTCTTTTCTTAGGGCTTGTGGATATGGTATTTTCGGTGTATAAGGTTTTATTGGTGGAACGGTATTTTCTTTGGTTGGTGTTTGGGTTGGTTCTTCTTCAGCTGCTTCTTCTTCAGCTTCTTCCTCCTCCTCATCTTGAATAATAGTATTATCTGTAGGAACGAGTGGTGGATCATATGAGAGACCACTTCGCGTGAATACAACATTGATATGCTCATTTCTGTTTTGTGGTGGACGATAATTCTTATCGTTTGATCCAGATGGTTTTGGATTGGATTGGGTGTTACTTGGTAATGTACCAGGAATTCGAGAAGAAAATTGATCAGAAAGTCTTCCAAATTTTTGTTCAAGATCCTAGATAGAAGCTTGATGATTTTTCTGACCTTGCTCAACTTTGGTTTTGAGATTGAAAAATTGAGTTTTTACAAACTCATTTGTGGTTCTTTGAGCAGTTACGAAATCTCGCTTCATTTTTTGGAAATCAGATTCTTCCTTTTTATCTAAATTTGGTGGGTTTGGATTGTCTATTCGGGGTTGAAAATCACGGTTTTTATCCCTTTGTTGGCGGTCTTGCCAATTTCCAGAACTTCTTCCGTAATAATTACCACGAAAACCTCCTCCACGATATCCTCCTTGGACATAATTGGCTTCCCCTTCGTTGGGTCCATTCATAGGTTGGTCATCACACTCGGATGATGTGTGATTTCCTCCACAATCATTACAGCCATCTCGCATTTCTTTCATTTCTCCTTTTATATCTTTGTATTGCGAGTCGATTTTAGAAGACAAGGCCTCTATTTTGTCCATGAGTTTCGAATTATCTGAACTTTCGGCAAAAGCAATGGTTTTCCGTAGGGGTTTGGTTTTGGAATCTTTTGACCAATCGAGTTTAAGGAGTACTCGATCTTCGAGAAGTTGATATGCCTCGTTAGGTGTTTTGTAAAGAAAATTTCCTCCAGCATCAAGGATTGCTTGGGATGCTTCATCAAGACCATGATAAAAGATTTGGATTATTGTTCCTCGTCCTAAATTATGACCATGAAAACTTCAAAGAAAATCTTTCATGCGAAGCCAAGCTTCAACAAGAGATTCATTAGGATTTTGTGAAAAAGCACGAATTTCTCCCATTAGTTTATCATACATGGCAGGTGGAAAGAATTGGCTTACAAAAGCTTGCCTCATCTCCTCTCAAGTATTAATAGTTCCTGGGGTTAATTCGTTATACCATACTTTGGCATCTCCGGCGAGTGATGATGGGAAAAGTTTGAGCTTTATAGCATCGACATTGGTATTTCCATAACGAAACATGCCACAAATTTCAATGAATTCGGCAATGTGTTTATGCGGATTGGCCCGCGAACGGCCATCAAATTGACGGTCTTTGATCATAGAAAGATGGTGACCTTTAACGGTAAAGTTTTCACCAAGGTCGGCGACAACAATAGCAGCTCCAGGAGTAGGTGCTACGGTTCGATTGGTGGCCCACATGGGTTGATCGTCAGCCATGGGTATTGGTTTAAAAAGATCGGAAATCGGATGTTCTTCGGAAAGATTATCAAACCAATTAAGAATAGATGAAGATCTCTTCTTACGAAACAATCTTTCAGGATCGGATAAAGGTGTACTAAGCTTTTTAGTAGTAGAACGAGTGTTCAATCAACTACCAAGAGAATCGAGTCAATTACCTAAACAAAAGAACAAGAAAATAAAATTTTTGAAAACAGAAAAGTCTATCCGAATCGGTTGGATGCCAAACCGATCGGATGGATGCTACGGTAAAATTAAAAAAATGGAAAAACAGAGAAACCGATCGGCTGGAAGTCTATCCGATCGGATGGATGCTTCTGAATATTTTTTTTAGAAAACGAACATGAAAAGAAACGGACTTTTAAAACTTAAAAGAAACACAATCAAAATCCCCGGCAATGGCGCCAAAAACTTGATGTGTGTTTTATTATGCAAGTTTTAAATTTATAAGGGTGAATTACCAAATCTAGAAACAACACATACGAGCAAGTGTACTCGTCCGTTATAGGAAGATATAATGGTGAGTCGGGATCGTTCGCAGGGATTTGTGAGTGAATCAAAATATAAGACTAAAAGTAAATCTCTTAATGTACGCAAATAAGATAATAAGCAAATTCAATAATTTAAAAACTACACTTGTTTAGACTAGTTTTCTACTTAATGACACACATGATTGTGATAACTTTGATAACATGTTGGTTGTGATATTTAGATGGTGATCTAATCTATTGTTTCTACAAGTAAAACCTTCGTCAAGATTATAGTTCATAAAAACAAGCCTTAGGTGTAAACCAATCAATTCAAGATCCATCCAAGGTTCATAAGGTATGGTGAATATCTTAAACACAAGAACGAACTCTTATCACAAATCAAACACTCTTAGGAAATGGTCATTACAAAAGGTAACCCATTCATAGACAAAAAGGTTACAATTGTTTATAAAGCTTTAAACTTTCGTCCAACTAAAGGTTTACAAACAATCCGATTTGATGTTATAAAAGCATTCTCATTACAATCATACTTCTTGTTTCTTTGTTTAGCCAAGAATAATTATGGTGAAAAACAATCATTCATAGACAAATGATTATAACTAGTTGAATAATAACAAATCTTTCGACCCTTGAAACTATTATCAATTAGTTAACCTTGACTCAACAAATGTCATGACGAAACTTAAGGTACAATTGGTTCTTAGGATTGACTTGAAATTGAATTAAAACATCTTATCACAATCATAACTATCACTAAGCATAAAACATCATCAAAACAAGTGTAAAAAGGCTACTAGCCACTCATAGCAAACATGCAAACAAACTCAGAATATTTAACATTAGAATCCATGGTTATAAGTCTTACAATGCTTGGGATTGATAAGAAATGACAAGGTATTGATAACCTAAGTATTGGTGATGATTTCTTGAGATTTTCGGACTCCAAATGTTGCTTCCTTGGTCCTCCAAAGTTCTTGGTTCTTTCTGCACGAATTTTCCTTCTTTGAGAGCTAGATGATGATAATAATTAGGAGTAGTAATGAGAGTAATTGGTCTCCTTTATTGTGTCTTCAATTGTGTACTCTTAAGGTCCTTTTTGGCTTGTCAAATACTCCTAGCAATGAATAGGGACATAAATGTTGGAGCTTGGACAATAAGATACTAAGAATGGCCTAGAACAATGGAACAAAAGACCAAGATTCGTGCACAAAAGTTGATATGCATAGGCAGAAATGACCATCCGATCGGTTGCGGGTTGATATCGATCAGATGGATGTGGTCATTATGGCTATCTGATCGGTTATACTCCAACCGATCGGATGGTAGATTCTGGTTGCATTTGAACTTTGACTTTTCCTCGTGTAGTTCTTTATGCACTATCCAAACTTGATTAACTCTGAACTTGGAACTTCGAGATGACAAAACTTAGGTTCTCCATATGAAATGCGTCACAGATTGGACTTTTAAACTTGGAAATCTTCGTGTAATCGCATATACTTCATTTTCTTCACTTTTCTCCATTTTTCCTACATTTGGCTACATATGCTACAAAAACATACTTTGATACGATTTAGTGGCAAAAGCATATAAAAACAACCAAATAACATACACAAAAACACTAATAACGCTTATAAAAACATGTTAACTTTGAGCGTTATCAAGAGGGTGTAAGATTTGTGCTTCTTAGTATCACAGAGACTCTCCCGAGGCTCTGATACCACTTGTTGAAGCTTAGACCTTGATAGATCTTCTAAGCACTCTAGGATCGTTAGTTATGTTAATGTAATCACCAACACACTAATAGATAATCTCTATAACTGGTATTTCAAAGCGGAAACAAACACAAGTTTTAATACTAAGAACAATTGATCCTCTATGGATCTTTTCAATAATAATAAAAGTGTTTTCTAAAACGTAACTCAATACATAGTCGTGTGTTCCTTTTATACACAAGGAACCCTAAACCGTTTCACAAGAAACGTATATTCTAAAACTTCTAAAAGATATGCATTATCACTTCCTAAATAAACTCATGCATATCCTAACTATATTACATAGAATACGGAATAACTATATCCGCAGAAACTAATAATGCTGAATCTAAACTTCAGTAGAAACACTCTATAAGCAGAATTTGTCTCTTTAGTAGAATTCATCAGCAGATTCTTCAGCAGAATTCTATCTTAGCAGAATTCCCAACAAACATGATCTACCAACAATAAAAATAAAGCATGCATACGGAAGCAAATAACATCAAACAATTAAAAATCAAACAAACACACAAAACATGGGTTGCCTCCCAAGAAGCGCTTTTCTTTCTTTACAAGTCTTGTAGCTAGACTCAAGGTCATGGGCAATTACGTGACCTCACCATTGGTCTCATTCTCTAGGTCATCCTCAATCTTAGTTTTGTATTCCGGACCCGATTGTAAATGTTCTTTGTGGAGACCAACCACCTTTTTTTCAATTGCTCCTATAATTCTATTGGCAAATTCTTTATCAACTATATATTTTGGCCCTAGAGTTAAGCAATCCTTATAGAAAAGGCTCTTCTTCTCCCATACATAGTCCATGCCCTTTTTCTTATCCTCGTCATTAATGTCCTCAAAGGCACCAATGTTATCCATATCAAATCGAGGCACAAAACGAAATTCTTTCATTCTATTAGGCATCCTATATGTGATCCTATCAGTTTCACTAGCAAATCGGATCGTCCCTTCTATCTCATCATATTCTAACTTGGATTCTTCAACAAATGGCTTACCAACACAACATGGGATAAGCGACAATCAATAACACTAGCTAGGTCTTCAACAACCATAAAGTCAATGATATAAGTAAAGTTCCCAACAAAGACATGTAGACCTTTAATTCTCCCGAAAAAGTTACAAACTCCACCGGGGTATTTGGGATCTTTTCTAGGTCCAAGTCTTGTTTTCACTATATCATTATAAACACTTGAGGACATAATGTTGATTGGGGATTCAAAATCAATGTAAGTGTTGTCAATGTGCTTATACCCAATCATACATGGTATCTTAGCATTCTTAGGATTGCCTCTCTTTATCTTAGGGTCAATTCTAGTAAAAGGAGGTCGAGGATTATCAATAAGATTGTTATAGTACGCAGTCTCCTCCTTAGTGGGATATAGATTGAAATAGTCATCCGGTTTCGGATCTATATCCCCTTCCTCAAGTTCCTCAACAACATCCTCAAAATCATTAGATCCTAGGTCCGTATTTGAATACAAGGCGGTCGCTAGGTCACTAAATGCATGATCGAGCTCAATATTAATTAACCTATTAAGCTCCCTGAGTTCCCTAATCTCATTCTCAATATGTTCACGCAACAAAGCTACTTCACTAGGGGAAAGGGGTAGATTCGCGTTTTCCATAATGGCCAACGGAATAGTCAATGAATTTAATTTACCAACAAAGGCACGAAGAAAACGATAGACTAAAGAAAGCCTACAAAAATAAAAATAAAACCTTACTAGAAAGGAATCTAGCAAGTAGACCTAATAAAAAGAAATCATAACCTAGACAATAACTATTCCCCCGGGCTGCGACGCCAAAAACTTGATACGTGGGAATTGCACCCTCGCAATAGGTTTTACCTCTCAAGGGATCTCGAGAAGCTTACAACCCCCACCAGGCAGTATACCTGATCGTTGTAGTATAGTATAGTGACAAGTACTGTGGGATTGATCATTCAACTCAGGATAGTTTCGCAAGGATAGAAAGCCTATTAAACTAGGTCTAGAGGTGAGGGATGATTCTTTTTGTATTTTTATATATTTATGAAAGCAAGTAAAATCTCGGGTTTTGAAGGAGTGGGCGGAATTAGTTGCTAGCCAACTAACCTAATTTACTACTAATGCAAACAAAATAAAATAACAGAAATGAAAATAAAGCTATTAAACTAATGTGGTGGAAACAATGATGAGGAAAGTTGTGTTTATTTAGATTTCATTACTCCCTAGATATCTTTTATAGGTTGATTAGCTTGTTACAATTGCATGGATGACGGGTAATATTCCTTAATACTAGTCGTAGGGCCGTGTACAATATTCCCTAACTCTATAGGATCCTACTTCACTCCTATGTCGAGCCGTTAGAAGCTCTTAACATGGGATCATTAGCATTCTCCTACGCATTAAATACAACCAAAAATCGTAGTACACTGATCATTTTTCTTAAGATGTTCAAGCAAGTTACCAATGGAAGTCTGCCAGTTTTCTTAAGCCTAACATCGAATACAATCATCCGTAACAATTATAAACAAACAATAAACTCATAATTAACATCTAGGTTTCACTACATCTAAGCAAACACAATGAATATCTAGCCTAGCATGTTAAAGAGAAGAGAAGCGTAAGATATAATCACACAACACATAGACATATTGAATGATTTGAATGAATACTTATCTTCAATTGAACATGGAAGAATCAAGGGGTTGGAACCCTTGAAAAACTGATAAAATTCGGACTAGGGTTTATTCCCTCAAAGTTGCACACTAATGAATGAAATTTGGAAAACTATATATAGATATTACATCGTGACGGCGTCATGTGTTAGCCCGTGACGTCGTCAACTCGCTGCCTTGATAAAATCGTATTGCCTAGATCTGTTTGTGACGCCGTCATGTAGGAATTTACTCTGGGCCGTCATGTGTAGTTGGACCCTAACGGCCTTGGTGAAGCCGTCAGGTGCTAAGCTTAAAAATACTCTGGATCATCATGTGTATTTTCCACTTCCACCTCTTTTGTAACTCTTGACGCCGTCGTGTACAAAGGCTTGACGCCGTCAGGTACTGTTCCCAGCAAGGAAATTTGAGACTTTGCCGTTTTCTTCACTTTTATACTCCAAAAACGTCTAAAATGCTTCCTTTTCCAGATTTCTCTCCAAAAGTACCTAAAATGACAAAAGGAACGATTTAGGGCAATAATTGATCAAATAATCTCGAATTTTGGCTTAAATGACACCTTAAAAGCGGTACACTTTTCACGTCATCAGTTTTCTTCACTTTTATGTTCCAAAAACGTCCAAAATGCTTCTTTTTCCAGATTTCTCCTCAAAAGTACCTAAAATGACAAAAGGAACGATTTAGGGCAATAATTGATCAAATAATCACGAATTCGGGCTTAAATGACCCCTTAAAAGCGGTACACTTTTCGCCTCATCAGATTGCATCGGATTGAGACTCCTTCTAGCACCGAGTTTACACTCTGGGACACTCCAAGTTTTTCATTTATTTTTCAGTTTTAGTTTATTTTCTGTTTGGCAAGCTCTCAATGTTTACCGCTGCAGCATTGTGAGTTTAAGATACAATATTAGATAATAAATGCCTATAGGCCTAACCCGTTGGTTTAGGCCCATTTAGCATTTAGCATTTACGTCTCTGTCTTTTCTATTTAATGTCTTTGTATTATAACTACTTAGTTGTATCTGATCAATATATTGTTTGTTTTCCCTCTGATTTTACATAATTCACATGTCTCTAGCACATACGATGTATCACAATTAAGAGCATCTACATTGTTAAAATTTTACAAAGATTTATAAACCTTCTAAAAACCTATTTTTGTTATGGATAAACCTTTTACAAGTTTATAAAATCTTCAGTCATAACACAAACTTCAAATTATAAATAGGTCTATGATCATGAACCTTTTCATGTTACATAGGGCTATATTTGAAGAGAGGTTTGTATATTGAAGAGAGGTTTATAAGAGATTATAGAAGCTTAACCTTTTAAGATAAGTTTCATTTGACACACAGTTAAAAGCTTACAGAAAAAAGTTGAGCTTAAAATAAAAGTTCTTTGAAAGTAGTTTTTAAAGAGACTTGAGCTTATGAAGAAGAAATTAACATAAAAATACTAATTGTTTATATCATGGCTATGTTTTGTGCACAACTTATTAAAGCTTGTAGAAACTTGAGTTTTTAAAATAAGTTATCTTATAATATAAGTTTTGTTTGACACATAAACTTGTAAAAACTTTAACATTCATAAGCTATTAAAAGAGAATCTACATAGGAGGAGCCTTTATAAGAAGCTCAAGCTTTTGTTGTGTTCAATTATAATCTTTACATTTTTTTGTATACTGATATATTTTATCCTTTAATGTCATTATACATATATAAGCTCTAACTTCAGTTACTTAACTAAACATATCTGATAATAAAAGCTTCAGCTTAACCAACTCTCATAAGCTTTAGCTCTTACGAGCTTTAAATTCCTCGAGCCAAACATACTGCATATATTGATTTGTTTATCATTTTTCATTACTTCACAATTATATGCTACAAATCCATCTATTTTAACCAGTGTTGTAAAAATTGGCCATGGCGGCCGATATGGCGGTTCCATGGCGGATTTCGATGGTCCACCGCCACGATTTTTCCCATATCGGTCTAACTTTGCGTTTTTGGTCAAAATCGGAGCTTGGCGGTCAAAATCGGTCAAAAATCGGCCTTGGCAGTCGGTCGGTCAACGCCGGTCAACTTCAGATCTGGGTTTTTTTTTTTTTTTTAGATTCACGCCGGTCAACGCCGTTTAACTTCAAATCTAGGGGTTTTTTTTCATATTCACTTCAGATCTAGCCTAGATCTAGGGTTTTTTTTTTCATATTCCTTTATAATTTATGGTCTCCGCCATGGCGCCGCCAAGACCGATATGGCGGATTTCGGGGGTCGACCGCCACGGTACCGCCGAGCGATATTTACAACCTTGATTTTAACAAACATATCTTAAAATAAAAGCTCCAACTTCAACTCTCAAAAGCTCCAACTTTATCTAATTCCACAAGAAATACCCATAAAGCTCAAAAAATAAAATGAAAAATACTATGCTTAAAAGAAAGAAAAATAAAATAAAACTTTGGTAAAAATACACTATTGGTCCCTAAACTTTCCACGTAACATCATAGGGCACCTCAACTTTTAATCGCCATGCGTCCAAAACTTGAGATTTTGAGTCTGAATGCGTCCCTCCACCATTATTTGCTGTTTTGTTTTGTTTTTAGTGAAGAGCATAATGGTCATTTAATATATTTTGATTATTACTCATGCAAATTGTGGAGGCGAAAAATGATCCGTTTTTAGGGGGTCATTTAAGCCCGGAATTGAATTTATTTGATCAAATATTGCCCTAAATCGTTTCTTTTGTGATTTTAGGTACTTTTGGAGTGAATTCTGGAAAAGGAAGCATTTCGGACGTTTTTGGAGCATAAAAGTGAAGAAAACGGCAAAGTCTTAATTTTCCATGCTGGGAACAGTACCTGACGGCGTCACCAATTTCTTAATGACGGCGTTAAGAGGAAAACAAGAGGTGAAAAGGGTAGAGTCCATGACGATCCAGAATGTTTTTACACTAAGGCCCGACGGCGTCACCATAGGCCGTCATGGCCCCATTACTCTTGACGGCCTAGAGGAGATTTACTCTTGACAGCGTCAGATCTGGATCTAGGCAATCCAATTTTATTATGGGCGGCGGGTTGACGGCGTCAGAATTTTCTTCTTGACGCCGTCACCTTCGAAATTCTATATATACTTTTGTAATTTTCATTCATTAAAGGAGGACAATTTTAGGGACGACTTGGAAAAACCCTAGGACGATTTTATTAGTATTTTCAAGGGTTTTCACCCCTTGAAGCCTTTCATGTTCAATTAAGATAAGTATCTTTTCAATTCATTCAATAAGTCTATGTGTTGTTTGAATATGTCTTACGCTTGTCTTGATTTTAACATGCTAGGCTAGATCTCTTGTGTGTTTGCTTAGATGTAATGAAACCTAGATGTTGATTATAGGTTGATTGCTTGTTTATAGTTGTAATGGATGAATGATTTCGATGTTAGGCTTAAGAAAACTGGCAGACTTCCATAGTGTAAGTTGCTTGAACGTCTTAAGAAGCATGAACCAATGCGTACTAGGTTTTTATGGTTGTATTTAATGCATGAGCGAATTCTAATGATCCCATGTTAGGAGCTTCTTGCAGGCTCGACATAGGAGTGAAGTAGGAGCTTATAGAGTTGGGGAAGTACGTACGCCACCCCACGATTGGTATTAAGGAATATAACCCGTCATCCACGCAACTATAACAAACTATCAACCTGTAAAAGATATCTAGGGAGTAATGAAATCTAAGTAAACACAATTTTCTCATTTATTGTTCACACCACATTAGTAATTAGTTTTTTCTTACATTTCTGTTATTTTATTTTGATTGCATCTTCAGTTATTGGGTTAGTTGACTAGCAACTAATTCCGCCCACTCTTTCAAAACCTAAGATTTTAATTACTTTTCATAAAATATAAAAATATAAAAAAAAAAAATCATCCCTCACCTCTAGACCTAGTTTTTAGGCTTTCTAATCCTAGCGACACTATTCCTATTCCTGAGTTGAACGATCAATCCCCCGGTACTTGTCAATATACTATACTATACTACAATGATCAGGTACACTGCCTGGTGGGGGTTGTAAGCTTTTCGAGATCCCTCAAGAGGTAAAGCCTGGTGCAATTCCCACGCATCAAGTTTTTGGCGCCGCTGCCGGAAATAGTTATTGTCTAGGTTAGGATTTCTTTTTATTAGGTCTACTTGCTAGATTCCTTTCTAGTAAGATTTTATTTTTATTTTTAGGTTTTCTTTAGTCTATCTTATTTCTTCATGCCTTTGTTTGTAATCTTTACCATCCGACATCATGGAAGGTGGTAACATCTTTGAACCCATCAACCCACCACAACAAGATCACCAACAAAACCAACCACTAGCAAACCAACCTCTTAGGCCCTGAACCCTAGGAGAGTATTCCCGACCTAGCCACCAAGGCTATCGAAACACTATTGAGCTCACCCAAGGAGCCAATGTATCCCCCTTGCGATCTAACACCATCTGGTTGGTGCAAAGCAGATGTGCATTCCATGGACTTCGTTCTGAAGATCCTAATCAACATCTCAAGGACTTCCTTAAAATTGTAGATTCTATAGACCTTGATGTTACAACCAGAGAGTCAAGCCGATTACGCCTATTCCAATTCTCTCTACGTGATCAAGCTAGTCAATGGCTTGAACGTTTACCCGCGGGATCCATCACCTCTTGGGATGATCTCACCACTCGTTTCCTTGCTCAATTTTTCCCACCGGGGAGAACTACCAAGCTTAGAAATGATATATTGATGTTTCAACAATGTCAAGGTGAAACTCTATATGAAGCATGAACTTGTTTCAAGGACTTACTCCAAAAAGTCCCTCATCATGGCATAGATCTTTGGCTCCAAGTCCAAATCTTCTATGACCATATCGATCTCTCCACAAGGCGAACCATTGACCAATCGGCCGGTGGCAAGCTACATGATCTAAGTGCGGAAGAATCATGGGAACTCATAGAAGATCTTGCTTTCTATGAGAACGAAAGTTGGAATGATCCCCGTGATTTGAACAAAACGGTCAAGGCAATATCTTTTCCTTCGAACAATTCTAGCACTCCCGACCGTAGGATCATGAAACTTGAGGACCACGTCAAGTTTCTCATGAAATCTTACAAAGCTCCTAAGCCTTCAAGCCAAGTGAACAAAATCACTTCTTCATTCGAATTATGTACTGGTCCCCATGACACTCGTGATTGCGTGGAACTCCCCGGAACAGCTTTTGCTGACTACGCATCTTCGCGTACCGACGAAGCGGGAGATAAGTGGTACACTTTCAAGCCCGAGCCAAACCCTTACGGTGATTCCTACAACCCTTCTTGGAAAAATCACCCGAACCTTAGGTGGAAACAAAACCAAAACAATTCTTCCAATCCGCCTAATCGTTACCAACCAAACGGTCCACCCTCCAACCGTACTTTCAACAACAATCCTTCTAATAACTATGGTAGTACCAACAATCTTGAAGGATTGATGTCCAAGTTTATGGCATCTCAAGAAGCTTGCATATCTAAGTTTGAAGCCGATTTCAAACAAAAGCAAAGCGAGATGACCACCAAAATTGACACATTGTTGAAAGTTCTCAATGACCGAGAAATGGGAGCACTCCCAAGCGACATGGTCAAGAACCCGAAACTAAACGTTAACTCCATATCATCAGTTTCGTCACCCACTTCTTGTCCGCAATACTACTCGGTTAAATCAATGAGCACGTGTTTCAAGCAAAACCAAATTCTTCAAAAGGACCAATCAAATGAAACACCCAATATCAAACCGGGCAAAAGCATAGTTGAAACACCTCATACACAAGACCTTGACGACGAATTCAAGGAGCTCCACCTTGAACGTTCCGTCATTGATGTGTTAGCCCGTGCTCCCTACTATAGTGCCCTCCTAGAGAAATATGAGAAATTTAAACTAGGTAAAAATAGGACCACCTTCGTTCAAAACAAGTTGCCTACAAAGCTTGATAATCCGGGTATATTTGTTTTGCCTTGTAAGATAGGAAAATCCGAAGCTTTCGACACACTAGCCGATTTAGGATCAAGCCTCAACTTGATTCCCTTATCCCTTTTTACCTCTCTCAAGCTAGGAAAGTTAGAGGAGATGAAGGTATTAATTGGTCTAGCGGATGGGAGTATTGCCCACCCGGTTGGGATGATCAAGGATGTAGTTGTTCACGTAGGGAAGTTAACTATTTTAGCGTACTTTCACGTCCTAGATATGGTTAGTGATACTACATGCCCATTATTAGTAGGAAGAGGATTTTTAGCAACCGCAAGCGCCCTGATAGATTGTAAGGAGTCTAAGATAGCGGTAGGTGAGGGCGATACTTGGTCGGTATATGATGTTAAGAAACATAGCTACGATTGTGAGGATGAACCGACACCACATTTGGTAGAGATGAATAGGAGACCATCTAGATATGGACCTTGGATATAAAGAGACTTTATAGGACCTCAACGCCCATTCTATCTAGAAAAAGATTTCATCGATAAAACACATTCGGTGGAACAACTCATAGCTAGAGATGAAGAGCTAGACCCTTTTGAGGACCCCCTAGTCTTTAGGAAAATGATTGAGTTCTTAAGCGTAATGCCTATTAACATAGAGATGAACAAGTAGAAAAGAGAGGGGGATAAGTGTAAATGGAGGTGGGACAAGCCACCTAAGGAAGGTGATGGATCATGGCATATCAAGATGATTTTGTATGATCCGGATGGAGAAAAGTTTGAAAGGTCATATGGTACTAAGAAAACCGATAGGAAGTTGAAACCTAAGTTTGATCCCAAAGATGTCCTCAATGAGGAACTCACCAATATCACGTAATAGCCCGTAACCTTGAGTCTAGCTACAAGACTCGTAAATAAAGAAAAGCGCTTCTTGGGAGGCAACCCATGCTTTGTGTGATTTTTAATTGTTTTATTGTTATTTGTTTCCATATGCATGCTTTATTTTTATTGTTGGTAGATCATGTTTCAAAAATAAAATGGTGAAAATACTTTATTTTGTCGTTTGACTTAGTCCTAACTTCATCCAAAGGTATTTCGCAAAAGATAAGTGTAAGGGGAAACCTCAAATATGTTTTTAAGAAACAAAGTTGATCATGATTCTCCACAATATTAAATGGACATGTATATTCGTATTTGTTAGAGTCAAATGCTTGTATCGAGTCATAATGATGTTTTGCAGGATTTTCCAGGAAGTAGGACATAAGTTTTCCAGAAATTTTTCAGAAACTTAACGTAAGGTTTTTTGCAGATCACTTCTAACGGCGTCATGTGTAAAATTCTGGAAATTTTGCTAGTTTTGTTTTTCTAACGGAGTCTTAAAGTTTTTGTTAATTCTTTAGTTTTATAAACTCCAGGAAATATGCAAATATTCCTTCCACAAGCATTATATCTTAATTTGCTTTCTAGGATTTGTTAGTGTATATAGATTGCCGCCGATTTTACGCGAGGTTGCCTTGTTTGTTTTCTCAGGTTTAACAGGTTATGTATGACAAGAAGATGATCTATATTCTGGAAGGGAAGCTTTGTTTGTTCATTTTCTTAGAGGAAGATCTAACCTTGTTGACACACTATCCACACCGAGCGAATCAGGGGAGTATTTGATTTCATTCTTTTACCTATTTCACTTTTACATTCTTTAATTGAACATTGGGGACAATGTTCATCCTAAGTGTAAGGGGAGGGTAAATGAT
Source organism: Artemisia argyi (assembly GCA_030686995.1). Taxonomy (NCBI): domain Eukaryota; kingdom Viridiplantae; phylum Streptophyta; class Magnoliopsida; order Asterales; family Asteraceae; genus Artemisia; species Artemisia argyi. Next base: position 197,214,214 of record CM060701.1, read on the forward strand.
GATACCTTATAGGATACACTTTCACTTGAGTTTGTTTGTTTGATGGTAGGTGTGTAATAAAACTATGAGAAATAATTGTTAGTGTAATTTTAGCGCCAAATTTAAAATTTTTTACAACATTTAGGATTGAAACTTTAACCTTAGCAAGCGTCTCATGGATAGGAGATTGTATGACTAGCACAAAACCGTACTATTCAGAAAAAATTTCCACCCAAATATGTGAGGTTCGCCTTTAGATTTGATAGGAAAAGAATTTACTATTAGTCCTTATTAGTGAACCGGTAGCATTTAGATTCTAGAACTTGCGTTAGTGATGCATCCCGAGACCGCTAGTGAGACTACATTCGTGTAGTAGGATTTACTACATGATAAGAGGCATTAGGATCACCCTTGTGTTAAACTCGTATCATAATTACTTGACCATTTAAGTCATATTACTTGGCTAGTTAAGTCAATTAATTTTTCCCACACCTTAGCGTTGTACTCAATTTTAGTAAACGAAACCCTAGTACACCCCTCCGAGCCTATCTTTTTGTTTCTAACTTTAAGCATCTTACTTAAAGGAAGAATTTGTTACAAGCCACTTAAATGTACACCCAAATCACCTTAGCCTTCAGTGTATGCACTCATCTTTAGTGCATTATTGTTATTTGTTTAAACCCTTAGTTAATTATCTAATTGATTACATGGTTGCTAAGTCGAGTTATATCCTTGTACATATTGTTTTGGGACGATTGGGACTCATGGGTAAAGTACCTGTGTTATGGAGTAATGGGAAAGAACATCATTTATTACCCCCATATGTACGTTAATCTTAAAAGTACTCCAAGTGTTTTGATTATCTTGATTCGAGTCATTAGATTAGTTTATTGTAAAGTATGTAAAAATTCAAGTGTAAGGGGAATGTCCATTCCCTATGATGTATTGTTTTGGATGGTAGGGTAAAAGTGTATGCAAAAAAAAAAAAAAAAAAAAAAAAAAAAAAAAAAAAAACCCAGAAAATCGAAAAATCAAGAAAAAGAAAAAAATAGAAAAATAAAAGAGAAAAACATATGGACTACCATCCCGTTTCATTCTATGTTTATTTTATGTTTTTGTTATTTTTGATTTATTAGCTTAATTCGAGTCTAGTCTTGGCTTAGCAACGCCATATTGTACATGTAATTAACCAAGATGATTAACTCGCCACCAGTAAAGATTGCATATATCCAACAAAACCATGTTTTCCATATCCCTACACCTAACGTTATAACCCTTTGAAAGACCTCTTTGATATTTTATCCTAGGTGCTTATGCCATGTGGTGGAGGTTTGATCCTTTCCCAAGCCTATGGTAATCTATTTTGCTATGACAGGTAGTGAGAGATGTTTTCCATTTCCATATTGTGATATGTACTTTATTACACCCGAGAGATGTGAGTATCTAAACACTATTTGTGAGGTGCTAGTGTATGACCTCCGTGCTTGTCTTTGGTCTTTAATGGAACGATTATTTGTTGTAATTACTTTTATATTAGTGTTAAATGACCCCTAACTTGTATTTTGATTAGAATAAAAGCGCATTTGCTTGAGGACAAGCAAATCTCAAGTGTAAGGGTATATGATGAGGCGAAAAATGATCCGTTTTTAGGGGGTCATTTAAGCCCGGAATTGAATTTATTTGATCAAATATTGCCCTAAATCGTTCCTTTTGTGATTTTAGGTACTTTTGGAGTGAATTCTGGAAAAGAAAGCATTTCGGACATTTTTGGAGCATAAAAGTGAAGAAAACGGCAAAGTCTTAATTTTCCTTGCTGGGAACAGTACCTAACGGCGTCACCAATTTCTTAATGATGACGTCAAGAGGAAAACAAGAGGTGAAGAGGGTAGAGTCCATGACGATCCAGAATGTTTTTACACTAAGGCCTGACGGCGTCACCATAGGGCGTCATGGCCCCATTACTCATGACGGCCCAGAGGAGATTTACTCTTGATGGCGTCAGATCTGGATCTAGGCAATCCAATTTTATTATGGGCGGCAGGTTGACGGCGTCAGAATTTTCTTCTTGACGCCGTCACCTTGGAAATTCTATATATACTTTTGTAATTTTCATTCATTAAAGGAGAACAATTTTAGGGACGACTTGGAGAAACCCTAGGACTATTTTATCAGTATTTTCAAGGGTTTTCACCCCTTGAAACCTTTCATGTTCAATTAAGATAAGTATCTTTTCAACTCATTCAATAAGTCTATGTGTTGTTTGAATATATCTTACGCTTGCCTTGATTTTAACATGCTAGGCTAGATCTCTTGTGTGTTTGCTTAGATGTAATGAAACCTAGTAATGGATGAATGATTTCGATGTTAGGCTTAAGAAAACTGGCAGACTTCCATAGTGTAACTTGCTTGAACGTCTTAAGAAGCATGAACCAATGCGTACTAGGTTTTTATGGTTGTATTTAATGCATGAGCGAATTCTAATGATCCCATGTTAGGAGCTTCTTGCAGGCTCGACATAGGAGTGAAGTAGGAGCTTATAGATTTGGGGAAGTACGACGCCACCCCACGATTGGTATTAAGGAATATAACCCGTCATCTACGCAACTATAACATATTATCAACCTGTAAAAGATATCTAAGGAGTAATGAAATCTAAGTAAACACAATTTTCGCATTTATTGTTCACACCACATTAGTAATTAGTTTTGTTTACATTTCTGTTATTTTATTTTGATTGCATCTTTAGTTATTAGGTTAGTTGACTAGCAACTAATTCCGCCCACTCTTTCAAAACCCGAGATTTTAATTGCTTTTCATAAAATATAAAAATACAAAAAGAATCATCCCTCACCTCTAGACCTAGTTTTTAGGCTTTCTAATCCTAGCGACACTATTCCTGAGTTGAACGATCAATCCCACGGTACTTGTCACTATACTATACAACAACGATCAGGTACACTGCCTGGTGGGGGTTGTAAGCTTCTCGAGATCCCTCGAGAGGTAAAGCCTAGTGCAATTCCCACGCATTACAAATCTCCTCCTCAACTCTTCTTCTTCCACTTTTAATGGTTTGTTTTGTAATGATCAGTTACTTTTAAGTTAGGATTCAGTGGATGGTAATCATATATTCAGTATCCTTATGTGATAAGAAAAAATTATTGCAGGTTGACATGTACCTGCTTCCTCAAGCAGCATTTCCAACTGGTGGACTATACTTCAAGAACAAGACATGGGTAAAAGAAACGAAGGAAAAACACATGATTATTCACAACAACTATATTGTTGGTTTTGAAAAGAAGGTAAAGCGGTTTCATGACTACGGGCTTTGGTTGGCTGACGATCATGCTTCAGAATCTCCACACGGCAGATTAGATTAAATGGAAACACCTATGTTTAAGTACCATACTAAACCTCATTATATCCCACACCTAAGTTAAGCATTTTGTGGCACACCAACACGTACTCACGTCTACATAAACAAAACCTGCCAAGTGATTGAAACTATGCAGGTTTTAATATATACAGATAGAACTCCATGGTCTCTCCCTTCACTATAACTGGGCATATTCTTTATCAGTTTGCAATATAGCTGGTGTTCCTTGATGAGTTATTGATAAATGTACATTTAGTATCTTGTGGAGTTATTTTAGAGCTGAAGAATTGAAGAAAGGTCACAAACTGATTTTTTTTCATACTGTCCTATTAAGTCTTGAGATTGAAATCTCACTAGTATATGTACGATTATTCTTTTTGTAGAAATTTTGTAAGTTTTCAACTACATAATCATTTCAATTACTATCAGGTATCCCTCTTATTCAAAGATTTGAATCTTGGTGCCTCAAAAGGGATGATGTAATTTTACAATGTAAATTGAGTAGGGGTCAAAGCTTACTCGTTGGTGTTGCACTTTATATCTTAGTTATGATTTTGCCGAAATTATAGAATTATGAGTGCACAAGTCAAATTTCAAGTGAGTAGTGGTGGTAATGTTTTTAATGCGGTTACCCATTAGAGAAGAATTGTGACCAAAATCAACCAAGTTGCAGAAAGGAGTATAACTTATAAAAAGAAATATCTTTTTTTGGTCCAACTGGACATATGCGTTCGATTCCAACTGGACATATGTGTTCGGTAGGTTTTTTAGAGTTTTAAATCAATGATTGCTAATTGGTTTAGGTTGACATCCTTTGGTTCAAAATTACGAGTCATCTCACCCTCTAACCGATTATTGCATCTCAGATACATCACTTGCAGCCACAATAAATCGAAACCCTTATGTCTTCTTAGTGTAACAGCAAACAAAGATGATGATCTCATTCTTTTCTCATCCTGAACGATCCACAAACGTAACCGTACCTATACTTTGTTTTCAGTTGCAGCTATACGCAAGTCAAGAAGTGGCTACAAGATCCTATCAATTGGGTCTCCGGTAGGTTCATTTTGTTTTGATTCGTATTCGAACTGTGATGAAATTGGTTCAAACAAAAAAAATCTTATAAAGATTAGGCAAAAATTTGAACCAAATCTGAGTTTAGTTGAAATTCCATGTCTTGTTTAATTCGAGTCTTGAGGTTGTTTGGAGGTGGGATTAGGATAGAGTGAGACATCAATTTGTTGTAGTTGTAGTTAGATTAAGGATCGGTTGTGACGTTCTTGTACTTCTGTTTCTTTTCCATTTGAGTTATTATCTTGGACCGATGATGTTAATAAACTGAGGTCGAGTTGGTATTTGGTTAATGGTCTGTCGTGGTCATTCTGCTTCATCTAATCTTTCTGTTTTTTCTTTTGGCAAGTTTACGCGTAACTTATTTCTTTTGACCCGTTTACGCATAAAGTTACGCGTAGAGCTGTTGGAAAACTTACGCGTAGGAAATCTTACGCGCAGAAAACTTATGCGTAGCCCATGTCTTTTGCGTAAAACTTACGCGTAAGACAAGGGTTTTGACCCTTTGTTGACCCTTACGCATAACTTGTCCAAGTTATGTGTAGAAATATTGAAGTTGCGCGTAGGAACAGGGTTTTGACCCGTTGACCACTTTCCGGCGTCTTTTTCCGTTCAGATTCAGGCCAAAAAATTATCAGCAGCATACAAACCATTTTTGAAGACCAGAAATATTAATATTGACCCACCGTTGACCATATAACTTGCACGGTATGGTACAAAATACGTCATAAAAATAAAAGTAACAATAAACTGTTATGAACAAAAGGACAGAAACAGTTTTTGTAAATCTGTTAAAGCACACAAGACGGTTTTGACCATATAGGATACATAAAAAGGTGTGTAAAACTGTTCCCATAAGATAAGAAAAAAATTTCTGATCCAAAATATTGGGTAGAAAACAGCTTACAAAAATAGTACGAACCACAAAAAAATCATCAAACAAACACAACGAGGCTCTGATGCCAATTGTAGGACTGAAAAGTGATGATTTTTATGTGATTCGGGAGGTCTTGGTTGATGATTATAGATGATATCCATGTTTGGTTCTAGAGAGATAAAGTAGAGAGAGAGTGAAGAAAATGGAAATATATTAAAATGAAAGGAACAATTACACAATTTCTCACACCCCTCATGGAGAGTCATGAGGGGTATATATAGGCTCATTACAACATTACTTTGCCTAGTGTACAATAATAGTCCCTAAAGGTACTACTTGTTACTAATCTAGTCCATTTCACGTATGTGACGTTATCTTTATAAAAGAGCGAGGCTAACAGTAAAGTTTGGACTATTTTTGCAAATGTTCGAAGGTTAAGGACTAAAAGTGTAAAGTTTGTAAACTTTGGGTGAAAAGTATAAAACTGTTTTTCTAAAGGGTATAAACTGTAAATATTGAAACTTAGGGATAATGAATGTAAATATTTGAGATTTGGACTAAAAACGTAAATATATATAATTTTTGGACTAACGGCGTAAGTGTTTTTCCGTTAAGGGTAAAAATTGTAAAATTGAGAAACATGAAGGATTGAATAGTAATATTGATTTTAATTATAATTTTATAAATTATATATATTTATACTTATAATATATATTTGAATATATATTAAAGACGATAAATAATAAACGTAACTTATTTTATATATATATATATATATATATATATATATATATATATATATATATATATATATATATATATATATATATATATATATATATATATACACATAATACGAATAAACATATATAACGAATAACTAAATTTATACGAATAAAACAATACGTAACCGTTATCTATTTTTATACGATGTAACACATGACGTATGCACTTTATCGATTACTCATAATTAATAATAAACGTTCGCAATAAAACGAGACTTAAGAACTGAAATGTGCCATATCTTATAGGTTGTGTGTAAAGTCGTTGCCTTGCATCGTTGAGATTACGTTTGTTCTACTATCCTACTAAGGTGAGTTCATAGCCCACACTTAACTTATTTTTGTGGGGGGGGGGGGGGGGGGGGATACATGCTCAAAAACCGAACACAAGTCTTTTCCTGATCTTATTATTGCTTAAGTAGCTATTGCCAAAAGTCTCTCGATCATGAACCTTAATCACTGGAAAGGTGAACGTAAATAATTGTGAATAGATCTATTAGGGATTGACAATCCCCATTTGGTGGCTAGAGGAAAGTCACCAAATGCACTTTATTTGAATATCATAGGTTACTGGCAAATACCTATCTTGGGGGCTATATATTTTACATCATTATTACAGAAAATATTGATGTCTGTTGAATCGTTGAGTGTCATAAGCTTAAGGCAATAATAAATGTGATTTTTCTACTTTGTTTATTTGTATTTATATACAATAAGCATCTGTATATTGTGTTCAAACTCTAAATTATAAACCTATGAATTTCACTCAACTTTTTGTTGACTTTTAGCATGTTTATCTCAGGTAACTAAATGGAATGGATGGCAACGGCACGAAGTGGGCAAATAAAGAAACGTTTATTTCTCTTTAAATAAAATTTGTTGTTGAATAACAAATTCTCTTGAAATTATGAATATTTGGTATTTTAATTAAAACTTAAAACGATCACTTGAATCGTTTTCTATAATTGTGACGAAAGATCCACAATATAATACCCCAAAAGTCTTCTGCTGACATTTTAAGTCTTCCGTTGTATTGATCGATTTTGGGGGTGTTATAAGAACTTACTACGTTGGTAGTGACTCATCACTTTTTTAAGAATATCTCCTGCAGGATAATTTGCGTAATCTGCAAACCAGGGTACTTCCTCATCATCATCTTTATCTATCGTCATGAGAGTTTCATCTGGAAAATAATCGTTAATTTCATTTTCTTTTAATTCTTCCAAAATTCTCGAGACGTGACAAATGATCTGCTGCAAGATTTTCTGCTCCTTTCTTGTCTTTTATTTCGATATCGAATTCTTGCAGTAGTAAAATCCATCTGATAAGACGCGGTTTTGCATCTTGTTTGGTAAACAGACATTTGAGTGCGGAATGATCTGTAAAAACTATCATTTTTGAAAGTACGAGATAAGATTTGAATTTTTCGAATGCAAAAACTACGGCTAATAATTCCTTTTCTGTAACCGTATAGTTTTGTTGAGCATTGTTGAGTGTTTTACTAGCGAAGTATATAGGACGAAAATATTTTCCTTCACGTTCTCCTAAAACAGCTCTAACAGCAAAATCGCTTGAATCACACATGAATTCAAATGGTAGTGACCAATTAGGTGCAACCATAATTGGGGCACTAGTCAATTGACTTTTCAACGTTTCGAAAGCTATAATGTAGTCTGCATTGAAATCAAATACAGAATCCTTTTCTAAAAGTTTAGTCATAGGACGTGATATTTTTGAAAAATCTTTGATAAATCGACGGTAAAAACCGGCATGTCCTAGAAAACTTCTAACGGCTTTAACGTTAGTTGGTGGTGGTAATTTGGTGATAACATCTATTTTAGCTTTGTCTACCTCCATTCCTGAACTTAATATCTTGTGTCCTAACACAATTCCTTCAGTTACCAGGAAATGACATTTCTCCCAATTAAGAACTAGATGTGCAGCTTCACATCTCTCAAGCATTTTATCGAGATTGGTGATACGTGGGAATCGCACCAGGCTTTACCTCTCAAGGGATCTTGAGAAGCTTACAACCCCCACCAGGCAGTGTACCTGATCGTTGTAGTATAATATAGTGACAAGTACCGGGGGATTTATCGTTCAGCTTAGGAATAGTGTCGCTAGGATTAGAAAACCTAAATACTAGTTCTAAAGGTGAGGGATGATTATTTTTGTGTTTTATATTTTTCAGAAAGCAAGTAAAAATCTCGGGTTTGAAGGATTTGGGCGGAATTAGTTGCTAATCAACTAACCCAATACTAAAGATGCAATCAAAATAAAATACTAGAAATGAAAATAAACTAAATTATACTAAAGTTGTGAGCAATAAGTGGAGAAAATGTGTTTACTTAGATCTCACTACTCCCTAGACATCTTTTACACGTTAATTACTTGTTATAATTGCATGGATGACGGATCGTATTCCTTAATACCATTCATGGGGTGGCACACTTAACTCCCCAATTCTATGAGCTCTTATCTCCTCCTATACCATGCCCAGCACAACCATAGGGATTATAAACAGTGGCTCATGCATTAAATACAACCAATAAAGACCTAGTGCGCGTCGGTTCATGTTTCTTAAGACATTCAATCATGTTACCAATTGGAGATCTGCCAGTTTTCTTAAGCCTAACATATAAATCATTCATCCAAGACAAGTATAAACAAGTAATCAACACATAATTAACATCTAGGTTTCATTAGATCCAAGCAAACACAAGATAGATCTAGCCTAGCATGATGGAATTAAGACAAGAACAAGATATAGACAACCAATACATAGACATATTGATTGAATTAAAAGAACACTTATCTCAATTACACATGAAAGGTATCAAGGGCTTGGAACCCTTGAAACACCTGTAAAATTCGCACCAAGTTCGTACTTAGGGTTTCTCCCAAAACTTCTCATTTTTTTAATGTGAAAATTAGAAAACTATATATAGGAAAAGGGGTCTAACGGCGTCAAGACTAAACTTGTGACGCCGTCACCTCGCCGCCAAAACTCTTCTCGGACTGCCTTGATCTCCATTTGACGCCGTCATGTGATAATCATTTCCAGGCCGTCATGACTTTTACTCTTGACGCCCTACTTCGTGACGCCGTCAAATCTGTACTGGATCGTCATGGAATTTTTCTCTTGACGCCGTCAAGGAGTTACTCTTGACGCCGTCACCTACTGTTACCAGCATGGAAAATTAAGACTTTGGCGTTTTCTTCACTTTTATGCTCCAAAAACATCCGAATTGCTTCCTTTTCCAGATTTCTCTCCCAAAGTACCTAAAATCACAAAAGGAACGATTTAGGGCAATATTTGATCAAATAAATTCAATTCCGGGCTTAAATGACCCCCTAAAAGTGGTTCATTTTTCGCCTCATCATATACCCTTACACTTGAGATTTGTTTGTCCTCAAGCAAATGCGCTTTTATTCTAGTCAAAATGCAAGTTAGGGGTCATTTAACACTAATATAAAAGTAATTACAACAAATAATCGTTCCACTAAAGACCAATAGACAAGCACGTAGGTCATATACAAGCACCTCACAAATAGTGTTTAGATACTCACATTTCTCGGGTGTAATAAAGTGTAAATTACAATATGGAAACGGAAGATATCTCTCACTACCTGTCATAGCAAAATAGATTACCATAGGATTGGGAAAGGATCAAACCTCCACCACATGGCGTAAGCACCTAGGATAAACTATCAAAGAGGTCTTTTAAAGGGTTGTAACATTAGGTGTAGGGATATGAAATACACGGTTTTGTTGGATAAAGGAAGTTTTACAGGTGGCGAGTTAACAATCTTGGTTAATTACATGTACAATATGGCGTTGCTAAGCCAAGACTAGACTCGACTTAAGCTAATAAATGAAAAATAACAAAAACTTAAAATGAACATAGAATGAAAAGGGATGGTAGTCCGTATGTTTTTTCTCTTTTCTTTTTCTATTTTATTTATTTTTTTTTATTATTTTTTTTTCTTTTTTTGCATACACTCTTACCCTACCATCCAAAATAATACATCATAGGGAATGAACATTTCCCTTACACTTGAATTTTTACATACTTTACAATTAACTAAACTAATGACTCGAATTAAGAAAATCAAAACACTTGGAGTACTTTTAAGATTAACGTACATATGGGGGTAATATATGATGTTCTTCCCCATTACTCCATAAAATAAGTACTTACCCACGAGTCCCAATCGTCCCAAAACAATATGTACAAGGATATAACTCGACTTAGCAACCATGTAATCAATTAGATAGTTAATTTAGGGTTTAACAAATAACAATAATGCACTAAAAATGAGCGCATACACGGAAGGCTAAGGCGATTTGGTTGTACATTTAAGTGGGGTGTAACAAATTCTTCCTTTAAGTAAGATGCTTAAAGTTAGAAATGAAAAGATAGGCTCGGAGGGGTGTACTAGGGGTTTCGTGTACTAAAAATGAGTACAACGCTAAGGGTGTGGGAAAAATTAGTTGACTTAACTAGCCAAGTAACATGACTTAAATGGTCAAGTAATTATGATATGGGTTTAACACAAGGGTAATCCTAATGCCTCTTATCATGTAGTAAATCCTACCACACGAATGTAGTCTCACTAGCGGTCTCGGGATGCATCACTAACGCAAGTTCTAGAATCTAAATGCTACCGGTACACTCATAAGCACTAATAGTAAATGCTTTTCCTATCAAATCTAAAGGCGAACCTCACATATTTGGGTGAAAAATTTTTCTGAATATACGATTATGTGCTAGTCATACAATCTCCTATCCATGAGACGCTTGCTATGGCTAAAGTTTCACTCCTAAATGTTGTAAAAAATTTTAAATTTGGCGCTAAAATTGCACTAACAAGTATTTCTCATAGTTTTATTACACATCTACCATTAAACAAAACAAACTCAAGCGAAAGTGCATATGTAAGGTATCATCTTTTTACCCCCCCCCCCCTACACTTAAGATGAACATTTTCCCCAATGTTCAAGTAAAGAATGTAAAAGTGAAAAAGTAAAAAGAATGAAATCAAATACTCCCCTGATTCGCTCGGTATGGATAATAAGGTGGCCAGGTTAAATCTTCCTCCAAGAAAATGAACAATCAAAGCTTCCCTTCCAGAATATAAATCATCTTCTTGTCATACATAACCTGTAAAACATGATAAAATAGACAAGACAACCTCGCGTAAAATCGGCGGCATCCTATATAAGTTACTAAATCCTAGAAAATAAGATAAGATATAATGCTTGTGGAATGAAGTTTGCAGATTTCCTGGAGATTATAAAACTTAATAATTCACAAAAACCATAAAACTCCGTTAGAAAAACAAAACTAGTAAAATTTCCAGATTTTTACACTTGACGCCGTCAAGAGTAAACTCTTGACGCCGTCAGAAGTGACCTGCAGAAATTCTTATGTTAAGTTTCTGGAAAATTTCCGGAAAAACTTGGTCCTACTTCCTGGAAAATCCTGCAAAACTTCATTATGACTCAATACAAGCATTTGACTCTAACAAATACGAATATACATGTTCATTTAATATTGTGGAGAATCACGATCGGTTTGTTTCTTGAAAACATATTTGGGGTTTCCCTTTACACTTATCTTTTGCAAAAATACCTTTAGGTGGAGTTAAGACTAGGCCAAAACAACAAAGTAAAGTATTTCCACTATTTAGTTTAGAAACATGATCTACTAACAATAAAAATTAAGCATGCATACGGAAGCAAATAACAAACAAACAAACAAAATCACACAAAACATGGGTTGCCTCCCAAGAAGCACTTTTCTTTATTTACGAGTCTTGTAGCTAGACTCAAGGTCATGGGTTACTACGTGATACGGGTGAGTTCCTCATTGAGGACATCTTTGGGATCAAACTTAGGTTTCAACTTCCTATCGGTTTCCTTAGTATGTATGACCTTTCAAACTTTTCTCCATCCGGATCATACAAAGTCATCCTCATATGCCATGATCCGTCACCTTCTTTAGGTGGCTTGTCCCACCTCCATTTACACTTGTCTCCCTCTCTTTTCCATTTATTTATTTCTATGTTAATGGGTATTACGCTTAAGAACTCAATCATCCTCCTAAAGACCAAGGGGTCCTCAAAAGGTCTAGCTCTTCATCTCTAGCTATGAGTTGTTCTACCGAATGTGTCTTTTCGATGAAGTCTTTTTCTAGATAAAATGGGCATTGAGGTCCTATAAAGTTCCTTTCTATCCAAGGTCCGTATCTAGATGGTCTCCTATTCATCTCTACCCAATGCGGTGTCGGTTCATCATCACAATCATAACTATGCTTCTTAACATCGTACACCGACCAAGTATCGCCTTCACCTACCGTTATCTTGGATTCCTTGCAATCTATCATGGCACTAGCGGTTGCTAAAAATCCTCTTCCTACCAATAATGGGCATGTAGTGTCACTAACCATGTCTAGGACGTGAAAATTCGCTAATATAGTTAACTTTCCTACGTGAACAACTACATCCTTAATCATTCCAACCGGGTGGGCAATACTCCCATCCGCTAGCCCTATCAATACCTCCGTTTCCTCTAACTTTCCTAGCTTAAGAGCGGTGAATAAGGATAAGGGAATCAAGTTGAGGCTTGACCCTAAGTCGGCTAGTGTGTCGAAAGCTTCGGATCTTCCTATCTTACAAGGCAAAACAAATATACCCGGATCATCAAGCTTTTTAGGCAACTTGTTTTGAACGAAGGCGGTCCCATTTTTACCTAGCTTACACTTCTCATATTTTTCTAGGAGGGCACTATAGTAAGGAGCACGCGCTAAGACATCAATGACGGGGCGTTCAAGGTGAAGTTCTTTGAATTCATCGTCAAGTTCTTGCGTCAGAGGTGTTTCAACTATGCTTTTGACCTGCTCTATATTGGGCGTTTTATTTGATTGGTCCTTTTGAAGAACTTGGTTTTGTTTGAAACACGTGCTCGTGGATTTAACCGAGTAGTATTGTGGGCACAAAGTGGGTGACGAAACTGAAGATATGGAATTAACGTTTAGTTTCGGATTTTTGATTGTGTCGCTTGGAAGTGCTCCCATTTCTCGGTCATTGAGAATCTTCAACAATGCGTCAATTCTAGTGGTCATCTCGCTTTGCTTTTGTTTGAAATCGGCTTCAAACTTAGATATGCGAGCTTCTTGAGATGCCATGAACTTAGAGATCAATCCTTCAAGGTTGTTGGTACTACCATAGTTGTTAGAAGGATTGTTGTTGAAAGTACGGTTGGAGGGTGGACCGGTTGGTTGGTAACGATTAGGCGGATTGGAAGAATTGGGTTGATTTTGTTTCCACCTAAGGTTTGGGTGATTTTTCCACGAGGGGTTGTATGAATCACCGTAAGTGTTTGGCTCGGGCTTGAAAGTGTACCACTTATCTCCCGCTTCGTCGGTACGCGTAGATGCGTAGTCCGCAAAAGCTGTTCCGGGGAGTTCCACACAATCATGAGTGTCGTGGGGACCACTACATAATTCGCTTGAAGAAGTGATTTTGTTCACTTGGCTTGAAGGCTTAGGAGCTTCGTAAGATTTCATGAGAAACTTTACTTGGTCCTCAAGTTCCATGATCCTACGGTCGGGAGTGCTAGAATTGTTCGAAGGCAAAGATATTGCCTTGACCGTTTTGTTCAAATCACGGGGATCATTCCAACTTTCGTTGTCATAGAGAGCAAGATCTTCTATGAGTTCCCATGATTGTTCCGCACTTAAATCACGTAGCTTACCACCGTCCGATTGGTCAATGGCTCGCCTTGTGGAGATGTCGATATGGTCATAAAAGATTTGGACTTGGAGCCAAAGATCTATGCCATGATGAGGGACTTTTTGGAGTAAGTCCTTGAAACGAGTCCATGCTTCATAAAGAGATTCATTTTGACGTTGTTGGAACATCAAGATGTCATTTCTAAGCTTAGTAGTTCTCCCCGGTGGGAAAAATTGAGCAAGGAAACGAGTGGTGAGATCATCCCATGTGGTGATGGATCCCGCGGGTAAACGCTCAAGCCATTGACTAGCTTGATCCCGTAGAGAGAATTGGAATAGGCGTAATCGGGTTGTCTCTTTAGTTGCAACATCTAGGTCTATGGAATCTATGATTTTGAGGAAGTCCTTAAGATGTTGGTTTGGATCTTCGGAACAAAGTCCATGGAATGCACATCCGCTTTGCACCAACCGGATGGTGTCGGATCGCAAGGGGGTCACATTGGCTCCGGTGAGCTCAATGGTGTTTCGGTAGCCTTGGTGGCTAGGTCGGGGATACTCTCCTAAGGTTTGGGGCCTAAGGGGTTCTAGTGGTGGGTTTTGTTGTGGTGGGATGACGGGTTCAAAGATGTTCCCGTTGTCCATGATGTCGGATGGTTACGAACAAAGGCACAAAGAAATAAGATAGACTAAAGAAAACCTAAAAATAAAAATAAAATCTTACTAGAAAAGAATCTAGCAAGTAGACCTAATAAAAAGAAATTCTAACCTAGACAATAACTATTCCCCGGCAGCGGCGCCAAAAACTTGATACGTGGGAATCGCACCAGGCTTTACCTCTCAAGGGATCTTGAGAAGCTTACAACCCCCACCAGGCAGTGTACCTGATCGTTGTAGTATAGTATAGTGACAAGTACCGGGGGATTGATCGTTCAGCTTAGGAATAGTGTCGCTAGGATTAGAAAACCTAAATACTAGTTCTAAAGGTGAGGGATGATTATTTTTGTGTTTTATATTTTTCAGAAAGCAAGTAAAAATCTCGGGTTTGAAGTATTTGGGCGGAATTAGTTGCTAATCAACTAACCCGATACTAAAGATGCGATCAAAATAAAATACTAGAAATGAAAATTAACTAAATTATACTAAAGTTGTGAGCAATAAGTGGAGAAAATGTGTTTACTTAGATTTCACTACTCCCTAGACATCTTTTACACGTTAATTACTTGTTATAATTGCATGGATGACGGATCGTATTCCTTAATACCATTCATGGGGTGGCACACTTAACTCCCTAATTCTATGAGCTCTTATCTCCTCCTATACCATGCCCAGCACAACCATAGGGATTATAAACAGTGGCTCATGCATTAAATACAACCAATAAAGACCTAGTGCGCGTCGGTTCATGTTTTTTAAGACGTTCAAGCATGTTACCAATTGGAGATCTGCCAGTTTTCTTAAGCCTAACATATAAATCATTCATCCAAGACAAGTATAAACAAGTAATCAACACATAATTAACATCTAGGTTTCATTAGATCCAAGCAAACACAAGATAGATCTAGCCTAGCATGATGGAATTAAGACAAGAACAAGATATAGACAACCAAGACATATACATATTGATTGAATTAAAAGAACACTTATCTCAATTACACATGAAAGGTATCAAGGGCTTGGAACCCTTGAAAAATCTGTAAAATTCGCACCAAGTTCGTACTTAGGGTTTCTCCCAAAACTTCTCTTTTTTTTTAATGTGAAAATTAGAAAACTATATATAGGAAAAGGGGTCTGATGGCGTCAAGACTAAACTTGTGACACCGTCACCTCGCCGCCAAAACTCTTCTCGGACTGCCTTGATCTACATTTGACGCCGTCATGTGATAATCATTTCCAGGCCGTCATGACTTTTACTCTTGACGCCCTACTTCGTGACGCCGTCAAATCTGTACTGGATCGTCATGGAATTTTTCTCTTGACGCCGTCAAGGAGTTACTCTTGACGCCGTCACCTACTGTTCCCAGCATGGAAAATTAAGACTTTGGCGTTTTCTTCACTTTTATGCTCCAAAAATGTCCGAATTGCTTCCTTTTCCAGATTTCTCTCCCAAAGTACCTAAAATCACAAAAGGAACGATTTAGGGCAATATTTGATCAAATAAATTCAATTCCGGGCTTAAATGACCCCCTAAAAGTGGTTCATTTTTCGCCTCATCAATTGGAAAGACAAGTTTCAAAAGAATCACCAAAAACTGAAGAGTCATCCATGAGAACTTCCATAGATGTCTCAAGGATGTATTGAAATATTGCAATCATACACCTTTGAAAAGTTGCAGGTGCATTACATAGACCAAAGGGCATACGTCGGTAAGCGTACGTTCCAAAAGGACATGTAAATGTGGTTTTCTCTTGATCGGCTGGATCGATAGGAATTTGGAAATATCCCAATAAACCATCAAGGAAGCAAAAGTATTTATTTCCTGCTAATCTTTCAAGCATCTGATCCATGAACGGTAGAGGAAAATGATCTTTTCTGGTGGCTTTGTTAAGTTTTCTGTAATCAATACATACTCGCCATCCAGTGACAGTTCTAGTAGGAACTAATTCATTCCTTTCATTGGTCACTACAGTCATTCCTCCTTTCTTCGGAACACAGTGAACTGGACTCACCCATGGGCTTTCCTCGATAGGATAAATAATTCCTGCATCAAGAAGTTTGATGATTTCTTTCTTAACAACTTCTTTCATATTGGGGTTGAGTCGACGTTGTCTTTATACAACGGGTTTAGTACCTTCTTCACAATTGATTTTGTGTTTGCAAAAATCTGGACTAATTCCTGGAATATCAGAAGTTTTCCACGCAAAAGCGCGTTTATGCGTCTTAAAAACATAAATGAGTCTTTCTTTTTTATTTGTTTTGAGCAACGACGATATGACTACTAGAAGAAGTGAATTTTCTTCTAAGCAGGCGTATTTGAGATTATTGGGAAGGGGTTTGAGTTCCAAATCAGTTGGTGGATCTTCTAGAGATGATTTGATTGTCATTTGATCTTTTTCAGTGATATCTTCAAATTTCTCTTCTTCCTCTTCTTCTAATTTTGCTTCCATGAATTCCTCAAATTCTTTATCAGAATCTGTTTCACTGATCTTTTCTGAAGTAGTCATGAATGGTTTCGAATCGTCAAGTAATGCATCCAATTCTTCTTCAGTGACTTCATCAATGACATCGATGTTATAGCATGTGTCATCACTAGAATTTGGATATTTCATTGCTTTATCTATTAAGAATGTGATTCTATCTTCTCCTACTCCAAGATTGAGTTCTCTGCCTTTGACTTTGATCATGGCGTCAGCAGTGTTTAAGAAAGGTCTTCCTAAGATTAAGGGTACTCGCCTATCTTCCTCCATTTCTAAGATGACAAAATCTACAGGAAAAACAAATTTACCAACTTGAACAAGCATATTTTTAGCAACCCCAACAGGATATTGGTATGTATGGTTGGCTAATCTTATACTCATCTTAGTAGGTTTCAATGTATTGATGGAAAGTTTAGAATACAACGAATAGGGCATCAAATTGATACTTGCACCTAAATCGGCTAAAGCATCGCATGTGATGTTGTTTCCTAATGTACATGGTATAAGAAAACTTCCGGGATCTCCAAGTTTTGGTGGAATTTTGTTTTGAATGATAGCAGAGCATTCTTCATTGAGAACGGTAGCGGAAATTTGTTCCAACTTATTTCGATTATTAAGAAGTTCTTTCAAAAATTTCCCGTAATTATGCATTCCAGCTAGAATATCAACGAGGGGTATGTTAATTCTAACTTCTTTGATCATCTCTATAAACTTCTTATTTCGTTCCTCTCTTTTCTCTTTTCTTAGGGCTTGTGGATATGGTATTTTCGGTGTATAAGGTTTTATTGGTGGAACGGTATTTTCTTTGGTTGGTGTTTGGGTTGGTTCTTCTTCAGCTGCTTCTTCTTCAGCTTCTTCCTCCTCCTCATCTTGAATAATAGTATTATCTGTAGGAACGAGTGGTGGATCATATGAGAGACCACTTCGCGTGAATACAACATTGATATGCTCATTTCTGTTTTGTGGTGGACGATAATTCTTATCGTTTGATCCAGATGGTTTTGGATTGGATTGGGTGTTACTTGGTAATGTACCAGGAATTCGAGAAGAAAATTGATCAGAAAGTCTTCCAAATTTTTGTTCAAGATCCTAGATAGAAGCTTGATGATTTTTCTGACCTTGCTCAACTTTGGTTTTGAGATTGAAAAATTGAGTTTTTACAAACTCATTTGTGGTTCTTTGAGCAGTTACGAAATCTCGCTTCATTTTTTGGAAATCAGATTCTTCCTTTTTATCTGAATTTGGTGGGTTTGGATTGTCTATTCGGGGTTGAAAATCACGGTTTTTATCCCTTTGTTGGCGGTCTTGCCAATTTCCAGAACTTCTTCCGTAATAATTACCACGAAAACCTCCTCCACGATATCCTCCTTGGACATAATTGGCTTCCCCTTCGTTGGGTCCATTCATAGGTTGGTCATCACACTCGGATGATGTGTGATTTCCTCCACAATCATTACAGCCATCTCGCATTTCTTTCATTTCTCCTTTTATATCTTTGTATTGCGAGTCGATTTTAGAAGACAAGGCCTCTATTTTGTCCATGAGTTTCGAATTATCTGAACTTTCGGCAAAAGCAATGGTTTTCCGTAGGGGTTTGGTTTTGGAATCTTTTGACCAATCGAGTTTAAGGAGTACTCGATCTTCGAGAAGTTGATATGCCTCGTTAGGTGTTTTGTAAAGAAAATTTCCTCCAGCATCAAGGATTGCTTGGGATGCTTCATCAAGACCATGATAAAAGATTTGGATTATTGTTCCTCGTCCTAAATTATGACCATGAAAACTTCAAAGAAAATCTTTCATGCGAAGCCAAGCTTCAACAAGAGATTCATTAGGATTTTGTGAAAAAGCACGAATTTCTCCCATTAGTTTATCATACATGGCAGGTGGAAAGAATTGGCTTACAAAAGCTTGCCTCATCTCCTCTCAAGTATTAATAGTTCCTGGGGTTAATTCGTTATACCATACTTTGGCATCTCCGGCGAGTGATGATGGGAAAAGTTTGAGCTTTATAGCATCGACATTGGTATTTCCATAACGAAACATGCCACAAATTTCAATGAATTCGGTAATGTGTTTATGCGGATTGGCCCGCGAACGGCCATCAAATTGACGGTCTTTGATCATAGAAAGATGGTGACCTTTAACGGTAAAGTTTTCACCAAGGTCGGCGACAACAATAGCAGCTCCAGGAGTAGGTGCTACGGTTCGATTGGTGGCCCACATGGGTTGATCGTCAGCCATGGGTATTGGTTTAAAAAGATCGGAAATCGGATGTTCTTCGGAAAGATTATCAAACCAATTAAGAATAGATGAAGATCTCTTCTTACGAAACAATCTTTCAGGATCGGATAAAGGTGTACTAAGCTTTTTAGTAGTAGAACGAGTGTTCAATCAACTACCAAGAGAATCGAGTCAATTACCTAAACAAAAGAACAAGAAAATAAAATTTTTGAAAACAGAAAAGTCTATCCGAATCGGTTGGATGCCAAACCGATCGGATGGATGCTACGGTAAAATTAAAAAAATGGAAAAACAGAGAAACCGATCGGCTGGAAGTCTATCCGATCGGATGGATGCTTCTGAATATTTTTTTTAGAAAACAAACATGAAAAGAAACGAACTTTTAAAACTTAAAAGAAACACAATCAAAATCCCCGGCAATGGCGCCAAAAACTTGATGTGTGTTTTATTATCCAAGTTTTAAATTTATAAGGGTGAATTACCAAATTTAGAAACAACACATACGAGCAAGTGTACTCGTCCGTTATAGGAAGATATAATGGTGAGTCGGGATCGTTCGCAGGGATTTGTGAGTGAATCAAAATATAAGACTAAAAGTAAATCTCTTAATGTACGCAAATAAGATAATAAGCAAATTCAATAATTTAAAAACTACACTTGTTTAGACTAGTTTTCTACTTAATGACACACATGATTGTGATAACTTTGATAACATGTTGGTTGTGATATTTAGATGGTGATCTAATCTATTGTTTCTACAAGTAAAACCTTCGTCAAGATTATAGTTCATAAAAACAAACCTTAGGTGTAAACCAATCAATTCAAGATCCATCCAAGGTTCATAAGGTATGGTGAATATCTTAAACACAAGAACGAACTCTTATCACAAATCAAATACTCTTAGGAAATGGTCATTACAAAAGGTAACCCATTCATAGACAAAAAGGTTACAATTGTTTATAAAGCTTTAAACTTTCGTCCAACTAAAGGTTTACAAACAATCCGATTTGATGTTATAAAAGCATTCTCATTACAATCATACTTCTTGTTTCTTTGTTTAGCCAAGAATAATTATGGTGAAAAACAATCATTCATAGACAAATGATTATAACTAGTTGAATAATAACAAATCTTTCGACCCTTGAAACTATTATCAATTAGTTAACCTTGACTCAACAAATGTCATGACGAAACTTAAGGTATAATTGGTTCTTAGGATTGACTTGAAATTGAATTAAAACATCTTATCACAATCATAACTATCACTAAGCATAAAACATCATCAAAACAAGTGTAAAAAGGCTACTAGCCACTCATAGCAAACATGCAAACAAACTCAGAATATTTAACATTAGAATCCATGGTTATAAGTCTTACAATGCTTGGGATTGATAAGAAATGACAAGGTATTGATAACCTAAGTATTGGTGATGATTTCTTGAGATTTTCGGACTCCAAATGTTGCTTCCTTGGTCCTCCAAAGTTCTTGGTTCTTTCTGCACGAATTTTCCTTCTTTGAGAGCTAGATGATGATAATAATTGGGAGTAGTAATGAGAGTAATTGGTCTCCTTTATTGTGTCTTCAATTGTGTACTCTTAAGGTCCTTTTTGGCTTGTCAAATACTCATAGCAATGAATAGGGACATAAATGTTGGAGCTTGGACAATAAGATACTAAGAATGGCCTAGAACAATGGAACAAAAGACCAAGATTCGTGCACAAAAGTTGATATGCATAGGCAGAAATGACCATCCGATCGGTTGCGGGTTGATATCGATCAGATGGATGTGGTCATTATGGCTATCTGATCGGTTATACTCCAACCGATCGGATGGTAGATTCTGGTTGCATTTGAACTTTGACTTTTCCTCGTGTAGTTCTTTATGCACTATCCAAACTTGATTAACTCTGAACTTGGAACTTCGAGATGACAAAACTTAGGTTCTCCATATGAAATGCGTCACAGATTGGACTTTTAAACTTGGAAATCTTCGTGTAATCGCATATACTTCATTTTCTTCACTTTTCTCCATTTTTCCTACATTTGGCTACATATGCTACAAAAACATACTTTGATACGATTTAGTGGCAAAAGCATATAAAAACAACCAAATAACATACACAAAAACACTAATAACGCTTATAAAAACATGTTAACTTTGAGCGTTATCAAGAGGGTGTAAGATTTGTGCTTCTTAGTATCATAGAGACTCTCCCGAGGCTCTGATACCACTTGTTGAAGCTTAGACCTTGATAGATCTTCTAAGCACTCTAGGATCGTTAGTTATGTTAATGTAATCACCAACACACTAATAGATAATCTCTATAACTGGTATTTCAAAGCGGAAACAAACACAAGTTTTAATACTAAGAACAATTGATCCTCTATGGATCTTTTCAATAATAATAAAAGTGTTTTCTAAAACGTAACTCAATACATAGTCGTGTGTTCCTTTTATACACAAGGAACCCTAAACCGTTTCACAAGAAACGTATATTCTAAAACTTCTAAAAGATATGCATTATCACTTCCTAAATAAACTCATGCATATCCTAACTATATTACATAGAATACGGAATAACTATATCCGCAGAAACTAATAATGCTGAATCTAAACTTCAGTAGAAACACTCTATAAGCAGAATTTGTCTCTTTAGTAGAATTCATCAGCAGATTCTTCAGCAGAATTCTATCTTAGCAGAATTCCCAACAAACATGATCTACCAACAATAAAAATAAAGCATGCATACGGAAGCAAATAACATCAAACAATTAAAAATCAAACAAACACACAAAACATGGGTTGCCTCCCAAGAAGCGCTTTTCTTTCTTTACAAGTCTTGTAGCTAGACTCAAGGTCATGGGCAATTACGTGACCTCACCATTGGTCTCATTCTCTAGGTCATCCTCAATCTTAGTTTTGTATTCCGGACCCGATTGTAAATGTTCTTTGTGGAGACCAACCACCTTTTTTTCAATTGCTCCTATAATTCTATTGGCAAATTCTTTATCAACTATATATTTTGGCCCTAGAGTTAAGCAATCCTTATAGAAAAGGCTCTTCTTCTCCCATACATAGTCCATGCCCTTTTTCTTATCCTCGTCATTAATGTCCTCAAAGGCACCAATGTTATCCATATCAAATCGAGGCACAAAACGAAATTCTTTCATTCTATTAGGCATCCTATATGTGATCCTATCAGTTTCACTAGCAAATCGGATCGTCCCTTCTATCTCATCATATTCTAACTTGGATTCTTCAACAAATGGCTTACCAACACAACATGGGATAAGCGACAATCAATAACACTAGCTAGGTCTTCAACAACCATAAAGTCAATGATATAAGTAAAGTTCCCAACAAAGACATTTAGACCTTTAATTCTCCCGAAAAAGTTACAAACTCCACCGGGGTATTTGGGATCTTTTCTAGGTCCAAGTCTTGTTTTCACTATATCATTATAAACACTTGAGGACATAATGTTGATTGGGGATTCAAAATCAATGTAAGTGTTGTCAATGTGCTTATACCCAATCATACATGGTATCTTAGCATTCTTAGGATTGCCTCTCTTTATCTTAGGGTCAATTCTAGTAAAAGGAGGTCGAGGATTATCAATAAGATTGTTATAGTACGCAGTCTCCTCCTTAGTGGGATATAGATTGAAATAGTCATCCGGTTTCGGATCTATATCCCCTTCCTCAAGTTCCTCAACAACATCCTCAAAATCATTAGATCCTAGGTCCGTATTTGAATACAAGGCGGTCGCTAGGTCACTAAATGCATGATCGAGCTCAATATTAATTAACCTATTAAGCTCCCTGAGTTCCCTAATCTCATTCTCAATCTGTTCACGCAACAAAGCTACTTCACTAGGGGAAAGGGGTGGATTCGCGTTTTCCATAATGGCCAACGGAATAGTCAATGAATTTAATTTACCAACAAAGGCACGAAGAAAATGATAGACTAAAGAAAGCCTACAAAAATAAAAATAAAACCTTACTAGAAAGGAATCTAGCAAGTAGACCTAATAAAAAGAAATCATAACCTAGACAATAACTATTCCCCCGGGCTACGACGCCAAAAACTTGATACGTGGGAATTGCACCCTCGCAATAGGTTTTACCTCTCAAGGGATCTCGAGAAGCTTACAACCCCCACCAGGCAGTATACCTGATCGTTGTAGTATAGTATAGTGACAAGTACTGTGGGATTGATCATTCAACTCAGGATAGTTTCGCAAGGATAGAAAGCCTATTAAACTAGGTCTAGAGGTGAGGGATGATTCTTTTTGTATTTTTATATATTTATGAAAGCAAGTAAAATCTCGGGTTTTGAAGGAGTGGGCGGAATTAGTTGCTAGCCAACTAACCTAATTTACTACTAATGCAAACAAAATAAAATAACAGAAATGAAAATAAAGCTATTAAACTAATGTGGTGGAAACAATGATGAGGAAAGTTGTGTTTATTTAGATTTCATTACTCCCTAGATATCTTTTATAGGTTGATTAGCTTGTTACAATTGCATGGATGACGGGTAATATTCCTTAATACTAGTCGTAGGGCCGTGTACAATATTCCCTAACTCTATAGGATCCTACTTCACTCCTATGTCGAGCCGTTAGAAGCTCTTAACATGGGATCATTAGCATTCTCCTACGCATTAAATACAACCAAAAATCGTAGTACACTGATCATTTTTCTTAAGATGTTCAAGCAAGTTACCAATGGAAGTTTGCCAGTTTTCTTAAGCCTAACATCGAATACAATCATCCGTAACAATTATAAACAAACAATAAACTCATAATTAACATCTAGGTTTCACTACATCTAAGCAAACACAATGAATATCTAGCCTAGCATGTTAAAGAGAAGAGAAGCGTAAGATATAATCACACAACACATAGACATATTGAATGATTTGAATGAATACTTATCTTCAATTGAACATGGAAGAATCAAGGGGTTGGAACCCTTGAAAAACTGATAAAATTCGGACTAGGGTTTATTCCCTCAAAGTTGCACACTAATGAATGAAATTTGGAAAACTATATATAGATATTACATCGTGACGGCGTCATGTGTTAGCCCGTGACGTCGTCAACTCGCTGCCTTGATAAAATCGTATTGCCTAGATCTGTTTGTGACGCCGTCATGTAGGAATTTACTCTGGGCCGTCATGTGTAGTTGGACCCTAACGGCCTTGGTGAAGCCGTCAGGTGCTAAGCTTAAAAATACTCTGGATCATCATGTGTATTTTCCACTTCCACCTCTTTTGTAACTCTTGACGCCGTCGTGTACAAAGGCTTGACGCCGTCAGGTACTGTTCCCAGCAAGGAAATTTGAGACTTTGCCGTTTTCTTCACTTTTATACTCCAAAAACGTCTAAAATGCTTCCTTTTCCAGATTTCTCTCCAAAAGTACCTAAAATGACAAAAGGAACGATTTAGGGCAATAATTGATCAAATAATCTCGAATTTTGGCTTAAATGACACCTTAAAAGCGGTACACTTTTCGCGTCATCAGTTTTCTTCACTTTTATGTTCCAAAAACGTCCAAAATGCTTCTTTTTCCAGATTTCTCCTCAAAAGTACCTAAAATGACAAAAGGAACGATTTAGGGCAATAATTGATCAAATAATCACGAATTCGGGCTTAAATGACCCCTTAAAAGCGGTACACTTTTCGCCTCATCAGATTGCATCGGATTGAGACTCCTTCTAGCACCGAGTTTACACTCTGGGACACTCCAAGTTTTTCATTTATTTTTCAGTTTTAGTTTATTTTCTGTTTGGCAAGCTCTCAATGTTTACCGCTGCAGCATTGTGAGTTTAAGATACAATATTAGATAATAAATGCCTATAGGCCTAACCCGTTGGTTTAGGCCCATTTAGCATTTAGCATTTACGTCTCTGTCTTTTCTATTTAATGTCTTTGTATTATAACTACTTAGTTGTATCTGATCAATATATTGTTTGTTTTCCCTCTGATTTTACATAATTCACATGTCTCTAGCACATACGATGTATCACAATTAAGAGCATCTACATTGTTAAAATTTTACAAAGATTTATAAACCTTCTATAAACCTATTTTTGTTACGGATAAACCTTTTACAAGTTTATAAAATCTTCAGTCATAACACAAACTTCAAATTATAAATAGGTCTATGATCATGAACCTTTTCATGTTACATAGGGCTATATTTGAAGAGAGGTTTGTATATTGAAGAGAGGTTTATAAGAGATTATAGAAGCTTAACCTTTTAAGATAAGTTTCATTTGACACACAGTTAAAAGCTTACAGAAAAAAGTTGAGCTTAAAATAAAAGTTCTTTGAAAGTAGTTTTTAAAGAGACTTGAGCTTATGAAGAAGAAATTAACATAAAAATACTAATTGTTTATATCATGGCTATGTTTTGTGCACAACTTATTAAAGCTTGTAGAAACTTGAGTTTTTAAAATAAGTTATCTTATAATATAAGTTTTGTTTGACACATAAACTTGTAAAAACTTTAACATTCATAAGCTATTAAAAGAGAATCTACATAGGAGGAGCCTTTATAAGAAGCTCAAGCTTTTGTTGTGTTCAATTATAATCTTTACATTTTTTTGTATACTGATATATTTTATCCTTTAATGTCATTATACATATATAAGCTCTAACTTCAGTTACTTAACTAAACATATCTGATAATAAAAGCTTCAGCTTAACCAACTCTCATAAGCTTTAGCTCTTACGAGCTTTAAATTCCTCGAGCCAAACATACTGCATATATTGATTTGTTTATCATTTTTCATTACTTCACAATTATATGCTCCAAATCCATCTATTTTAACCAGTGTTGTAAAAATTGGCCATGGCGGCCGATATGGCGGCGCCATGGCGGATTTCGATGGTCCACCGCCACGATTTTTCCCATATCGGTCTAACTTTGCGTTTTTGGTCAAAATCGGAGCTTGGCGGTCAAAATCGGTCAAAAATCGGCCTTGGCAGTCGGTCGGTCAACGCCGGTCAACTTCAGATCTGGGTTTTTTTTTTTTTTTTTAGATTCACGCCGGTCAACGCCGTTTAACTTCAAATCTAGGGGTTTTTTTTCATATTCACTTCAGATCTAGCCTAGATCTAGGGTTTTTTTTTCATATTCCTTTATAATTTATGGTCTCCGCCATGGCGCCGCCAAGACCGATATGGCGGATTTCGGGGGTCGACCGCCACGGTACCGCCGAGCGATATTTACAACCTTGATTTTAACAAACATATCTTAAAATAAAAGCTCCAACTTCAACTCTCAAAAGCTCCAACTTTATCTAATTCCACAAGAAATACCCATAAAGCTCAAAAAATAAAATGAAAAATACTATGCTTAAAAGAAAGAAAAATAAAATAAAACTTTGGTAAAAATACACTATTGGTCCCTAAACTTTCCACGTAACATCATAGGGCACCTCAACTTTTAATCGCCATGCGTCCAAAACTTGAGATTTTGAGTCTGAATGCGTCCCTCCACCATTATTTGCTGTTTTGTTTTGTTTTTAGTGAAGGGCATAATGGTCATTTAATATATTTTGATTATTACTCATGCAAATTGTGGAGGCGAAAAATGATCCGTTTTTAGGGGGTCATTTAAGCCCGGAATTGAATTTATTTGATCAAATATTGCCCTAAATCGTTTCTTTTGTGATTTTAGGTACTTTTGGAGTGAATTCTGGAAAAGGAAGCATTTCGGACGTTTTTGGAGCATAAAAGTGAAGAAAACGGCAAAGTCTTAATTTTCCATGCTGGGAACAGTACCTGACGGCGTCACCAATTTCTTAATGACGGCGTTAAGAGGAAAACAAGAGGCGAAAAGGGTAGAGTCCATGACGATCCAGAATGTTTTTACACTAAGGCCCGACGGCGTCACCATAGGCCGTCATGGCCCCATTACTCTTGACGGCCTAGAGGAGATTTACTCTTGACAGCGTCAGATCTGGATCTAGGCAATCCAATTTTATTATGGGCGGCGGGTTGACGGCGTCAGAATTTTCTTCTTGACGCCGTCACCTTCGAAATTCTATATATACTTTTGTAATTTTCATTCATTAAAGGAGGACAATTTTAGGGACGACTTGGAAAAACCCTAGGACGATTTTATTAGTATTTTCAAGGGTTTTCACCCCTTGAAGCCTTTCATGTTCAATTAAGATAAGTATCTTTTCAATTCATTCAATAAGTCTATGTGTTGTTTGAATATGTCTTACGCTTGTCTTGATTTTAACATGCTAGGCTAGATCTCTTGTGTGTTTGCTTAGATGTAATGAAACCTAGATGTTGATTATAGGTTGATTGCTTGTTTATAGTTGTAATGGATGAATGATTTCGATGTTAGGCTTAAGAAAACTGGCAGACTTCCATAGTGTAAGTTGCTTGAACGTCTTAAGAAGCATGAACCAATGCGTACTAGGTTTTTATGGTTGTATTTAATGCATGAGCGAATTCTAATGATCCCATGTTAGGAGCTTCTTGCAGGCTCGACATAGGAGTGAAGTAGGAGCTTATAGAGTTGGGGAAGTACGTACGCCACCCCACGATTGGTATTAAGGAATATAACCCGTCATCCACGCAACTATAACAAACTATCAACCTGTAAAAGATATCTAGGGAGTAATGAAATCTAAGTAAACACAATTTTCTCATTTATTGTTCACACCACATTAGTAATTAGTTTTTTCTTACATTTCTGTTATTTTATTTTGATTGCATCTTC
This sequence comes from Artemisia argyi, assembly GCA_030686995.1. NCBI lineage: Eukaryota > Viridiplantae > Streptophyta > Magnoliopsida > Asterales > Asteraceae > Artemisia > Artemisia argyi. Next base: position 197,242,159 of record CM060701.1, read on the forward strand.
AGTTATTGGGTTAGTTGACTAGCAACTAATTCCGCCCACTCTTTCAAAACCTAAGATTTTAATTGCTTTTCATAAAATATAAAAATACAAAAAAAAATCATCCCTCACCTCTAGACCTAGTTTTTAGGCTTTCTAATCCTAGCGACACTATTCCTATTCCTGAGTTGAACGATCAATCCCCCGGTACTTGTCAATATACTATACTATACTACAACGATCAGGTACACTGCCTGGTGGGGGTTGTAAGCTTTTCGAGATCCCTCAAGAGGTAAAGCCTGGTGCAATTCCCACGCATCAAGTTTTTGGCGCCGCTGCCGGAAATAGTTATTGTCTAGGTTAGGATTTCTTTTTATTAGGTCTACTTGCTAGATTCCTTTCTAGTAAGATTTTATTTTTATTTTTAGGTTTTCTTTAGTCTATCTTATTTCTTCATGCCTTTGTTTGTAATCTTTACCATCCGACATCATGGAAGGTGGTAACATCTTTGAACCCATCAACCCACCACAACAAGATCACCAACAAAACCAACCACTAGCAAACCAACCTCTTAGGCCCTGAACCCTAGGAGAGTATTCCCGACCTAGCCACCAAGGCTATCGAAACACTATTGAGCTCACCCAAGGAGCCAATGTATCCCCCTTGCGATCTAACACCATCTGGTTGGTGCAAAGCAGATGTGCATTCCATGGACTTCGTTCTGAAGATCCTAATCAACATCTCAAGGACTTCCTTAAAATTGTAGATTCTATAGACCTTGATGTTACAACCAGAGAGTCAAGCCGATTACGCCTATTCCAATTCTCTCTACGTGATCAAGCTAGTCAATGGCTTGAACGTTTACCCGCGGGATCCATCACCTCTTGGGATGATCTCACCACTCGTTTCCTTGCTCAATTTTCCCACCGGGGAGAACTACCAAGCTTAGAAATGATATATTGATGTTTCAACAATGTCAAGGTGAAACTCTATATGAAGCATGAACTTGTTTCAAGGACTTACTCCAAAAAGTCCCTCATCATGGCATAGATCTTTGGCTCCAAGTCCAAATCTTCTATGACCATATCGATCTCTCCACAAGGCGAACCATTGACCAATCGGCCGGTGGCAAGCTACATGATCTAAGTGCGGAAGAATCATGGGAACTCATAGAAGATCTTGCTTTCTATGAGAACGAAAGTTGGAATGATCCCCGTGATTTGAACAAAACGGTCAAGGCAATATCTTTTCCTTCGAACAATTCTAGCACTCCCGACCGTAGGATCATGAAACTTGAGGACCACGTCAAGTTTCTCATGAAATCTTACAAAGCTCCTAAGCCTTCAAGCCAAGTGAACAAAATCACTTCTTCATTCGAATTATGTACTGGTCCCCATGACACTCGTGATTGCGTGGAACTCCCTGGAACAGCTTTTGCTGACTACGCATCTTCGCGTACCGACGAAGCGGGAGATAAGTGGTACACTTTCAAGCCCGAGCCAAACCCTTACGGTGATTCCTACAACCCTTCTTGGAAAAATCACCCGAACCTTAGGTGGAAACAAAACCAAAACAATTCTTCCAATCCGCCTAATCGTTACCAACCAAACGGTCCACCCTCCAACCGTACTTTCAACAACAATCCTTCTAATAACTATGGTAGTACCAACAATCTTGAAGGATTGATGTCCAAGTTTATGGCATCTCAAGAAGCTTGCATATCTAAGTTTGAAGCCGATTTCAAACAAAAGCAAAGCGAGATGACCACCAAAATTGACACATTGTTGAAAGTTCTCAATGACCGAGAAATGGGAGCATTCCCAAGCGACATGGTCAAGAACCCGAAACTAAACGTTAACTCCATATCATCAGTTTCGTCACCCACTTCTTGTCCGCAATACTACTCGGTTAAATCAATGAGCACGTGTTTCAAGCAAAACCAAATTCTTCAAAAGGACCAATCAAATGAAACACCCAATATCAAACCGGTTAAAAGCATAGTTGAAACACCTCATACACAAGACCTTGACGACGAATTCAAGGAGCTCCACCTTGAACGTTCCGTCATTGATGTGTTAGCCCGTGCTCCCTACTATAGTGCCCTCCTAGAGAAATATGAGAAATTTAAACTAGGTAAAAATAGGACCACCTTCGTTCAAAACAAGTTGCCTACAAAGCTTGATGATCCGGGTATATTTGTTTTGCCTTGTAAGATAGGAAAATCCGAAGCTTTCGACACACTAGCCGATTTAGGATCAAGCCTCAACTTGATTCCCTTATCCCTTTTTACCACTCTCAAGCTAGGAAAGTTAGAGGAGATGAAGGTATTAATTGGTCTAGCGGATGGGAGTATTGCCCACCCGGTTGGGATGATCGAGGATGTAGTTGTTCACGTAGGGAAGTTAACTATTTTAGCGTACTTTCACGTCCTAGATATGGTTAGTGATACTACATGCCCATTATTAGTAGGAAGAGGATTTTTAGCAACCGCAAGCGCCCTGATAGATTGTAAGGAGTCTAAGATAGCGGTAGGTGAGGGCGATACTTGGTCGGTATATGATGTTAAGAAACATAGCTACGATTGTGAGGATGAACCGACACCACATTTGGTAGAGATGAATAGGAGACCATCTAGATATGGACCTTGGATATAAAGAGACTTTATAGGACCTCAACGCCCATTCTATCTAGAAAAAGATTTCATCGATAAAACACATTCGGTGGAACAACTCATAGCTAGAGATGAAGAGCTAGACCCTTTTGAGGACCCCCTAGTCTTTAGGAAAATGATTGAGTTCTTAAGCGTAATGCCTATTAACATAGAGATGAACAAGTGGAAAAGAGAGGGGGATAAGTGTAAATGGAGGTGGGACAAGCCACTTAAGGAAGGTGATGGATCATGGCATATCAAGATGATTTTGTATGATCCGGATGGAGAAAAGTTTGAAAGGTCATATGGTACTAAGAAAACCGATAGGAAGTTGAAACCTAAGTTTGATCCCAAAGATGTCCTCAATGAGGAACTCACCAATATCACGTAATAGCCCGTAACCTTGAGTCTAGCTACAAGACTCGTAAATAAAGAAAAGCGCTTCTTGGGAGGCAACCCATGCTTTGTGTGATTTTTAATTGTTTTATTGTTATTTGTTTCCATATGCATGCTTTATTTTTATTGTTGGTAGATCATGTTTCAAAAATAAAATGGTGAAAATACTTTATTTTGTCGTTTGACTTAGTCCTAACTTCATCCAAAGGTATTTCGCAAAAGATAAGTGTAAGGGGAAACCTCAAATATGTTTTTAAGAAACAAAGTTGATCATGATTCTCCACAATATTAAATGGACATGTATATTCGTATTTGTTAGAGTCAAATGCTTGTATCGAGTCATAATGATGTTTTGCAGGATTTTCCAGGAAGTAGGACATAAGTTTTCCAGAAATTTTTCAGAAACTTAACGTAAGGTTTTTTGCAGATCACTTCTAACGGCGTCATGTGTAAAATTCTGGAAATTTTGCTAGTTTTGTTTTTCTAACGGAGTCTTAAAGTTTTTGTTAATTCTTTAGTTTTATAAACTCCAGGAAATATGCAAATATTCCTTCCACAAGCATTATATCTTAATTTGCTTTCTAGGATTTGTTAGTGTATATAGATTGCCGCCGATTTTACGCGAGGTTGCCTTGTTTGTTTTCTCAGGTTTAACAGGTTATGTATGATAAGAAGATGATCTATATTCTGGAAGGGAAGCTTTGTTTGTTCATTTTCTTAGAGGAAGATCTAACCTTGTTGACACACTATCCACACCGAGCGAATCAGGGGAGTATTTGATTTCATTCTTTTACCTATTTCACTTTTACATTCTTTAATTGAACATTGGGGACAATGTTCATCCTAAGTGTAAGGGGAGGGTAAATGATGATACCTTATAGGATACACTTTCACTTGAGTTTGTTTGTTTGATGGTAGGTGTGTAATAAAACTATGAGAAATAATTGTTAGTGTAATTTTAGCGCCAAATTTAAAATTTTTTACAACATTTAGGATTGAAACTTTAACCTTAGCAAGCGTCTCATGGATAGGAGATTGTATGACTAGCACAAAACCGTACTATTCAGAAAAAATTTCCACCCAAATATGTGAGGTTCGCCTTTAGATTTGATAGGAAAAGAATTTACTATTAGTCCTTATGAGTGAACCGGTAGCATTTAGATTCTAGAACTTGCGTTAGTGATGCATCCCGAGACCGCTAGTGAGACTACATTCGTGTAGTAGGATTTACTACATGATAAGAGGCATTAGGATCACCCTTGTGTTAAACCCGTATCATAATTACTTGACCATTTAAGTCATATTACTTGGCTAGTTAAGTCAATTAATTTTTCCCACACCTTAGCGTTGTACTCAATTTTAGTACACGAAACCCCTAGTACACCCCTCCGAGCCTATCTTTTCGTTTCTAACTTTAAGCATCTTACTTAAAGGAAGAATTTGTTACAAGCCACTTAAATGTACACCCAAATCACCTTAGCCTTCAGTGTATGCACTCATCTTTAGTGCATTATTGTTATTTGTTTAAACCCTTAGTTAATTATCTAATTGATTACATGGTTGCTAAGTTGAGTTATATCCTTGTACATATTGTTTTGGGACAATTGGGACTCATGGGTAAAGTACCTGTGTTATGGAGTAATGGGAAAGAACATCATTTATTACCCCCATATGTACGTTAATCTTAAAAGTACTCCAAGTGTTTTGATTATCTTGATTCGAGTCATTAGATTAGTTTATTGTAAAGTATGTAAAAATTCAAGTGTAAGGGGAATGTCCATTCCCTATGATGTATTGTTTTGGATGGTAGGGTAAAAGTGTATGCAAAAAAAAAAAAAAAAAAAAAAAAAAAAAAAAAAAAAAAAAAAACCCAGAAAATCGAAAAATCGAAAAATCAAGAAAAAGAAAAAAATAGAAAAATAAAAGAGAAAAACATACGGACTACCATCCCGTTTCATTCTATGTTTATTTTATGTTTTTGTTATTTTTGATTTATTAGCTTAATTCGAGTCTAGTCTTGGCTTAGCAACGCCATATTGTACATGTAATTAACCAAGATGATTAACTCGCCACCAGTAAAGATTGCATATATCCAACAAAACCATGTTTTCCATATCCCTACACCTAACGTTATAACCCTTTGAAAGACCTCTTTGATATTTTATCCTAGGTGCTTATGCCATGTGGTGGAGGTTTGATCCTTTCCCAAGCCTATGGTAATCTATTTTGCTATGACAGGTAGTGAGAGATGTTTTCCATTTCCATATTGTGATATGTACTTTATTACACCCGAGAGATGTGAGTATCTAAACACTATTTGTGAGGTGCTAGTGTATGACCTCCGTGCTTGTCTTTGGTCTTTAATGGAACGATTATTTGTTGTAATTACTTTTATATTAGTGTTAAATGACCCCTAACTTGTATTTTGATTAGAATAAAAGCGCATTTGCTTGAGGACAAGCAAATCTCAAGTGTAAGGGTATATGATGAGGCGAAAAATGATCCGTTTTTAGGGGGTCATTTAAGCCCGGAATTGAATTTATTTGATCAAATATTGCCCTAAATCGTTCCTTTTGTGATTTTAGGTACTTTTGGAGTGAATTCTGGAAAAGAAAGCATTTCGGACATTTTTGGAGCATAAAAGTGAAGAAAACGGCAAAGTCTTAATTTTCCTTGCTGGGAACAGTACCTAACGGCGTCACCAATTTCTTAATGACGACGTCAAGAGGAAAACAAGAGGTGAAGAGAGTAGAGTCCATGACGATCCAGAATGTTTTTACACTAAGGCCTGACGGCGTCACCATAGGGCGTCATGGCCCCATTACTCTTGACGGCCCAGAGGAGATTTACTCTTGATGGCGTCAGATCTGGATCTAGGCAATCCAATTTTATTATGGGCGGCAGGTTGACGGCGTCAGAATTTTCTTCTTGACGCCGTCACCTTGGAAATTCTATATATACTTTTGTAATTTTCATTCATTAAAGGAGGACAATTTTAGGGACGACTTGGAGAAACCCTAGGACTATTTTATCAGTATTTTCAAGGGTTTTCACCCCTTGAAACCTTTCATGTTCAATTAAGATAAGTATCTTTTCAACTCATTCAATAAGTCTATGTGTTGTTTGAATATATCTTACGCTTGCCTTGATTTTAACATGCTAGGCTAGATCTCTTGTGTGTTTGCTTAGATGTAATGAAACCTAGTAATGGATGAATGATTTCGATGTTAGGCTTAAGAAAACTGGCAGACTTCCATAGTGTAACTTGCTAGAACGTCTTAAGAAGCATGAACCAATGCGTACTAGGTTTTTATGGTTGTATTTAATGCATGAGCGAATTCTAATGATCCCATGTTAGGAGCTTCTTGCAGGCTCGACATAGGAGTGAAGTAGGAGCTTATAGAGTTGGGGAAGTACGTACGCCACCCCACGATTGGTATTAAGGAATATAACCCGTCATCTACGCAACTATAACATATTATCAACCTGTAAAAGATATCTAAGGAGTAATGAAATCTAAGTAAACACAATTTTCGCATTTATTGTTCACACCACATTAGTAATTAGTTTTGTTTACATTTCTGTTATTTTATTTTGATTGCATCTTTAGTTATTAGGTTAGTTGACTAGCAACTAATTCCGCCTACTCTTTCAAAACCCGAGATTTTAATTGCTTTTCATAAAATATAAAAATACAAAAAGAATCATCCCTCACCTCTAGACCTAGTTTTTAGGCTTTCTAATCCTAGCGACACTATTCCTGAGTTGAACGATCAATCCCACGGTACTTGTCACTATACTATACAACAACGATCAGGTACACTGCCTGGTGGGGGTTGTAAGCTTCTCGAGATCCCTCGAGAGGTAAAGCCTGGTGCAATTCCCACGCATCACAAATCTCCTCCTCAACTCTTCTTCTTCCAATTTTAATGGTTTGTTTTGTAATGATCAGTTACTTTTAAGTTAGGATTCAGTGGATGGTAATCATATATTCAGTATCCTTATGTGATAAGAAAAAATTATTGCAGGTTGACATGTACCTGCTTCCTCAAGCAGCATTTCCAACTGGTGGACTATACTTCAAGAACAAGACATGGGTAAAAGAAACGAAGGAAAAACACATGATTATTCACAACAACTATATTGTTGGTTTTGAAAAGAAGGTAAAGCGGTTTCATGACTACGGGCTTTGGTTGGCTGACGATCATGCTTCAGAATCTCCACACGGCAGATTAGATTAAATGGAAACACCTATGTTTAAGTAGCATACAAAACCTCATTATATCCCACACCTAAGTTAAGCATTTTGTGGCACACCAACACGTACTCACGTCTACATAAACAAAACCTGCCAAGTGATTGAAACTATGCAGGTTTTAATATATACAGATAGAACTCCATGGTCTCTCCCTTCACTATAACTGGGCATATTCTTTATCAGTTTGCAATATAGCTGGTGTTCCTTGATGAGTTATTGATAAATGTACATTTAGTATCTTGTGGAGTTATTTTAGAGCTGAAGAATTGAAGAAAGGTCACAAACTGATTTTTTTTTCATACTGTCCTATTAAGTCTTGAGATTGAAATCTCACTAGTATATGTACGATTATTCTTTTTGTAGAAATTTTGTAAGTTTTCAACTACATAATCATTTCAATTACTATCAGGTATCCCTCTTATTCAAAGATTTGAATCTTGGTGCCTCAAAAGGGATGATGTAATTTTACAATGTAAATTGAGTAGGGGTCAAAGCTTACTCGTTGGTGTTGCACTTTATATCTTAGTTATGATTTTGCCCAAATTATAGAATTATGAGTGCACAAGTCAAATTTCAAGTGAGTAGTGGTGGTAATGTTTTTAATGCGGTTACCCATTAGAGAAGAATTGTGACCAAAATCAACCAAGTTGCAGAAAGGAGTATAACTTATAAAAAGAAATATCTTTTTTTGGTCCAACTGGACATATGCGTTCGATTCCAACTGGACATATGTGTTCGGTAGGTTTTTTAGAGTTTTAAATCAATGATTGCTAATTGGTTTAGGTTGACATCCTTTCGTTCAAAATTACGAGTCATCTGCATAGCTTACAAGAGTCATGCTCCTTGTACATTGATAGGGGCTCTGAATCCACTAAACAAGTATTTCTTTTAGCTACAACACAAACCGATAACTGTATTTGGATATCAAGAGATCCTATACAAAAATCAATTTATCTAACCGAAAGTATTTTCATTTGACCAATCAAATCATGGTAGAGTCCTAATCATGACCAAGCCTATTTCTAAAAAGTTAGCATTAATGACCGATGACCAAGAATCAGTCAGTCGCCAATCCCTAATGTCCCCCAACAGTAAGCAGGCACGACTAATCAAATATAATGATCATGGAAACCAAGTTTAAGTGCTTATGAAGGAACTATGTTCAATGATAAGTCCCGATGCGGAGGATATATAAACAAGTACCCTACATAGATCTTAGCAACAACAAACCCAGAAAGTGCCATCTATAAACACTACTTTCAACTAGGCTAAACAGAAAGGTAAACAACATTCTAGCTAAGACTCGAGTCAATTTATTTCCATGTGCATAGGAAAAAATACAAGAGCTTGTGATTCACCATTTGACAACTTTTGTTTATGTACAGCCTACTATAGAATCCAAATTCTTGAAATAACGTAGCCACTAATCATCTTATGAGAAAATAAAGTAATACAAATAACGACCATTTTGCTATATCTAAACTTAGTAAACATGGCTAACTTTTGGCAAATAAAACGACATCAGAGGTGGATTGAAACATCCAGGAAATTACAATCTTTCAATCTTTCTTCTTGCCTTTTAAGGGACCTTTTGGGATTCTACTCAGAACCTTAGCATCAAACACATCATATTGTTTCTTGAACACAATCATTGCTTTATCTGCATATGCATCAACTTGGTCCTCGTACTTCTTGTACAGAACGGTCTGTACATCCATATTTTGATAATAGGTACAGGGTAGAAAGAATCAGTAGTACCTGTACTTAAACAACTTCGAGGCAGTCCCAGAACCCATAGAAGAAGAAGAATATAGGAGGAGATTTGCATGTGTAATAATCCAAATATATGAAATGACCGTTATGCCCTTCACTAAAAACAAAACAAAACAACAAATAATGGTGGAGGGACACATTCAGACTCAAAATCTCAAGTTTTGGACGCATGACGACTAAAAAAAAGTTAAGATGCCCTGTGATGTTTCGTGGAAAGTTTATGGACCAACGGTGTATTTTAGTCTAAAACTGTTGGACCTTAAATCTATCAACTTTATCACAAATATGACAAGTATATGAAGTAAAGATGGTGACTTGATATGATATATGTGTGGCATAGAATATGTAAAAGAGAGTAATAAGATGAAGAGAACTTTTATTAGAAACACACACAATACACACACAAGCACACCTTGCAAATGAGGCATAAGGTGGCTTATATAGTACATGAGATAAGATGCCCTAAAGGCTTTTCTATGGGCTTGGGCTTGGACTTGGCTTACATGTATTATAATAGGCTTACAAAACATAACAATTAACATATTAGCTTGCCAAGTCCAAAGCCCAACTAACTTAAACTATTACATACGGCACAACATTCTAATAATGAGAATGACCATCACTTTCTAATATAATTTTTAATGCTAACAATCTCCCCCTAATGGGTGGTCATTCGAATGATGCTCCACATGATTAGGTATTCTTTGTTCTTTGTTGTTTACCATTGTGTGTCGTAGTAGAATAATATTAGGTCTTTGTTCCTTCATGCTTTGTGATCTTTGATGACTGACTTTTCATTGTTCTTTGTTCCTTTGTTATGTGGAGCAATCTGCCTTTTGTCACTTCTGCATCAGTGGTGGTTGTTCGCCGTTCCAACATGCTCATACATCTTTGGACTTTGATATTCATATGCACATAGTTCCTTTTCTTTCACTTTGATCTTTAGTCTTTATACTTTGTAGATTCTTCTTTTTGGCGTAGAATCTTTCTTTAAACGTTGTATTGTATAGATCTTTGAGGGAGCTTTCTTTAACTTCCAGATGTATGTATGAGCATGCGGAATCTGTCGTCATGGAGATGATGTATAGCTGCAGGTAAACAGTTAGCAATAAATCAACCGGTACTTACAGGTTTGAATTAGAGATTGTCAACAGCATAGTGTGAAGACTCCTTTTAACCCTTACCAAGGCCGTTCCCATTTCGGATACTCTCGAGGGAGCTTACGAGACCTACTAAGTAGCTCAACGAATGGGTGAGTCGCTGGGGATCACTCCACGACTGTAGACCATTTGAAACCACCGCGAACACTAAGCATAGCTCATAAAGAATTACCGAAGTGACCTGCTGTCAGAGCTGCTTGACGTTGACCCTGACAGGAATTTCCATTCAATCATTGAGAAACACTTGTGTGAATTCTCTCATAAATGTTCTGGCAGATTGCTATGATCTGCGTAGGACTCTTAAATTTACATCTGACGTTCTTAATGATGAACAACCAGTGTAGAAGTATCATGTGTTCCTATGAGATCTTTTGATGTTAACTCGAGGCTCTAGACTCGATAAGTGCACATTTGGTTTCATAAGCGAAGATTAGGGAGAGGTCTCCTGCTTCAATATCAACCATCTCTAAGAGACAGATTGATAGATTACACCGGTTCCCCGTGAGAATGAAACAAGCTCTTTTAAGAGAACTTGAGTGGTTAAGAAGGTTTAGTGCAGTGCGTCACTGGGTCCATGACGTCTTTGTCTTCAATACCGGTGTCACCTTAGCAACAACTAGTAGCATATGAGTTGAACCCGGTGTCTGCCCTAAGGTTGAACATTTGGAGGGCTATTTCTTTTCACCCTTTTTCATATATTTTATTTTTAATTCTTGAACCCCTTCTTTCTCCTTTCTCATTTTCTCCTTTTTTTCAATCATACCTAAGGACTTCTAATTCTAATCTATTGTATTTGTCCTTGGGTAGATCCCTCCGGCTCTAGCGGATCATAGGATGGTTTTTCCTAACCTTAGTCACCTTATATCTTCATGACTATCCTATTGCTGCCATAAAACCATTCATTTGAAAATCTCTCAAAGTGTTTATGATTATTAAACATATTTGTTGACACTATGAGAGTTTTGGTTTCTATTGAAGGACTCCCCTTCACATGTGCTCATATATTTTTAAGAAATTTGAACATGTGGGAGGAGTTTGCACTTTTGAATTGATCCACTTTCAACGAACATGACCGATTCGAGACACGCTCACATCACTAGTTAGACTAGCTTGAAATTATTACCCGTCCTGGTCAAGTCCAAAGAAATTCTCTCGATACGGTACATTCTACTCATATAAGTCCTATTAGAGACATGCTTACATCACTAGTTAGACTAGCTTGAAATTATTACCCGTCCAAGACAAGTCTTTTCAGTTACTGACATATTAAGCTTCGTCAATTCATTGGTACTTACTGAGTCGAGCTCTTCTGAGATTCAGTTACAAACTTTAAACATCTTTGATCACATTTTAATCATGTCTTCTCCCCCTCAAAAATAGCATATCATGATATTTTTGATATCAACTGCTTGAGAAAAAGCTTTTGGAGAGATAGACAGATTTGATTTTGCATGAAATCAGAGTATTTTTGTTTTTGAAATACTCCCCCTCAAAACTATCATATGTTTTTGAGAATTTTAAACTTTTTAAGGTTTAGAGGGAAGGAGTCTTCTCGAAGCAAAATTCTGAAAGGGAAAGAAGTTTCAGATTTGTTGAATTTTGCATCAAGGTTTTTTGAAAGACAAAGACTTCTCTTTGTTTGAATAGGAATGTCGCACTGAGGCGTACAACAGTGTCCATTTTTAGGATAAGTGCACTTTGTTAATGAAAATCATTTTTGCGTAGCTCTTTCCTTTATTTGAAAACTTGAGTTGTGCACTGTAAGATGTACACAAGTCATTTTGATGATGAGCACCGATTTTGATAGATTTTTGAAAATCTTTTTGAAAAATCTTGAAAAATGTGGTGCTCATGATGTAAGAGAATTTTTGTTTTTAGGATAAGTGCTTGAAAGATATTGAAAACCTTGTTTTGGTTAAGCACTTTCCTTTCTTTGAAGCACGGGTCCTGAACTGATGTGTCCAGAAGCCATTCGATTAAGTCCGGGTTTCGTACTAATGTATATGAAAGCCATGTGAAGAAAATTTTGAGAAACGACATGTTTTAGAAAACATTTTCGAGAACTCTCGCTCAAGCATCTGTACATATCCGTATCATTGTTGAATGACATTTCTAGAAACGTACAGAATATTGATTATACAAGAGACATGTCATGAGAAGAATATTTTTGGATTTTTGGATTTTATATTGTTTTTGTATTATTATTATTATTATTATTATTATTATTATTATTATTATTATTATTATTATTATTATTATTATTACTATTATTATTATTATTATTATTATTATTATTTTGAAAGTTTTCTATTTTTGTATTTTGTTTTTGTTTTTATAATAGAAAGGGAAAATCAAAAATAGAATATTGAAAGAATGATTTTATAGAATTTACAGAATTTGAACCCTCTGAAGAGCTGGGTTCTGAGATTGTTGAAGCACCTGCAACCAAAGACGAAGAGGTTTCACAAATAACGGTATTAGATGTACATGAATCATCACTCAGCGGGTGTTGAATATCAATGGTAGTAATGGTTTCTACTTCCATATCCTGATGATTATCACTATTATTTGTCTTGGTGCAATTATCAAAAATCTTTCCTGTGGGAATCCATCTAAGACCAACTGTTTTAAAAACTTTTCCCATAGGAATCCACCTAAGGTAAGATCTAGACGTAGTTTTCTTATCAGATGTAGCGGAAGTCTCAGTCTTGGGAAAACTACATCCTGTAGATATCCACCTATTAGGTTTCTTAACCTCTTGCTTCTTTGTGGAAAACTAGAAGGGGGGGGGGGGGTTGAATAGTTTTATGTCCTTTTTAATTTTATTTTCAAAATCTTTTGTAACTTATAAAAACTTTCGATTCGATCTTATGTGAATTCAAGTATCAACAACTACAAGCAAGACTAATCTAATAATGAAAGTATTGAAATAGAATGAATAAAAGATAGAGTTAGAAAGATCAAACCACAACACGCGAATTTATAGTGGTTCGGAAGGACACCTTCCTTGCCCTACTCCACTCCCCGAGTACCACACTCGAGAGTTTTCTTCACTATGTCAACAAACTCCTTATGGCGGAGAAACCTTACACACCTTGGCTTACACCTATTAACGACACTAAGCTAAATTTCGAGTTCTAATCGAAGCTAGAACCAATCTCACAAATTCTTCAAGACTTCACTTCTTCTTCACACCTTCACAACTTCTTCAAGATAGCTTCACACCTTTTCTTCTTGTCTACTTCACACCTTCTTCTATGCACAACTAAGTCACAGCAACTACACTACTTTACCACACACCTAGTATCTACAATCAACAAATACACACAAGTGACACAACACTTTACAAGTATCTAGCACTACTACAAGATGAAACTAGCTAATCACAACACTACTACAATTTAATGGATGTAGAGAAGTGTTCTTCTTTTTGCACTTGAGTGGATGAAGCTTTGGATCACTTAGAAACAAAGACTTATGAATTATATGATCAAAGGATTTTTGAGATAGAAATGGAAATCAAAAGGTTTTGAGTGCAAAAAGGTGAGAAAATTTTGTGGAATGAACCAGTATTTAAAGGGGAAAAGTTTATTGTTCTGGAGCGTGGCCGGTCCCCTCATATAGGGGTCGGTCCCCTTAATAATTAAGGGGGCCGCCTTATGAATTAAGGGGGCCGCCCCTCCAGAACGTTGGATTTTCTTGTCCATTAGTGGGGAAGGTTTTCAGGATAAAATTTGCCCTTTTTGGTTGGAATTTTGAAATCATATCTTTGTAGTTTAATAAAATAATACCAAAAATGATTTACTAATCTCTACATTATATATAACAGGAGGCGTATGACGTCATTAATGCCACCTCAATGCCACCTCATTGCCCAGTAATTCATTATGAGCCATGTCATCAGCCATGTCATCACATTGTCACCAGGTAAGCAATTTTTTAAATTTATTTTATTTGCATTTTCCATGTCATCAATAATTAATATAAGAATTTTTATAATTAATTTCGTATTTTTTAAATTAATTTCGTTTGTATTTTTTTCCAAAAAAACACATGCATGGATTCGAACTCAAGACCTTGCAGATGTTATGTGGCATGTTTACCACTTGACCACCACATTTTTTTGTTAGATTCTGTATCTCGAAATCTATATATGATTACAAGTAATTATATTTTTTAAAATCCCTACAAGTCAGCTAAGTTATCATACATATATTTTCCATAAATATTGTTCCAGAATATTAATTTATTATATTCCTGTAACCCTAATTTACTGTCCATCATATCCTATGATTCTGATTTGTGTCTTTAGTTGCAGGTTAATTAAAGATATTCATCAGGAAAATGCATTCAAAATTCCAACTGAATATTGTGGTTCTAAGGAAGTTATACCACTATATTTTGCACATTAAAGGTATTAATTTTTCTCTTTTTTGTATTATGTACGCATATCAAACAATGCATATCAAATAAAAGTATATTGATATATGTTTAGCTTAGTGTTTCAATAATATTGAATGAAACTAACTATCGATTTAGTGTACGTATCTCAACGGTTATAAATGGTATATGTATGATTGGGCTGGTACTAATTTGATTTGCAGGATGTATGAGGTGGATTGATGACAAAGGATTCTAAGGTATGTTCTTTTTTGTAACCATTTAATTCGTGTTATTACCTTTCTATATTGTTTTTGGGGTTACTGTCATTCATATGATGAGGGGTATGCAGTTGTTAATGAAGAGTAAGAAGATGTACAGGGAAGCCTATGACTTAATAATGCCACAGTCATTAAACAATATAAACAAATACCACAAGTGAGAACTAAAAACAGGAGGCAATTCCATGTTTTTAGCTGAAGTGACATCTCCACTCTCCATGTAGTAGGTTAGGTCAGGTCCAAGCAGACCAAACCTGTAAAGGAGCATGTTTTATGTATGTATATTCTATGAGTTAGTTATCTAAACAAATAAAAAAGCTAGAAGTTCTATATTGATGGTAGTGATCATAAGATGCCCATGTAAATTTGTGTAATTTTATTATGATCACAAAAAGAGTTGATGATAAAATTCAACAACCTTAATTTGTTGATTTTGGTGTGGACAGAGGTATAATATGTTAATACTGGAAGCTATCAATATATACCACCAATTAGTTCAGTTGTGATATTTTTGCGCTTTTAGCTTATTCAGCCTATGATAGGGGTCACGAGTTTGAGCCAAAAGCCGATGGAGCCATTCCTCAACTTGTCATTCAAACATTAAAGAAACCAAGTGTGAATAGAAAAATGAGGTATGATCAGCAAGAAGTTTTAAAAAGGACTTTTTATCGCTGTAAGCCAAACACCCTCTAAATCAAGAGTATTTGGAAAAAGAAAAGATGAATGGAAATATTCCATTATTGTACTCAGTTAAGGTATAACGACTTCCAATCTCGATTGTTTTTCCTGTAATAGTCAACAATTCATCATGTTTCTCACACTTGTCTTACTGTCATGTTGCTTTTACATGTGAAACATGATTATATGTTTTTATAAGGGGCAATAGTTTCTTGGGTTTTTAAATGGGTAACATTATTATCTTATTGTATTTTATGATACAAGATTGGGGTGATTCCTAAGGTTACAAAAGTATTCAGTAAATATCAATAGTAATTACCTTTTTTGGCATATAAATAGTTTTCGATAGCTATAATAAATTTATAGGATGTGTTTCTTTATTGCTATATTCACATGATTATCTCTCTGTTTTAGGAAATGGAGGTCACGTTGGTGGATGTACATGGTACTGAAACTATTGATTGTGTACTGTTGTTCGGGTATGTTTACTTAGAGCTTCTACATTAGATGTTCTTCATCATCTAAGTATGTTGTTATGAGCAAGTACTAACTCAAAACAAGGAATTTCATAATGTGATCTTCAACCAAACAAATTCAGATTTTTATTATACTCAATTTCTGAGGTTGCTTATTTTTAATGTGTTGCAAAATTTTGCTGCTCAGACATCTCAGGAACAAGGCTTCCAGCTGGTTGATCAATGCAAAGGTTCTCCTTCCTGTGTCAACAATATAGGCACACATAATATTGGTGTTGCTAATCAGCTAGATTGTTTTTCATTTAATCTGCCATAAGATGTTGAGCATAATTTCTTTACTGGCTTCAATGGCATGGGTCAAGAAGATGCTTCTTTAAATGAGATGACTGGCTATCTGCCCGCAATTATCCCTCCACCTTCTACTTTTTTGTGACCAAAGTGCGCCCTTTGGGACTTTCCAAATCCCTACAGAAGGCGGGTGTGCTGACAGTAGGGCCGTTCAAAGGTGGTTTCCTGATTATTGCGGTAGCTTGCATGCTGAAATTGCAAAAGATGAAGGACGATTTGCTATGAAACCTGTCATATGACCTAAAGGTATCGAGCTAAAGGATACTATGCGTTTTGCTGCCCTTAATGCAAAGACACCGGGAAAGGATGTGGGTGTCCTAGAGTGTGAGGGGGCTGCAACTACAAAATCTCCATGGAATGCACTTGGTTAGTTTGCTTCTTTTTATTTAACTTAGCATGCAATAAGGAGGTGTCAGTTTTGACCCATTTATTAAGGAATGTTTTATTTTGGTTATGATTATCTCAAATGGGTAAACTGATGATGTTTGGCATGAAGATGGCTCAAGAGAAGCTATTGAAAATTGGTCTGTACTTTGTAGGGCCTATTGATCCACTAAGAAAGCTACATTTTGTTCCTTTTATAATAGTCAATAGCTTTAACCCACCCAAGGATGACAGTGTGTATATCATGCAACTCAGGGAAATTTTGAGCAGGTGATATAGTTTTCCCTAATAGAAGGAAAATGGTATTTTTATTTTCTTGATACAGGTTTCAACCGAAGCTGTAACTCAAATGACTTTGTTAACGACCTACATAATCATTCCAAGTTTACATGGCTTCATGGAGTAAGATGCGATGTATCAAGCATGTCTTGTGAGGAACTTTATCTAAAGAACTTACTTAAAGTCATCAAATTTCAGTATGAGGGAAGCATGATTGTTTTTAATTTACCCATTTGCGTAACTGAACTTTCTTTCCCATAAAGGAATGATTTTACGTTACCATTGCGAAATGATGACATGAAAAAACTGATACTAGATGTATATGATATTGCAGCCCATTCATGTTGTTGGTGCTGCTATGGAAGGCATTAATGGTATGTTTGTGTTTAAGGTTCTTCAAGATCCTACTGTGAAAAAAGAAGAGCTACTTGCAAGAGCTAAGGGGCTGAGGACTCTTGGTTGGATCTTTCAGGTTAACTTTCTGTTTCGTGTATAGAAATGTGTTATAAAGCAATCCTCTTAATTTTTCTATTATGATTAAAAGTCCAAGTAATGACATTGCATATGCATATATTTTTTTCTATTATGTTACTGTTTGATGATAATATTGAATCTATCATCTTGAACCAGAGTTGAAAGGGATGTCTTTAGTGTTTTGGGAGAAGAATAATACCACAATGTATTTGATGTTAACAGCTCATAATTTGATCTACGGGGTGACGAGGATTCTATCAAGAAGAATGAAGCAGAAATGCAAAAAAGACCGGTACGTGTAATTTGATAGATGTGCCAAACAATCACCATGTGCTACAGAAATTGTTTATTTAGATTGTAACGTAACAGTGCCGTTATTGTTTTTTTAGATGGGCGGGCTTTGCAAGGTACCTACCTGTTCAAACCAGCTATATGCATTTAATGATCACTAGGCTCAACTAATGGTTTAAGTTATCAGTTTGACTAATATCATTACTACTCTAAAAGGTAAAGTAATACGGAGTAGTACTTACTGAACCATGGCCTTCGGTGCACGGGCCACCAACCAAAGCTACAATACTACATGTACCAGAGACACAAGCTACAAGCAAACCTACTGCAACACTCAGTGCCACTCCAGTGCACCTCAATGATTGATTTCCAGGTAAAATAAGCCACTGATCTGTTCCTAACTGTTCCAAATGCTGAATAATAACTTCAAGTAAGTATAAGATAACATTATATTCATTCAACTTCAAAATATGTGTCGTTTGGATTTGCCTTTTGAAACTGCCCAATGCTCCATAAATAAGCAGTTTGGAATAAGCAAAAGTCAATGCCCACAAGATTGTAAGAAGCAAACTAAGAGAATGACATCTACTAATAGTTTGCGTAAATACATGCTTCACTTATCTTCCAATGAGTTTAGCCATAATATAAACCTCTTGCTGAGGCTGACTGTACTGAAACTTACTTGACTCCAGACCCTATTATTGGGGCTGTTCATTAGCAAACAGCAACATCCTCATGTTGATTTTCACTTTGGGAAAAGATAGTTACTCAGAGCTACATGTCCAAAATTCTTTACCAAGCCTGTTTGATCATATTAATTACAGCATGTCAGCAGAGAAATATCCTGATAACAAAATGTTTCGCACACGTGAATGTGTGGATGGAAAGGTATAATGTTGTCTCCTAAGCAGTATCAACGGTCAAAAGTTTATTTTTATTATTAATTTATCAGTAATAATAATTATTAAGTTTTTTGTAGCTCTCTTTGTCTATTTTTTGTTTCGATATGTTAGTCTTTTACAGCTAATATCTTAGCCATATTAATGTCTTCTTTGTCTGATATTTTGTAATCATTTGTTATAATCGATTTCAAGCTTTGGTTATTGGTGAATCTGATAAGAACAACTTTTATGCTTATAAGGTGTATAAGGTTAGAGTTTTATGTTGACGTAAGAATCTGACAAGAACAACTTTTATGCTTATAAGGCGTATAAGGTTAGAGTTTTATGTTGTCTACGTCGACTAATGTTTTAGTAAAAAATAACATCTACACCTGTGTTTTAAGGCAAATTTATCTACTATTTTGGAAGATTTTTCAAATAAGGCACCCATGCTAAAATGTTTGTTAGGTTGACGTGATCTAGAATGGAGTCAAGGCTTGATTTTATGTTATATGTTATATGTTATTTGAATTGTTGCATTTCAGTTAGTTGGCACTTAGAAACTTAAATGGAATTGATTGTTTGTAGGTTATATGCTATCAATTGTCTCATGTAATGAACGAATAAGATCTCTTTCTTCCAAAAAAAATGTGAATCATTTCTTCAGCTAACTAAAGTGTGGTGAAGAAGAATGTATCCATTTGTCCTATACTCCTATTAATTGTGTAAGTATGATGTAAAGTAGCCTTTAGAAGAAAAAGTCATAAAATTATTAGATTTTATGGAAAATGTTCACAAAAGTTTTAAGATATCGAGAACATATTCAAGATTATGGCTAATTTTTTCATCCAATAAGAAGTTTGCCTACCATATCACAGAACCACTCTTGATTAATATTTATAGACCCTCTCAAACTTTATTGTGATGCAAACATATCACTAGAGGTGGTGTTAACGTCAAGCATATAAATGAGTCAATTTGGCCAATGCTTAATCTCAAATAGCTAAACAGGAAACGTTTGAAACTTATTTAATAAGTTAGCTTCTAGCTGAGGGTATCTGTCTAAGTTTATTTTTTCGGTTTAAACTTTATTTTAGTAAGTAGCTTATGGCTTTATGATGGATAAGATTATAAACTCTTGCTAAGTGGTTGGGTTAGCTTTTGTACAATAAGTGGTAAATGAAGCTTGCAACCCTTAATAAGCCATAAGAAAGAAGTTTATCCAAACCCAAGCATCAGATTATTGAAGTTAACTAACAAAATAGACCAAAAAAATTCGCAAAAAACAAGCACCCCTTAATTGTGAAAGAATTTAATTATTATATATAACACACTAAATAATTTATGTTGAGGAGCTTCGCTCAGGTTCTAAGGTACAAACCATAACCAAAACTTTCAGACATCTTTGGGTAAAGAGGATATACAATGTGGCATAAATTTTGATGTCATAAATGTTCATTTCACTTGACTTGACTTTATGTTACCTTGCCTAATATATACATAGATTGTGGTTTAAACTTTGAGGTTGTAGTTGTATCAAAACACAATATACATAGCAGGTGTTTAGATTATCTAGCTTATAGACTTATAGCTGTAAAAGTGTGATAAGTGAGAATCATCCGTATTCAAGTTGCGACCTTTCTCAAGCAATCACACCAAAAGAGCACACATAGACCCAAAAGAGCTTAATTGATTTACCTGGATGCACGATGCAAGTAAGCTCTTTTTGACTAATAAAATATTGTTACAAGCTTCAAATTAAAAACTAATCCAGGAGATAGTCTGTAATTAATTTAGACTTTGAGCAACTTTTTGGATTTTAAACAATATCTATTGTGTAATACGAGTATATGAATAAGGTGTCATTCTTATTGCATCTTTTTCACTCTTTTCGTGGCCCTTTGTGATTGTTTATATCATTTTTTTTATAAAAGCTTCAGTCTTCAAATTTGATGGAACAAATGTATTTGGTTTTTTACTCATATGAGTTTACTAACACGTTTCCACATTGGCAGCTTCACAATGCTATGAGATGGGTTCTACTTCTAGAAAAGAAGTGTCTTAGATTTATACACTTTTGCTCATTGTAACATAAAGCTCTGCTTTTCTTACTACGCAAAGTGAAGTAAAAAACCATGATATTCTTCTATGTTGGTTGAGGTTTTATGTTTGATTAAACCTTTTTAACAAATAAAAAACTAAAAGATGCGTTATAAGGGCGATACGTTATTCTATTTTGTAAAAATCATAATGGGTTAAAACAGATGAAATGGGTGTTTGATTATTCTGGTTCAATCCAGTTTGTAAATCCTAGATATGGATCTTCAACTTTTCTTATATGTTGTACCATACTCATCAACAGTTTCCTATTCGTTTGATGTCTTTGATATGTGAAATGCCCATAATAACCTTTTTATTCAGTCGCAAATTGAGATTATATATCCTGTAGCAGTTACTCATCAATGGAAGGAGTGCACTATTGATACTGAGTCATACATGTATATTATTGTTACATTGTATTTGAAACAAAATTCATTTGCATTATACTGTAGTATGCTCAACATCTTTGGATTGTTCTTATAGTAAGTAATTTAGTGATACTAAGTCAAAATGTATCACGACTACCATTTTTTTTAAGACTTTTATGCTGTATTTTGTGATTTAGTTAATTTCATAAGAAATTACTATATTATCACTTTTATTTTCTTTCCATATGATAAATGTTTATAAAGTAAATTTAATCCATACAACCTGTGTATTATAATCAAGGATTACGCAATAATTGTTTAAACGAAGGCCTCAGGGGTGAGATTATCATTTAAAAAAACATGAAGGTCTCAGGGGTGAGATTATCCTTAAAAAAATAACTTGAAGGCCTTAGGGGCTAGAATATTCTTTAAAAAAAAGGCCTTTCTAAAAAAATAAAAAAATAAAAAAAAATAAAAAATAAAAAAATCTTTAAAAAAAACAACTTGATAATCGTAGCTTGGTATTCTCTTATATTAATCCAAGAGTGTTATGTAATAATTTTTTAAACAAGTGCCTCTGGGTGAGATTGTTCTTAAAAATCTTGACAAATTAGAAGATCACAAAATTAGGATGGATCTAAACTTGAGTTGAATGTTGCACTATAATCAAAGGGAAATGAATGTTGCTCAAAGTGCGAGTGCAAGTGGAGTCGACTGTTGCTCAAGTTAAATTAAAATGGTACATAAATTAATGTCGCAAAAACCGAAACCGAAAGTTAAACCTCTCGATAGGCCACCTTTTTTTCATTGTGTTTAATACACTCATTAAATACCTACATAATATCATTGTTGAGGTTTATAATTTTTCATTTATGTATCTCATTAATATTATTACATGGGGATGTTATTTACTTATTTGTAGAGATGGTTGATAGTTGATACACACAAAACAGATAAGTCAATTTATGAGTAACAATTTTATTAAGTTTTTTTAACAACCCATGTATTAATAATAATTTAGATGTCCCAAGTGGAAGCCACTCTGGGGTCACAATACATTGCTGGCCACCTTTGTAGTCAAGTTCTTCCTTGGGCTCCACACAAAAGGTATCGGTTTACCAAACGGAAAAACTTGTCCAACACAATCCTCAAGCACTTGATTTAGGAAACGCTAAAAGGACAAAAATTCAATTTTATGGTGGAAGACCATATGAAATGGAAGGTTATTTGACATTTGGTAGTCAGCTCTCTATGTTGAGTCGGAAATGATTAGGCAGCAATGTAAATGTTTCAATTGCAACTAAACGCATGCGTATTGCAATTTAGAATCCCAAATTGTGAATGAAGGGTGTGATGTCAAAATAGCCACATTACACATAGTATTTTAATAAAATGTCATACAAATTTATGCTAATACAAAAATACCACCAGTTTGGCAAAGCTATCTTTCTTTCGGTTGGTGATTATAGCAGCTAGAGTACCTATCAGTTATTTATAGCTTAGAATTAGTACTTTTATTGTAATAATATTTTTCCTTTGTAATCATAATTAATATTTGTAGGTCTAATTTTCCTCACTCATTCCGATCATGATGTGGTTGGGAGCTAGGGATGAACTAAAGCGTATACAAGTTGCTGCTCCACTCTCGATATTCATTTGATCAATATTGAACCATTACAAGCAAATGTTGAGGCTTCTGCAACGCTATCAATGGTAGGCCTTTTTATTCTTATCTCATAATAAGGTTCATAGCTAAATAAATTTTAAAGCCCATGGAAGTAACCACATATTGGATCGATGAATCTACCCGCCGGTCGGCTTTCGATATACATTAAATTGTAACAAACAAAGAATGAGAAAATCATAAATAAATTCAAACTACTTCAATACTTTTCAAATGCATGGCTTAATACGTCAAGCTCACATTTTCTTAAAATGTTTTAAACACAAACTAATACCATAACAAAAATAAAAAACTCGACGTATTTAAAAATAATTTTCCGTTAACTGACACCGTAAATATATATATATATATATATATATATATATATATATATATATATATATATATATATATATATATATATATATATATATATATATATATATATATATATATATATATATATATATATATATATATATATATATATATATATATATATATATATAATGTTAATGTCATTTTATAAAATGTTATGTGTTAAGAAAAGGCTTCCTTTGATCATGCAATGCATAAGATGCTAACTTTATGCATACCTTAATTGATATTAGTTGTAGAAGTAAATATTTGTTACTAAATACTTGTTTACGTCATAATCTTGAATTAATTTAGTTTACATTTTGTGGTTATCAAAACATAGAGTTATTGAGAAGTATTAATAACGTTTTTAAACATTATTTATATCAACAATCTCCCCCTTTTTGATAATTACAAAACTTAAACTCATTAGCTGAAGAATTAGTTTTTAAACAAGTATTTTAGTGAGTTTATATTTACTTCTCCCCCTTTTTGTAGAATCAAAAAGGTTATGCCGACAAATTTTCAACCGTGAAATATCGACGGGATGAAAACTCCCCCTTGATGTGTACTCCCCTTCGTTTGGGGGCACCAAAGAGACGAGCTATGGAATGCTTGCAAGACAAAAAATATTAGAAGCACAAGTATATACATGCAAATATATATAAGGTGACAAGAATATAAATAAGCATGATTAAAGGGAAGCATTCATATAAAATCAAAAGTTGTGTCAAGACACAACAATACAAGTAGCATCAAGAATGATTACAAATAGGATAGTTACTACATAAACTAACAACTAGAATAATATTCCATCATGCAAAGAGTACATGGCCTTCATAGAGCTTGCAAGCAAAAGGGTGGTAAAGACTTTATTTATTAAGCATATCATATGCTTAATTTGGAAAGCATGATGGTGATGGTGGAGAAATGGGTGAGGATTGTGGTGGAGGAATGATGGGTGAGGATGGTGGAGTTGGTGGTGGTGGTGGGTTGGTAAGCAAGTGTTCAATATATGAAAACATATATTGAATATCATCTCTAAGACCAAATATTATGGTTCGGTTGTGGATGCAACAAAGGCAAGTGTCTCCATGAGCTTCAAGTAAGCTCCAAGGTACGGAATTAGCAAAGAGTTGTGGTGTAATTGGTGGAGATGAGACATGAGCATCAAGTGGTGTTATTGGTGAGAGTGAGATGGTAAGTTGGGTGGAAAAAGGTTCTTGTGTAGGATGTGGTGATGATAATTGTGGTGGTGACAAGTGTGAGTTGATGTAGTCATTGATTGATGAAGTTGAAGGTATAGAGGATGAGGAGGTTCCATGAGTGGAAGGTGTTTTGGATGGTGTATTGGGTGCACTTGGAGATGAACATTTAGGTGGAGGTGATGGGGTTGTTTTATCTTCATTTGTTAAGTCAATGAAAAGTTATTTTGGAGGGATGATAAAAATCTTTTGTTTCTTTGAAACCTTAGAGATGGAGGTGCTAGGTGAAGACACGATGGTTTGGGTTGAAAGAGATGATGAATAATGAGATGAAAATTGTATGTTTGGAGGGAATTTATAATATGAAAATGGTTGATTTAGGTAAGTTTTTCAAATGGTTTAATGAGATTCTAAAATCAGTTGGGTCAAAAGAAGAAATGGTAGCTGAAACTAGAGAAAGAGGTCACAAGATGCAAAAGAAAACAGTAAAACCCAGTTCCAGATGGCCGGTCCCCTTAATTGTAGGTCGGCCCCCTTAATAATTAAGGGGACCGCCTAGGCAAATTAAGGGGGCTGCCCATCTGGTGTTTTCCCAGACGACCAGAAACAAAAAATTTGCAGAAATGGGTGGTTTTTCAAGTTTGTGTTTCCAGCAAGCTCTATTTGAAGCATATACTCTAGGAATGATGAAATATAAGTATGTATAAACAAATCATGCATGCAAACAAATATATTATAAGCCAATTTTAAAAGAAGCATAATACTAGCATTAAATTATGATCAAGATCCTAGCATGATAATAGTTAAAATATAAGCATCATTCAAGAAATAAACATGAAAGAACACAAGTATTTCCGAACAAATCAGACTAATAACAAACCACATAAATGTCTAATAGAGTAATTATATTATTAAGTAGAAATACATCAACAGCTCTACTTCTTCTTCTTGCCCATCATCTTCCTGAACATCTTTCCTACGGACTTAAATCCTCCTCGAACTTCTTCATGCATTTGTTGTTGTTGGTTGATAATGGACGTTTGACGAGTGAAGAGAAGTTCATCGGTACGTTCATGAGGAAGAGGAATTTGATAACAGTATAATTAAGATTAGGAAGATCATCAACAAAGGTCGTGGGGGATGGAGTACCAACACGTGAGGTGTTTTCCTCCTCATCATCATCATTTTCTCGATGAGATGTAGACCCACGAGGCATAGAAAACAAAGGACCACGAGATTTTCCTTTGTCACTTCGATAACGACGAGTACGAACAAGAGTAAGTTGGTTCAAAGTAGGATGAATTTGCACATAAAAATCTCTCCAAAGATGTGGGTAATGTTCCATGACATAACGATAAAGTCGTGTAAGGAACATACTGTAAGGAAGGTTGGCATTTGGAGTTGTCTTGGCGGATATAATTCGATGAACAAAGAGATAAGCCAAATTGTAGTTCTCTTCAGCAACTACACAATATAACATGTGGGCGATGCTTGCCGTGACATGATCACGGTGACCGCCGGTACCAAACGCATTCTCGCGAATGAGTTCTTCCATATTTTTCATATTGGGGCTTAGCTCTTTGAGAAGAATTTGATTAGCATGAATATCGACATTCTTCGACTTGATTCTACGACTAGTCGTACCACGTTCTAGTTCAAGCAGTCGACGAATGTCTTCAGGACTAGGAATCTCAGAATAGTATGGGCCATCCTGAGGACGATTTCTTTCAAGTGATGAAAGATCCCATTCATTTGAGAATTTGGCTTGGCCGTTGTATGGGATCCTGAGAATTTGCCTAAACTGAGCAAGAGTAAGAGTGATGAATTGATTTTGGATCAAAAAAGAAATAAGGAGATGGCCAAAGGGATCGGTTTGCACCATCACTTGGCTATAGAAATCGAGGATAAAACGGGGAATGATTGGTTCGTTGATTTGGTAAAGACATTCAAAACGAATATTGGAGAACATTCGTTCGATTTGATTTGATTCATAGAAAGATGGATCGACAATTCTTCCTTCGTGAATATTTCTATTTTCAATGGGACGATGGAAACATGCAACTGAAGGAGATATGCCGGGAGTAGAGGAAACTTGAGGAATGTATTGTTTGGTTTCAGAAACATCACCAACCGTGGTCTTAGGCATTTTCATCTAAACAATATAATAACAAAAATAAAGTTAAGACAAAAACAATTAATTTGCATAGGATTATATGCAATACATATGGAACGGAAGCCTACTTCGACCTAAAAATATCCTAGGAAGTAGTTTCACAATGTTCCTTGTTTTTGATTTTAAACTCGTTTAAAATGTTTTTTATGATGTCAAAGTGGAGTTGTTGAATATGTTCGATATAATGTCAATTCTATCCAAACATCACTTTAGATATCATAATTCACTTCGAAATTAGGCTAGATATATGTTAGATTATATATCTTGCTTTTTCTTATGAGTTTGACTAACATAAAACTTGTTTAAAGAGTGAAAACATGAATTTTGGTTTTCAAAATGTCTTTTTCAAGATAAACCAAATGCTCCCTTAATTAGATTAATATCGCCTAAAACATCAATATATATATATATATATATATATATATATATATATATATATATATATATATATATATATATATATATATATATATATTGGTTATATATCTTGATGACTTCTATAGACTCAACTTATGTTAATAAGTTTATCAAACTAGTTTTATGTTTTAAGTAAATTCATATAATTATGATTTGTTCATGAACCAAACGCCCATGTTGACTTCATGATACATTTAACAATGAATTGAAAAGTATATTTTGATTGTTTAAAATATTGGATTGTTACAATGTAGTAAGTTTTAACTAGTTTTTAAAAGTTATACCAACAATGTGTCTTTTAGAAAGTTATATTAACAAGGGTTTATGGGCGATTAAAATTTTTGACAATATGATGTGTTAGACTTAGTTTGAGTTGCAATTCTACATTCTAATCCTATGGGAAGCATTTGGTTATTCAATTTCTAACTACAATTTTACTAAAATTCGGATTAAAATAAATTTTGGTAAAATACCTAATTATTGATTAGACACTAAATTGAATGAAATGTGATAAAATGTATGTTGGAAAACTTACAAAAGATGTTGTTATACGTTTGGTTAGCGTTTGCCCCTTGCAAAACGACCCCGGATTGGTGATTTGGTGAAGGATTTTAGTGATTTTGGTTCGTTCACAGCATAGGTGGGTGGAGGAATTATGAACAAATGGAGTGTTTGGCAAAAGATTTAAGGTAGAAAAAGAGTTAGAAAGTATCAAATGGATGGCCCCCTTAAACATTAAGGGGACCGCCCCCGATAACAAGCCGGTCCCCTTAATCTTTAAGGGGGCCGCCCTTTGAATTTTTGAATTTTCGTGGTTTTAGTTTATGGAACAAACATATTCATACGTATATAATTAGATTTATAATATATCAAAAATACGTAAGTGTTTATTGGCACGATGATGAATACTTAACAATTTTTAATTATCGTTTCGATAATTAAAACGTACCTTTGATAATTTTGGATAGAATAATCAAAGTGTTAAGTTAATGAAGAGTTTGAGATGTGTTTGGGAATATGTGGGTATGTGTGTGTGTATATATATATATATATACATATATATATATATGATTAAAAAAACTATATCTATGCAAACAATTGTAACCAAACAAAGTGTATTAATCTAAGCATGGCAATGAGTTGTGAAAGAATGACGTACCCAGCGGTCTTCAACGCAAGTCTTCAAAATGACATATAGACTTTGTCAAAGTCTACGGTGAGAGAAATTTCAAGATAGCCACAAGGAATGTTGATCTAGCTATTCGGTCCCCATTGCCTATTTGGTCCAAAGTTGTTTGGTCCAAACATGTTTAACATTTGGCTAGGATGCATGAAAGGTGGTAGTACCCCCCAAGGATTGTAGCTTTGTTGATAATTCCACATTTGATTACTAGTGTTATTGTAGTTTTGCCTATTTTGGTTTCTTCTTGGTTGAGGTGTTTTAGACCTAGGATGAAAGTTATTTGGTTTTCTAGGTGGTGGAGTTTTAGATCTTATTTTAGGTTTAGAAGCTCCTACTTCAGTTTTTAAAGACGGTTTATAAAAAGCTTTTACTTCTTCATTGTTGGTAAGAGGTATTTTTCTATCATTAATAAGTATATACTTAGGATTAGATTTTAAAGGTTTTAGTTCATTAAGTTCACTTTCAAATTTAACATTTTTAATTTCACTTGTTGAAGCTTCGGTTGAGTTAAATCCTAAACCAGTTTTATCTCCGGATACTCTTTGAATACTTATTATTTTACTAAGTGATTGACTACTATTTTCAAATTTATCAAGTTTGCGAATTTCTTCCCTGAGTATTTCGTTTTCACCTTTAAGCTCTTGACATGATTTACATTCTTCAAAATTTTCCTTACCTTTTTCAAGTTGATGAATTTTAATTTTTAGTTCTAGTACTTCATTTTCCAATTGGTTGTTTATGTATTTTAGTGATTTGTTTTTAGCCATTACTTGTTATCCTAGTTTGCATAATCTATTATATTCACTATCTAAATCTTTTTCATCTAATGATAAAATTTCATCACTAAAGTATTCGGTTTCGGAACGTACCTCACTTGATGTCTTCGCCATGAGACACTTTTCTTCCATTGTCGTTTCTTTCTCATCTTCATCGCTATCACTCTAAGCTCCATCAACAAATGCTCTTTGATTTTGATCTCTTGTCATCATTGGACATTTTCCAATGAAATGATTTGGATCACCACACTTGAAACATTTCCTTTCATTCTTGTTATTCTTGTCATCCTTACTCATTTGAAATGCTTTCCTTTCATCATGTGGTTGCCTTACGAATCTTCCTCGCCTTTTAAAGAATTTCTTGAAATCTCTTACGGCCATGGCATATTCTTCGTCATCACTTTCGGAAGATGAGATATCTTCGTTATTGGATTCCTTTCTAGCTTTCAAGGCGATTGACTTGCTTTGCTCTCGTTTTCCTTTGACCATTTCGGAGTCCTTCTTTATAATAACTTCGTGGACTTTCAAGATTCCAATTAATTCATCAAATTGTAACGTTGATAAATTCTTTGATTCTTCAATAGTCGTCACTTTAGCTCGCCATTTCGGGTGAAGAGCCCTAAGAAACTTCCTAACAAAATTCTTACTAGAAAAATTCTCATCAAGTGCTTTTAAACTTGTGATGATAGTGTTAAATCTAGCAAAAGCATTATCAATTGATTCCTCTTCCGGAATCGTGAATTGCTCATATTGTTGAACAAGTAGATCTATCTTATTATCTTTGACTTGACATTACCTTGGTGAGTTATTAGTAAAGAGTTCCAAATTTCTTTTGCGGTTTCACACATAAAGATCCTTTCGTACTCTTTACGTGGTAGCGCATTATAAATAACCATTTTTGTTTCATTATTTTTAGCAAGTTTTCTTTTTAAATCATCATTTTGTTTTTCAAAAGGTATGATTTCATCTTTCTTTGTTTCGGGATTATTTTGAATAGGTAAAAATTCACCATTAGTAATAACATGCCAAAGATCTAGATCTACTGATTTCACATAAGTTTCAAATCGATTTTTCCAATATAAAAATCCATCACTTTCAAATAGTGGTGGTCTTTTCATAGATTGCCATTCTAAATATTTTTTAGATTCCATAGATCGTTACAAGTTTTAAAATACAATATATTTTAAAAATCTTGTTAGACGTGACTCCTGATACCAATTGTGGAAAACTAGAAGGGGGGGTTGAATAGTTTTACGCCCTTTTTAATTTTATTTTCAAAATCTTTTGTAACTTATAAAAACTTTCGATTCGATCTTATGTGAATTCAAGTATCAACAACTACAAGCAAGACTAATCTAATAGTGAAAGTATTGAAATAGAATGAATAAAAGATAGAGTTAGAAAGATCAAACAACAACACGCGAATTTATAGTGGTTCGGCTACAAGGACACCTTCCTTGCCCTACTCCACTCCCCAAGTACCACACTCAAGAGTTTTCTTCACTATGTCAACAAACTCCTTATGGCGGAGAAACCTTACACACCTTAGCTTACACCTATTCACGACACTAAGCTAAATGTCGAGTTCTAATCGAAGCTAGAACTGATCTCACAACTTCTTCAAGACTTCACTTCTTCTTCACACCTTCACAACTTCTTCAAGATAGCTTCACACCTTTTCTTCTTGTCTACTTCACACCTTCTTCTAAGTCACAACAACTACACTACTTTACAACACACCTAGTATCTACAATCAACAAATACACACAACACTTTACAAGTATCTAGCACTAGTACAAGATGAAACTAGCTAATCACAACACTACTACAATTTAATGGATGTAGATAAGTGTTCTTCTTTTTGCACTTGAGTGGATGAAGCTTCGGATCACTTAGAAACAAAGACTTATGAATTATATGATCAAAGGATTTTTGAGATAGAAATGGAGATTAGATCAGAAGATTTTGAGTGCAAAAAGGTGAGAAAATTTTGTGGAATGAACCAGTATTTAAAGGGGAAAAGTTTACTGTTCTGGAGCGTTGCCGATCCCCTTAATTAGGGGTCGGTCCCCTTAATAATTAAGGGGGCCGCCCCTCCAGAACATTGGATTTTCTTGTCCATTAGTGGGGAAGGTTTTCCTGGATAAAACTTGCCCTTTTTGGTTGGAATTTTGAAATCATATCTTTGTAGTTTAATAAAACAATACCAAAAATAATTTACTAATATATATAAAATGTTAATGTCATTTTATAAAATGTTATGTGTTAAGAAAAGGCTTCCTTTGATCATGCAATGCATAAGATGCTAAGTTTATGCATACCTTAAGTGATATTAGTTGTAGAAGTAAATATTTGTTACTAAATACTTGTTTACGTCATAATCTTGACTTAATTTAGTTTACATTTTGTGGTTATCAAAACATAGAGTTATTGAGAAGTATTAATAACGTTTTTAAACATTATTTATATCAACAATCTTATCAACGGGTTTGTTTCGATTTGGTGTCTTAGTGGATTGTGT
Source organism: Artemisia argyi (assembly GCA_030686995.1). NCBI lineage: Eukaryota > Viridiplantae > Streptophyta > Magnoliopsida > Asterales > Asteraceae > Artemisia > Artemisia argyi. The sequence continues at coordinate 197,273,607 of CM060701.1, forward strand.
CTTGACACATGACTTTCCTTTCTTGATAAATTGTGCAATACATGCATCGTGATTAGCTGAAAAACACATTTTTGACATGTAGGACAGACAAATTCAACATACTTGTTTAACACAGCAACTTTAACTTTGTCACTATAGTCTTTTGGAAATTGTTTGTTGTTCGATGATACTTTGGAATTCTTTGTGTTGCATTCTACGTTCCTAGCATTCTCTTTTGTGACACTACTCTTAGATGCAAGCCAATCCCTAGTATTTTGTTGATTGTTCCTAGGTAATGATTTACTACTACTAGCAGTGCTTTGAAATCTTGTAGAATTCATCACACTAGCTTTTGTGCCTAAAATTCCGTCTTTTCGATGTTGTGCCTTTTTCTAGCTTCTTCTAGATGATGATTTTTGGCCATGTTATTAGAACCAATAGATTCTTTAACAGTTTTTGTGGTCATAGTCGGAGTACTGTTCCTAGAAGATCCAGGTGTAATCACATGTGTGTTTCTTACAACGAACAATTTTTGTTTTTCAACAATCTTTTCAATTTCCTTTTTCTTGGGCAAGGGTTGTGGAGTGACTGGTTTTGTCAAATCCTTTTTCTCATCAACTTTTGGAGCAAATCGAGAAATCGACATTTTTGGGTTTTCAACTGTTTTTGAAACAGTTGGTTTCTCCGAAGTCGATGGTTTTGCAAACTTAGTGTCCACACCCTTCCCTTTTTGAATTTCAAGCTGAGCCCTCAAAAGATCATTTTGCTCTTTCATTTTCTTGAAGGCACACTCATACGACAATTTGTCATACTTGCATTCTTCGCTTTTTCGATCAAGTTGTTTAAAATATGATACATTTTCTTTTTCAAGTTTTATAAGAGCTTTTTCATATTTTGAAACAATTGCGGAGGTCTCAGCTCTCAGCCTTTCATCGTCTTGAACAGAATATGTTTGCAAAATAATGGACATAATATCAGTAGACATACCAGCTTCGAAGAGAGAATCATTTAAGTTTTTCAAAACAGTGATTTGCTCAAAAGATTCATTAGCCTTCTTAATCAGAGATTTGTGGTCCGTGACAAAGTCAGTTGTTTCTTTAAAAAATGCTTGTTCAAAATGAATTACACGAGCATGAATGTTATTAATTTGAGGAGCAAATTCACTTTCAAGAATCTTTTTAAGCTGTAAATGAACCGTGGAATTCCAGTTGATCTCATTAAGTCTTGTTTTAGATTCTAAAGTCGTTTTAAGTTGCCCCACTCTGGTTTTAATATCATCAAGATATCCCCTTGCAGCACTTGTGTTAAAAGTGTTGTTTGAGGAAATCTGTTCCATGTTAGAAATCGATTTGGAAGCAACTACTTTCTTAGAAAACATTTTTGAGAATGGTCGTTTTATAGAAAACACTGATGGTTCTTTTTGTGGAACAAAAGTAATTCCTGAAATTTTGTTCAATTTGTTGTAATCAATTGGTTTCAAATCCTTTTGTTTCATTTTGGTTATGCTCTCTTCGACAAGTTCCATCGTTTCCACAGAATCCCGAACGACGGGTGGATCATGTTTGGTGTAAATCACATTACCATTATACAAAACATTCTATTCTTGCTGAGCTTTCTTGAGATTACAAGGATTTGTGTTACCGAGAGCCATTTTATTTTTTCTATGGTAAATCGGATTAATTTGATTTGAAATCATTTTCATTGTTTGACTTGACTGACCCGACTTAACCAATAATTCTTCTAGATGTGCAATCATGTGTTCTGACTCTATGATTTCGTCCAAAAGTTTATCTTCTTTCTTTGCAAAGTCCTTTTTCAACTCATCCCTTTCTTTTTCAAGATTGGTATAAGCTGTTTTTTGTTTTGAAAGTTGGTTTGTTAACTCAGAAATTTCTTGTTTTAAAGAGTTAATGGTTTTTGTTGAACTTATTTCAAGATTAGCAAACTTGGTTTTCCATTCCCTATCTTTAACAAGTAACTTCTTATAACCAATTTCAAGTTCTGACTCGCGTTCTTTGTGAATTTGAAAACTTTTTGCATTTTCCTTGTATCTCTCAAGCAAAGTGGTCAATTTCTCATTCGCGGCCTTAACATCGCGATTGACCTTTTTCACTTTCTCGATTTCAATACCAAAATTATTTAATAATGATTCAAATAAAGCACGTGTTTCCTCATCATTCTCAGCATGCTGTGACACGAAGCCTCCATTATGATTCACATCTGGAGTTGCTGAAGGAGTATTGTTACTACTTGGCGTATCTAGGTATGTATCATAAGTGGGTGCTAGCTTCTCAGAATGTTGTTCCTCATGAGGAGACATATCAAATATATCATTATTGTGACATGTGTTGAAGTTTGATACCTCAGATGGTGCACTGGTGTCATAAACAGGAAGTGTGTCAGAATCCGTGTCATACTTAGCTTACTGAAGATTTGCCATGAAGATGCAGCTTGCATCGATATCCTCTCTTTCTTCCATATCATCCATAAGAGCCATAAAATCATTTTCCTCTGCATTCAACTGAAACCCTGCCTTTTCCTTTTGTGCCAACAGCACTGCTTTCTGCAAGTACTCTAGATCTTTCTTGTTCGGCTTAGTAGGACAGTTCCTTGCCATATTCCCTACACCCTGGCAATTGAAACACTTTACCGGATTACCCTGATTCACATTTCCATTAATACCAACAACTGGAGCTGCCACATTCCTAATCTGATTACTCATTGCCTGATTACCAACATTCTGACCCCTCTGATTTCCAACAAACTGTCCCATCTGATTCCCTGCATATTGACCATACTGATTCCATGCATAATGACCTGCATTCTGATTCCCTGCATACTGACCTGCATTCTGCATATTCTGATTACCCATATTAAATCCAGTAGCATATCCCTGCTGATTCCCATAAACTCCAACCATTTGGCCTCTGTTGCCCATATTGAAACTCGGCTGAGCAATTTGCTTGTTGCGAGTGTTCGATGAGATCCTTTGGTTGTTGTTAGTTGGTGTAGAATAACGTCCTTGGAATGCTTTTGTCAGAAAAGCAAACGCTTGTGTCAAGGCTGCAGTAGCTTCATCATTGTCAGTGAATTCCAGTTCTTGGAATTGTGGGTATTGCTGTTGTGGAATAACATGTTGTTGTTATGGGTAGAATTGTTGTTGGTAGACAGGTGTTGATTGTTGAATGTAGGATGGTTGCATGTAGTTGTGAGTGGAAGATGATGATGGTTGTTGTTGTGTGTTCACTGGTAAAGGTGTTGGTGTATTCGGCCCTTACTTCATCAGCCTCAGCTTGATTTTGCTTCAAGAAATCGTACAACTGATCATAAGTCACTTCATGGAAATTCTTTGTCTGATACACAATAGTGACGTATCTTCCCCATTCTGGTTGTAACTCATTCAGAAAATTGGTGTTGTTAGGAATGTTTGTCTGACTGAGGTTGTGTCGTGATAAATCATTCATGATCTTACAAAACCTGAGGTAGTACGACTCTATGGATTCACCAGGAATTGAAGTAAACTTGCGAAGTTCCTTGAGCAATTGTGTTTCCATTTCCTGTTTCCCGATGTCTGTCCCATACATTAATCTCTTAACTCTTTCCCAGACAGTATGAGCACTTACTTCACTATCAACAGTAGCATAAGTGGTTTCAGGTAAACCAAGAACGACATAATGAAATGCCTGATCATCAGCTGCAATCTGTTGTCTGTCTTGCTCAGTGTACTCAGTCTCATTCTGATCTCTGTAGAAAGGTTGCATTGGTGGGGTTTCATTTGGATCTCCAGGGTCAAGTACTTGTATTGGTTTGAAGGGTCCATCCACAATGGATTTGATAAGAAATTTTCCATTTGGTTTGCTCTTAAGATAACGCATCATACGACTAGCCCACTGTGAATATCCACCCTTTGACAACATGGGAGGTCGGTTTTCAGCACCAGCTGCATGAATGTCTTGCTGAGTTGCCATTGATAAATGATAAAGTTGATCTTGGATCGATTCAACGAAGTAGGAGTTGTGTTTAGTGTAAGTTAATGCAAGTTTTTATGGTGAAAATTTTGATCTGAAACCTTAAAACCTCAATAACTTCCGTTCGGAGTGGATTTGGGCCTTGAAGCTTGGCTTGAATGATAGATCATTCAATATGTCCTTCTTCTCGGTCTCACGGTCATTTTGACAACAAATTCATCGAAAACGGAGTTACGGTTCAAAAGTTATGGCCGTTTGAAGTTTGGTTGTCAAAAGTCAAATTCTTATGCGTAAACAGTAAATCTTACGCTTAACTTAGAAGCTTATGGTTAACTTAGAATCTTACGCGTAACTTGGATCTTATGCGTAAGCTTAAGGTTATGCGTAAAGAGTAAGGTTAAGCGTAAACACAAAGTTTATGCGTAAACTTGAACTTTACGCGTAAGCTATAACTTATGCGTAAGATATGATTTATGCGTAAGGTTAAAGAACCAAACAAATCTCTCAAACTTGTCTAAGCTTGAAAGATATCCCCTGTCGAAGTATTCCACTAACTTGTCCAAGCTAGGAAAGTACTGAGTAAATCTTCTGTGTAGATCTTATGCGTAGAATCCAACCTTTTGCGTAAAATCCAATGTTATGCGTAGAACTTATGCAAAGACTTCAATCTTACCTTCAATCTTATGTGTAAGAATCAAATCTTAGGCGTAGACTCCAATCTTTTGCGTAGAAACAGACTTTTGCGTAGGATCTTAAGCGTAGGAACTCAACTTAGGCGTAGGAAATGAATCTTATGCGTAGGAAGAGGTTTTTCTGCTTAAACTTAAGCGTAGGATTCCATCTTATGCGTAGAAAATGGGTTTTTTTTTGCTAAAACTCACGCGTAAAAGTACCAAAAAGTACAATTTCCAGCTAAGAACTTGGTAGTGTTTGTCCTTTTTACGTGTAAGATGACCAAACAGCTAAAAATCCGATTTTTTCAACCAAAAACACTTTTTACACTTGTTTCTTTTGATCAAATCTTTCCCAAAACACTTAGAAACACTAAAACGTCAATAAAAACAACAACTTTGACACTAAAACTCGTAAAAATCAAAGCTTTATAAAGAAAAAGTCCACGTTTATAAGAAAAAACGCAACTTTTTAAGATAAAACTTGATAAAAACGATTTTCCCACACTCTTAAATCATTGTTAGGCGAATGATACCACTTGTTGAACCTTAAATCTATCAACTTTATCACAAATATGACAAGTATATGAAGTAAAGATGGTGACTTAATATGATATATGTGTGGCGTATAAGATGTAAAAGAGAGTAATAAGATGAAGAGAACTTTTATTAAAAACACACACAATACACACACAAGCACACCTTGCAAATGAGGCATAAGGTGGCTTATATAGTACATGAGATAAAATGCCCTAAAGGCTTTTCTATGAGCTTGAGCTTGGGCTTGGTCTTGGACTTGGATTACATGTATTATAATAGGCTTACAAAACATAACACTAACATATTAGCTTGCCAAGTTCAAAGCCCAACTAACTTAAACTATTACATACGGCACAACATCTATACTACTTATAATAGAGGAATGACCCTCTCTTCAAAAAATTAAGATGTACAAAAAATGATGCAAGGTTTACAACACTTTAAAGCAAGAAATTTTCATAATTACAACAAGCAAAGCATTGTGTACAACAAAAACAAGCATGAATCGAAATTCAGACCAAAATTCTTAGAATTATACATTAATAGCATTAAAAACACCCCTACACCCAATATTACAATCATTTAAACATAATGTACAACCCTCCATATTACAACAACCTTGTTTCAATCCTTTCTTTGTTTCAGTTTAAACAAACGTAATTAGAAAACATGTAACACCTACCCGAGACCTTGTTACAAGATCTTGTTACAAAACCGAAAATAAAAAACGTGGATATAAAGTATTCGTCATTGATAATTCGTTTATCAAAAGCAGAAATAACTGTGGTGTCATGTGTTTTTAGGTTTGTTAGATTCGCGTTTGAGTAGAAGGTATTGGATTGTTTGTGTTGTTCGGCTATCTAAAAGAGAAAAAAATGAGATTAAAAGGGATGATATTTGGTGGCTGCTTGATATACCAAGAGAAAGTGACCATGTGTTTTTGTTGATGGCTGCGTATGGATGAGAAAGTGTGAAATGATTTTAGGGCAAAGGTGGAGTTAGGGTATTAATATTCATTTATTTAGGCTTAGGTTGTGTTATAATTGTGTTGGCACTCGAATTTAGTATAGGGATTGGATTGGGCCATGTTTCATTTGGGCCATATTCCTCACTAAATACTAAAACGAAATTTTTGAGTTTTGGGTATGATTATGTTGTGGTTGACTGGTTGGGCAGAATTATTTGGCTAATATTTGATTTTGGCTAAATTTGGCTAATACTTGTTTTGCCGCGTATGCTTGGTCAAATAGTTTGGTTACGCCGATGATAGCTTTCTGACGAGCGGCATTATTTTCATCACATTATACTCATAAATAAAATTAACCAATTAAATTTACCAATTAAACTGCTATCAATTTACTCTATTATAATTTGGACGTTTTGCTTTAGAAAAAAGATACTACGTATATATGTGAAACATCAATAAGGTTATGATCACATACACGCAACACCGTCGATAAAGTTATCATCATGAGTAACGTATAATCAAAAGAAATCTGTTTGCCGTTACATATATGTGTGTTCCTTGGATTCATTCCCCTAAACAAAAACATTTGCTCACCATAAAATTTAGTCACTTAGTACCCGCCGCCGTATTACACGGGTACCCTGCTAGTTCTAATAATGAGAATGACCATCACTTTCTAATATAATTTTTAATGCTAACAAAATCTTTATAAAATTTTAGACCTTTTCTTTCATTTTGGTTATTATTTTATTTTCATTTATTTTTTGTCTTCCATTTCAGTACTACTAGTTCTTCTTCTGAAATCAATCAAAGATTCAAAAGAGGCACCCCCTCTTCCAATCATCCAAACATTTCATCATCAAAATCCCAAAAAAAATGGCAACAACCTCAATCCTGAAAAAAACATTCTCCACATCCTTAAACCCTTACAAAACACCAATCCTAATAAGATCCCTATCCACCGCAACAGCAGCCGCCACACAACAACAACAACAACCTCAACCCGACACAGACAACAACACCTTCACTTTTTCAGACAAAACAAACAATAACGATGAGATATTTATAAAAGGAAGGAAACCAGCTCCAGCAACGTCAGTAACGATGCCGATGTCGTTCATGACTGGCTCAATTGTTGGAAAGAGGTTTTATAAACAAGTGACTACCAGGGAGTCTGATGATGGTGTTGGTTGGTCTGTTATGCTTGATTACAGGACTCTTAAAACTCCCTCTAAGAGACCCTTGAAGTGTTCGAGTTTGTTTCTTGCGAAAGCTATTGCTGCTGAATGGGATTATCAGGTTGATTATTATTCGCGTGATTCTAGTAATATTTATATTTACCTCTAGGCTAATTGTCTTGATGTTTAGGAAGACTAGAACGGGACCCACGCAATGATGCGGCGGCGGGTACCGTGTGATTATATTTTTGCGTTATTTGGTGACACGTTTAGTTGTCTTCATGCTTTATAAGTAGAGATATTAGAGATGGTTTAAGCCAAATAATTTTAGTTTGAGCAACCAACCGCTTCGTAACAAATTAATTTTGAAATCTTTCCATAATAAGCAAGAAAAAAGTCTGAATTTTAAGCCTTTCTAATTATAGAATAGTCCCAAATGCATCATAATGTAGTATAGATATAGATATAGATGATATGGCGTGAGCCAAATGAGATGTAGGATGTGCTAACTTAGGGTATGTTTTGTAGCAAGCATTTAGAGCGTTTTGAAGCAACTAGCAACTAGGGGTTAGCGTTTTGCACAAAATGCTTGTTTGGAAACAAGCAACTAGCGTTCCTAATCTTTCTAATTATGACTGTGCACCTATGTTTCCAAACACTTTATCAAAACAAACAGCTGCTACTGCTTCTTGCTACCGCTATCTTTGCCAACCATACCCCTAATATAGTTGGTTAGGAAGTTAGAGCATCACGTGTGTCAGTTTATATATGGTGTTCATTCATGTGCTCAATTACACGTGATAAGATAGTAGAGACCTTTGAGTCAGGTTGTTGATTAGTTTTGCAAGAGTAGAAACAGAGGAAATGCAGCACTTTGTTCATTATTGGAAAACGAATACTCTGATTTTACAGACATACATAAGGATTCCAAGGAACAAAACCTCTTATAAAGACTTGTATCTTTGAAACTAACTACTCATAGATACTAATCAGTAACTAAAAGGCCACCTAGCATAAAATGCATTGTATATTGTTACGTTTTGGTTTTTTTGACACTTGTATATGTTTGCCTGTTTTATGCTAGGTAGCCTTTTACAATGTATAAAACGCATAACAATAGAAAAGAAGTGTGAAAAACGCATTGCATAAAACGCTGTATAAAACGCAATGGGTTACTGAGTTTTATTTTTGAAATAAGAGATAAGAAGTGGAAAGAAAACAAAATAAGTTTGTGTTCTTGAAGTTTTTTCAGGAGAGAAGAGGAGAGGAAATTTGGCTAAATTTCTCTCCAAAACTTTCTTCCCAAAAGTGGGAGAAGTTAGGGTGTGTTTGTTTTTTAAAAAAAAAATCTTACTAGCCCTCTTACTCCCTCTTACTCTTACCGGTAAGAGGTGGGCAGACGTTTTGCTTGTTTGTTTTTTTCTTTTCAGTCAAACCCAGTTAGACATATAACATCTTACTCAGTAAGATGTGGGGGACTTGTCTTACGGCCTCTTACTCGATAAGAGAGATTGAAGACTCGTGTTAATATAATATATTTGATGGTTTATTAACTATGTTATATTTATGATAAAAAGACTTATTTCATATTTACACAAGTTACTTAAATAAATTGCAGAAACGAGCATTTAAAATCATTCGGACAATTATGCAAAAACAAACAACATTATTTCGTTTAAATTTAGACGTTCTAGCCACCTCCTATGATGCACCGAAACGCCTGTTAGGCACACGTGCCCATTTGGGAACGGCATGGGAACCGAAACGCCCCCGAAACGTTTCCCTGCCGTATCCCTACCCGTTTCTGGATTTCCACGCCGTATCCCTAGCCGTTTCTGGATTTTATTGCCGTATCCAAGCCGTTTCTTATGGGTTTAATGGATTTTTTATTCCAAAAGGTCAGCAGTTGATGGGAAAAGGTGAAAAATAAAACCTTGCCGAAAAAAAAAAAAAAAAGGTCAGCAGTTGATAGGAAGAAGAAGGAAGAAGACTCTCTCTTTCTCTTTTCTTGTGCAATCACGTGTCCAATGAGAAAATTTCCTTTTTCTATTTTTTTTTTTTATCTTAGCTTTAGCTATTATTGTGATTGGTGATTTGTCCATATATCTTAAAGTAAATACGAGTGGAGAAAAAGTACTAGTAGTAGGTACTTTTTTTTTACTTCCATTTTATTGTATCTACTTGTAACTTGTGTTCGAGACTTTGAGTTTAGGCATATTCTTTCATTGTTTTTTTTGTTTTCTAATTACTATTGTAGTATATTCTTTTTACTTCCATTTTAATTTCATATTCTTAAATATTGTAATCATAATAAAAGAAAAAAACCATCAATCCGAATGATGATGTAAATGTGAAGATGCTTTTGATTCAATGGAAGATGTAGGGTTTTTGGAGTTTGCCGATCTCTCATTAGATGAACCGGAATTTGAAAATGATTTGATTATTGATAATTAATTACCTTTGAAAGATGTAGTATTTTTGGAGTTTACAATTTACATCAACATATGTCTATTTTGGATTTTCTTTAATATATTTTTAATTTTTTTTAATATATTTTTTTATTGCCGTATCTATGCCATCCTGTATCTTGAAATTTTGATTTTTGCCGTTTGCCGTTCCCGTATCGTTCCCGTATCCCTTTGCCGTTCCCGTTTCGGTGCTACATAGGCCACCTCTTACTAGCAAGATGTGGTAGTCAGATTCAGACCTAAAACATCTAAATGAAACAAACACACCCTTATCTTCTTTTCTGCACATTTTTAACTTTGTACGTCAACTGTCATGACCCTTGGCGCCTTGTGCAATATGATATATAAGTTCTATTGAAGAACAATATGATATATAAGTTCTGTTGAAGAACAAAAAATGCCAAACAGATGCGAGTACGTTATATAACTTTGTACCTCAACTGTCAGGACCCTTCCGAACCAAGGTTCTAAACAAAATATCGACTGATCCTCACAAGTGGTGTCATATCATCTAGGATTCATCATGCATATAAGCCTTAAATAATTCATAACTTTGATAGCAACTCATATGACTAATCACTTAGCACCCTGTAGTTCAGATGGTAGCTTAAATTACAATAGTTTATGTTTTGAGTAAATCCATTTGACAAATTTTATTTATTTTTTGGTTATAGCTCGCAGATGGAATCAGGCCATTTACAATGCCTTTAATGAAACTTGCATGTACTGCGTTGGAGAGAGTTCCCCTCATTAGGTCGAAGATTATTGATAGTTTAATGCAGAGGTTTAATCAAGATTTAGTCTTTTGTCGGGCCCCAGATGATGATGTGTTGACAAGTGGCGTCCATGGTATATATTATCTCTCAAAGTTTTTCATTGCAAGTAGATTTTGTTCTTCTTTGTGCAATATTGAGATGATAGGATTTGTCAAAGTTAGTTTTGGGAATGTAATAGAAAGTCTGTTTCGTAGCATACAGACATCAGGCCTTGTTTGGTGATCTTTTTTCTCTTTTTGTGTTTTTATATTTATAAAAATTGATAACTGTAGAGAAAAGGGGATTGATATTTACACCACAACATTTGATGCGTCCATCACAATTATGCATGTACCATGTTGTAACTTATGCATTAATGGTGTAACATTGTGGTGTGAGCATCAAATATTGTGGTGGGAGTATCAATGCTCAGAAAATTATGTCAGGGAAATGTTACCTATCCAAAATACCAAGACCAATATAAGGTCAGAAGGTTTTATACATTGTTGACTGTAAACTTAATATTAATGTTTTCATGGTTTGTGAATACAATACATGTTGACTCTTTGAGTTTAATGAGCTCTTAGACATAAAAATAGAGCACAGTATGTTTGATTTAAATTTTTCATCTTACCTTTTTTCTTCGAAGTGAATCTTGGCAAACCTGTTTTTATTATGCTGTCGAACAAAATTTACAACCATGTTCACATTACGAAAAAAGATGTAAAATAGAACATCAAACACGATTTGCTACAAATTTGTCAGTCCTTCATTCCTTTCCCATTGTAATACAGAGTAATAAATAATTAGCTTTCCTGCTAACAGTTATGTCTTATGTTACTGTGTTTTACGTTAGTTATAACTGTTAAAATTTGAATTTGCAGAATTGCAAGTGAAGAAAATTGATCCTCTTCTTAAGTGGGTAGAATCAGAGTTTGGGATTAAGCCCGTTGTATATTCCAGTTTTTTTGGGGGCAAACAGGAGGATGGTCTTGTAAAAGCTGTAGAGAACCTTCTTAAGAAAACAGATGACAATGAGTTAGCAGCAATCGATGCACTTGCTTCAGCATCACATTCATTAATAATTTCAATTGCAATCTTTCGTGGGAGACTACAAATTGATGAAGCAATTGAACTGATTAGACTTGAAGAAGATATGCAGGTTTGTTTTCTTCTTAATCAGGCTGATATTCTGTAACTGTTCAAACCGGGTAAAAAAGTATGGTCTGGGTCAAAACATGTTGTACTGAGTCTGGTACTCCAATTTACTTTTTTTCCCCTAATAGTTAGCGTGTCAAGATTACAGAAGGTATACTATTCCAAATTTCCAATTGCAAAAAGGTATCTTATATCAATTATAATCTACTTTTTATTTTACTTTCGACATGTTTGACTCGACCCATTTTCTCTAGATAAACTTATATTACTACTTTGACCCGTTAACGATAAAAAGTAAAACATAGAACTTTTTTTAATATCTCCAGGTTGAAAAATGGGGTCTGGTAGAAGGTGGTCACGATCTTGATGTTGCAGACCTTAAGGTGCAAATCTCATCTGCAGCGGTTTTCCTTGGACTTACTAGACGGTTTCCAAGTGGTGTGTAGAATTACTATTTAATCCTTGTCTCTGCTTTATCAATGTTGTTTTACTCTTAGCATTTCATTATAGGTGCATCGAGTAATAAGAGGTAAACTATCATATCATCATCATTTACAAAATTTTGTAACATTGTGAAAATCCCAGTATTGCAACTCACTCTAGTAGAATGGGCTCTCTCCATGTAAGAAATTTTTATGTGATGCTGTATTAGGATTTAGGCTTTAAGTAACTTGCCAATGAACAAGAATAGAACATAGTTTACACTTGTATGGAAATAATAATGACTGATGTGCTGTGTTGGATCTTAACTTCACACCTTTTGGTATTATCTGCGTTAAAGTCATGAATTTGAAATGTGATAAGTGGGCAAATATGGGAGCTTATAGGAACTGTATTTTAAGTATGTACCATAGTTTAAGGTTCTTCATCCTCCTCGCAACATTGGATGCAAACTGGTGGCTGTTTCTTGATGTCGCAGTAGCAACATGATATATCACAATCACTGCTGCATCCTATCATAAGATGAAAATTATGCACCCTTTTATAAATCACATATTGGTTTAGAATAGAAGTGGTGTATAAATGAAAGACAAGGAACTGAAATACTGCATACCGCTTCTACCAAACTAAAGTACGGTAATCTGTATTAATAGGTGTCCGAGGTTTGGGCTAGATGAGCTGGATCGTGATCAAGGATCCAGCATGGTTAGTTGGTTAGAGTCTTAGACTAGACACAGGTTTGATAGTTATTACCAGTTGAATGTGGGCTAGATCAGGACTGGGTCAGTCATCTAGACCTACTATACTTAAAAGCTTTGCTCAAACAGTTGTCTTAGCAACATAAATTCCAAGGTTATGAGTCGGTTTAGTTAATGCTACATTTTTTTTCGTATGTTGCTAGAAAATAATTTGGTTTTCAACAACCGAGTTGACCGATGAAGTTGTGTTATGTGCTGAATTGTGTTAAATGTGGTCTGGAATGGAAGTTTGTTAAATCTGGGCTGAAATTTGTGCTTATAAATGAGCTGAAAATTGCATTAATGCCTGCTGGGAATTTTGTTAAATTGGGCTAAAATTACCAACTTTGGTCAAGATGCAAGCCCTTGACTAAGTCCAAACCGAGATTTAACGATATAAATGGGCATGGTTTGGTTTGGGGCAAAAACCGGCTCAAACGAAACCTTGCCCTAACCACATCAACCAGACCCCCACCTATAAATCCAACCAATCAGTTTGACAGCATAAACAAAATATGCCAGGCATGCTTTTTGGAGAAAACAAATGTAAATCTAACCGAGCTCACCCCTATTTCTATTAATGTAGAAGTTTGTCTACTGTGCCATTATTTATTTACAAGAAAAGCCAACCATAAAGGCTAAAATTCCTGGAAGAGTAAAAGGTGCTTTGTACCAAACCAAAATAAAACCTTTTGCTGTGTACTAATTACATGCAAATATAAATAGATCCAGAACGCAAATAAATGTAACAAGAACACCTGGATTTCTTTTGAATAGGGAAGATCTTAAGTTGGTTGTCAATGATAATATAAGAATACTTATGATTTCTAACGGGTCAAATGGTTAATGTAAGAAGTTTAGCTAAATAATGGTCTATAGTTTCAACAATCAAGATACACATAAGTGTTTATACAAATCAAAACTGAAGAACTGGAGGAGAATAATATATGCAACCACACTTGACAAAAAGTTCTGACATGTCAACCCGTGTTATGTATTACAGTAAAGAGTTTCGACCAAACTTAGATATATACCTGGATTCGGGTTTCGATATTACAGTAAAAAGTTGGTTGTACCATTGAAGCATTCGATCAAACCTAAGAAAAGTTGTTGCTAGATGATATAAAAAAAAAATGGTTTATGTTACTAGTAGGATGAGATTCGAGCACGGTACCTTCTGGACAGTAGACATAAACACAACTACTCTATATAAATAATTTGTATAAACATACAGGCACTAGTTAACTATGATGCCTGTTGCAAGTTACTATGTAGTTTTCTTCTCAATTTGAAGTTGACTAAATTGTTTGCTTATAAAAATCATGTTATCTCAAAAAAAATATTTTCTCAGTCTAACTATTTTTATGGTATGCAAGCCTCATTTATGTACTACAACAATGAATGTTGAGTATAACTTACCGTGCGTTACGACGGGGCTTTTAGTTATACTTTTAGGCGAGGCGTATTATTATTTAGAATTGTGTGTGATTCTGGCAATAAACGTGATTATTTATAAGTTTATGTAGTGTTTCATTGAAAAATAAATAAATAAATAAATAAAAATAAAAAATCCTGAAGTTGATAATATATATAGCATATGGTTAATTTAGGAGATTTAAAGAAAGAATTATAGATAAGTAAGATAACTTAAAAAATATGAGAAAAACAATATTACACTGGGTGTTAACTACTTTATAATCGTTTATCAACCATAACTGGGAATGCTGTATTTCCAAAAAATAAAACCGGGTTCGTTAAATTGGCATTTACAAAAGTTACACTAGCCGAATATGGTTATTGTAGTTGTTTGAATCTGTTTCAACAATTTAATGAAAATCACATGCCATGTTAGTTGCACTTAAATGAACCATGCACAAGTGTTCGATGGGTGCAACTTTAGTTATTGCTTAAACAAGGTATTTGAAGTATAAACAACACCTGTGACAATGAAGTAGTCTAATGGGTAGATTTGGTGAGGATTGATGAGATATGGTGAGTGTGCTCTTGCTCCAACTTGTAACCAGATCAGGATCAAGGCAATCGCTAATAATGATAACTTCATGGCTTTCTAGATGGAGAATTTAGCATGGATTGCATGGAAGATTTGGGTATTGGTAACATGCACAACTTATATATAAGCTTTGGTTAGAATTGCAGTTGAGAGTTAGGAGTGTGACTGTGAACAATCTAGCTCTCAAATGACATGATTGCCCAAAATTATGGTACTTGTCTTTAGTATAATCTAAACTAATTGGTGTATGAGTCATTCATTGATGATGTCTATTTCTGGAAAAGCAAGAATGTTTATCAACATTATAATGCAAAGACCATGATTCTTACATATATGTAATTGACCTCAAAATGGATTAGATGATAGAATAAACACAAGTGGTTAAGATTGCCGTACAACTATCTGCACCTAATAAGTTCGCCAAAGTAATGTACACTCATAAAGCGTGTCCATTTTATGTCCATTCTTAATAAGATTGTCTGACATAAATTTTGGATGCAATTAAACTAGGTCTATAGGTGAGAGATGATTCTTTTTGTATTTTTGTATTTTATTGAAAGCAAGTAAAAATCTAGAGTTTTGGAAGAATGAGCGGAATTAGTTGCTAGTCAACTAACCCAAATGACTACGAATGCAAACAAAATAAAATAAAATGACACTAAAGTAAATGTGGCGAAAACAATAATAAGAGAAAATGTGTTTACTTAGATTTCACTACTCCCTAGCTATCTTTTACTGGTTGATTAGTTTGTTACAATTGCATGGATGACGGGTTATATTCCTTAATACCATTCGTAAGGCCGTGTACGATCTTCCCTAACTCTATAAGCTTCTACCTCTTCCTATGTCGAGCCGACTACTAGCTCCTAACATGGCCTCATTAGTAGTTACCTATGCATTAAATATAACCAATTTATCGTAGTCCACATCCGATCATGTTTCTTAAGACGTTCAAGCAAATTACCAATTGGAAGTCTGCCAGTTTTCTTAAGCCTAACATCGAAATCATTCATCCACAACAATTATAAACAAACAACCAACAAATAATAAATAACTAAGTTTCATTACATCTAAACAAACACAAAGAAAACCTAGCCTAGCATGTTAAAGTGAAGACAAGCATAAGATAGAATCAAACAACACATAGACATATTGAATGATTATTGAAAAACTTATCTTCAATTAAGCATGGATGAAACAAGGGTTTGAAACCCTTAAAAATACTGTAAAATTCGTCTAGGGTTTATCCTCTCAAAGTTGCACCACAATGAATGAAAAATAAAAAACTATATATATAGTATTGGGTCTGACGGCGTCAAGAGTAAGTTCTTACGCCGTCAACTCGCCGCCATAACTATCATCGTATTGCCTAGATCCAATTCTGATGCCGTCATGTGTAAACTTGATCTTGGCCGTCACATGTAATTTGCTCTTGACGGCCTTGGTGACGCCGTCACGTGTAATTCCTCCAAAAACTCTCTGGCGCGTCACGTGTAACTTGATTATCCACCTCTTTGTCAAAGGGTTACGGCGTCATAAGCAAATCCTGACGCCGTCAGGTACACTTTTCAGCTTGAATTGAAGACTTTGTCGTTTTCTTCACTTTTTCGCTCCAAAAGCGTCCAAAATGCTTCCTTTTTCAGATTTCTCCTCAAAATTACCTAAAATGACAAAATGAACGATTTAGGGCAATATTTGATCAAATAATCTCGACTTTGGGCTTAAATGACCCCCTAAAAGCAGTGCACTTTTTGTCTAATCACATAGACAAGTAGTAATGATGATTTAGAAACATGACAACCAATAATTATCATGTTCAGTTTCTTTTTTTTTTAATTGTTTGTAATATGCATATGGTTTGATGTTAATATATTGAGAAAAGTCCAAAATACATCCCTGTGGTATGTCAAATGACTGATTTACATCATTTTTCTTTTTTTTTTTTGGCTCAAAATTCATCCATCCGTTAGTAACTTTGGAACAAATACATCCCTCAGTTAGTAATATCAGTTACTATAGACTAAAGATGCAAATGATTTTCCGTTATCTCCTAACAAGAGTTAAAATAGTTACATCATTAGTCCTCATTGAGTTAAAATATTTGCATTGTTAGTCCTCTTTGACTATAGAGTTAAAATATTTGCATCGTTAGTCCTCATTAAGTTAAAATATTTGCATCGTTAGTCCTCATTGAGTTAAAAATGGACGAAACGTAAGAAAAACGGACGAAAAAGGATAAAAACGTAAGAATAATCAATGAGGACTAACGATGCAAATATTTTAACTCAATGAGGACTAATGATGCAACTATTTTAACTCTTGTTAGGAGATAACGGAAAATCATTTGCATTGTTAGTCCATAGTAACTGATATTACTAACTGGGGGATGTATTTGTTCCAAAGTTACTAACGGAGGGATAAATTTTGAGCCAAAAAAAGAAAAATGATGTAAATCGGTCATTTGGCATACCACAGGGATGTATTTTGGACTTTTCTCTAATATATTTGCACCCTTTGAAAAAAAAAAAAAAAAAAAAGGCCAATCTTCAAGTTTAATGCCAGTTTAAGACAACTGTGAACTTTTGACATTTAGCTCTAAAACTCTTGATCTTTTATATCTGCTTCCCAGGGTTCCGGCCCTTTAATTTAGGCAGGTATGGTGCACGTACACAGTTTAAGATCATATTTCAATGATACATATGTTGATGTATGGTTAAGGTTGGGCATCCATGACAAATAAGTGTGTGACGAATTTATCCAAGAGTTACTAAATAACTAATTTTATTTCTTAAACGGTGAGTTTAATAGTAACTAATGTGAATAAACAACAATTCTCTAAACATGGGAACTATATATAGATTTATGTGTGCCAACACGCGCGCGCACACACACATCATAAAAATATTTGGGAAGAGATAGACAGAGCTGGGAATTGAACCTTTTTACATGCTAGATTTCCTTTGATAACCTTTTACTTGGCCCCCTTTGTTGGCATGACTGAACCTTGTTAGTCAGCTTTTAATTGATGATTTGAGTTTATTTAGTATCCAATTTTCATCTAGTCTTTGAGTCTCCACTATATAAACGAGATCGTAAGGTCAAACAATGGCAAGAGAAAATCTCCATTGCATATTCGGTTATCAGATCAAACAAACCAAAGATAGTCCACTAAAACTTTAGCACAGTGTTGGTTCTTTATTACACATTAGCTTGAACTGAAATTTCGTCTACTTATATTTAGATATCTAATTGAAATACACTTCTTTATAGAATATCGAAGAGACTTCTCTGATTCTATTCCACTTTTAATCTTTTGTAAAACATATGTTGATCAATGAGATAATATTAATGAAAATAAACAATATTGAGGACTCAAATATGATTTAGATCATGCATGGTACATCTAGTTCGAGAAAACTTTGCTTCTTTTTTTTTGGGGATGGCACACCTACCTAATCTACAATTTTGTCTCAGATGCACTTGAACCCTCAACCACTTAGTCAATGCACCTAAGTTACACCAAGATATACTTTTCTTACCTTCACTTGTATTAGGTTTTGTTACATTGTTTTATCAGAATACTTGGAGAGGGAATGCCCGAGAGTTTAGATTCTCATAATATATAACATCAGATTATTACTCTTTCCTGTGCCTACTTGCACGAATCTCATGTAAAATCTTGAGTGGATCACAAACTTAAGTAAACTCGATCTTTTCAACATTTGTGTAATTTTGCCCAATTGAGGCATTTAATGTCTCAAATTGGGGTAGCAAACACAAAGTATTCTTCTAGACAACAACAAGAGAAGCATTTTTTACAAAAAAAAAATAATAATAATAAAAAATAAAATAAAATAAAAATAAAAAAAAAAAAGAAAAATCCTAGATCAAGACACACACGTTAGGTTGTTTTAACATCAACATTCCATACTGAAACAAACACTTAACAACATAGCGTCACTAGGAATTATGGAAAAACAGAAAGAGCGAAATTTCAGACACAACTAAACTACACGATTGTAGCATAAGATAGACTTATTTATATGTCAAGATCTTCGGCAGAACCTAAAAACTTATTCATGGAAAGCACCATTCTACTCTTGGGTTTCTGGCGTTATACCATCAAAGTTTACACGTCCAAACTTGAACATGACATTCTTCTCGTTATTCCCGCTTACACCATTTCCCTGAGAAGTTCAACCATAAAAAAATTAGTATCTTAGCTTCTTTATGTATTTAACAAAACACATAAAAACAGTAGCAAACCATGTTTTGAACTTTGAATTCGAGCCAACCTTTTTCCACTTTTTAACAACAAATAGGAAATACACACAGATTTAAAGACTAGGCGAGAAGCTAGGAGTTACGTTTACCTTCACAATTAGTAAAACAACTATCTTATTAAATTGACCGGGAAAGAAATATCAATAATTATCATCATACATTATAATAGATTCGTTTTCTACTCAGATGAATCACAAAGATCCAAAAATAAATAAGTTAAAGATGAGCATGAATACATGCACTTTATGTTGTTATATTAATAGTATGCATGTTGTACAAAGATTATATTGAAGTTTTTATGATAAAAAACGCCCTGTTACATTTACATATATAAACGGCTATTAATTTGAAACCATATATCATATCTGTATGAATTTCATCTAATGGCCTCTATATGATCATACATTCATACCTGGTTTCCACTCTGTACATGCATTTTTGAACCATATGCTCCATCATCAGTGACTTTTGAAGATCCAACGTCATGCAGTTCAGGGTGATTAAACTTACACCCTGATCCATATCTACAATCACCGTTGCGTAGGTAGTAGAAGCACGGTTGCTCATTCTGGTAAAATAAATATTCTAATTAATAATATTTTATAATACACCAACAGTATTTAACCATTTCCCAAATTCTAGTATAATATTGTTCTGCCTTGATTATTGTGGTTGGGAAAACATATGATAGCTGCATATAAAACATGTGAAGAAATACATTACCGGCCGCAATGGTAGTCCAATTGAGTTGTATTGCGGTTTGGGATCTGTGGGTCCTGAATGATCATACTTACAAAATGATCGATACTTGCACGTTCCAGCTAAATAATACTGCAGCAAGTATCATTTTTGTAACCATCATAATGATATCCATTTCGGCATAATTATAAATTAACTCAGTATGATAATCTTATTATCTATAGAAAATCTATCATGAAACATAATATAGATGCTTATACTCAACCAGTCTCTCGACGTTACTATTTTAGTTTGCCTCAAAATATTATCCATTTTCTTAAATAAGATGTCCGAATCTATTAATTTTCCAAATTTAGTCATCCAATTCATTTTTTAAGAAAAAATTTTGCTATCTTTATTTCACCTAAGGGTATACTTGTCATGCTAATAATCAATTGCTACATTACCCATGTATCATAAATTGAAAAAAATTGTTTGTGCATTTACCGGGTCTTTTAATTTTTTACTCAAAAAAAATTGTTTGTGCCTATAAAAATGAGACGAAGGAGCGAGGGTTTGTAAAACTAGTTAATTAATCCCTTAATCTAAGGAAAGGTTTACACTTTTATCATTTCTTTAAATGTCCATTTAAAAAAATATATTAAGAGCGTCTAACATCACACAAATAAATAAATAAAGATAGGGGTGTTTGATCGTATATATATGGATCGCAACAAACCCTGAAACCCAGAAAACATCCGTGCTCAAAAACCTCAACCTCAACCGGCCACTTACTAATTTTCAACAACTTTAAATGCAAACTATACTTATGCATTTTAAATTATTTGTCTACTTTATCATTTTGGTTGTACCAAATTTTTTATTTACTATTTATAGTAGATAAAGAAGAGTTATCATGTTTTATGATTTAAAATAAATAAATAAATAAAACAGTAGTTAAACGTAAAGTTGTCATTATGCAAAAAGTATTGAAAAACCCAAATATAATTATGTTTTTCTTAACTGTGTATTTTATGTCACGAGACAATTATTTTGGACGGGAGGAAGCACAAATCAGTAGAAACAATTTGAAAAAATTAATTTGAAATATTATATTTCTTACAACATTGTAAACAATCATACATTTTTATGTGAAATAATTATTTGTTATACATTTTGATTCAATATGAAAATATAGTTGATCAAGTAAAAAAGTAAGTCATAAAAGCTTTGTAGTGTTCGGATGAAACAATGTATATTTAAGTTTATTTAATGGCACGTAAACACTACAAACTGTTGCGTTTATAATTTAATTTATCAGCACATTATCATTAATTACTAAATGTATTCTTGAAGTTGTGCCAATATTGCGAAAACTACAAAAAATTATAAAATTACGGACTTGTTTATTTTAAATAACAATATAAAAAAGAAATCTATAAAAAAACCCATAAATCTTAAATATCGCAAAACCTAATTGTTTCTAATAAATTCCAATATGATACACTATAATTGATTTTGAAATTAAAATAACTCATTACTTCTTTTGAAATAAAAGTACTCCAATATTAAGCTCACTGTAATAGAATTATAGTGATTTTTTTTATTGACTTTTTTTTTTTTTTTTTTTTTTAATTTAAATGTTGCTAAGTATTCTTTTTAATATTAATAATACATGTTTATTGAATATTTTTAATAATATATAAAAATTATTAAAATAATAAATGTCAAAAATAAAAGTGTTGGTTTATTTATTTTTTTTTATACTGTCACTAGTACATAAGTGAAGGTGTTAGTTTGATATTTTGTAACTTAATGGAAATTATAAGGTCTTCCTGAATATACAGATATCAATTATATAACTCGTGCGCCTATTTTCATATTTATAACCTTTTGCGTATAAGGTTAAATCTTTTATATAATAAAACAAAATCACAAGTGGGTACTTTTCCATTTCAAAAAAACTAAACCATACCTTATTTAGTATTAATATTATTTAAAAAAAATTATTTTCTTATTAGATAACATTTTATATTTATTCATAACACAAGTAGAAGATAAATACAAAAAATATAGATAAGATGTAATTAGCAATAGGATTAAAAATTTTAAATAATTATCTTTAATAATAAAAAACTATAATATAACATCATAAATCAAACAAAACAAATATTAAATTATTTGCTTTTTAATAAATAAAAATATATGATTCAAAAAAGTTAAAAAAAAAACTCGTGAGTGCACGAGTATTATAACTAGTTGAACTAACATGAAAGTTATGTTAGCTTAAAACAATTTACAAAGAAATTTTGATTTGATCGAAACTTTGAACCATTGAAGATTACCAATTTTGATCGCTTAATTGTATTACTCTATCAATCTTGAAATCATTTACCCATAATTCACAAATTAATTGAAATCACAAACCATAAACATCACAAAAATCTATTCAAAAGTAATATCATATCAATTATACCTTGCATAGAGTATTCGAACGACCACTTTTCTGAGCTTTCTCATCAACGATCTCCTGAAAAACACAAATACATATACATCAATTTTCAACATTATCAAACAATCAAGAAATTCACGTATATCATAACTCGATCATTATTAAGAGTATACCATCTTTCGTGGAGCTGCAGGGTGATTGAACTTGCAACGTGGATAGTAACTACAAATCCCGTAACCAATAAACATCACGCAATTGGACTTGGAAGCGTGAGATTTGTTAGTGTTCAAGTTCGACTGCCTGTTCAAAGTCTTTTCTAAATTTGGACTTGCCATCAATGTGGTTAATTTAAGTGTATGAAAGAAGCTAAAGGTGGTAGTAAGCTTCAAGGGGGAGGAATGTGTTGTGTGAAAATAAGCATGAGTTCATCCAGCTTTATAGAAGTAAATAGTCATTGACATCAATACTACAACAAATGTGTATTACGTAGGACAACCTAAAATTAAACCTTAACAAGTTATTCTCTCTGGCTCTCTCTCTCTGTGTAATAAATATTATGAGAAATAAATGCAACAACTTCTTTAGAGAGAGAAGGTTTATTAGTTTAAAGGGAAAACTACAAAATTGGTTATTAACGTAACGCGAAAGTGCAAAAATGGCATCGAGTCATAAAGACATGCAAAAATACCACTAACGTTGCGCGAAAGTGCAAAAAAGTCACCGAGAGTCAAATCCCGTTAGTGTCCTCGTTAAGTGCCATATCACTGAGGGTATTATAGTCATTTTGTTGCTTTAATGATTAAAATGTCCACGTGTCATATCACTATTGCTTTAAAGACTAAATTTGCAAAGTAATTTTTATCTTTTATTTCACAGCCACCAACACCAACACCACCACTCTCTACCACCACACAATCAACACCACCACCCTCTACCGCCACCACAACCACCACCCTCTACAAACACATGGGAAATATCTATCAGATGCCCTATTTTTTATTTTCTTTCTTATTTCTTTCTTTTTCTTGAAAATGGTTTCTAAGGGTGATTGCCCTCCCCTGTTCCAAATCAAAGTCTGTCTTTTGACTTTATTATTTAGTCAAAATCATTAGCCACAAAGAATGAAGTTTGACTAAATAATAAAGTCAAAAGACAGACTTTGATTTCGAATAGAGGAGGACAACCACCCTTAGAAACCATTTTCAAGAAAAAAGAAAGAAATAAGAAAGAAAAGCAAAAACAAGGCATCTGATAGATATTTCTCATGTGTTTGTAGAGGGTGGTGGTTGTGTGGTGCTGGTAGTGACGGTAGAGGGTGATGGTGTTGGTTGTGTGGTGGTAGTGGTAGTGGCTGTGAAATAAAAGATAAAAATTACTTTGCAAATTTAGTCCCTAAAGCAATAGTGATATGACGTGGACATTTTAATCCTTAAAGCAACGAAATAACTATAATACCCTCAGTGACATGGCACTTAACGAGGAAACTAACGGGATTTGGCTCTCGATGGCTTTTTGCACTTTCGCGTAACGTTAGTACCATTTTTGCATGCCTTTATGACTCGGTGTCTTTTTTGCACTTTCGGGATACATTAGTGACCATTTTGCAGTTTACCCTAGTTTAAATTTGTACAAAAGACTTGTGTCTCAATGGTACCTCATATTGTATAACAAACTCTCCAAACAAATGATGGTGAGTTCAATTCCTGCTTAGAACATTGAAATATATTTGTGGTATAAATGTTATGAGATAGTTAAAATTGTCGTTTAAATAATAATAATAATAATAATAATAATAATAATAATAATAATAATAATAATAATAATTAAATTTATGTGATGGCTCATATACAAAATCAGGTTATTATATTTTAGATATTCTAATTAAATTAATCTACATTTAACAGAGATATCTCAACACAGAGAACGGTGAAGGCTATACATTGGTCAAAACGAAGATGGGATATGTTGGCTTGCAATAATCGGTTTACTGGTGTTTGGAAAAATATTGTGTCTTTTGGTAAGAAAGTTAAGGTAAATGGCAATGGTTTATCGAGCGCTTTACGGGGTGTTATAGGTGATGGCTTGGAAATTAGATTTTGGTATGACCCGTGGATAAACCATCTGATCTTGAAGGATCGGTTTCCCAACATATTTAGATTAGAAAAAGAGAAGAATTGTAGTGTTGCAGATAGGTGCAGAAGGTATAGCTCTGGAACAGCCTTACAGTGGCACTGGAACAAGCTTCCGGCTACAACTGTGGAGCTGCAGGAACGTGCAGACTGTGAAGATATGCTGCGAAACGTCGTGCTGAATGATCGGCCAGATTCATGGCAATGGGTTACGGGTAAGGACTTGGTATTCTCGGTTGGAGAGGTAAAGTTTTGGCTGCGAAGCGAATTGAGAAACTATAATCAAATCGATGGCCGTGTCAGTTTTGAATGGTGTAAATGGGTTCCTAGTAAGTGCAACATTTTTATGTGGCGTGCGGAGCTCGATAGACTCCCAACTAAAGTCGCGTTGCATATGAGGAATATTCAAGTCGAAGGAACGGGTTGCAGTGTTTGCGGTGAAGGGGAAGAGTCGGTTGACCATATTTTTACAGCGTGTAGAGTTGCCTGTGGCGTTTGGCATGTTATATCCAACTGGTGTAACGTTCCTCAAATGTTCGCCTTTACGTTCAAAGATTTGTTAGATATTGGAAGTAATATAAGCGGTCCGCCATTGAAGAAGCAAGCTTTTTACGGGGTAGTTATTATCGCGTGCTGGAGGATATGGAAGGCGCGTAATGAAAAGGTATTCTCTAATAATCGGACCAAAGTGACGGACATTATCGCGGATGTGAAGGCGTTGGGTTTTCTTTGGTTTAGAAATAGATGTAAACGTAATGATGTAGATTGGGCGAAATGGTGTAGTTTTGACTTGATGTAATAGTTATGGTTGTGGGCATGTTGTTTCTGGCTTGGAAGCTTCATGGTTCCCTTCGTTTGAATGAAAGTCAATTTTAAAAAAAAAAAAAAAAAAAAAACCTTATACAAAGTTGATGATGTAATGGCTCGGGAATATATATATATATACCGTACAACTTACACGCATGATGATTGACTTTAAAATTGCACTCACAATAAAATCTCAAGCTCCCAACTACAAGATGACGGTATGGTAAGATTAATTATGGTAAGATTAATGAAAGTCAACCATCCAAAAAAAAGTAGATGACGGTAAGAAATAAAAAACTAAGGGGTGCTTGGTGAGTGGTTAAGGAAGGTGGGGAATGGGTAAAATATTTAAAAGGGCTCACATCATTTAATATATGGTGCATTGTTAGAGAGTGCAAAGGTATTGATTACTTCGTAGTGGGTAATCAACCATTATAGAGTAAATTGGGGGGGGGGGGGGGGGGGAGGTAAGGTATTGATTACCCACCTCACTAATTCTTTTGCATTCTCTTTCCATTTTCCTTTCCCCACTTTAAACCAAGCGGACCCTTAAATAGGTATAGTTAATGAACACAAACTCTTTTAATTAAAAAAATGCATTAAATACATACTACCTCCATCCCAAAATATAAGTCCAGTTTGATTTTTTAAATCAAACTTTGACCTTAAATATTATTGTTTGTATTATATATCACTTCATAAAAATTATACCAAATGAAAATTCATTTAAAACACTATCTATTTATATATTTTGCATCAAATGTTATATAATACAAACAAAAATATTTAAGGTCAAAGTTTGGTTTAAAAAGTCAAACTGAACTTATATTTTGAGACGAAGTAATAAATAAACTTGTAAATTATTATATTTGAACATAATTTTCACTTGAATAAATTTACATTCCTTTTATAAATAAATTAATCCGTGTCAACTGAGTAGCGAAACCTAAAAACCAATATCGTACTTACTGTACAAGAGTTAACTAAATAGCAATTGCTCGTAATACATTTTTCTTGTTATGGATAATTATTAGTGGATGTCCATACAGCAAATAAGAGGCCCACGGCCCAGATAGCTATTAGGTTTTTACCCTACTGTTTATCTTATATATACCCATTGTATCTCTGACATTATTGATCAATAAGAAGGATATTCATTCCCCCAATTCTTATTCACAACACTTTATCAGCACGCTCTAAGGTTTTGTTATTTTTTTTCTTTTCTCTCGTTTTCCATGGTACGTCTGAAACCCTTCTTTCTACTCGTTCAATGTTATTGAAACATCGGTTATGTTTTTTTTGTGTTACCTGATAGTTTTTATATGATTTTATTGCTATGTTACACTTAAAATAAGATATGTGTATGGCAATGTGGCTTGGTAAGTTGGTAGCACTGAACATATAATAAAATACGAATAAAATAAAACATATGTGTTTATTGATTTTGTGTTACTCGTTGGTATATTTCATAATGTTGGATGATTCTTTATGAATATTAATTAACCAACTTGATCTTTATTAGTTTTGCTCAACAGATTGGCATTTTATATGCATATAGTATTTATTATTATTATTATTATTATTATTATTATTATTATTAAGATAAGGTTTATAATATACCCTATTTATATCAACGTTGTATTGTTGCACCTGAATATATATTTTGTTTGGCGATTTTTTTTTTTTTTTTGAACGGCGGATTTATTAAAACACACTAGCAAGGAGCTAGAACAAAATTACAAAGGCTTCATAAGCCAAGAGTTCCAACAATTAACATTACGCCCTCTACTTTTAAGCCAAGAAAAAGAAAAAGTACGAATAGAATCGAAAATGTCACTTTTCCTCAACGTGTGAGAGGAGAAAATAACACCGTTGCGATAACGCCAAATGCACCATAACAACGCTACAGAAATGACGTACACTCGATCTTTATCACTCCTAGAAGCTCTCCAAACTTCAAACCATTGCAGGCATTCGAACCAAGAAGAAAAGGAGGGCATATCTATATCGATCCATCTTCTTACAAGACACCAAACATTTGAAGACAAGTCACAGCCAAAGAAGACATGGTCCACAGATTCCATCACATTGTTACACATCGGGCAAACGATGGACGAAATATCAAGGCCCCTCAAAGATAAATTAAGACGAGTAGGAAGCCTGTCTAAAGAAAGACGCCAAACGAAAATGTTTACCTTTCGAGGAAGAATATTGAACCACTGAGTGCACGGGGAACACGAAGGAAGCAAACAGGAGTCAAGGTGAACTCGCGTCACATGAACCGAGAAACTGCCATCATCGTCAAGGTTCCAACTCCATGAGTCAGGCTCATCAAGAAGCTTTACCTGACCCAACTCCGAAACTAGAGAATCTAAGGCAGCTTCATTACGGGAGCCCTCGACTTGCCTCTTCCAATTCCAAACCCAAGAATCATTTACTCTCCGATTTGAGAGTAAGCAATCCGAATTTGCATCTAGGTGATATAACCTGTTAAATCTAGACATTAATGTGCCATTGCCATTCCATTGATCTTTCCAAAACCGAATAGATAAACCATTACCCACTTTACGACTAAGAGAACTCATCAAGAGAACATTACGTTGATGAAGCATTGAGTATGTCGAGATAATGGATGCCCAAACGCCATTACAATTGCACCCTTTAATATCAAAACCTGCTTCCACACCATGAATAGCCACAATGACACGAGCCCAAATAGAATCTGGGTTATTAACAAGACGCCATCTCCATTTTTGGAGAAGAGCAAGATTGAAAGATTTCAAACTTCCAATGTTTAACCCACCCTTATCAAATGATGCCAGGACGTTTTCCCATTTAAGCCACGACATTTTTCTATTTTCGACACTGCCACCCCAGAAAAAGGAAGCCCAAATAGCTTCAAGGGAGTTAAGAACAGATTCCGGACATTTGAAGATTGACATATAATAAATCCCGAGGCTTCCCAAAACTGATTTAATAAGGGTTAGACGACCCCCAATGGATAAGGTGCTTGATTTCCAAGAAGAAAGTTTAGCCCGGAAACGGGCTATTAAAAGCTGCCAATTTGCTATGAGGTTCATATTTGCTCCAACAGGTAAGCCAAGATAAGAGAAAGGAACAATACCTGAGCTACATCCTGTGGCACGAGCCAAAACATCAATATCATGAGAGTTCACTCCAAGACCGTAGACATTAGATTTGGAGACGTTTATTTTGAGGCCCGAAGCAAGATAGAACACGTGAAGAACTCGAATGATATTATTCATATCATGCCTATTCCAATCTGAAATAATTACAACATCGTCCACATAAAAGAGATGAGATAATTTAAGACCTGAATCTCCTATCGAAACCCCGTGAATAAGGCCCGAAGAAACCGCATTTTTTAACGCGGTGTGAAGCCCTTCCATAATGATAATGAATAAGAAAGGACTTAGCGGATCACCTTGACGTAAACCACGCTTTATAGAGAATTCACGAGAAGGACTTCCATTTATAAGAACAGAAGCTCTAGCCGAGTGAAGGCAAACCTGAATCCATTTTCGCCATTTGTTAACAAACCCAAGACTCGCTAACATGTGATCGAGAAACTTCCAGCTTACGGTGTCGAAGGCTTTTTCAAAGTCAACTTTAAATAACATCAATTTTCTTTTCTTCTTTTTATACCATGACATTATCTCACTAAGCATCAAAGGGCCATCAAGAATGTATCTTCCTGAAATGAAAGCCGACTGTTCTTTACTCACCACTTTATCAATGACTTTTGAAAGCCTATTAGCCAAGACTTTAGCAACAATTTTATATTGCATACCGATCAATGAGATTGGACGAAAATCTTTAATATGAATAGGATTTGCAATCTTGGGGATCAACGTGATAAAAGAAGAATTTGAACCTTTAGGCATGATAAACGAATCAAAAAAACCTTTAACAGCTTTCACCACGTCTTGTTTCAAAAGGTCCCAATACGTTTTAAGGAAAAGAAAAGAAAAACCATCCGGGCCCGGGGCTTTTTGACTCCCACAGTCCCAAACAGCCAACCTGATCTCTTCTTCAGAAACATTATTTTCCAAAACCAAATTATCATTATGGTTTAAGGTAGAATGCGGCGTAACAGTAGAAAGATCAATCAATGAATCGGAAACATCAAATTTGTCTTTGAAGAAGTTAAAGAACGCCGTTTTAACTTGGTAGGGGTTAGTAACCCAAATGCCATCAATCATAACACCTTGAACTGTTTGATGGGACCTCTTTTGCTTCAAAATACCATGAAAGAATTTTGTATTTTCGTCTCCTTCAACATCCCATTTGACCCTAGCTTTTTGCATCAAGTCCATGTCTTCGAGCTGATGTATGTCGTCACGTTCTTTGAGAAGCTTCACACGTTCCTCCTTTTCACTAACCGAAGCTGTATTGGAATCAATCTTCTCTTCAATGTCAATTATCTTCTTCATAACCTCTTGTTTTCTAGACGCTTCATTGTTTTTAGCTTGGCGATTCCACTCTTTGATATTCTGCTTAAGCCATTTAAGCTTCTCATGAAAAGGCATATGAGGGTTAGTAAGCGAGCCCTCGTTATAAGCCTTCCTAATACACTCATCAAAACCATCATGATGAAGCCAAGAATGAAAGAATTTGAAAGGAACTGGACCATAATCAATCTTATCACAATGGAGCAAAATTGGAGTATGATCCGACCATCCACGAGGAAGAGCTGTAACTTTTACATCCGGAAAAATATCTGTGACATGTTGAGATATCAAGAAACGGTCCAACTTACTCATCTTGGAACCCGCTTTATTCATCCAAGTAAAATTCCGACCTCCCAAAGGGATCTCTAGTAAACTTGTGTTGTCAATAAAAGTGTTAAAGTTGTTAGCTGATGGACGATTGAACTCAGTGCCAAATCTCTCACTTTCATCTCGAACCTCATTTAAATCTCCAAAGAGAACAAAATGGCCATCGTGGTTTCGAATGAACTCTAATAACCGATTCCACATGGCAATTTTATCTACCGACTCTTGAGGCCCATAAATATTGATCATAAAAAATATATTATCTGAAGTAGCCCATCTCCCTTTAACAATGATATACCAATCATCACACCAAATTTGCTCCTTGGTGAAGTGATTCGGATCCCAAACTGATATTAAACCCCCTGAGCGACCTCGAGAAAGACTGCAAGCATAGTCAAATGTATAGTTACCCCACATTGATTTTAATACGGAACAATTCAAGACGCGTCATTTTTGATTCTTGGACACCTAAAAATTGAATGTTATTTTTGTAGCACATCTCCTTGATCCAGATACGTTTCCTCCTTTTCTTGGAACCTCGAATGTTAATAGAAAGGATCTTCATTTATCCACCATCAAAACACCAATTCTGTCTATCAACCTGTGTAGCGAATTGTGGCACCCTTTAACGTCGTACCCCAATTTTTCTCCAACCTCTATGAGTCTATTCATTTCATGAATAACTGAGATGCCCCTTATGTCATTACATTTAAGTTTATCAAAATGTGTCGAGCACTTACCAGTTTTGGATTGAAAAGAGCTTGTTGAATGTTCCTTTTCAGTACTTTTGAAATGTTCAAAACCTGGTGGGCGGCTCAAGTCTGATGTACTAGGTTTGTCCAATCGCTCCTTTTGAATTTCAGGTATCTCCTCTTCATGAACAACATTGTCATTGTTGCTATGGATACTTTCATCTTGGTCTTTTGTCACATCTTTACCTTCCTGAGTATCATGTAGAACCTCTTGTATATCCTCTTTCTCATCACTTTCTGAATCTGCTTCTTTATCATTATCAGACTCGGACCCTGCGGTGGAGTTTGTTTCAGTCTCTTGAGGTGATGCATCTTGAAGGTTAATACTCCAAGATCCAAGCTCTTGAACATAAACATCATAATCTTCTCCATGAATATTCACCTGTACCACATCAGAGATAAAAGATTTTTTTCGAGTAGCCACACATACTCTTCCCAAGCTCATTGGTGTGATGCTATCATTTTCGAAAAACATAAATTTTCCCACCATTGAAGCAACTTTTTTATAGGCATTCGATCCCCAAGCACATAGGGGAAGCCCGGATATTTCCACCCACACCATTCTCTCATCCACATAGAAGCTCTTAGAAACCGGCTTAACCAAAGAAAAAAAGGACTTCAATGTGTTATTTTTTTTGAAAGTGTTACACGACTCTACGTTTTGGAATTGCATCCAAAGCCACAATCCGCCAATGTGATGAATCTTAATGTCGACAAAACCCTCTTCCCTACATAGACGGTACAAACTATTCATAGTCTCCACATCTTTTACCTTTACTAGAACTACATCTAGTGGGTCTGTGATTTGAACCAGCTCTTGATCAGATAAAGTAAGTTTCTTCTTGATCACTTGTTTTTCCACCTTACTATCCCCATCACCATTCAAAGTAGAAGCATAAGACCTTTTATTATGAGATGATCCCACCTGTTCTGCCTTTTGAGAAGGAATAAAATTAGTCGTCTTATCTGCAGTATTCTTTGATATCGCTTCCTTCTTTTCCTGCCTATTGAAACGAGCAACAGATGCGAATAGATGATAACTCCCTACCCATATACTAGCCAAAGAACGAGCTAACTGTTCTTCATTCTTTACACCTAGAAAGCGAACAAATCCAAACCTCTTCCCTGATTTTGATTTTTTATTTGGAATGAACGCGTCGACAATACGACCATATGATTCACATTCGTTCCACAATCTTTTAGCATCAACATAATCAGGAAAATTCGTAATATAGAAGGAGGATGCAATTTTGTCTACCTCTTTATGGAACGGATTTCTGATCGGAATAGATGATTCTTGTTTGTTATTTTTGAATTTCCAAGACCATCCATTGGTATCTTGAATCGTTGATGTGTTTCTCACCATGATCCCTCCCCCCTCCCCGTCAAAAGACTACACGAACCTCAAAACCTCAAAAATAAATTGAAAGAACATGATAATTAAAAGAAACCTATGATCGGAAGGTAGTAAATTGGAAAAGATTGATGGTGTTGCTGGGTTTTGATGATGGTTGTGGTGGTGGTGTTGTTGGGTGTTGCGGTGATTTCCCTTTTTTGTTTTTTTTTTTGTTTGGCGAATTGCATGTCTTATTGTTGTTTTGGATTTTAATTAAATTTCTACATTCTAATGATTCTAACTTGTTACAAGTTCAATAGAGTTTTAGGATATAAAATTTGTTTTCTTGGCATACATGCTCTGAGTGACTCACCCTAACGTTTTATAAGTTGTTCGCCAATTCACTATTCAAACAGGTTTTCTTATGGTATTAGACTCTAGAATTTGTACCTTACTTTATGCCTTTATATGTCCTGATGGTGTTTGAATTAGATAATATTCAAGTTGTGTTTCATTCGAAATTTCGATTATTGTATAAAAGAAACCGTAAGATAGGTGATGAACCTTAATTTTGTTAAGAAGTTACTGATACGATTGGTTTATAATGAAATTTACACCTATTTATTTGGAATACATGTAGAAGTCATGGTCATGAACATGTTCTAGGTAATTAAACCTTTGCGCATATTTTGTAAATTTTTAGATACCAAATTGATAAAATAGGCACTGAGCTGTATCAATATTTTAAGGCGTGTCAAACTAAATTAAACCCTATATGGTATTTGAATGTTATGGTCGTATGATTAAATTGGTGAATCATGCCATCTAGTTGCATTTTATTTGTTTTATGCGGAGATAAAGTTGTTTATGCAAAAACTTCTAACAGTGATTGTAAGTATTGTTTTAAATTGATGTTTTCTTATGGCCAATAAAAATGTAAACAAGCATCTAATAGGGTAAACAAGCATTTAATAAGTTATTGTTTAGCTAGTCCAATTGAATAAGGTCCACTATTTGAAATGAGTATGACCATGTTTGATTAATATAAATATTGGGTTACGGACGTATTTGAAGTAAATATAATTGCATGCATGATATGAATAGGATAGTTGATGGGCTACTGGATGTGGTAAGATTTAATGAACAAAAGTAATTGTGAATGTTACAATATTACTGTTGAGAATGATATTTGGTTTAAGAATAAGATGTGTTAGTTAAGTGTCATTGAGTTTGCCATATGTGTGTACATTATCACTAATATTATTTACTTATGAGACTTGACTAAATTGATCAATGACATAAATGTGTTTAGCAAATAGTACAACTTTTTGTATAGAACATGCTTTATTATTTGATACTGGAATAGGCTAATTTGCATATTAATATAATTGTGAGGAGCCACACAGAGCTTATATAAATGTGATTGGAGAAATATAAGTTTAAATATGATGATGTACTAAGTTCTCCATATAATTCGACTTTTACATAAAGTCAAGAGAAATAAAAGCACATGTGGTCATAAAGTATAAGTTTATGAGCCAAGTACTTGGCATGACCGGTTGGACCATCCCGGGTCAATTATGATGCGAATGTATAGAAGAACTATAAGTTTCTTCAAAGATAGATTTGATTGTTCTCGTTGGAAGTTAATTATTCATAAATCACCACCATATTAAAGAAAGGATTGTCATATAAAGTTTTGGAAAAATATAAAGGGCATGTATGCAGGCCTATACATGTGCCATATAGATCATTTTGATTTATAAAATCGATGCATCGTCAAAATGATTATCAAATACGCAACTTAAAGTTGGCGTGCTTAGTGGCTCGGCTTATAAAATGCGAGCACAGTTTTCCAAATTATATTATTGAGAATGGTGGTGAATACTTCCAAGTATTGGGCGACTATTGGAATAAGTGTTGAACATAAAAGTAGCCCATGTTCATACGCGAATTGCTTTTGTTGAAACGTTACAAACGTCTTCAGTTGATTGCAAAGCCAATAAATATGAGAACAAAAATATTAGTTTATGGGGCATGTTATAAAATATGTATTCGCATCTTGCCAACAATTTTTAATGAATCCTCCCCATTAGAATGGTTTTTGGTCACAAACCATATTTCCCAATTGAGATTTTGTAATTATGCGACATTTTTTTATAGTAAATCTACCACAATGCATAACAATGGGATATTGAAATGGATAATTCATTCAGGGGGAGAGAATGAGCAGCGAGAGATATGGAATGAATTATGATATAAATGTTGATCCTCACGATAATGAATATGAACTTGAAGTTTAAGGGACAATTTATATTCCAGATCTAGTAATTGTCAGACATGTTTAGTGACCTAAAGAAGTGACTAGATCATATATACGCTGCTAGTGCTCCAATTATAATGCATCTCCCAACATGACAACCAATGGTTGGTAGTGAGTCTATGGCATGGATGCAGCATGATAGACTAATCGATTCTAAGTAAAAGTCCTCGAATGAATAAACAAAATGGAGCAAGAAAATTAAGATGGTCGAATCGAGGTAATAAAGACCCCATAATAGTCTCTTAAAGAGAAACTAGACATGAAGGTTATTGAAAACCCCGGGTACGTGAAAAACTTTGAGATCTCAACAAATGATAGAATATAATGTCTAGTAAAGTATGGAATCGAAAAGAACTAAAACGACGTCGATAATATTTTATATAATAATGCGCATGGTAAATACAAGGTGAGGATCTTGGATATATGCAAAAAGTGCAGTTTTATAAATGAATGGCCAAAGGATGTAAAGACGCAAAGAAGTAATGAAAGAATGAAGTCTCTTGTGACGAGACATGGTTATTGGTACTTGAAGTCCGTACATATGAATGTGTAAATTATTAGATATGCATGGTCTTTATGAGGAAGCGAAGTTAAAGTATTGAAACTTTTGTATTTAAGGCATGACTAATGGCATACAATATTTTTGTAAAGGCATGGAAGTAATCATAAGAAAACATGTTCTCATGTGGTGGATCTAATAATGTATTTAAGTCTGGCAATACAATTGTAATTGATATGCGTCTAAATGTTAATGAATAGAGCTCATTTTATGTTGAGATTCCTTAAAGAATATAGAATGCATAAATCACGTCTTATGATTCTCGAGAATACTAATAGATTAAATTGAACAAGTTTAGTTAGTTTTGGCAAGAGATATGGGTTTATATTTTACTAACCCATCAAAACAAGTTTAGTTGGTTTTGCAGATGCAGGATATATGTCTGACTCTCACAATGGTCGATCTCAAAATGGATATGTATTTACAAGTAGAAGAACAACAATCTCATGGAGTTCAATAAAGCAGACAATCTCAACAACGTCACCCAACAATGCAGAAATTCTAGCGATCCATAAAGCAAGTCGAGAATGTGTTTGGTTAAGAAGTGTGATACAACACATACGTAGATCATGTGGTATTTTTCAGAGAAGGAGGCACCAACAATTTTGAATGAAGATAATGCAGCATCTGTTGCTTAACTTAAAAAGTTCGTTCAAGCGACAATTTGGCGGGATCTATTTACCAAGGCACTTCATATCTCAGAATTTAGGAAGCTAAGTTACAACATTGGGATGCTTCGACTCAAATATCTCAAGTGATATAATCATCAGAGGGAGACAATACGCTCTGCACTCTTTTTTCTTTAGTCATGGTTTTGTCCCACTGGGTTTTCCTATTTCCTAAGCATATTAAAAATATGGACATCCAAGAGGGAGTATTATGGATAATTATTAGTGGAGGTCCATATAGCAAATAAGAGGCCCACGGCCCAGTTAACTATTAGGGTTTTTACTCAACTGTTTATCTTATATATACCTCATTGTATCTCTGACATTATTGATCAATAAGAAGGATATTCATTCCCTCAATTCTTGTTCACAACATTTCTTATGTTTTGACGTTATCTATCTATTTCACAATAATAACTACACTAATAAATTTAAACAAACGAGCTTTAAGTCTAGTGGTACCAAGGTGAGTATTTTTAATTTATTTATTTATTTATTTATTATTATTATTATTATTATTATTATTATATATATATATATATATATATATATATATATATATATATATATATATATATATATATATTAACGGCTAGTTAGTAGTTAGTGATTTAAGCCCACAGTAACATCCAATTGAGCAGTATGCAAATATCGAACCTTTTTCATTAGGGGATAAACCCCACTCCTGCTTCTACTTTTTCAAGCCCCTAAAGGTCCATAGTGTTATTCCTCAACAAAGGAATCATATAACAGAGTGAACGAGTGAGTTTATCGTTAAAATATATTTTAGTTGTCAATTGATGATAATCACAAATAGTACATTTATAAGATTTTTAAGAGTTATTTCTATGAAAACTTTAATCATAAATATTTGTAAATTGAGTTTAAAACATAAGAACAAAAAGTTATTTATGTTGGCAAATGTAGTTATTGGTTGAGAGTAAATATAGGACCATTTATTGTTGGAGTTAAGTTCAAAAAATAAAAAAATAAAAATAAAAATTGTCGCTGGTGTTATTCAATTGAACTCATGTATTATTGTTCAAAAAAAAAAAAAAAAAAAAAAAACTCGTGTATTAAATTAGTTATTCTTAGAGCATGAGGTACCTATCCGTGCAATCATATAGTGCCGTGGGTAAAATGTTGGCAAATTCAATAATTCATCACACATTTCTTGACAAGTCGATCCAAATATAATGTCATCGACATATATTTGAACAATGATAAAATTTGGGCTTTTTCTTTTAGTGAAAAGAGTGTTATCTTTCATTCCTATAGAATAATCATGTTCAACAAGAAAAGCTTTTAATCGATCATACCAAGCCTTAGGAACTTGTTGAGTCCATATAAAGCCTTCTTGAGTTTATAAACATAATCAGGTTTTGCGAAGTCAATGAATCCTGGAGGTTGTGCGACATATATCTCCTCATTGATAAAACCATTAAGGAATTCACTTTTCACATCCATTTGAAATAACTTAAAGTCTAGGGCGCATGCATATGCAAGAAGTATTCTTATAGATTCTAATCTAGCTACGGGGGCATAAATTTCGTCATAATTAATTCCTTCTTGTTGATTATAACCTTGGGCAACTAACCTAGCTTTGTTCTTAGTTACAATTTCATTTTCATCTAACTTATTTCTATATACTCATTTAGTTCCTATGATGGTTATGTTCATTAGATTTGGGACTAATTCCCAAACATCATTTGTCTTAAGTTGATTTAGTTCTTCTTGCATGGCCATAATCCAACTTTCATCTTTTAAGGCTTAATTTATATTTTTAGGTTCTATTGTAGAGAGGAAACAAAAGAAGTTGTTTTTATCTTGGGCTTGTGATCTAAGAGTTCTTTGATTTAGGTTTTCTATTATATTATCTAATGGGTGTGATTTGGATTCCTTAATATTTACTACTTCGTTATCCTCTAGTGTTATATCATCATTATCATCTCCTAAGGGTTTTGTTTTACTAACCTCAATGGCTTCTTCTTTAACTAGGTCATTATCTTCTAGGGGCAATGTTTTAGGAGTTGGTGGTGTTTCATCAAATGTTACATTTAATGATTCTTCTACTTTCATAGTGTGTTTGTTAAGTATTATATAAGCTTTACTATTTTGTGAATAATCTAGAAAAATTCCTTCGTATGATTTTGATTCGAACTTAGTAAGATAATCCCTAGCATTAAGAACATAGCATTTACTTCCGAATACCCTAAAGTAATTTAAATTAGGTTTTCTACCTCTTAACAGCTCATATTGAGTTTTTCCTAAAATTCTCCTAATTGACACTCTATTAATTATGTACGTTGATGTATCTACGGCGTGACACCAAAAATTCTGTGGGATGGATTGTTCATTTAGCATTTTTCTACTTATTTCTTGAACTAACCTGTTTTTTCTTTCTACTACACCATTTGATTGCGGAGTGCGAGGAGCGGAGAAGTTGTGAGATATTCAATTTAAATCACAATATTTTCCGAAATGTACTTCATTATCAAATTCCATTCCGTGGTCCGTCCTGATAGATACTATGGAACATCCTAATTTATTTTGGATCATTTTACTAAATATCTCAAATTTTTCAAAGGCTTGGGTTTTATCGCTTAGAAAACTAGTCCACGTGTATCGTGAATAGTCGTCTACTATTACTAAGGTATAGCGATTTCCTCCATAGCTTCGCACAGCGGATGCACCGAAGAGATCTATGTGTAATAATTCTAGGCACCTAGTAGTGGAGACTATATTCTTACCTTTGTGACTAGCATGTGCTTGTTTTCCAATTTTACAAGCATCACAAAAATGTTTATCATATCTTAGGTTAGGCAAATTTCTAACTAATTCCTTAGAAGCTAAAGATTGTATTTGTTGCATGTTTGCGTGACCTAATCTCATATGCCACAATGTGGAGTTTTCGTTTAAGGTTTCTAGGCATATCTTATCTTCCGGTTTATTTCCTAGCTTTATAACGTATACACCTTCTTTCCTAATTCCTCTACCTATGACTTTTCCATCCTTAACTATTTCGCTATCTTTTTCGGTAAATCACATATTTGTCCTACACTAAGCAAGTTATAAGTTAAATTATTCACATGCTCAACATTTTCAATAGTTCGGGAGTCCTGCGAAATCGTACCTTTACCAATGATTTTTCCACGCAAGTCACTACCGAAAATAACATTACCTCCGTTATATGCCTTGTATGAAGAGAATAGCTTGCGGTTCCCCTTCATGTGCTTTGAGCATCCACTATCCTTGATCCATTCGTCGGGCTCCAAATTTATTTCTAAGCATATTTCATCGGTCGCTTGAGCTACAAGACATTTTTCATCGTTTGCTTTTTCAATTTCGTCTTTGTCACTATCACTCCATGCACCACTAACAAAGGCGCTTTGATAATCGTAACCCGGTGGCTTTGGACATTCGCCAATGAGATGATTTGGACTTCCACATCTAAAGCACTTTCTTTTCCCATAATTCTCATTTCTGTTTCTTTGAAATGACTTTCTTTCGTCTCGTGATTGTCTTGTGAATCTTCCTCGTCTCTTGAAAAATTTCTTAAATTCTCTAACGGCCATGGCGTATTCTTCATCTTCACTATCATCACTTGAATCATCATCACTAAGTTCCTTTTTGACTTTAAGCACAATAGATTTTATTTGATCCTTCTTGCTCTTGACCGTTTCCGAATCTCTCTTTTTAATTTCTTCATGGACCTTCAAGTTGCCAATAAGTTCGTCAAGTGGTAACGTCATCAAATTCTTCGATTCTTCTATTGCCGTGGCTTTTGCGCGCCATTTTGGATGTAATGCCCTAAGAAATTTCCTAACACAATTCTTACTAGAACAGTTTTTATAATTATTATTATTATTATTATTATTATTATATATATATATATATATATATATATATATATATATATATATATATATATATATAAAGAAAAAAAAATCTACAAAACTTATTTTTATTTACAAAAACAGTTTTTATAATCCTAAAACTATTACCCAACTCATCCTAAAATAAACCCAACCCACACCAATTACTAAACCCATAACCTAACTCACACTTAAACCCACTAACCCAACACAGAACTAATAAAAGTATTTCTACCCAGTCAAATCCAACTCCAGGTCAAACAACGCATCTTCTTCCCACCCTCCTTTACCCACCATACAACCCCCTCCTCAACCTTTTCCCTGCAACACTCCATCTCCAAACACCTCAAAAGCTTCACCTCCTTCACGGGTGTCCCCCCTCCAAGTCATCAATCCAAGTCCCCTTTTCCATCCAATGGCTCAGATTCATGGGCTTGGGCACCAAGTTGAAATTGATGGTTGAGATTGCATCAAAGAAACACAAACATGCATTCAAGCCTCATTACTCTCAGAAAACAAACACAAGAGCTACAAGACAAATGGGTGAAGACCTCTCCTTAGTAGTATAAATATAGAACAGTTGTAAGCCAATTTTTGGGCATTAGGACTTAGAATTAGGAGTAAGGTTTTAAGTAGGAGTAGAGTAGAATTAGTTGGATAGTTTATGCTTTATGTTTATTTAATTTTAAATATTTCAATTCAGTGTTGTAACTTACATTTCCAGTTTTATTTAAACACAATTGCTTTTCTAAATTTCTGTTTCAGCTTATTCATTTGCTTATGTAAACTGCTTTTTTTTCAGTGTGTTATTTGGTTTAATCATGGATTTGGGAACTTAGTGTAAGCCCAGTAATCACTGAGTTTAATTGAAAAGAAGTTCTATGGCTTAAAATTTTATTTTATGCACATAAGAGGGTGTTTGGGATAACTAAATCTTTGTAGTTTTTGGTAAATTTGGTAGCTTGAAATTGTCATAGTATGATGCATTTAGCTGTTTAGGATCTTATTTAAGGTAGTTTAAGTAGTTTACAAGTATTTAGGTGAGTTGTCTATTTTTCCTATTAGTTAACTGTTCTAATTAAGTAGCTAGGCTAGACTTAGTTTACGCCTTCATTAGTTGTCCCCTTTTCTTAATTTTAGTTCTAAATAGGTTAGTGCATGTTTCTAAGGCCTGGATTTGGACTTTCAAAGTCAAAAACTTGCATTTTGACCCATTAGGGCTCACTGCATAACAGGTACCCACAGCTCAACTCCCCCTTTGATCACCATTTTTAATTTACTCGTCCTTGGGAATTATGCCTTGAAATTTGGTTTATACTTTATTTGGCAGCTTACCTTCATGACCATATTTTTACTTCATTTTTATGAATTTTTTTGTAGCTTATTTCAGCCCCTGAAGTAGCCCATCTGACCACTGTTTCACTACATCTGCAGCCACTAAATGTCATTTTTAGCTTGTTCAAATTTCTTTTAGCTTATTTATGCTTCTTACTACTGCTTATTTAGACTTCCAGGTAACTTGTTTAGGTCTCCCTTAAATTCATATGGCT
Organism: Artemisia argyi; assembly: GCA_030686995.1. Lineage (NCBI taxonomy): Eukaryota > Viridiplantae > Streptophyta > Magnoliopsida > Asterales > Asteraceae > Artemisia > Artemisia argyi. The sequence continues at coordinate 197,314,689 of CM060701.1, forward strand.
TATTTCCCTTTAGTACAACTTTTTGTAGCTTATTGATGATACGGGGGATTGCGCCCTCGCAACAGGTTTTACCTCTCAAGGGATCTTGAGAAGCTTACAACCCCCACCAGGCAGTGTACCTGATTGTTGTAGTATAGTATAGTGACAAGTACCAGGGGATTGATCGTTCAACTCAGGAATAGTGTCGCTAGGATTAGAAAGCCTACTAAACAAGGTCTAGAGGTGAGGGATGATTCTTTTTGTATTTTTTATATTTTATAAAAGCAAATAAAATCTCGGGTTTTGAAGGAGTGGGCGGAATTAATTGCTAGCCAACTAACCCAATTAACTAAATATACAATCAAAATAAATGAAAATTAAACTAATTTACTAATGTGGTGGAGACAATAATGAGAAAAGTTGTGTTTACTTAGATTTCATTACTCCCTAGATATCTTTTACCGGTTGATTAGCTTGTTACAATTGCATGGATGACGGGTTATATTCCTTAATACCAGTCGTAGGGCCGTGTACAATACTCCCTAACTCTATAAGATCCTACTTCACTCCTATGTCGAGCCGACTAAAAGCTCCTAACATGGGATCATTTGAATTCACTTATGTATTAAATATAACCAAAAATCATAGTACACCTCCGATCATGTTTCTTAAGATGTTAAAGCAAGTTACCAATGGAAGTCTGCCAGTTTTCTTAAGCCTAACATCGAATACAATAATCCGTAACAATTATAAACAAACAATCAACCAATAATCAACATCTAGGTTTCACTACATCTAAGCAAACACAATAAAAACTTAGCCTAACATGTTAAAAGAAAGATAAACATAAGATAGAATCAAACAATACATAGACATATTGAATGATTATTGAAGTACTTGTCTTTATTCAAACATGAAAGAAAGAAGGGTTTGAAACCCCTTCAATATGCAGGAAATTCGACCTAGGGTTTATGTTTAGTATTCCACAACTTGTTTCACACTTTACAATGAAAAATTGAAAAAATATATATAGACAAAGCATCCTGACGGCGTCATGTATTAGCCTCTGACGCCGTCAACTCGCCGCCAAAGGGAAATTCGTATTGCCTAGATCCAGTCTTGACGCCTTCATGTGCAAATCTACTCTGGCCGTCACTTGTATTTGGACCCTAACGGCCTTGGTGACGCCGTCAGGCCATTAACAAAGAAAATGTTCGGGGCCGTCACGTTATAAGTTCCACATCCACCTCTTTTGTCACTCTTGACGCCGTCATGTGTGATTGCTTGACGTCGTCAGGTACTGTTCCAGCAAGGAATTTGAGACTTTGTCGTTTTCTTCACGTTTATGCTCTAAAAACATCCAAAATGCTTTCTTTTCCAGATTTCTCCTCAAAATTACCTAAAATGACAAAAGGAACGATTTAGTGCAATAATTGATCAAATAATCACGAATTCGGGCTTTGTTGATATAAATAATGTATAAAAACGTTATTAGTATTTTTCGATATCCCTAAGTTTTGACGATTACAAAATATAAAAACATTAAATGCAAAGTTAATACGTAAACAAGTTTTAAGCAAGTTTATATCATCTCATCCAACATAATCACTTAAGGTAAATAAACAAGTGACTACTACATTTTATGATCAAAGGGATGTTTATTTAAAAGTTTATAAAATTAAATAAACTTATTATGTATTTTTGAAAAACATTTTTGGTAATAAAGAAAATGTTTAATTCATAGTAAATATATGAATTCAAATTCTTAACCAAAATCAGGTAGTTTTTCACCAAATAAACTTTCCCCAGAAAAAGGCAAGAATTCTGGTCGTTACAGCTGGGTGGCCCCCTTAATTTTAAGGGGGCCGGCCAAGCTCCTCTGTCAGAATCTGTCAGAAATTTTCTCCTATAAATACCACCTCAAACCTGGTATTTTTCTCACCTCTTGCACGAAAATTTTCGGATCCAAATCTCTCTAAACATCCTCCTAAAAACCCTTTGTTCATATAATTGTTAATCCTTGTTTCAAGTGATTCATTCCCTCACCTCTCATCTCTCAAAGTGCAAGAGAAGAATACTCCTTCAATATCAAGTTATGAAGTATTGTAGATTTGTGTATAGTGTCTAGTTGTTGTGTACATTCATTGTAAAGGTGTGATAGTATTGTAACTAGATAGATCTAGGAGTAGAAGTTGTACATAGAAGTAGTGAGATATAAGTAGTGGTGTGAAGAAGAAGTAGTGGAGTAGTGTGAAGTTGTGAAGTAGTAGTGGTGTGTACAAGTTGTGAAGAAGGTGTGCCAAGTCGTGAAGAAGTTGTGAGATTGGTTCTAGGTAGGATTAGAACTCGACATTTAGCTTAGTGTCGTTAATTGGTGTAAGCAAAAGTTGTGTAAGGTTTTCTCCGCCATAAGGGACCTAGTTGACATAGTGAAGAAAACTCTCGAGTAGGTGACTCGAGGAGTGGAGTAGGGCAAGGAAGGTGTCCTTGTAGCCGAACCACTATAAATCCTTTGTCTCGCGGTTAGATCTTTCCAACTCTAACTTATTACTTAACTTACTTACTTACATCTTGTATATAGCTATAATTGTCTATATTATGCATGTGTTGATTGTAATATTTAGCTTACTTCGTTATTACTTTTCATACCTCGATAGAGTTGTTCATATTGTTCAAGACTTGAATTCACATAAGATCGAATCAAAGTTTTAAGAGTAAACAAGACTTTAAAACTAAACTAAGTTTTCATAAATAAAAAGGGACGTAAAAATACTTGTCTATATTGTTATTGTTTACTTGCGTAGATATTAATTCATAAGTCATACTCATTCATATTGTTATTTACTTGCGTAGATATAAGTACTTATAAGTATACATGTATTGATCTCACATAAACTAGAAACGAAGTTTTGTTTTAAACAACTAAGTTTTCATAAAATTAAAAAGACGTAAAACTATTCAACCCCCCCCCCTTCTAGTTTTCCACAATTGGCATCAGAGCCAGGTCAAACAAGATTTTTAAAATATATTGTATTTTAAAACTTGTATCGATCTATGGAATCGGAAAAATATTTAGAATGGCAATCTATGAAAAGACCACCACTATTTGAAAGTGATGGTTTTCTTTATTGGAAAAATAGATTCAAAACTTATGTGAAATCAAAAGATCTTGATCTTTGGCATGTCATTACCTTTGGTGATTTCCCCCCTATTTAATATAATTTTGAAACTAAAAAGGATGAAATAGTATCTTTTGAAAAACAAAATGATGATTTGAAAAAGAAACTAGCAAAAAATAATGAGGATAAAATGGTTATTTATAATGCGTTACCACGCAAAGAATATGAAAGAATTTTTATGTGTAAAACCGCAAAAGAAATTTGGGATTCTTTAATAATTAATCACCAAGGTAATAGTCAAGTCAAAGATAATAAAATAGATCTTCTTGTTCAACAATATGAACAATTTACGATACCTTCTTGTTCAACAATATGAACAATTTACGATACCGGAAGAGGAATCAATTGATAATACTTTTGCTAGATTTAACACTGTCATCACAAGTTTAAAAGCACTTGATGAGAACTTTTCTAGTAAGAATTTTGTTAGGAAATTTCTTAGGGCTCTTCATCCAAAATGGCGAGCTAAAGTTACGGCAATTGAAGAATCAAAGAATTTGTCAACTCTACAACTTGACGAATTGATCGGCAACTTAAAGGTCTATGAAGAAATAATAAAGAAAGACTCCGAGATGGTCAAAGGAAAAAGGGAGCAAAGCAAATCAATTGCGTTGAAGGCTAAAAAGGACTCTAGTGACGAAGAATGCTAAACCTCCAAAAGTGACGATGAAGAGTATGCTATGGCCGTACGAAACTTCAAGAAATTCTTCAAAAGACGAGGAAGATACGTTAGGCAACCATATAATGAAAGAAAGTGTTTTAAGTGTGGAGATCCAAATCATCTTATTGAAGAATGTCCGAAATTGTCAAGAAGTCAAAACCACAAGGCCTTTGTAGGAGGAGCATGGAGCGATAGTGATAATGATGAAAAAGAGACAACAAATAACGCAAAGTGTCTTATGGCAAAGGCATCCGATGAGGTACGTTCTAAAACCGAATACTATATTGATGAACATTTATCTTTAGATGAAAAAGACTTAGATAACGAATATAGTAGATTGTGTAAATTAGGTCAAAAGGTCATAGCTAAAAATAAGTCACTAAAACATATTAATAATCAATTAGAAAATGAAGTACTCGAATTAAAAATTAAACTACAACATTTGGAAAAAGAAAAAGAAATTTTTAAAGAATGTAAAACATGTTTAGAGGTCAAAAATTAAAACAAAAAACTTAAAGATGAAATTTTCAAACTTGACAAGTTTAAAAATAGTAGTAACTCACTTAAGAAAATAATAAGTGTTCAAGAAACTTTGGGAGATAAAACCGGTCTAGGATTCGACTTAACTAATGTTTCAACTAGTGAAAATAAAAATGAAAAGTTTGAATGTGAATCTAGTAAACAAAAACCATTAGACTCAAAACCTAAGTATGTACCTATAAAAGATAGAAAAATACCTATTGCGAGTGATGAGGAAGTAAAAAGTTTTTATAAACCATCATTAAAAGCAAAACCGGATTTTCCAAACTAAAATTAAGATCTAAAACTCCACATCCAAATAGACCAAATAATCCTCATCCTCGGTCTAAAACCCCTCAACATAGGAGAAATCAAGGTAGACAAAACTTTTCTAATAATAGTCACCAAATGTGGATTTATCCACATCAACCAAGCTTTAGCCCATGGGGAATACTTTCACCATACATGCATCTTAGTCAATTGCAAACCATGTTTGGTTCAGACAACTTTGGACCAATGAGACCATGGGAACCAAGTGGCTAAGTTGTCACTTTTGGAAAATATTGGTATCTCATCTACAAATGGCTTCTATAAGTCAACATGGCATCTTGAAGTGTTTGAAGAAAATTTATTGAAGACTAAAAGGTACGCGTTTCTTTTAAGTTCATCGTTAAAATTTATATTCTTAGATTAACAACTAGTTAGATTAATGCTTAGTTATATAGCTAGTTATACTTACTTACTCACACATTATGAACCCCTCTTAGTTGGCTTTCCTAGGATTATAATAAAATTGTTCGTTGTCGAACAACATAGAAAATGGAAATCTTCTATGTCCATTAGTAGAAAACTCATGGTGATGAAGTGAAATGAGTCAAGTGGATTAATTATTAACATAGAAGTAAGATTAGATTTCTCGTGTTAGAAAACTATGGATGAAACAAGCTCTCGTAGACATTGGCATTAAGTTAGATAAGTGTGCGATAGCAAAGGAGCTATAGAAGTTAGGATATACCCTATTCAACACTCCTACATCAAACATATAGAACAACTTCATCAATCACTTATGATCATAGGTTATGTAGAAAAGGTAGCCTTGGAAGATAACATTGCCGATATGTTTACCAAACCCCTTAAGCATGAACTATTTAATCACTTGCGTTTAGAATTAGGAATGATGGAGCAAATTGATTAAATTCTTGAAATACTTAAAATCTTCTGAAAAATCAAAGTTCTGAAAATTTCTTTTCTGTCAGATGGGCGGACCCCTTAAATTCATAAGGGCGGCCCCCTTAAACATTAAGGGGACCGGCCTCACTTTAAGGGGGCCGGCCATCTGAGAAATAAATTTCCAGATTTCTCTACTTTTTCACTAATCTGTGTCTAGGATTCTATTTTGCACAAAATCAGGAATTGGGATATTTTGTTATTGCATCAATATGTTTTCAAAGGAAACCCCAATTCAATTTTTAAAATCATTCTCACGTTTAGGAGAACTCATTGTTGAATAATGATAAAAACGTTTTTCTATCAAACCATGCACAATAATCTCACTCTCGTTGTCTATATATATATATATATATATATATATATATATATATATATATATATATATATATATATATATATATATATATATATATAATCCAATATATACATATACATGACACTTAGAAGTGAGCAAAGCTAAATCAAGGAGATCAAGGATCGTTTCTTAGGAAAATTTGTTTTTCTTTTATAGGAGTCGAAACGATCTTAACTCCGTATTTGTTTCATATAGGCATACACTAGAACAAAATCAAGAATTACACTATCACATTTGTTCCATCACTAGTGTCTCACTCATTAGTTGCTTTTGCCTTTGCACTAAGCTAGTCATGTTAGGTAGAATGCCTTAATTACTTGATCTATTACTTTATTAAGTTTGCATGCATGCGTAGTTGTAATCATATTACATGTTTATTTGCCTATATACTTTTCATGCATATTTCATTAAGATAATACATGCATAGTTGCCTAAAAGTTGGACTTGCCCAAAACTAAACCTCATAATCTTTACACACTCAAATCTCATAACCTTTACTCACACATACCCTTCTACCTTACACTCAAACCTCATAACCTTTACACACTCAAACCACCAAAGTGAAATGAAAAACCAAGGCATCCCTTCCGTGAACATCGCTATTTCACTTTCACCAATCACACCACTTGATACTCATTTCCCATCCTCACAAATAACTCCATCTAGTAATCCTCACAAAAAGATTCAACCATGAAACCATTCCCTACACTCTAGAAAGTGTGTCATCACCACTACAACTTAACCCTTGAAGGTCAAACCATACTTCATGATACACAAACCTCATGTTCACTCAAATGAACCCTTTTTCAAACCACATCATAATAACCAACCATCCATCTCATCACCCAAGTACACCTTCGTCTCATCCTTTACCTCCAACACACATCACCATAATCCACCATGGATTCACCAAAAACTTCCATTTCCAAAACATCAAAGAAACAAAAGATCCTCATCATCACTCCTAAACAACTCTTCATTGACTTAACCAAAGATGACAACACAACCCCATCACCTCAACTTCAATGCTCATCTCCTAGTGCACCAAATGCACCATCCAAAACATCCTCCACTCATGAAACATCCCATTCTTCCATACATTCATCATCATCCATTCATGATTACCCAAATGAAACCTCTCTTTTGTCTCAACAAGATAATCTCACAATCACCCTCACTAATGAAATTCCACATTCACCCAATTCATTTCTTCCAAATGACCCTCTTGAGGAACATACTCAATATTTAAACAACAACCATCAAAACTCATCCATACATGAAACCTATGTTCCATGTTCAATCCACAATCAATAATCACTATCCAACTCCACCATCATCACCATCTTCCGAACATAAAAAGTTCGTTGAAGAACTTAAAGAAGCACATGAGCTTAGTGCTCTTCTTGATTTACATCTTGAGAATCATGTCAACAATTGTTCTTGTTACATTTTTCTCCAAAAACAAAACATGGCCATAAATGAACACCTCACTTGGATTGAGTATCTCCTCACTAGGTCTTCTCCAACATCATCCATAACACAAAACACCAACCCTCAAGCAAATCCTTCCGCTCCAAACTCACCACCAAACTCTCCAAACTCTACAAACACCATTCCCACAAAAGTCTACCTTTCCTAAATACCATGTTTCCCATCTCCAAAAATAAAATCATTTCAAACCTTTTGTGTTCCAAGCAAGTCCAAGAGACCTCAACTTGGCAACTTAGTATTATCTAGTGAAATTTGCTAGAAAATCATATATCTATATGCTTATGTACTAATGATTATGTTTTCAACATAATTATTAATGAATGTTTCTTTTGTTTTATTACCATGAATTCTTATTAGTTACTTCATATTTATTGCATGCATATATATCTATGTTGCTTGTGCTCTAAATATTTTTTGCAAGAATTCCATATCTCGATTTCTTATGACCTCAAAACGAGGGGGAGTATACTTCGAGGGGGAGCTATACATTCATCGGGATAACCTTTTTGATGTTAACAAAAAGGGGGAGAAGTGATATAAACTCACACTAAAAACTTGCATATATATTAATTTTTAGTTTAATGAGTTTAGATTTTGTAATCATCAAAAAGGGGAAGATTGTTGATATAAATAATGTATAAAAACGTTATTAGTATTTTCGATATCCCTAAGTTTTGACGATCACAAAATATAAAAACATTAAACGCAAAGTTAATACGTAAACAAGTTTTAAGCAAGTTTATATCATCTCATCCAACATAATCACTTAAGGTATGAATAAACAAGTGACTACTACATTTTATGATCAAATGGATGTTTATTTAAAAGTTTATAAAATTAAATAAACTTATTATATATTTTTGAAAAACATTTTTGGTAATAAAGAAAATGTTTAATTCATAGTAAATATATGAATTCAAATTCTTAACCAAAATCAGTTAGTTTTTCACCAAATAAACTTTCCGCAGAAAAAGACAAGAATTCGGGTCGTTACAGCTGGGCCGCCCCCTTAATATAAGGGGCGCCCCCCTTAATTTTAAGGGGGTCGGCCAGGAATTAAGAGGGCCGGCCACGCTCCTCTGTCAGAACCTGTCAGAAATTTTCTCCTATAAATACCACCTCAAACCTGGTATTTTTCTCACCTCTTGCACGAAAATTTTCAGATCCAAATCTCTCTAAACATCCTCCTAAAAACACTTTGATCATATAATTGTTAATCCTTGTTTCAAGTGATTCATTCCCTCACCTCTCATCTCTCAAAGTGCAAGAGAAGAATACTCCTTCAACATCAAGTTGTGAAGTATTGTAGATTTGTGTATATAGTCTAGTTGTTGTGTACATTCATTGTAAATGTGTGATAGTATTGTAACTAGATAGATCTAGGAGTAGAAGTTGTGAATAGAAGTAGTGAGATATAAGTAGTGGTGTGAAGAAGAAGTAGTGGAGTAGTGTGAAGTTGTGAAGTAGTAGTGGTGTGTACAAGTTGTGAAGAAGGTGTGCCAAGTCGTGAAGAATTGTGAGATTGGTTCTAGGTAGGATTAGAACTCGATATTTAGCTTAGTGTCGTTAATTGGTGTAAGCAAAAGTTGTGTAAGGTTTTCTCCGCCATAAGGGAGCTTGTTGACATAGTGAAGAAAACTCTCGAGTAGGTGACTCGGGGAGTGGAGTAGCGCAAGGAAGGTGTCCTTGTAGCCGAACCACTATAAATCCTTTGTCTCGCGGTTAGATCTTTCCAACTCTAACTTATTACTTAGCTTACTTACTTACATCTCGTATATAGCTATAATTGTCTATATTATGCATGTGTTGATTGTACATATTTAGCTTACTTCGTTATTACTTTTCTTACCTCGATATAGTTGTTCATATTGTTCAAGACTTGAATTCACATAAGATCGAATCAAAGTTTTAAGAGTAAACAAGACTTTAAAACTAAACTAAGTTTTCATAAATAAAAAGGGACGTAAAAATACTTGTCTATATTGTTATTGTTTACTTGCGTAGATATTAATTCTTATAAGTCATACTCATTCATATTGTTATTTACTTGCGTAGATATAAGTACTTATAAGTATACATGTATTGATCTCACATAAACTAGAAACGAAGTTTTGTTTTAAACAACTAAGTTTTCATAAAATTAAAAAGATGTAATACTATTCAACCCCCCCCCCTTCTAGTTTTCCACAGGCTTAAATGACCCCTTAAAAGCGGTACACTTTTTGCCTCATCAAATACCCTTACACTTGAGATTTGCTTGTCCTCAAGCAAATGCGCTTTTATTCTAATCAAAATACAAGTTAGGGGTCATTTAACACTAATATAAAAGTAATTACAACAAATAATCGTTCCACTAAAAAACAAAAACAAGCACGGAGGTTATACACTAGCGCCTCACAAATAGTGTTTAGATACTCACATCTCTCGGGTGTAATAAAGTATATATCACAATATGGAAATGGAAAACATCTCTCACTACCTGTCATAGCAAATAGATTACCATATGCTTGGGAAATGATCAAACCTCCACCACTTGGCGTAAGCACCTAGGATAAACTATCAAAGAGGTCTTTTAAAGGTTTATAACGTTAGGTGTAGGGATGTGGAAAACACGGTTTTGTTGGATAAAGGCAATATTTACTAGTAGCGAGTTAATCATCTTGGTTAATTACATGTACAATATGGCATTGCTAAGCCAAGACTCGACTCGACTTAAGCTAATAAATCAAAAATAACAAAAACTTAAAAAAAAAAACATAGAATGAAACGGGATGGTAGTCCGTATGCTTTTTTCTCTCTCTTTTTTTTTTTTTGCATGCACTTTTACCCTACCATCCAAAATAATACATCGTAGCGAATGTACATTCCCCTTACACTTGAATTTTTACATACTTTACAATAAACTACCCTAATGACTCGAATCAAGATAATCAAAACACTTGGAGTACTTTTTAAGATTAACGCACATATGGGGGTAATAATTTAATGTTCTTCCCCATTACTCCATAACACTAGTACTTTACTCATGAGTCCTAATCGTCCCAAAACAATATGTACAAGATATGACTCGACTTAGCAACCATGTAATTAATTAGATAATTAACTAAGGGTTTAAACACATAACAATAATGCACTAAAGATGAGTGCATACAAGGAAGTCTAAGGCGATTTGGTTGCACATTTGGGTGGGTTGTAACAAATTCTTCCTTTAAGTAAAATACTTAAAGTTAGAAACGAAAAGATAGGCTCGGAGGGGTGTACTAGGGGTATCGTGTACTAAAAATGAGTACAACGCTAAGGTGTGGGAAAAATTAATTGACTTTACTAGTCAAGTAATATGACTTAAATTGTCAAGTAATTATGATACGGGTTTAAACACAAGGGTGATCCTAATGTCTCTTATCATGTAGTAAATCCTACTACACAAATGTAGCCTCACTAGCGGTCTCGGGATGCATCACTAACGCAAGTTCTAGAATCTAGATACTACCGGTACACTCATAAGCACTAATAATGAATGCTTTTCCTATCAAATCTAAAGGTGAACCTCACATATTTGGGTGGAAAATTTTTTAAGTGGTACGGTTTTGTGCTAGTCATACAACTCCTATCCATGAGACGCTTGTTAAGGCTAAAGTTTCACTCCTAAATGTTGTAAAAAAATTTAAATTTGGCGCTAAAATTACACTAACAAGTATTTCTCTTAGTTTTATTACAAACCTACTATCAAACAAACAAACTCAAGTGCAATAGTATCCTATAAGGTATCATCATTTACCCTCCCCTTACACTTAGGATGAACATTGTCCCCAATGTTCAATTAAAGAATGTAAAAGTAAAACAGGTAAAAGAATGAAAACAAATACTCCCCTGATTCGTTTGGTGTGGATAATGTATCAACAAGGTTAGATCTTCCTCCAAGAAAATGAACGTTGAAAGCTTCCCTCCAGAAATATAAATCATCTTCTTGTCATATATAACCTGTTAAACCTGAGAAAACAATCAAGGCAAACCTCGCGTAAAATCTACGGCAACCTATATATACTAACAAATCCTAGAAAACAATGTAAGATATAATGCTTGTGGAATGAATGTTTGCAGATTTCCTAGAGTTTATAAAACTAACGAATCAACAAAAACTTTAAGCCTCTTGTATAAACAAAACTCGCAAAATTTTTCAGAATTTTAGTACCTGACGCCGTCAGAATGTTCCTAGAAAAATCTTATGTTAAGTTTCCGGAAAATTTCTAGAAAAACTCATGCCTTATTTCCTGGAAAATCCTGCAAAACATCATCATGACTCGATACAAGCATTTGACTCTAACAATTACTAATATACATGCTCATTTAATATTGTGGCGAATCATGATCAATTTCGTTCTTATAAACAAATTTGGGTTTCCCCTTACACTTAGCTTTTGCAAAATACCTTTATATGTAATTAAGACGAAGTTAAAAACAAAATAAAGCATTTTCACAATTTAGTTTGAAACATGATTTACCAACAATAAAAATAAAACATGCATACGGAAACAAATAAAATCAAACAAATAAAAACACACAAAGCATGGGTTGCCTCCCAAGAAGAGCTTTTCTTTATTTACGAGTCTTGTAGCTAGACTCAAGGTCATGGGCAATTACGTAACCTCGTCATTGGTCTCATTCTCTAGGTCATCTTCAATCTTAGTTTTGTATTCCTGACCTAGTTGCAAACATTCCTTATAGAAACCTAATATTCTACTCATGACATAATGTACTCCTCTACGTTTATCCTCATCATTCCTATAGTAGACTGCTTGCTTATGTTCCTTTTCAAGGTTTGATAGAAGACGGAATTGTTCAATCTTATAGGGCATTTGGTAAGCAATTTCATCGTTCTCATCCTTGAATCTAACTATCCCTAAGGACGGGTCATAACTCATCTTAGAGGCTTCAACAAACGGCTTTCCGAACACTACTTTACTTAGGCAACCATCTATTACCGGACGAATATCCTCTATAATCACAAATTCGGTAACATAAGTGAAGTTTCCTACAAAGACATGTAATCCTTACATTCTTCCTACAAAGTTGCTCATCCAATTCGTGTTGGGAATCATCCTATATCCAAGTTGTTTCTTCATTACCCAATTATAATAGGTCCTATTCATAATGTTCATAGGAGACCTAAGATCGATGTAAGCTTTCCACACATGCATATGCCCAATATTGCATGGTATGTTGATGTTAGATGGATCACCCGCTTTGATGAGTGGTGAACCAAGGACGTATTGTGTCTCGGTGTCATCGAATAGATCCTTATGGTATTCCCGTTCTTCCTTGGTGGGTAACTTATCAAAGTATTCCTCTACATTTTCTACTTCTTCTAACTTTTCTTCCTTAATATCCTCAACTTCCTTAGTCTCATTCTTAGGTTCAGTTTCTATTCCAACTTCATCCTTGTCACTTTCTTCTATATGCTTATCTATTGGTTTAATGGTGACAACATTGACAAAGTGGATGTGTTTGGATGATGAGGGGTCCTTAATTTGGATTCCGCTACTAGTGTCCCTCGTGTCCTTTCTAGGTGTAGTTAGCACTTGGTTGTTGAGGGCTTTCAACAAGTTGTCAATTTCATTGGTCATCTCCATTTGTTGTTGATTGAATTCGGCTTCAAACTTAGCTATGCGAGCTTCTTGAGATGCCATAAACTTGGACATCAATCCTTCAAGATTATTGGTACTACCATAGTTATTGGAAGGATTGTTGTTGAAAGTACGGTTAGAGGGTGGACCGTTTGGTTGGTAACGATTAGGTGGATTGTAAGAATTGTTTTGGGGCATGTTTTGGTTTTGTTTCCACCTAAGGTTCAGGTGATTTTTCCAAGAAGGATTGTAGGAATCACCGTAAGGGTTTGGCTCGGGTTTGAAAGTGTACCACTTGTCTCCCGCTTCGTTAGTACGCGAGGATGCGTAATCTGCAAAAGCTTGTCCGGGGAGTTCCACGCAATCACGAGTGTCATGGGGACCACTACATAATTCGCATGAAGAAGTGATTTTGTTCACTTGGCTTGAAGGCTTAGGAGCTTCGTAGGATTTCATGAGAAACTTGACTTGGTCCTCAAGTTCCATAATCCTACGGTCGGGAGTGCTAGAATTGTTTGAAGGCAAAGATATTGCCTTAACCTTTTTGTTCAAATCACGGGGATCGTTCCAACTTTCGTTGTCATAGAGAGCAAGATCTTCTATGAGTTCCCATGATTCTTCCGCACTTAGATCACGTAGCTTGCCACCGGCCGATTGGTCAATGGTTCACCTTGTGGAGAGATCGATATGGTCATAGAAGATTTGGACTTGGAGCCAAAGATCTATGCCATGATGAGGGACTTTTTGGAGTAAGTCCTTCAACGAGTCCATGCTTCATATAGAGTTTCACTTTGACGTTTTTGGAACATCAAGATATCATTTTTAAGCTTGATAGTTCTCCCCGGTGGGAAAACTTAAGCAAGGAAACGAGAAGTGAGATCATCCCAAGGGGTGATGGATCCCGCGGGTAAACGTTCAAGCCATTGACTAGCTTGATCACGTAGAGAGAATTGGAATAGACATAATCGGGTCGACTCTCTAGTTGCAACATCAAGGTCTATGGAATCTACGATTTTTAGGAAATCCTTGAGATGTTGATTAGGATCTTCGGAACGAAGTCCATGGAATGCACATCCGCTTTTCACCAACCGGATTGTGTCGGATCGCAAGGGAGACACATTGGCTCCTTGTGAGCTCAATCGGGTTTTGATAGCCTTAGTGGCTAGGACGGGAATACTCTCCTAAAGTTCGGGGTCTAGGAGGTTGGTTTGCTAGTAGTGGGTTTTGTGGGTGGTTTTGTTGTGGTGGGTTGAAGGGTTCAAGGATATTACCACCTTTCATGATGTCGGATGGTAATGGTTACGAACAAAGGAACAAAGAAATGAGATAGACTAAAGAAAACCTAAAAAAACAAAAATAAAAATCTTACTAGAAAGGAATCTAGCAAGTAGACCTAATAAAAAGAAATTCTAACCTAGACAATAACTATTCCCCAGGTTGCGGCGCCAAAAACTTGATACGTGGGATTGCGCCCTAACAACAGGTTTTACCTCTCAAGGGATCTTGAGAAGCTTACAACCCCCACCAGGCAGTGTACCTGATCGTTGTAGTATAGTATAGTGACAAGTACCGGGGGATTGATCGTTCAACTCAGGAATAGTGTCGCTAGGATTAGAAAGCCTACTAAACTAGGTCTAGAGGTGAGGGATGATTCTTTTTGTATTTTTTATATTTTATAAAAGCAAATAAAATCTCGGGCTTTGAAGGAGTGGGCGGAATTAGTTGCTAGCCAACTAACCCAATTAACTAAAGATACAATCAAAATAAAATAAAAGAAATGAAAATTAAACTAATTTACTAATATGGTGGAAACAATAATGAGAAAAGTTGTGTTTACTTAGATTTCATAACTCCCTAGATATCTTTTACCGGTTGATTACCTTGTTACAATTGCATGGATGACGGGTTATATTCCTTAATACCAGGCGTAGGGCCGTGTACAATATTCCCTAACTCTATAAGATCCTACTTCACTCCTATGTCGAGCCGACTAAAAGCTCCTAACATGGGATCATTAGAATTCACTTATGCATTAAATATAACCAAAAATCGTAGTACACCTCCGACCATGTGTCTTAAGACGTTCAAGTAAGTTACCAATGGAAGTCTGCCAGTTTTCTTAAGCCTAACATCGAATACAATCATCCGTAACAATTATAAACAAACAATCAACCAATAATCAATATCTAGGTTTCATTACATCTAAGAAAACACAATAAAAACCTAGCCTAACATGTTAAAAGAAAGATAAACATAAGATAGAATCAAACAATACATAGACATATTGAATGATTATTGAAGTACTTATCTTTATTCAAAGATGGAAGAAAGAAGGGTTTGAAACCCCTTCAATATGCAGGAAATTCGACCTAGGGTTTGTGTTTAGTATTCCACAACTTGTTCCACACTTTACAATGAAAAATTGGAAAAATATATATAGACTAAGCATCCTGATTGCGTCATGTATTAGCCTCTGACGCCGTCAACTCGCCGCCAAAGTGAAATTCGTATTGCCTAGATCCAGTCTTGACGCCTTCATGTGCAAATCTACTCTGGGCCGTCATTTGTATTTGGACACTGACGGCCTTGGTGACGCCGTCAGGCCATTAACAAAGAAAATGTTCTGGGCCGTCAAGTTATAAGTTTCACATCCACCTCTTTTGTCACTCTTGACACCGTCATGTGTGATTGCTTGACGTCTTCAGGTACTGTTCCCAGCAAGGAATTTGAGACTTTGCCGTTTTCTTCACTTTTATGCTCCAAAAACGTCCAAAACGCTTTCTTTTCCAGATTTCTCCTAAAAAGTACCTAAAGTGACAAAAGGAATGATTTAGGGCAATAATTGATCAAATAATCACGAATTCGGGCTTAAATGACCCCTTAAAAGTGGTACACTTTTCGCCTCATCAATTGATTAGCCCCTTTGGCCTATATTTCTGCCTGCACATAAGTATTATCCTATTAGTTTGCTCAAGTGTTTTCTTTCCCTTCCTAATTTATGCTTACTCCTAGGTCAGATTAGGTTGAGAATTGGTGCAATTGAAGATTATTAATTAGTCTTGTTGGATTTGAGCTTAGTGCTAATTGGAGTGCTTATTTCAGTTTGCAACTTAGGGTATTGGGCTGTTTGGTTTTGAGATTTAGGATTCCCTGAATTACCTTTGCTATCTTTTCCCTAGAGTGGCTTTTGGTTAGCTCAATTTTGCCCACACACTAGCCTGCACAACGGTTCTGCCCAGCAAGCCATTTCATAAACTTGTGTTTTAGCTTATTCTTGTCTGAAATTTAGCATACATGTTCTTTTCCAGCTTGTTGTCATATGTTTCACCTTATTCCACTTTCTACAGCTTAGTTTCATCAATTGTTAGTCTTATTAGCTTAAATAGTAGTAGTTGATAGTTTTTTCTACCTGCATGTGTTTTTCTTTTCCAGCTTTTTGATTACTTCCTGTCTACTGATTTAGTTGAATAGATTTAGTTGAATTTAGGTCTCTCATTAATTGTTCTGTTCTAGCTTTATCAGTGTTGGCAAGCTGTGGTGATTTGAGCTTATTTTTAATAAAACAGTTAAGCTATTTACTTGTTTCTTTGGGGTTGGTTAACTGATCTGCCATAAGCTCTCATTTAGCTTATTTGTGGATTTTAGAAAATTTGGTTTCACAAAAGATCTTTGGTTTTCAGTATCTCATATGTTTGCTTTTTGAAGTTTTCATAAAAACCCAAAATTAAAAAAATAATAATAAAATAAAAAAAAATAAAGTTTTAAAAAGGGTGGTTTAAGAGAATTGAACCCTGGACGACAGATTCACACCACACAGACACCCAAACTAACTCCATCTATGTTAGTTAACCTTTTTTGTTAAACATTTCCTTTAATGATTATTTATAGTATTGTTATTTGTTAGCTTATTTAATTTCAGTTTAGTTTTGCTCATTTTACTGCTTATTAGGTTAGCTTTCCCCCTCCTCATATTTTTCATAGGTTTATTTTAGGTCTATTTAACTTACAAAAAAATTTTCAGAATTTTCCCTAGCCTTTTAGTATTTTTTAGAATTTAATTTAGTTTAAATATTAGTTAATTTATAATAAATCCAAAAATTGTCAAAAAAAATTATTTTTCTTTTTTCAAAAATTTTCTTTTAATATTAGAATCGTAGGAAAATGATTTTTACACCCGTAGGATTAGTATAACTTAAATTTCACGTTTTATTTCGCGCACTCGCGTTTTTCTTAATTAAATTTTACGTTTTTAAACTTAGATTACGTTTTAGGTTTCCTTAGCTCCAGTTTAGCATTCCTTTAGCCTTTTAAATAGTTTTTAAGTTTTATTTTCATTCCTTGTTTGAATTTATATTTTAGTTGCATTTATTTTATTTCTTGTTCATTAATCGTTAATTTCCAGTAATTCCATAATACCAAATAATCAAATCCATCCTTACAAGCATTTTAATCTTGAATCTCACACGATATCGCCCACATCTCGTTGGGACACGACCCAGGTAATCAGCTGCCCGGTATCACATATACATATTGTATTCACGAGTTTTGCAAGTCGGCCTTTTCACAAAGGTTGATTGGTAAATTCCCCTCACGATTACTTTGTATTTATTTGATATACACCTCACACGCAATCAGGGGAAAATCACCAAAGGTAATGACATGCCAAAGATCTAGATCCTTTGATTTCAAATAAGTTTCGAATCTATTTTTCCAATAAAGAAAGCCATCATTTTCAAATAGTGGTGGTCTTTGAATATACTGACCTTCTAAATATTTTTCTGATTTCATAGATCGATACAAGTTTTAAAATACAATATATCTTAAAAAATCTTGTTTAATATAGCTCTGATACCAATTGTGGAAAACTAGAATGGGGTTGAATAGTTTTACGTCTTTTTAACTTATTTTGAAAACATTTGCTTTTAAAAACTTAGATTCGATCTTTATGTGAATTCAACTCTTGAACAATATGAACAATTATATGTAAGTAAATAAAGACAATGTAAGTAAAGTAATGAGAGAAAAGAGATGGAAAGATCTAACCGCGACACAAAGGATTTATAGTGGTTCGGCTACAAGGACACCTTCCTTACCCTACTCCACTCCCCGAGCACCTAACTCGAGAGTTCTCTTCACTATGTCAACAAGCTCCCTTATGGCAGAGAAAACCTTATACACTTTTGCTTACACCAATTTAACGACACAAAGCTAAATGTCGAGTTCTAATCCTAACTAGAACTAATCTCACACCACTAGTATTTTCACAACTTCTTTCACGACTTCTTCACAACTTCTTTCAAGACTTCTTCACAACTACTTCACGACTACACAACACTACCTCTTCACACCTTCACTACATATACACCTTAGCTTCTTTACACCTTTGCTACTTGCACAACTAATCTACACACTTATGTTCACAACTATCTACCTAGTTTACACAACTTATACACCAAAGAGTAAATGATTTACAAAGAATTATACACTAACAATTTGAGTGGGAGGATCACACAAAGTTGTAATACTTCTAATCTTGAAGGTTAGAGGGATTCTTCTCTTGCACTTGAATGGTTGAAGCTTGGATTACTTGGAAACAAAAGCTTATGATTATATGATCAAAGGATTTAAGAGAATAGAAATAGAAAATTAGATCAGAAAGTTTAGAGTGCAAAAGATGGGGAAAAAGTCCAGAAATAATCCAGTATTTATAGGCAAATCTTCCAGCTGGAGGAGCGTGGCCGGTCCCCTTAATTAGGGGTCCGTCCCTTTAATAATTAAGGGGGCCGCCTAACAAATTAAGGGGGCCGCCCACTTATATCCGTTGGACAAATTTGTCTTTTGTGGGGAAGGTTTTTCTGGAACATTTTTGCCATTTTTGGTTGAAAATTTGAATTCATATATTTATAATGATTTAAACGTTTTTATTTAATACCAAAAATGATTTTCTAAAAGATATAAAATATTTGTGACATATTATAAAAAATCTAATGTTTAAGAAAATATTCCTTTGATCATAAAATGCATTAGGCATTTTGTTTATTCATACCTTAAGTGATTGAGTTGTTGAAATGTATATTAACAATTAAATACTTGTTTACGTACTAATCTTTACGATTAATGATTTTACATTTTGGGATTATCAAAAGGTAGATATATCGAAAAGTATTAATAACGTTTTTAGGCATTATTTATATCAACAATCTCCTCCTTTTTGATGATTACAAAATAAACTCATTAAATCAAAAATTAATTTTAGACAAGTATTTAGTGAGTTTATATTCACTTCTCCCTCTTTTTGTAGCATCAAAAAGGTTAGGGCGACTAGTTTTATGTGTAAAATTAGACGGGATGAGAGCTCCCTCTTGATGTGTACTCTCCCTCGTTCTAGGGCACCAAGTAATTGAGCTATGGAATGCTTGGCTACAAAAAATATGTTAAGAGAAAAACAACAAGCATATATATAGCAATAATTTAAGATGAAACAATGATAACTAATTCATTCATAATCATCAACATACAATGATCTTGAACCATAATGATTATAATGCAAGAAAAGTAAATAAAACGGTCATAAATCGCCAAAGAGAGCGATTGGACTTGCTTGCGATACAAAAGGTTTTTGAGGATTTTATTTGGAGATGGGAAGCATGGTAATCGGGTTTAGTGGTTTGATGGTGAAGGGTATGGAGCGGAAGGAGCGGGTCCAGGGATGTTGTACCGAATTAGAACATTGTCTAACCTAATATCATAGTCTACGAGAGCTTGTTTCATCCATAGTGCTTGTTGACATGCCTTTCCGGTGCTTACATATTCGGCTTCGGTGGTAGATATAGCAAGAGCGGTTTGCTTCTTTGAGAACCAAGATGTCAAACAACATCCCATAAACGTGCAAATACCGCTCATACTTTTTTGATCCACGTAGTCTCCCGCATGATCCGAATCCGCGTAGACGATTGTTTCTATGTCGGATCCCTTAGGATACCATAATCCTAAGTGTATAGTGCTCTTAATGTATCAGAAGATACGCTTAACCACTTCTAGGTGAGAGGTTTTGGGATCCTCTTGAAAGCGAGCACAGAGGCAAACACTAAACATGATATCGGGTCTACTTGCCGTTAAGTATAGTAAACTACCTATCATCCCTCTATACTTAGTATTGTCTACAGACTCACCTTCTTCATCTCTTGTGAGTTTGACTTCCGTAGACATCGGTGTTTTCATGGGCTTAGAGTCTTCTAGTCCAAATTTCCTAAGCATTTTGATGGCTCAATTATAGTATATATTTATAAGTATCGAGGAAATCCGCGAGAAATACGGATTAACCGAGTCATTTCCCAACGAAGGTTTGAATGGAATCTTGAATTATCGATTCGTGAAAACGTGTTGTGAGAAATGGAAAAGTGAAAATTGTGATGGAGCCGATTCGACACAAGCACATTATTCTTCAAGGTGACATGAGGTTACTGATATAGCATCTTGAAAATCATCGTTGTTGATATCGGATCTATCAAATTATAAGTATCGGATTAACTTTTTTTTGTCTTAACTACTGTACCATTTAAGCACAAGACTACCATCTATATATACAGCAGATAAAAAGAAAGACTAATAATATATACTTACTTAAGAAGGTGCAAGGCCATTTAATTTTGAGCATTGATTGGGATGACTAACTCATATGACTAATATTATGCCTAAACATATGTGTCATTATCTTATTGGGGACAACAGGGGGACCCACTTCTTCACAAACCAATAACTTAGTGACACATCTATTAGGCACACAATTAGGCACATTTTTTAGGCCTCCAAATCATTTTCCTTTAATTTTATGTCAAATGTTATGTAGGAGAGCTTTAAGAAGATTAAAGAAAGTACAATTTTCTACTTTGGTCCATAAATTGACACAAACCTTTATAAATTATAACACTGGATTAATCCAACTAATCAAATCTTAATTAATCCAACGATCGAGCTTAAATTGAGAAATTTGTTAATGTAATTATTCACAAATATTGATATAGGACACCATTTAAAATTGTACTAAAAGTAACATCCATACTATAACCGTACATGTTCTTAAAATGGTTGTTGTAAAATAATAATAATAATAATAATAATAATAATAATAATAATAAACCCTGCCATAATCACTCGTAGATAAAACTGTAAAAACCTAAACACATTAACAAAGATATTCACAAACTTATCAAAATCACAAATCTGTAAAGTATATATATTTAATGGCAAACGTTTTATAAAAGTATCGTATTTGTCACCGCTTCTTTTTCTAGGTATCTAACAAAAAATTTTCCTTATATGGGTACTGATATTTCAAATTCGGCATTCTTGGGGTATTTTGTGACATTTTTGCTCCTCTCAGCTAACAGGAGTTTTAATAATTTGAAGGGCAAAAATGTTACAACGTACCACAAGCAGGGGCGGGAGGGGGCGGCCGACCCCCCGAATTTTTTTTTGCGATGTAGGGGTATATAGTTTTCGTGTAGAAAAATTTCGGTATTTTTGGTTTCGCCTCCCCAATTTAATTCGGTTTCGACCCCCCATAGTGTTAGGAAAAAAAAAATTTAGATCCCGACCCCCCACTCGAAATTTCCAAGCTTCGCCCCTGACCACAAGAGGGCCGAATTTGATGAAAAAAAATCATGGCAGGTATAATACCTTTACGAAACATTTGCTTTATATTTAATAAGTTATATATACCTTGCATGGGGTTGGAGACGACTGACACATTCCTCTGTAACGATCCGCCTTCATATGAAAAAAATAAATAAATAATGAAAAATGAATTAATAATGAACATACAAGAAAAGTTCTAAAGAACCATGTGTATGTAAAGGGTTGATTTGCACACCACATTTTTTTATTCTTTCACCACATCATGTGCATTAAAGTGTTGTACGGTGTGCTATCCAGCTTGTATAAAATGGTGTTTATCTTAAAATTTTATCCATATCAATTGCTCGTACATATATGTATAAACAGTTATGTCTTCAATGTTCTTAAGAAACCTAAATTTAGATGATAATTTATACCACAGACACACGGAAAAGATACATTAATGGATCACCTTTCAATTCAAAGAATTACGGTAGTATCAACTATGGGTGGAGGAAACAACTTACAGTAACCTTGTTGAACTAAATGCAACTTTATAAACACTTACAAGTGTGTAACCAGTATCGAAGGGATGATTAATATTTATGTCAATTAGACATAGACAACTATTAATGATGATTTACAAACATGACAACCAATTTTTATCATAAAAGGTCGATTTTCAAGTTTAATGCCAGTTTAAGATAACAGTGAACTGTTGACAATTAGCTCTGAAAACTCTTGATGTTTTGGATCTTCCCAGGGTTCCGGCCCTTTGGGCAGGTGCAGGTGCACAATTTAAGATTGTATTTCTATGATACATATTGATGTATGGCTAAGGATGGGCATCCGTGACAAATAAGTGTATGACGTATCCAAGAGTTACTAAATACTCCGTAACTAATTTTATTTCTTAAACCGCAACTTCAAGGGTAACTGATGTGAATAAACAACAATTCTCTAAACTTAGGAAGTATATATAGATGTGTGTGTCAACACGCGCAGACACGCACATCATATAAATATTTGGTTAGAGATAGACAGAGCTGGGGATTGAACCTTGTTACACACTAGCTTGCCTTTGATAACCTTTTACTTGGCCGCCCCTTTTGTTGGCATAACTGAACCTTGTTAGTCAGTTTTTCTAAAGGAACTGGAGGCTCAAAATGATTAAAGTAATTAATTGATTATTTGAGTTTAATTAGTATCCATTGCATATTCGGTTATCAGATCAGACAAACCAAAGATAATCCACTAAAATTTTAGCACAGTGTTGTTTCTTTGTTAGACATTAGCTTGAAGTGAAATTTCGTCTGCGTAAGAACAGTTTCAACTTTTTATATTTAGATGCACTTCTTTAAGAACAATTTCTTCTAATTGAATACACTTCTTTATAGAAGTCCGAAGAGACTTCTCTGATCCTATTCCACTTTTAATCTTTTGTAAAACATATGTCGATCAACACGATAATATTAATGAAAATAAACAGTATTGAGACTCAAATATGATTTAGATCATGGTAAATGTAGTTCGAGACAACTTTGCTTCTTCTTTGGATGGAAAACTCATATACCCGACCACCTAATCTACACTTTTGTCTCAGACGCACTTGAACCCTCAACCACTTGGTTAACGCACCTAAGCTACATTACTTTTCTTACCTTCACTTGTTACCTTGTTTTATCATAATACTTGCAGAGAGAATGCCCAAGAGTTTAGATGCTCAAAAAATATAACATCAGATTATTACTCTTTCTTGTGCCTACTTGGACGAATCTCATGTAAAATCTTGAGTGGATCACAAACTTAAGTAGCCCTGATCTTTCAACATTTGAGCAATTTTGCCCAATTGAGGCATTTAATGTCTGAAATTGGGGCAACAAACACAAAGTATTCTTCTAGACAACAAGAAGAGAGCATGTTATACAAAAAACATCTAGATCAAGACACACACGTCCGGTTGTTTTAACATCAACATTCCATAAACAAACACTTAACAACATAGCGTCACTAGGTATTACTGAAAAACGGAAAAACATAGCGTCATTAGACACAACTAAACTCCACCATCTGTAGCTTAAGATAGACTTATATATGTCAAGATCTTCGGCATTTCATGAAAAGCACTATTTTACTCTTGGGTTTCCGGCTTTATTCCATCAAGGTTTACACGTCCAAACTTCAAAATGACATTCTTCTCGTTATTCCCGCTTACACCATTTCCCTGAGAATTTCAACCATAAAAATACAGTATCTTAGCTTCTTTATGTATTTCTTGTTATGATGATATAATGAGTAGTGGCATAGGAGCACATGTTGGAAAGTAGAAACACAAGAACATTGCAAACCATGTTTCGGAGCTTTGAAATTCGAGCCAACCTTTTTTCACTTTTTAACAACAAAGAGGAAATACATACAGATTTAAAGACTAGCGAGAAGCTAGGAGTTACGTTCACCTTCACATTTAGTAAAACAGTTATGGTATTAGATTGACCGGGAAATGAATTTTGATAATTATCATCATACATTATATAAAGATTTGTTTTCTGGACAGAAGATTCACAAAGATGCAAAAATAGATAACCTACTAAAGATGATCATGAATAGACTATAGTTATATTAATAGTATTCGCGTTGTAAAGGGTTATATTGAAGCTGTTATGCTCAAACAAACGTACTGTTACATTTACATATATAAACGGCTATTTGGAACCATATAAAACAAGTGAAGAAATACATTAACTGAGGGAACAGGTTAAGGTCAAATCATTACTAAAACTAGATGTCATATAGACATCTATTTAGCCAAAGTTGTTAATAAGGTTTGGCCCACCAACCAACATGCCACAGAGAATGTGTGATGTAATTAATCGGTAAACGGATGAGGTATTCCCTGTTTCAGGTTACCCGGGGAGGACGAGCTAGCCTTTGAGTCAGAGTGTGTGAGTTCTTGTTGTTATAAAAGATATCGTAAAGGTAATTCTATGTGTAAGAGATGTATCAAAAAACTTTTTTGCCACCAAATCAATCTTATCATATGCTATTATATATGGTCATACCTGATTCCCATTTGAAGCAGCAATTGGATTCTGGTGGTACTGATTCACATTCCCTCCATTAGTAACTCCATGAAATTCATTTTGATACACTCTGGATTCAGCAATGGGATAGTAAGGCTCGGACTGCTGGACGTACTGATTCTCATCGCCATTCCATCCGTAAGTGTTTCCATCTGATTCATTTTGATACTCTTCAGCTTCAACAGCAACATATGAACCATACCCTTGATGCGGGTACTGGTAAACAGGTTCTGGATGATCGTATTTGCAGGCTACTCCAAAGCCACAGCTACCATTACGCATATAGAAAGAGCATGTGTTCACGCCCTGTTTAAGAAAATAATATCCCCATCATAAACTGCATTGCACTAGATATATAAATAAAGCATAGATTTTTTGTTCCAAGTTTATTTAAACACATTCCTGAATCTAATAGTTTTAGATTTAAGACGTAATACTCAAAGACCCAGTGTGTGTATTTTCATAGTTCACAATGTGTTATTCCGCTTTCATTGTATGTCGTTAGGAAAAAAGTCAAAGAAAAATTACAAAAAAGCTGATAAAGAAACTAATTACCAAACGTTTTGGAAGCCCCAAAACATTAAAATGCAACTGGAGATTTGGTAGTGAGTGTGAAAATCGGCAGGCTGCACCATACTTGCAGAACCCAGCAAGGAAAAACTGCATCATCACGTATAATGATCAAACTAATGTTTACGGTCGGATGTATAGTGTCAGAATCATACTTCAAAATTTATACTAGATTACTTAACAATTAATTGAATTTAGTTCTCTAGAATAAAATGAGCTTATTTATATATATGAAAATATTCAGTTCTTTAGAATATAGAGCTCATCGCATACTACTTTAGCATGTCAAGCCTTTCAAGTTCCCATTGTTGGCCTCTTCTTTTAGGAAAACCCGACAACAATATCACTCATAAGCAACATAATCCAATTCAAAGTTTACTCTATACAATAGCACTTTGGAAATTTCTAATATTATGGAGCCCATTCGACACAAGCACATATTCTTCAAGGTGACATGAGGTTACTGATCTAGCACCTTGAAAATCATCGTTGTTGATATCAGATCTACTAAAATATAAGTATCGGCTTAATTTATTTTTATTTTTTTATCTTATCTACCATTTACGCACAAGACTACCATCTATATATAAGGCAGATACTTGCATTTCATTCTTTGTAATTTTTTTTTTTTTTTTTTTTTTTTTTTTTTAATACCTGGTTCCGACTTAACATTACGAGCCGACTAATCCCATTTTACTTAAGAACAAGATTCACATTTTGACCCAAGCTGATAAAAATAAAGAGTAATAATATATACTCTTAATTCTTTTACTTAAGAAGATCAAGGCCATTTAATTTTATGTCAAATGTTATTTAAGAGAGCTTTGAGAAAATTAAAGAAAGTACAATTTTCTACTTTAGTCCATAAATTGACACAAACCTTTAAAACACTCGATTAATCCAACTAACCAAATCTTAATTAATCCAACGATCCAGCTTAAATTGAGAATTTGTTAATGTAATTATTCACAAATATTGATATAGCACACCAATTAAAATTGTACTAAAAATAACATCCATACTATAACCATGCATGTTCTTAAAATGGTTGTTGTAAAAAGATCTGTACTAAAAAAATAAAACTATGATCACTTGTATCATCTATCATATCTTAGTGAAGATCTGAGATCGTTCATTGCTAATTAATCCATTCATTTTACCACTTTTTTCGCTTGTTTTAGTTTTAATTACATATCAACCTAGATAAACTGTAAAAACCTAAACACATTAATTCACAAACTTATCAAAATCAAAATCACAAATCTGTAAAGTATATACCTTGCATGGGGTTGAAGATGGCTCAGACACTCCTCTCTGACGATCCGCCTTCACATAAAAAACCAAAGATATGAATTAATAATGAACATCCAAGAAAAGATCTAAAGAACCATGTATATGTGTCTTAAGAAAATTATATCCATATCAAACCATGGTATTCATAGTGTTTTTATTAGATATTTAAAATTTGAAAGCGCGAGAAATTAAAGGTCAAACCGAGAGATCGATGAATTATATACCTCAACTTCTTCAGGGCTCGGATGCTTATAATGGCAGAATTTTCCGTAGTAGCATGTTCCTGTAGTTATAAAAGCTAGACAGTTCAGCATGCGTGCCTGAAACGACTGCTGCATGTTCATGTTGTTTCTTGGGTTCGACATGCTATCAATCGGGTTTTGGTAATCGAAACTAAAGAAAACGTTTGATGAGTTGGTGATCCAGATTGGAAGAGGAAACTAGGTGTGCTTTGCTACAAGGATGGAGTTTTCTCAGGTTTTTATTACGATAATGGAAAGTGATGTCAAGCTCTTTGACTTCAATACTACTACAACAAAAAATTCTATACATAGTTCAACTTTAATTTTCATTCATTTTATTTTGTTCTCTATCTGTAATATTGTTTTATATTAAATGTAACATTTATTTCTCACATGTATTAACCCCTCCCTTCCTTCCCGATATCTATATCTATACTAGTATATAATGTATTTGATACTATTCTATAATTAAAAATGCTTAAAATTCAGACTTTTTTCTTGCTTATTATGGAAAGATTTTGAAAATAATATGTTAGGAAGCAAGTTTGTTAGGAAGCGGTTGGTTGTTCAAACTAAAATTATTTGGCTTAATCAACTCAATCATCTCTACTTATAAAGCATAAAAACAAATAAATGTATAACCGAATAACCTAATAATGCAAAATATAGTCACAGGTACTCCCCGCCGCATTGTGTAGATACCGTTCTATAATTGTAAAATGTCAAAATACTATAAAAGTTTGATGATGAATACCATATTATTAGGGACGGCACAGAAATCCGTACCTGATGGAGACTTGATCCTCAAACTCGATTTGACTGAGAAATCTCCGAGTTGACCGGAGATGGGGACGAGGATAGGGAATCCCCTGAAATATTAAACCGGGGATGGGGATAACATAAATCCCCGAACCCGGCCCCGATCCCGATCTTTTTAGTGTATAATTAATTAAAATTTATATGTTTTATCCATACTCGATTAACTTGTATATGTACATGTACATATGTTTATGAATATCGACATGTATGTTTATATGCATATGTGATATTTATAGGATCAAACACATTTAGATTTAGAAGTAAAACTAATAATTACATGCTACTTAACTATTTTGTCCTAATACACAGATATGATTCATATTGTTTTTATATTATCTTTGATGTTACAATGTTTACGATGCTTTAAAATTGAATTTAAATTATAATTAATATAACTATGTGTGTTGTACGTTTGTTGAGGTACTTTATGAGTCAAAATTCTTTATATTTTCGACGATTTGATGAAAATTTTATGTTATATCATAAGGGTGGAGAATTCTCGAATCCCCGCGTGGATCCCTGATCCCCATTGGGGATGGGGATGTAAAGCAATTCCCCAATGGGGATGGGGATGGTAAGTACAATCTTCGATATTTCCCGCCCCGTTGTCATCCCTACATATTACCTTCACTAGATACGCTTATTACAAACTTTATAAAAAACAACAATTAATTAATTAAAAGTAAAACTTTCAATTTGTAAAAAAATAAAACAAAATAAATTTGACTTTTTTAAACTGTGTAATTTTACACAAAAGACAATTATTTAAGGATGGAGAAAGTATTAATTTTGGAGTGGATTGATGACATTTAAGAAAATCCATATAAAAACAGAAGATAATACTTCATCTTATTTTATTTTCTATACTAGTAATAAGTTCCGTGTGATCCCGAAATTTACACATGAATTAAATTTATTTAAAAAATATTAGTTTAATATACGGGGATATAAGAATTTAGCAGTGTTTAGTAGATATTTTGTAACTGTGATATCAATATTGAGCTATTTGCTCTGATTAAAAAATATGATCAATTCGTATCTTCTCTAATATATATATATATATATATATATATATATATATATATATATATATAGTGTATCTTTATTTTCAGAACCCTGTTAAGTGCGGGAACTGCGAGAACTCCAATTTTGCATTAGAAAACATGCATGTTCATATAAAACATGTATGTTTTCTTACATACATCTTAATACACATAATACATGTTTATATAAAAACATGTTAAGTGCAATAGATCAATGCAAAATGGTTTTATTTTTAGAACCCTGTTAAATGCGGGAACTGCGAGAACTCCAATTATGCATTAGAAAACATGCATGTTTATATAAAATATGTATGTTTTCTTACATACACCTTAATACGCAGGCATGTGTATTAACATGTATGTAAGAAAACATACATGTTTTATATCAACATGCATGTTTTCTAATGCAAAATTGGAGTTCTCGCAGTTCCCGCACTTAACAGGGTTCTGAAAATAAAGTCCCCCTATATATATATATATATATATATATATATATATATATATATATATATATATATAAATGTTAGTTTTCATGTTTATTTTGTGGTTGCATCAAAAGTTTATTTGTGGTTGCATCATTCCTCTATTTTTAGGTAGCATGACGTTAGATTTCAAATTTTCATCTTATAATTCTATAATTCTAAATTTGCTTTTAATTACCAAAATTAGTGAATTTTGAATGCTACAAATTTATAAATAGGTTGTATATGATTCGGTCATCTTTCATATTTTATTTACTTGGCCAAGTGATAAACCAAACTTCAAGAGTAAAAAATAAAATAAATAAACAACACGATTTTTAATTCTTATTTCTGGTGAAAGTTAAAAGATAGATTGAAATATCGTATATTAGCAATGTGTATATGTATGGAATTATCCCTTGATAATAACAAGTGATTAATTGAATAAAGAATATAAAAGCTAATAATAATAATAATAATATCTTATGTGCTTTTTGTGAAAGTCTGCAATCAAATTAACAAAAGATCAAAGCTTTATAGATATGTAACAAAATGCGGCGTTTACAATCACCCGCAGCAAGGCGTGGCATTTAACCCTCATTACCTAAAAACAAACAATGTCAAACGGACCAAATTGTATTTACACGAATTCGCAGCATTAAAATCATACTACTGTCACCATCAACATTTCCTTAACCAGTAGAACAAATTTGTTTCCTTCACCGCATGTATCAAATCAACCTAAAGTAGCAACAGGAACCAAATGACAGATTTTCTAAAGGCTCATGTTCTCGCCAGATGTAACATGGGTCGCAATTTCCTTCTGAGATATGACCATAGGTTCATAACCATCATTGGAACGCTGAGCCGCCACATCTTCAAGGCGTTTCCATATGGCTTCTCGTTTGGTTTTGATTTCGTCTTTTTTCAACTCATCTTCTTTGAACTTTTTCGAGCATTCTTCAAACAGCTGTGGGTCTGCATCAGAAAATATCTTTCTGACATTGAATGTCAAACTGTGTACAGCTTGGTTCCAGTGGGTCTTTGTGTTTCTTTCCAATGCTGGATATATGATTGGTAATATCACTTCACGGTTCTGTCTGATTAGGTTTTCAATATGATCGTTGTTCCAGAGAAATAATGCTCTTTCTGCCACCTGCATATTCAAGAAAAGGTTATAATCTCAACTTCTTGACGAAAAAAGTGGTACTTTTTGCTGCTATTCATAAGTAATTCACCATATAATCAGCGCGCACGAATGGAAGACATTTAATGTCCGAAAAGATTGGACCTTTATTACAGTTTGGCAAAGTTAATAAATAAATGAGCAAAATAAAGCTCTACACCAAAGTTCTCGTACATTTCAAAGGATCTTTCATTAACACTAAAAAAAATTCCTGTTTAGAAAGTAATAATTACTGAGAATGCTGATATGTTGCACAAAACTATTATACATAGTATTAAACTTCAGCTTAAGACTATTAAAGTAAAGAGATTAATTCAGGTCCTGAAAGTTTAAATGGAATGGGGAGTTGAGATGTAGTTGCATAAGGAGAATACAAAAGACTGATAAGGGATCTACTCATGTCTGCAATATATGGCGATGCCACTGATTCAGCTTAGTTTTGTTTTGGTACTGGGCATGTTTTGAATTTGCAGGTTTATGTGGACAATGTTACAGCATACCAAAGGACATGTCTTTGGAAGCTAATTATGATGTGCTTTTTGTGATTAACAAATAAACTTCACCTTTTAAAAAAAAAAAAAAAAAAAAAAAAAAAAAAAAAATTTGCAACTCGTCATATCTCTTATAGAACTCTTTTCCATACGGGGTATGGGATTATGTTTTGTCTATCCTTATATCTCAAACGTCAGACACAATTGTATAACTTAGATTATGTTTTTTATATCCGTATGTCTGAACGTCATACACAATCGTATAACTTAGATTACGTTTTGTCAATCCTTATGTCTGAAACGTCATACACAACTGTATAACTTAGATTATGTTTTTTATATCCTTATGTCTGAAACGTCAAACACAATCATATAACTTAGATTACGTTTTGTCTATCCTGATGTCTGAAACGTCATACACAATTGTATAACTTACAGTATGTTCTGTCTATTCTTATGTCCAACACGTCATACACAATTGTATAACTTAGATTATGTTTTGTCTATGCTTATGTCTGAAACGCTATACACAATTGAATAACTTAGATTATGTTTGGTCTATCCTTATGTCTGAAACGTCATACACAATTGAATAACTTAGATTATGTATTGTCTATCCTTATGTCTGAAACGTCATACAATTGTCTAGCTTAGGTTATGTTATGTTTTGTCTATCCGTATGTCTGAAACGCCATACATCTGAAACGTCATAATTGTATAACTTAGATTATGTTTGTCTATCCTTGTGTCTGACACGTCATACACATATGTAGATGTAAATTAAAATTGAGTTAGGTACTAGCGTTTGACATGGATAAGACAAATCCTAGCAAACCTTAATTTCAGCAATCGGCATTATAAAAAATAATAAATTAAAAATAAAATAAAATAAAAAATGATTTATATTGCCAAAGCAAATACTTTGAGAGTTTAAGTCATGCAAAATCGACATAAATGCTGTTGCAAATTGATATCCGTCACTAGAATCTGAGATTTTTTAACAGAAAAGCACTTTTTGTTGCAATTTAAAGGTACATGACCATATAGACAGAACCCACGAAGGATAAACGATTAATATACGAAAAGATTGGAACCTCATTACATTTTTGGCAAAGTTATCAGATAAAATAACAAATTAGCTCCATTTTTTGTATTAAGTAGTCCCTCAGTTACACCAAAGTTGAAACATGTTCATTTCTAGAAGAGAACTGAAACGTTTCCAAATTTTAGAAAGCTTTCATATTTTACTTGCCTAATCATTCTAATCATCACAATTAAACATATAATAATGATTTAAATCCACACAATTCCTCTTGCTTAGTCAAACAGTATAATCACTTTCAAACACTACGTTTAAACTAACACCACACTAAAAAACATCCTTCTATTTATCATATTTCCCCCAAAGGCAAATGCTAACTAAACAACGTCATTTTAGAGTAGCTATCGAAATCAAATATCATGGAAAACCAAAAATCACGGAAAACTAGGTAGCTTAAGTAAAAAAGACTTGCAGGGGACAAAAGGAGTAAAGGAAATGTTAAAAATCACCAAACCGTGGCTTCTAGGATGTTTAATAAGCGTAACAATTCCTATTAGACTCCTCTGCTTTCTCGTCATTAAGGTATCCTTAATTAAAACGTTACTAAATTCTTCTAATCAAATATCACAAATAAGAATCAAAATACAATAATCAAGAAAACTAGTGTACAAACACTACTTGTGTAGTTTGATACTGCTCTTGAAACTTTCTTTAAACCAGGAGAACCCAATGAAAAAGTATCCTTATCAACATTCACAGTCATCAAAATGTAAATCATTATCGAAAACTAAGGTATCTCAACACAAGTTTATATAGTTGAAACTTTCTTCAAACCGAAAGAAAAACCTAATGACAGTTTTAGAGCTAAATGGCACCCATGTCAAAATGTAAATCTTGTCAGAAATTAAAGAATTTTAACTAAAACAAAAATACTATATAGCAAAAGTAATAATTTAAACATGGTTCTTTTTAGTAATCAAGAAAGATTTAGATACCTGAAAGTGTGAACTGCTCAAGCAACGAGCAATCTGGCGAAATAAAGGCACCATACATCTTTGAAACTCAGGAGGCTGAGTTGCTTCCAAAACTTCCTCGAGCTCACTCAGGAACATCACTTCTTTTGAACTATTTGTAATCGGCCAATACTTCAACAAACCCCTGATAACCGTATCTGCAAGCTTAAAATCTTTCTCGACAAACTGAGTAATGCAATAAGATATCTGTTGATGATACATCGGTATGCATTTAGGCTTATGAAGTGGTATCAACGCCCTGACAAGAAACAACTTGTGTTCTTCCTTCAATGGTAAAGCAAACCCATTGATAATACTACCCAATATCTCCAACAATTCAGCGATCCCATTATGTTTTTCGGTTTCAAAAACAAAACGGAAGAATATGTTGTTGATTGCTTTTCTGATAAACGGGCGGTGAACCATAAACTTTCCATACATTCTATGAAGAACAAACTTCAAATACTCACGCTCTCGTGGATCCTCTGAATCGAACAAATCTAACCACTTCAAAACAAACGCGTGGTCAATGTAACGTTTAGCAAGTTTGGCATCGGTTTCTGGTGATGCTACGAATCTCAGAATAAATTCATAGACCAACTGTAAATGAGGCCATGATGGATCCATACAAGGTTCTTCTTCTTCCCCGTCGAAAGTTTCTAAAACTTTGTTTTCTCGAGGTTGAGGAGTAAGCTTACGAAAGATATTCACCGACACCATCTTCACAATTTCTTGCATAACAATTTCAGGAAACTTCCCATTTGCAGAAGTAACATAATCTACAAGTTCAACCAACGTCTGTCGTTTGATCTCTTTTTCTTTCACATTCTTTGTCGGGTCAGTAAAGTCAAACACGACACAACACAAATTCAACTTCCGAATAAACAAATTCTGTTTTTCAGAATTCGGAACATCTTTAAAGCCAGGCAAGGCTTCATACGTGTTGGAAACTATCGAACTTCCATTCAACTTCGAATTCTGAGATTGTAAAACCTTATTGTTCGAAATTTGAACAATCGGCACATGACCAGATGAGGAACTTGAATTACTAGTTCTGGCATCTCCTACATCTTTACTAGCTTTTGAACTAGTTGACGTATTCGACGAATTAGAATTTCCTCCATCCTTGTCATGCGACTTATGTCCCTTTTTAGGAAGCCGATTAAGTATCTGTTTGAACATCACTTTTACAAAAAGCTACAACTTTCTTAACAACCCAACACTAAACCACCAAACCCTCTTCACTTCCTAAATCAAATGCTCCTAATCAATAACAAATATCACGATAACTATCAAAAACCCCAACTTTTAAACAACAACAAATTCCCAAATATAACTTAAGCTTAAACCAACCAAATCTTTGCAAATTAACTTTTCCTGCAAGACATCAAAAATACAAATCCAATAATCAAAAGGGTACCCAAAAAAACACAAATCTTTAAACCTTTCCTTAAAAATACTAATCAAGATTCAACTTTTATAAAAAATGACATTAAATAACACATGTTTACATAAAAGGGTATCTTTAAATCATCAAAATAGTCAATAAAAACCAAAAATCAAGACAAGAAAATATAACAAGATTTGGGTATGATCTACAAGACCCACATAGCATTCATAAACAAGATTCACCAAAAAAATGAAAAAAGGTATAATTTTTGGTGCATAAATTGGAAAAATGAAATGGGAAAAGAATACTTACAAAAGGGTTTTCTTGAAACTTGAAGAACAAGAATATAATAAATTAGGAAAAAAGTGCAGAACAAGATAAATTGTGGATCAAACTGAATTTTTATTTTTTATTTTTCGAAAATGGTTTTGTTTTAATTGATGAGAGAGATAAAAATGGGCATAGTTTGTAAGAAAGCGATCTTTTGGTTCTTTGTTTTAATCTCTATGTGGTTCCCTAAGAATTTTACATAAATAAAGACTACCAAGATGATGTTTTAAAAAGAATTAGCGTAGTTTAATCTTATCATGATAGTATATTAAAGCAAAGCCTTGTACACGAGTTTTAGTAGGTGAGCATCAGGCTAAGACGGGACCGCACTAGCCATAGGCCGGGCCGAGACCGATTTAGCCCAAAACCTTAGACAGAGGTTTGGTCCGGTTCAGTTTTTCGATTAGTCCGGTCCAAAAAGGCATAATGGTCGTTTGTACGTTAGACCGGACCGGACTGGATCAGCACGAGATCGAAATAAGAAAAAAGTTGGAACCGAGACCGGACCGTTGTCCTTCGGTTCGGTCGAGTTGTGTCGGTCCGGTCGATTTTCTCGGTCCAATTGATTTTCTTGGTCCGGTCGATTTTGGGGTCTGCGATGCTTAGCCTTACGTGTTACAAAGCAGTGACAAATTTTGTATTTTTAGGTTTAATTTCAACATAAAAGATAGTTTAGTAATTTTAATGTGCTAAATTTTCAATAATTCAATATAAAATTGATGCTTTTATATGTGAACATGAATCGGGAACATAAAACGAAAGGAGGAACAGACTTGTCCTTTGGTCGAGTTTGCTTCACTTCTCGCGACAGCTAAAAGGGAGCATTTAGGACAACTATTTTAATGTAGTATAGATTGTTTTTCAGTAAATTGTTCATTTATAAAATGTGCAAAAGTTTACGAAAAAGTAGGAATTTAGGGTGTTTTTTTTTTTTTTTTTTTTTAATGGCGGCTTATTATTAAAAACTAGCAAAAACTAGAACAAGTTACATAGAAACAATGAAAACTAAAGTATTATGAATCCAATCCACCCAACTAAAGTTATACTTGCGATTTCTAGATGAAATCTAAAGAAACGATTGAGACACAATAGAATCTCATAAGACTGCCTTTTTAGGAGAGGGAACCGAGAGGACCAACCTATTATTAGGAAT
This sequence comes from Artemisia argyi, assembly GCA_030686995.1. NCBI lineage: Eukaryota > Viridiplantae > Streptophyta > Magnoliopsida > Asterales > Asteraceae > Artemisia > Artemisia argyi. The sequence continues at coordinate 197,350,456 of CM060701.1, forward strand.
TTACAAATCGTAATACAAAGTTTTTAATATAGAAATCGAAAGATTACAACAACGTGGTTGAGACCTACTATTAGCAGTGTCCTAAAGCAGAATTTCACCATAATTGGTACGACTGTTTTGAGGATACAACAATCAAATCAAGTATGAAACTTAAATCTAGCGAATCTGATATGTTTTCATGATGGAGATGGATGAGATTTGTGTGTTTTTGATGATTCCAAAGTGGCAAATTCATCCTCTATATGGAGGCACATGGTGACCCTTCAAAACAGTCACAATACCCCTTCAAATGGCCTTAGAGACACCTCTTTTCGTAACAGTCACAATGGTTCACAAAAAACTGCTATTAGCGATGACTTAGCGACAGAAAAACCATCGCTAACTGAAACATATTCAAACAGTCGTGATGGTTCGATCATTGATGCCTTTTTAATAGATATAATTGTCACCAATTCGATTAGGCGCGTCTTTACCATAATGGTGGTTTATTAGCAACGGTTTTGTGAGATAAAATATGTTACTAATATCCATTTTGTGGGTCACTATAAAAATACAACAAAACATTATTAGTAATGTTCCAACAATAACTCACATTTTCTATTCAAACACCAATAATACACAACATTTGAATAGAAAAGAAGACAATTACTTACTATTCTATTTCCATCAAATATAATATGGCATGCATCAGATTAGGTGTCTTTTGGATGTGAATATATCCTAGTGAGTACATATCGCATCTACTTTGTGGATAGTGAATATAAGTCTTGAACTAGCCACGTTTTGTAGTAAATCGAGACAATAAGTATCACACATATCATATTTATGCAATAACATATTCTTATTGTTGTGTTCATTTCGGTCGTGAACATATCCTTATTCATGAGGATTTTAGAGAACTTAGTCATTTGGTTCCTAAATATGCGACCACGCATCAATCTCGTATAGGTAATGCCAATCAAGAATATTCCGTAGTATTCCACTGTAAAAGCCATTAGCATTATTAAGAATTAAAATTTAGCCCTTAATCATCAACGAAAAACACACAAAATTCATCATAGGAATGGGCATACCTGTGTGTTAGTACTTTTGAGTTTTCCTTAACTAGTTTTCCTATTAAACCTAGACCATGGGATCTCCAATTTTGCTAGGTTAGGTTTCCGCTGAGTAGTCACTCATTGTGTTGGCTTTAAGCCTATACCCCTCGATGTAAATATGACTTGTTCTCTACAAAGGCCTTTTGTCAAAGGATTTGCTAAATTTTCCTTTGACTTAACGTAGTCAATGGAATGATTCCATTTCTTAACAAGTCGTTTATCGTATTGTGGCGACGTCTTATATGTCTTGACTTGCCGTTATTTATTTGATTCTTTGCTTTGGTAAGAGCAGCCATGCTATCACAATGTATACACACAGCAGTCACAGGTTTTGGCAACAAGGGAATACCCTCTAGAAAGCTTTTAAGCCATTGTGCTTCTTCAACAGCTTTGTCTAAGGCTACAAATTCTGCTTCCATGGTTGATCTGGTATTCACAGTTTGCTTATACGATTTCCATGATACAGCAGCCTCTCCAAGTGTAAATACATAGCCACTTGTGGACTTTCTTTCATTATGGTTGGAAATCCAATTGGCATCACAAAATCCTTCTAACACGGGAGGATATTTAGTGTAGTGTAACCTATAAGTCATTGTATGCTTAAGATATTGAAGCACTCTAACTAGTGCATCCCAATGATCTCTTTTAGGGTTGTGTGAGTATCGACTAAGTCGACTTACACTGTATGCCAAATCTGGTCGAGTACATTTCATTATATACATCAAGCTTCCTAGTACTTGTGTATATTGTAACTGAGATACGCTTTGTCCTTTGTTCTTCTTTAATTGAACTTTAGGATCAAAGGGAGTTACAACTGGTCTATCATCATAGTGCCCAAACTTCTTAAGGGTCTTCTCAATCTAATGAGATTGGGTTAGGATGTATCCATTAGAATTCTTTTGAATTCTTATACCAAGAATGATATATGCTTCTCCCATGTCTTTCATATCAAATGAAGAATGACGCATTTTCTTGGTTTGGTTTATAACATCCATATTTGTTCCCATGATCAACATATCATCCACATATAAACAAATAATGACAAATGCATTTTTTTTATTGTTTAACATAGACACACTTATCACATTCGTTTATCTGATAGCCGTTTGGTAATAGAGTGTTATCAAAATTCTCATGCCATTGCTTTGGAGCTTGTTTAAGTTCATAAAGAGATTTAACCAATTTACATACCTTATGCTCTTGACCTTTGACAACAAACCCCTTGCATGTAGATTTCTTCATCTATTCACCATTTAAGAACGTAGTTTTCACATCCATTTGATATATAATCAGGTTGTGAATTGTTGCTATAGCCATAACGTTCTTATAGAGGTTATCCTTGTAACCGGTGAATAAGTGTTCAAGATATCTCGACCTTCTTTTTTACGGTATCCTTTGGCTACTAAACGAGCCTTATACTTCTCTATAGTACCATCAGGTCTTAGTTATTTTTGAAGATCCACTTATGGCCTATTAGTTTATGTCCCGAAAGTAGATCAACCAATTTCCATGTATTGTTATGCACAATTGAGTCTATTTCGCTTTGAATAGCCTCTTTCCAATAAAGTGCTTCTGATGACTCCATAGCAGCCTTATATGTTTGTGGTTCTTCATTCACAATATAGGTCATATAATCTAGTCCAAAGTCTTTAGAGACTTTTGCACGCCAGAATTGTTGTCTCTTTGTTCTTGAGACAACTGATCATCTAATACTCTTTTCCTTGGATTTGAGATTTGTTTCTCTTTATCCTTATAAGGAAAGGTATTCTCAAAGAATTCTGCTTCAGCAGGTTCTATAAATGTGTTGTTGCTTATATCTTCTACATTGGATTTGTAAACCAGGAACCTATAAGCAGCACTATTCTTTGTCGAACCAAGATAAACACAATAAACTATTTTTTGTCCAAGTTTGGTTCTCTTTGGTAAAGGTATTGGAACATTTGCCAAACAACTCCACACTTTCATCCTTTTATAAGAAGGTTGCTTTCCTTTCTATAATTGATATCGAGATTTGTCACTCTTCTTATCAGGAATTTTATTTAACGTTGTATTAGCGACGACCTAGCGACATAAAAATCGTCACTAACTGAAACCTATTCAAACAGTCGCGATGGTTCGATCATTGATGCATTTTTAATAGATATAGCCATCACCAATTCGATTAGGCGCATCTTTACCATAATGATGGTTAATTAGCAACAGTTTTGTGACTGAAAAACTGTCACTAATATCCATTTCGTGGGTCACTATAAAAATACAACAAAACATTATTAGTAATGTTCCAACTCCTATTACGAAAACTCCAAATAGACCACAAGAGAGTCCCCTACCCCTTCAAAAAAAGCTTCGCCTTAGAAGTTAGATGCATGGAATCAAGCCACGTAATCCATTCTAGAAAATTAGCACAAACAGGAATGTCTAGCTCCCACCATGTAGCCAACAAAGTCCATAGATCCTTGGCCATCTCACAAGAGAAGAAGATGTGATTAACGGTTTCAACGTCCTCACAACAGATGGGGCACAAGGCCAAGGCGACGTCAATACCTTTCCTATCCAAGTTCACCCTAATAGGAAGCATGTTAAGCATCAATCTCCACAAAATAAATAAATAAATAACTTTGATGGGAATACAACGATACACTTTGATTAATTGTAATTATAAATGATCACTTACTTTAAAAAGAAACAATTGTAGTAACGTAAATTTTTATTTTGAGACCGGAAGAAAATATATTATGTTGAAATTATTACGAGTCAGATTAGAATTTAAACAGAATAAAATAAACGATAAAGGCTTTAAGACTAGATTTAAATAAACAAAAACTATTATTGCTTAGGGTATATACCTATTACTTGTTAAATTCAGTGGCAATGTGATTATTCTTAAGGCATCAACTATGGTTGGTTTATGAAAAGGTTTAAAAATGCTAAAACAGTTTATATTTCATTTCAACAATAGTTGACGCTAAAGTGATGTTTGGTTGATGGGATTGGTATGGGTTCACCTAAAAAAAAGATGAATTCTTTGTTTGGTTGTTATTTGGGGCTCACAAATAGGAATGAATGAATGAAAAAAATGATAGATCTCATTCCACCATAGGGTGGTGGTTTTTATGATTCTAACCAATCAAAAACTTTTTTTTATTTGATAGAATTTTGTCAACCACATATTATTTATTCTTTTTTTTATTTCTTATTATTTTTATTTCAAACAAATACATAAAACTTATTAAAATATATATATAATTTAAACATCAATTAATTTTCTCTCTCATTCTTTTCTTTCAAATCTTTTCCAAATCCGAATCCAATTCAATCCCACTTACAAACCAAACGCACCCTAATTTTATGTATGTATCATGAAGATGTCTTAATTCTTGAACTTGTTTACAATTTTCATACATTTAATGCATGTGTTATATAAGACGTTTTATGAAGTTGTTAAAGTTTATACTACAGTGAATTGATTTAAAATATTAAAAGGTTTAAAAATATTTGATATGTCATTTTATAATTTTTTTCAAAAAGTTTATCATGACGGATACTCTTACATGTATAAATGGTTAATGCTTGTATCGATATTTTAAAGACAGTTTTGAAAACTACTACGTATCTTTTATTAACTTCCATTGAGTAAGGATTTCACATCAAAAAGCCGTTCTATCCCTCCATGAAATACATAACATGATAAACTATGTTTTTATAAACTCATTGAAAAATCGGAAAACTTGATTAAGTCCTAACCTAATAAAGCAAGGTTTAATGCAAGGTTTATAAAGCAAGGTTTAATGCGATTTAAGTATACGTCTCGAAATGACTGAAATTTTGTTGTTGGGTTCATTCTCATTTCAGATGTCATTTTGCTTCTATCTAAATGACAAAATGTTGTTTAGGTGAAAATTTGAGCTTAAAATGAGTTTGGTTCACAGTTAACTGGATCAAAGTGATCTAAATTCATGACCGTATTTCTACATTTGAGGTCTTGTTAGTTTTGGTATGGTCCAATTTTGGACCATTGCAGTATGGGTGGTAATTCGGGTCGGGTTCGGGTTGATAGGTTGGCGGGTCAGAAATCCTCAACTCGAACCTGACCCATTTAAATTATCCGGTCAGCTATGTCAACCCTAACTTGTTTACACATAACTCGAACCTGACCCATTTAACCTGTATATATACTTGGGTTGCCAGGTTACATAGGTTGAATAGGTAAAACGGGTTTCAGGTTGACCCATTTTATATACAAAAGTCGGCACATTACACGAATTAAATATGTTAAATGGGTTTGCGGGTCGACCCGTTTAACCCATTTAACCCGTATAATAAAATATAAATAATTTATAATTTAAGAAAAAAAAAATTAACTGGGTGGTGGATCGACCCATTTAATTTATTCCCAACCCGAACCTGACATATTTAATACTCCATCCGTCTCATATTAAATGTCCATGTTTGACTTTTTAAGTCTTTCTTTATCAACTTTAACTTTTAATATTTTTGCTTGTGTTATATAGTATTTGATAAAAATATACGCAATAAAAATAGATTTAAAACTTAATGTATTCATATATTTTGTATCAAGTATTGTATTACATAAACACAAATATTTAATGTTAAAGTTGAGAAAGAAAGACTTTAAAAGTCAAACATGACATTTAATATGGACGAAAGGAGTAAACGGTTAGATGGGTCCACCCAAACCCAACCCGAAATTTATTTATACTCAACCCAAACCTCTATCTTGCATTGACTTTTAATATTTAGGGCCCGTTTGGTTCGTAAATAGGTTTAGGATTAAGATTTGGAATTTTGATTTAAATTTAAATTTTAAGTATCTTTTTTAGTGTTTAGTTAACTTTGTTTATTCATAATAGCCTTTTATACGAAAACTAAAAACAATTCCAACACAATACATGACTACTAATCGGAGTTAGAGACAAAAATAAGTGATTAAGAATTTATTTGTGAAACGAAACATTGTAAGAAAACTCATGATATGGACACAAATCATACACTGGAGTCTCATTGCACTTCTATTTGGATAAAAGTAAATAGATGCATTGTATTCTGAAATTAAAAAATAGATAAATGCAACAAAAAAAAAACATGATTTTGTATTGATAGTAGTTAGTCATAAATCATAGTCTTGACGGTTTCTTGTTTTTGCTTCAACTTGGTTTTCATGGGCTTGTGGTCAACAAACTCATAAAATTATAAGTATTATTAATTTAGCTCAGGGGCGACGTCGTTTTGGTGCGGGCTTTTCCCGCCTTTTTTTTGGGCCACCTCTGATCCAACACCACTGATCCACAACCGCTTGCTTTGGCCCGCCTACATCCTCGTATACTAAGGCGGTTACCGGTGGAAGATTCTCGAGATATACAATCCTAAATCTCACACACATACATACACACACAATCAAAGCAGATATTCAGATGGCGCATTGCTAGGGTTTACAACAAATCCTCCATAGCAAAGAACACCTGATCCGATCTACGGCGGTACTGGGTATATTTTTTGTTTTATGTACTGCCGTACTGGGTATTTTTATTTTCATAAAGATTGTTTCTTGATTGATTTTCTTTGTTCCAGTACGGCGGTGCAGATGGTGGTGGCCGGCACTCATATATTCATAAGGAAAAACCAAAGAACTAATTAAGGTAACTATTTTTCCAACTTTTATGAATTTTTTGGTTGCGTTGTTTGGATTATATTCAAAAGTAGGCCCAAAATTTTATATGCTGTAAATTTTATATATTTGTTACCAAGTTGCCGTTTTTATGACCATTTGAAGTATATGTTGTAAAAAAAACATTATACTGTAAAATGATTAAAAAGGTTATTACTGAGTGTTTCCATTAGATTATTTCTTGAGTTTATGGCATTTTTTAGTTGGAAAACTGATAAGTTTACTTTTGGGTTTAAGTTTGATAAGCTCATAAGCTTACTTTCTCTGGCTTATGAGCTTATAGTTTATTCAAGCTCTTTAGCTCAAGTTGATAAGTTCATAAACCCCAAAAAATAAAAATAAATAAATAACTTATGGCTTATAAGTCCTTCATACAAACTACTGCCGAACACCACTGAGAATAACCTCATCTTTTTAGAGTTAATGAGCTTATGGCTTATTTAAGTTTATAAGCTGAAGTTCATATACTCACATAAGCGACTATATAGACGGTTATTCCACATAAGTGCATCCCACCTTCATTAATCAATAAATCATCATACGTTCGTTCTAATGATATCATGACTCTATTTCAAGTTTACACATGGTGCTAACCAGGCTTAAAACGCAGCTTGCTATTCAGGTTTTCATCAGGACACAAATCTGGAAACTCACATATATGGTATACATCTTTTTCCTATTTGATTTATTTAGCTTTTTAGCCTTTTTTCAGTTACAAAGAACAAACTTTAAGTTGGATGGGAGAGACATGAGGCAAAAACCTTCCTGCGATTACATCGTAGGACTTTCTCACCGAGTTAGTAACCGGTATCTTGGTGGGGCAACCTGAACGGAATTGTGGTTACAGCCATGGCTGGTATTTGGTTTCGTTGCTATATTTTCATACCTGATCCTTATGGGTGTCATTTCCATCCAAAACTACATCCAAAGACAAAAGATTGTCATCTACAGTCTGTGTGTGTGTGTGTTTGCATCTCTTCCATTCAGGTGGAAGATTTGTCTTCGCGGCTTCCGCACCTGTGGCAGTTAATGGTTAACAAGCTAGAATTGTTTTTCTTTTCATTAGCTATTATGAGATGTTATGTTTACATGTAATTTTATTGTTACTTATGTTTGAGCATCTTTCTGTTTTAAGCAGTCAAAGTCGTTGATTTCCTCCGTTAGCAGATGTCGTTGGATCAATTAGAACAATTGCACCAGTGCTAGCACATCGCGCATACGCTAGAAAGCCTATAAGATTATTAATAGGTACCATTTATTTCCTCTTTCTACTTGAGATTACACTCAAAATTGAAGTTTCTGGATTAGTAGATAACCTGTTGTTACACGGTATTTGCATCTTTTATTTTCCTGTTGTTTTACATTGTTTATTTCCACAAGCATCAATGTAAAAAACAACATACGCAGTGTTTGGGCACAGATTTTACATCTCTGTATGCTGTTTTTTAACAGCTTTTTATGCCTTGGAAAGGCTCAAGTAGAGAAAAATGATCATACCATCTGTTGTTGTTGTTTTTTTAATTTTTTTTACCAGTCGGTATTAAAACTTACTTGCCTCTTATTTTATTTTTTCCTTTTGTAGACACTCATGGTTCAGCTCGATTAAAAAAAATAAAATAAAAATAAAAATTGCTCCAATAATGACCAAGGTACTTCCATAATTCTTCACATGTCAAAATGGGTCATTCTTGGTTTTTTGTCGGGTTAGGTTGGCCAGAAATCTGATGTTTGGTTTTGTGATTAATGCAGTATTGGAAGAAGGTGGACTTTTCATTTCAGATTGTTACAACGGTAGGTACCCTGAGCAGGCAAGAAATCCACCAAAGAACCTTGCGAAAGATCATCCAAATGTTCTTAGCTCTAAATTTTTTTACAGGTATACGCATACTATCACAGAGGTGAGACAGATACTTGCATAGCGAGTGTGGCTATTCACAGTCCATGGTTGGTTAGGGTGTTAATATTTCACAAATCAAATCGAGTAAACCACAAAATTCATCAACTCTTTTTGTTTCATAATTATTGAAACCAATTACCGAATCAGTTTCAATGCATTTGTTCCTGGTAGGTACTCCATTACTATTATATTCTATATTTAACTTGAAATTCAAGCTAACTGTGTAACTATTATCGTGACAGAAAAAATAAGAAGGCCGTTTCTTGGAATTGCAATTCTTGCAACAGTGGTTGGGAGCAAAGCCATCATCACTGGAACATTCTCTATTATCAAACAGTGGTCAGTGTTGGGTTGCTTTCATCTTCTTCTTATGCACCTGGTATTTTACTATTGGTAGTTATAACTTCACATCTTTGCTTCTGATCATGTGTTTATAATCATATGATTAACTGAAAGTTAATGAGTTCATTTTTCGTTGTTGATATTGTTTACTTTATATGTAAATTTTATTTTGCTTGCATAGAAAATGTCAATATCTTATTGTCATTGCATACTTGCAATTAACTGACTTTGATAATCAACTACGCAAATTAGGCTGCTGCACTGCCAAAGGTACTGGCATCAGTAGGTTTAGTGTAGCACAAGGTTGAATATACAAAGCTTCTCATTAATGGAATTTGTTGACACACGTATGGTACGTGTTTAGTTCGCTGAATCATAACGTCTGCTAAGCTCTAAACCAAATAAAACGACAAAAAAACCCGTCAGGCCGCAACGCGGCCGGCCACCGCCATTCTAGTTTTAAACAATAGACTACCGTGTATTTCATTTTCATGAGAGTTGATCAATATTTGTTTTTTGTAACATAATAAATAATCGAACACCCAACTTACCATGTACTTTACTGCCTTAGATAAACCAAGTTTCAAACCGTCCATTGTTGACTTTCTCTCTATATATAGGCTAAATATAGATATAATTGCATTTTAATAGTAGTAAATTGTTTATGGTATACGTACAACCATGGTTCTAAAAAGCGTGCCTTGCCACCGCAAAGGCGTCGAAAAGGCAAGAGGCGTCACTTTCACGTCACGTAATAGACCAAAGCGTCGTCTGAAGACTTAGCATGAGATGAGGTGCGATAAGGGGTATGGCGTGACACTTTTTTTAGGCGTCTAGAGGATTTACTAATAACTGGAATTTGGGCATGGTATTTACTAATAACTGGAATTTGGGCATGGTATTTGAGGTTTACTGGTATTTTGCTTATGTATATCATTTTTGTAAACTCGATGTATATGAAATATGATATAAATCTATAAATTTATAAATAATTTCTCCCGCCTTTATTCACGCCTTAAAAATGTCACGCCGCCACGCCTCACGCTAAGGCTTGAGGCTTGGCTATGACGCCACACCACGCCTCACGTTATTTATAACCTTGCGTACAACCCTTTATTTATGATAAATTTATGGGTTTTGCTAACAATAACATTGATTATAGTTAATCATCCTTTAATTAAAAGAATTAACAATCAATGAACACTAAACATATCATGTTTAACATCACATTTCATATTTAAAACGAATAAATATGTATAATTATAGAATATATTAGTTCATTTAATGTTAATTTGTTAATTAATAAATGCTTAACCATAACCCATAAAATTGTTATTAGCAAAACCCTAAATTTATGTATCAAATGTCTGGGCAAATTGGGGAAAAGAGTATCTTATTGTCAAACTGAATTTTAAGTATAACTTTATATTTCTCAATTTAAGATATTTAAGTTAGTTTCTGTGTGATGAAAAGTTTTTTCAATTTTTCAAAAAATTTTATCGATCATTTTCAATTGAAATGCTTAATTAATTTGATGTAATTTTATAATTAAGCATTTAAAAGTTAGTTTCGACTAAAATTATAACTGACAACCACTTTCGAAAAGTCAAAAAACCCTTATATTATACAAAATATAACTTCGATACATTAAATTGAGAAAAATAAAATTGAATACCTAAAATTTAAATTAACCAAAAGTGTAATACATTTGTGTGCGATTTGGCCCAAAGATTATGGTTTGAAATAATGAAGCTTCAACTCAAGCAAGAGGATTGGGTATATTATTATTAATAATAATAATAATAATAATAATAATAATAATAAAATAATGAAGCTTCAACTCAAGCAAGAAAATTGAGTATAGTTAATAATATATATATATATATATATATATATATATATATGTTTGGCATAATTGTCTGTGGTTGGGGCTAGAGCTGGACCTGGATCTTAGGCTATGGCTGGGACTTATATTATAAGCCGAAAGCTGGAGTTTAAAATTTTGTAAAGCTGCTTAGCGAATTAGTTGGAGCTGAAGTTTATAAATGTAAAATCGCATAAAAATACATCAAGTTAAATTAAGATATATTTTTAACTTTTGCATGAGAATTCATTATATTTTGAACGGTATTTAAATAATTTGACTAGGTATAAGCCCTTATAAGCCTCTTTCAATGGGATTGGGCTTATGGAGGCTTATAGCTTATAAAAGTCTTCATACGCCTGTATGATAAACAAAGCTTATTTATAAGCCGGCTTATTTTAAAAGTTTAAGCCTCATAAGCGCTTTTCCCAAATACAGCCTTCATATATGTAGCTTAATTGGTTTGAAGAAAAAGAACTTTGTCATAAAACGATCACAAACTGATATTATTCGGTCGTTGACAACATTAGAATAAGGCTACTCACAGAAGATACCCACGATCGACAACTCGATCGAATCGTATTCGGTCGCCCTTGTGTGGCTATTCGATCGCCGAACGAAAAAACAACAAATGGGTCGTGAAGCCAATCGATTGTATCTCACACTATCCTTTGCATTTAATTTCTAACCGTTGCAAAGTATACGTTCGAAAGAGAGAAAAAATATATAACCGTTGCAATTGAACCATTTGAAAAAAAAAAACTAAAAACAAAAAAAAACTTTTAACAAACTTATAAATACTACATATTTACATACTTCAAATTCACAAAATCTCATAATTATCTCTATTCAAAATGTCTAAGAAAACACCACAACCAGAAGGCCGAAAATCCCGATTACAACAAAACATCCCGCAATTAACACCGGATTCGAATTTTCGGTTAACTGGTGTCTCAGCAAACGTCAATTTTTGACCCGCTACTCTTGATTATCAATCTCAACAACCTCCACAATAACAAACATTCAATCCCTTTGCTATGAATCGTCCATTTATTCCTGTTGGGATATGAAGATCTAAGTACTGCTGGAAAGATTAAAGTACTGCTATGTCAAAGTACTGCTCAAAGTCAACATTCTGTTCAAGGTCAAAGTACTGCTAATTATTGAAGACTATTCAAAGTACTTCGAAGAACAAGGACTTATGTGTAATATTGTTTAAAGGATTACTATGTAATATTATATGAATATTCTAGAATTAGTTAGGGATAATTACTTGTCGTTCAAGTAAATATTGTAAACCGACTTAAGGTTATCCTTATGCCTATAAAAGGAGCCTTATGATGGTATAAGAGGTACGAAGTTTTTCTAAGAGTCTTAGAGTTTCACAAAACGATTTTTAGTAAAGTTAGGGATTGTTAGTGAATCTGTATTTAGAGAAGTAGGTTCCAAGAGTTGTTTTAATATAAACAAAGTTCTTCTTAGCTTTGTGTTAGTAGATTCCGCATACTTTACAAAGTAATATCAGTGTTTCAATATTAACTGTTTTGAGTTATTCAAGATTGTTAAAACCTTACAAGCTACAAAGTAGTTTGGTCAGAGTATATCGATCCAACAAGTGGTATCAGAGCTTGTGTTGGAAACTCTGATTAAGAAGAAAACCTTTTAAACCGATTCTACTACAAACCCTTAAAGATGTCGACAGATGTTGCACCTGCTCCATCCATCACTGCTGTCAGAATTCCTATTGTCAAGAAGGGAGAATATGATTTATGGGCCATGAAGATGAGGCAGTACATTGCCATCACAGACCATGCACTATGGGATGTGATTGTCAATGGCAATATGATAATTGAAGAACCATTAGAGATCCCAGGACAACCAACACCACCTAAGCCAACCTTGCCAGCTGCTACCAAAAGAAATCAAGACAAGGCTCTCAACATACTGCTCTCTGCCATTCCTGATGGTCACTTATTGAAGTTTCATGATGCCAAGGATGCAAAACAACTATGGGCTGCTATTAAAACAAGATTTGGAGGTAATGATGCTTCCAAGAAGATGCACAGGAACCTATTGAAGCAACAGTTTGAAACCTTCACTGTTGGTGATAGAGAAAGTCTTGACTCTGCCTATGATAGATATCAAAATCTACTCAGCATGCTAAAGTTATATGGAGCTGAGGTAACAGTTGAAGATGCTAATTTGAAATTCTTGAGGAGTTTTCCATCTGCATGGCATGTGGTTGCTACCATGATTAGAGGACAACCTGGTTTAGACACTATGGACTTTGATGATCTTTACAACAATCTAAAGGTGTATGAGCATGAGATGAAGGGTAACAAAGGTTCAAGTTCTCACAACATTGCTTTTGTCTCTTCTGAAAACAGAAGCAGTACTTCCACTAAAAGTACTGCTTATCCTGTCCAAAGTACTGTTGCAGAAACACATAATCCATGTACAACTTTGATCACTACCACTTCATCATCATCACATACCCCCAACTCAGATGATGTTTTATGCTCATTCTTTGCCTAACAAGCTACTCTACCTATTACTTATCAAGAAGATCTCATGCAAATTGATGATGATTCTATGGAAGAAATTGACATAAGATGGCAGGTTGCCATGATTGCTGCAAGGATCAAGAAGTTTATGAACAAGACAGGGAGAGGTATTGATTTCAAGGCTAAGCAGGGTATAACATTTGACAAGTCCAAGATTGAATGCTTTAATTGTCAAAGAACTGGTCACTTTGCAAGGGAATGCAAGTTTGCAAAGTATCAAGCAAACAGGATGATTGAACAACCTAAACCCAAAGTTGAAAGAAAAGAAGTCCCTATTGCTGAGCCAAAGTCACAAGCTTTGGTTGCTCAAGAAAACTTGTCAGAAGTTGATTGGAGTAAAGAATTTGATGATGAACCAGTAACCTATTCTATGGTTGCATTGGAAGAGGTTGATTGGAGCACAGCTTTTGATGAGGAACCTGGATATGAAGCTTTGGAGTCAAGAGATGGTCTAGGAAGCTTTGATTGGAGCATGGAAAGTGAAGAAGAACCTATTCAGCTTGCTATGATGGCTACTTCACCAAGTTCATCCACTATCTCTGAGGTATGTTCCAAATGTAGTAATTCTTATCAAAAGAAGCTTAAAGAATATGAAACAGAAAGAGATAACTATAGAAGGGCTAGGTCTGAGATAGCTGGTTACCAATTGACTTTAGAATCCATGGAAGCTAAGATATGGGTCTTCAGAGTGAAAAGAGATGAAAGAGGGAATGTAATCAAGAATAAAGCAAGGTTAGTAGCTCAAGGATATAGACAAGAAGAAGGAGTAGACTATGATGAAGTATTTGCTCCTGTGGCAAGGATTGAAGCCATAAGACTATTTTTGGCTTTTGAATCTTATATGGGCTTTCCTGTATATCAGATGGATGTTAAAAGTGCTTTTCTTTATGGCACTATCACAGAGGAAGTTTATGTTAAACAACCTCCTGGTTTTGAAGATCCTGCACATCCAAACAAAGTCTACAAGGTTATCAAGGCTTTGTATGACTTTCATCAAGCTCCTAGAGCATGGTATGAAAGACTCTCTAATTTTCTATTGAAACATGGTTACAGGAGAGGTGCCATTGACAAGACTTTGTTTATCAAAAGAGATAAAAAGGATATCATGCTTGTCCAAGTTTATGTAGATGATATTATTTTTGGTGTTACTAAGCAGTCTATGGTGAAGGAATTTGAAGATCTTATGCAAAAAGAATTTCAGATGAGCTCAATGGGAGAATTAACATTCTTCTTGGGACTTCAAGTGCAACAATCAAGCAGTGGAATTTTTATAAGTCAAGATAAGTATGTTGCAGACATTCTCAAGAGATTCAACTTCACAACTGTCAAGCCAGCATCCACACCTGTTGATGCTAACAAACCTTTGGGAAAAGATGAAGATGGAGAAGATGTTGATGTCAAACTATACAGGTCTATGAGTGGATGTCTAATGTACTTAACTGCATCTAGGCCTGACATTACTTTTGCTGTTTGTTTGTGTGCAAGACATCAAGTTCAACCCAAGGTTTCACATTTGAATGCTGTTAAGCGAATTTTTAGGTACCTTAGGCAACAACCTAAGCTAGGATTGTGGTATCCTAGAGAGTCCCCTTTTCATCTACAAGCTTTTTCAGATAGTGATTATGCTGGTGACAACTATGACAGAAGATCAACAACTGGAGGATGTCAGTATCTTGGAAGTAGATTAGTCTCATGGCAATGCAAAAAGCAAACAATTGCAGCAACATCCTCCACAGAAGCAGAATATGTAGCTGCTGCAAGTTGTTGTGCACAAGTACTTTGGTTGCAAAATCAGCTTTTGGATTATGGATTCAACTTCAAGAACACTCCTATCAACATTGATAATGAGAGTACAATTTGTATTGTGAAGAATCCAGTTTATCATTCCGAAACAAAGAACATTCAGATTAGACATCATTTTATCAGAGATTGCTATGAGCATAGCTTATCAATGTGGTTAAAGTCCATACAGATGATAATGTAGCAGATTTACTCACAAAGGGCTTTGATGTTTCAAGATTTACCTTCTTAGTAGTGAGTATTGGTATGATTAATAATTAAGCTATTTTTTAGGGGAGGCATTAGTAGTTAGTCATTATTTGAGGGGAGGCTACATGTATCATTCAAAAGAAAAGATCTTTTATTCATTATTATAAAGAGGTTACATTCATCAGTCCAAGAGATACAGACACAAACATGACACAGATCCCAACCAAGACAAAGAGAGCACTACTTCAAACACCCTACACCAAACCTACCTAACCTACCCAACACACCCTACTCCATTGGCCTTTTTCCTTTTCCTTGATAGCTCTGCTTTCCTTTCTGAGCAATCTTTCTTTTGTCATCAAAAGAAGCTTGCTTCCTTGGGCAAGCCAGGCCAAGTATTTGCTTAGGAGGCCTCTCTGGTTTTGCAGGTTTCCTTTGAGCAGGCCACTTCATGTTCTTTATGGCTGACTCAAGAGCCTGTGTCAAGGCCTGTGGGAGTTCATTTTCTAAAGAAGAAGCTGGAGCAGGGACAGACACCTTTTTCTTAGGTTTTGGGTTGGTAGAGCTTGCTTCAACAGGAGGAAAGTACCTACTCCATCCTGCATCAGTGTCAAAGTCAGAATCAGAGTAATAACTGATTTCTGAATCAGTGGAGCCATCAGAATCAGATGAGATGTACACCAAAGGGAAGTGGCTCATGTTGTTGATTAGGGTTTTTGTGATGTGTATTACAAGTGTTGATGAAGAGATGTATTGGTTGAAAGTTTCTTTAATAGGCAAGAAAGTTATAAGGGATATTAATGATGCTCATTCAATTCTACTTGCCTTGGTAGCTTTGGAGAATTAATTTGGAACGTATTAATTATCTCGGGTTGACTTTCAACAGATATTTTGGTCAAACAGTCAACGCTATAGATATTTTGATGGAAAGTACTTTGTCAACGTACTGCTTTGCTCAACTAATGAAAGTACTGCTCCATGTTATATGGAAAGTATTGCTTGCTGTTTTGAAGGATATGCTGACGTGTCAGAATACTGTTCCAACGGTCAAAAATACGGGTAACAAACTTTCGAAAAATATGGGGAAGATAACTTCCAAAAATAACGGTAAAGTAATTAATTCACCGTGATTCTTTGTATATTATCCCTCTTTACACATATCTTTTTCATCTTTACATACTCGTATTAATTCATCAATTCCACCAAGTTCATCCACGATCATCATTCTTCTTTCAATCATACTCACCATGGCAAACTGTCCCACCATCACCAAACACAATATGATTGCAAACCTCGAGAAAACACAAAAGAACATTGACTTTCATCGAATAATTGATTTTCTCACCGGATCCACCATCAATTACTCACTTTTAGTAAACCCAGAGATTATTGGTCCTTGGATACAAGAGTTTTGGGCTATGGCTAGGGCTGAGTTAGAAGATAGAGAGGATGTTATTCATGTCACAGTTGTTGGAAGAGCAATTTGTATTACTGAGACAACCATCAGGGAGAACTTGATGTTTGATGATCAGGGAGGCACTGTTTTGTTTGCTAAGCAAGTAGTTTGGGATGCACTGAGAGATATTGGGTATGAAGGACCTTTGAACAAGATTACTTTTCAGAAAGCATTGGTAGGTCCTCATTGGAAATATCTTATTCATGTTTTGCTTCATTGCTTAAGTCCCAAAAGTACTGCTTGGGATCAATTCGGACATGCCATAGCTTCTGCCTTAGTTGGCCTTGTTACCAATCAGCCATTCAATTTTTCTTACATGATCCTTGATGGTATGATTGCACACATTAAGGCTGGATCACCTTTCTTGATTGTCACAACTCACCATTTCAGGTCATTTCAGGTCATTTCCCGAACTTTGGAAAAACACTATTCATCAAACACTATTCATCAAAACACTATTCATCAGTTTACTATTCATCGTTTTCGAGGTCAATTTGATATTCTGAGAAACTTTTGGGAAATTTACTATTCACGGAACACTATTCATTGCGGGAAAAGATTTCATCATTCACGTGCATTACTCATTTCATCGTAAATTTAGTTTACGGGTATTCTAATTCGCGTAACCTGATTGGGTTAGGTGCGAATTCATTTCATTAGTGTTAAGAACACTGCATACGGACTGGAGATAGTCTGCATATCATCATAACAGCATTTTCATGTTATACCACTCTTAGGATTTTCAAATTACTATATTCAGTACATTTAATGTTTTTACGTATAAGTATTTATAGTAAACGTTAACACCCGGTTTATACACGACGAATATATCTAAATATTCCCACAATGGTCCCGACATATTTTTATATCCATTTTAACATCATAAAAGTTATAACATTCAGTTACCCAGTATTTTGGAAATTTATTTTATTTATAACGTACGCGTATGAATATAACGACGGTTTTCGTGAAAACTAAACAATAATCACCCGATCACTCAGTAAATGTACCTAACATATTTTTAATATGTTTTTATCATTATTATAACTTTTATTTCATCCCGGTTAACTTCGTGAACGTTTATTGCTATTAAACCCGGTACCCGATTTTAACGAATAACGCGTAATAACACTTAACGCTACACTATATTTTCTAAGTGATCAAAACCGTTTTGGCTACTCCTTTTCACACCCAAAAACCGGCCAAGACCACCCCTTTTTAACCTTGTGCATTGATTATTAGTATTTAACTAATAAACTTCATATAACATAACTTTACCAAAATGCAAGAATCATAATTCACTTTATTAGATAAGCTAATTTTTCATCTCATCTTCTCCATGCTTGCTTCAAACCCACGACCTCACCTATGATCCATGATCCACCCATCATTTTTCAAAAGCTAAAGCTACAAACTTGTTCCTTTTATCATTCTAAACAAGAATCAATCAAGAAAAACACAAGTAATCCAAGGTTTCTAGCCATCTAATCACCTCATTTTGTCAAGTAAGTTTTCATCTTTATTTTTTCATGGATCATCTTATTTTTACATGTATTTCATAAGTATCATGCTAAAAACCATGTACAAGTAGCTATACCACACTTTATTTTGTCTAAAAAGAAACATACAAACCCTAACTTTTTAGTTATGAATCCCCTTGCTCTAATAACTTGGTTAGGAGTCCATGGCACCCTAAGAAGGTGTATGGTAAGGTTAGATTAGCCATGTGGTGATTACAAGAGGTTTGGTGATGGTAGAAATTAGTTATAACCTTGAAAAACTTGATTTGGAACCTATTTTGGACATGCTGTCCCGTTTTGCAAAAACCTGGAAAATCAGTAAACACCAAGGGAACTTTGGCAAAATTTTTAGAAAATACTTTCAAAAACGAATCCGTAGGCGAAAGAACGGATTAAAAAGAGTCTATAACGAAGGAGTTATGATTTTTGCAAGATTGTAGACGAAAAGTATTTTTCAGAAAATGTTTGCTGTTGGACGTTTTTCATTGGACAAAAAGAGACTTTAGACGTAACCCGGAGGAGCCGAGCTTTCCAAAATATATTACTACATACTAAGACGTAACCGTGGATATAAAGAACAAGTAAAACGGACAAGTAACGACAAAGATATACTCGTTTGAATATCGGCTAAAACCATTTTATAATTGACAGCTTTTATTAAATTTGGCGCAAAAACTACGAAGTGCATTTTTAAGCTAAACATAATATCAAGTACCGAGCTTTATAACTAACGTAGTATTAGTTATTATGAGTATGTTTTCATCATTTCAAGGATTACAACCCGAGTATTTCAACGCTAACATGGAAACTTACGTTATATATATATAAGTATATATATATATTATAACTAGCTATTTATATTTTCTAATAGCAATATTTTCCAAATTTTTGGAATATATACTTTTGGTAACAACAAGTGTTTTTCAAAGAGTAGAGTGGTATAGTAAACATGTGCATGGACATTCATAACATCATTTCATGATCTAAAGTAGATCGTACATCATTCATATTAGGTTGCGGCTAGTATGCGCGCCTTGTTTTTCAGCTCAGTACATGTTCATGGTACCATCATATTGGGTTACGACAGCAAATTGTTCATTGGTGTTCATTTCATTTCATCACGGTTTCATCAGCTAGAGGTGAGTTTTCATAGCCCCGTTTTCAATTCAACATTTTGATTGTTTTCAAATCCCACGGGGGGAATACATTGCATCAATCATTTCAGTACGAGCCCAAGTATTCAAACATGTACATAGCTTAAGTTACCTTGCCATGTGATAAGTCCCCTGTATCATCATGAACCGTTAATTTCAAGTACTAAGCGAGAGTGAGTGGATAGATCTATCGAGGGTGACGCCTCCATCCGTGGTAGTGGATACCAACAGTAAGCGGATGCATGTCATGTCTTTTACATTTGAATGTTTCGGCAGAACATTCGGGAGGGGCATAGAATTTCATCAGTCATAGCTTCGGTGTCATGAGCTTAAGGCTATTGTACAATTTTCATGAGATTTTTATCTTGCACTTCTACTTGTGGTGGCCGTACATCATTACATTTTACAAACCTATGGAATTCACCAACATTCGTGTTGACGTTTTAGCAATGTATTTCAGGTTATTAAGGTAGCTCATGTGACATGCATTTGGACCTTCATGGAGTCGCGGAGTCGACGCGTCTCATCATTATTTCATGCACTTATGTAAACATTTGATCTAGCAGGACTTGTTTTCATAAACTTGCAACACATTTTGGGGACCTCATTTTGTAAACTCTGAATTATTTCAATGATCAAATGCAGTATTTTCCAAACGACACTTTAGGTCGTTCAATGTAACTGTAACTGTGGTGCTATGACAGACACCCCCAGGTATTCCATTCCGCTGCAAGTCAGGTAAATTGGGGGTGTGACAGATTGGCATCAGAGCTAAGGTTATAGCGAACTAGGATGTATCTTGGATCCTAGACTATAACCGCATCATCATAGCATCTCATCATTTCATCATAAGTGCATAATCATGATACATGTTGTTTTATACATCCCCTGTGTGAGTTATTTATACTCATATCCGTATATGTATATCATTTTATTGACCTGGTTCACAAGTGACATGTCTTCAGATACTCACCCTGACATCCTTTTATCGGATTCCGACATTGAAGATGCCTTGTCATCTTCCACTACCATTATACCATCAGTTGCACTTACACCACCATTAGTACTATTGATTTGCCATAGGAACAGAGTCTTCCTATCATTCAGCCCGTACATAGAATGCCTTTTGGTAGTGTATTCAGAATTTATCTTAATGGACTTATTAGGATGCTTATTGCAAGGAAGATAGTGTGTTTTCTTTCCATCACTAGTAGGGCACTTACTACTCAGGTACTATCACCACCATCAGTTACTTATTACACTATTGGCCTTCCCACAGTGTGTACTTTAGTTTTACCTTTTGGATGTCGCGAGGTAGCGCGAAAGAGGGTAGTATTCCATACACTAGTACCATCATTGTCATTTTCCTTTTCCATTCCCACTTGACATGAACTAGATGACACCTAGTAGATAATACCAATAACACGGACTCAACAGAAACATCCGCAGATTCTTCAGGAATGGTTCAGAACCTATATTATCTAAGATTTGATAAATGCACAACTTCAGACACCACTTCAGGACTATCTCGACCTTATGATGCCATAAACCTGATTTCACACAGAGGGACACCAGGAAGTCCCTGGACCAGACTTATATCCTCCCTCCTTTAGCGGAACTAGAAACACAAAGGAATTTCTCAAATGGTTTGAAGACATAGAAACAATATTTCAATGTGGCGACTGTCGTAAGGAATACAAGTTTAAGTTCGCCACATGCACTTTTCAGGATCATGCCCAGGAATGGTGGACCAAACATATTAAGATGGTAGGAGTTGATGCTGCCTACTCACACTCTTGGGAGAAACTAAGAAGGATGATGGGTATAACATTTTGTGTAGGAAGTGAATTACGAGCAAGGGAACAGGAAACACTAAACTTTATCATGGTAGGAAATGATGTTGACAAGTACACTACTCATTTTTATGAATCAACACGACTAGGTCCTGCAATGGATGAACCGGAAAGCAAGAAACTTGAAAAGTACATTATCAAAATGGCGATCGAGGCAAAGGAACTCATAGTTCACGCCGAGACATCAGGAAACAACAGCGACAACAAGAGGAAGTGGAACAACAATCTAGGTTGCAATGTTGCTCAACTATCACCCAAATAACAAGAAGTGAATTGAGCCTTTGCTGCAGAACCGCACACAAAGAGAAGGTATATTGGAAAGTTACCTTACTACAACCTGTGTAATCAACATCACCGAGGTCATTGCAGTAAAACGTGTGGGGTGTGCAAGAAGCGGGGTCATTGGACTAAGGATTGTAGGAAACTCACAAATCAGAAGACCCCAGGGAGTTGCTTCAAATGTGGAAGGTTAGGGCATTTCAAGAATGACTGCCCGGAACTAAGGAACAAGGAAAAATCAGGAACTTGGAATTAAGACTGAATCGCTCGTGGAATAGCGTGAGCTGTTGAAAGAGAACCGTCAGGATATTAGCAACATCAAGGATAACAACAATGCTTCAGCAGGAGGAGCTTTGTTCAATATATAAACCGTAGTTCGAGCCCTTTAGGGTTGTATCTTTCCTTTTGTACTTACCGTTGGTACGATGACATGACCTATTGGTATTAAGCACTTTCCTATCCAATGTAGTATCTATCCTTTGTTACCTAGGTGATAATCATAACCTTCGTTTACTCCATTTTCCATCCCAATTGCTCAGACTTCAATCGTTTCACGACATTATAGCATTGTCTCATCAGGAATTAGGTTGATTTCGTTTTTGACGAATTAGTAGACTATTACCATTCGACAAGATTCACCCACGTATCCAATACACCATTCAAGCTATTTTACTATCATATGGGGAAACGATTTTACAGAAAAATTTTCTGAAGTAAGCTATTTTATTACCATCCTATACATTGATTTTTCTGTCATTACACCAAGTATTTACTATTATTACGCGAAGCAATTTTCATGTTACTTGAAAGGAAACATCAGGATACCATTTTAATAACAATGCGTTGAACACCATCTAAAACTTTTGAGGAAAGTTATGATATTTTGACAAAATCCAACATCGCATCATTAGTCCTCAATTATACATAGCCTGATCACCTTTGTAAAATTCAGGAAGGATTATGCCATGAAGGAAATAATTACCTTTTCAAGGGATTGTAATAACAATCTTCATCCAAAAGTTTTGTAAACAAAGGAACTCTTTCATAAACATCCCCTTTTGCCGAACTATCCCTAGATACTTACCCTACCTGTCACTCACTTAGCCATTAAGTTGGATTTTCCCATTGACTTCCCTAGAAGAGACTTTCCATATCAATTACATGCAGGATTCCTTTATACAATAAAAGCAAGGAAAGGATTACAGAACTACTAACCAGAACTAGAAGTATATAGAGAGAGAATTCATAACTCAACAACAATCCTAAGATACTGCGAGATCATCCGAATCACCATCTTTAACCTAGTTGTCCCATGTTATTATTCAAGGGTACTAGCTATACTGAGCTACAGGATTTAGCTCAATATAAATGTCCGCATGACAACACAATAGAAATAAACCCAGCTTCTAATTGAGACTGTAGAGCATTTCATTTAAACATGGCCTCATCCATACATGAACTTTCCTGCAGTAAGTTTTCACAAAGTACAATTGTTTGAATCAAGAATATCGATGTAGATTCCTCTAAGGCATTATGTCTAGAAATTTCAGATAACCTCACCTTCATACCAAGCAAGGGATCAAACCGGAACATATCTCCTCATCTACATGGGAAAACAGAATAGACATTCATCGACACAATAGCAAGTGATACCTTCGTCTTGCCAATTACAACGATAAACAATTTCAGGACTTAGGTTAGTCTGAATACCTATGCTTGTAGTTATGCCAGATAACCATCAATAGACATTATCCAACCTCAGGAACTAAGTGTTAGACATCTATGCATTTAAGCGAACATTTCCTATTCTACCATTTTATCCTTTTCAGTGTTTTCACTTTTAAATAAAGTTGATGCGTTTACATAAATCACCTACCTTGTGGAAAAATGATTTCTGAAATTCCTATTTTGAACAAGTACGATCCTTTTTGGTCAATCTTTAGCAACACTATTGTACAATGAGAAAGATACATAGACATCAAACTTTGGTAAGCAGTCTTAATCACAACATGTTTGAAAACAGTTCCTATTTCATAACTACTGGATTTTGAATCATCAAGAAAATATTACCCAATAAATCATTTGCTCCATTTTCTAAATTCGTTTATTCAGAAAAGGATTTCAACTAAAACTCATAATCGCGAGACAAATTTCCAGAACGAATTTCCCTACAACATCGCTTATGCATTTAGGATTTGCGACTGGACAATAGAGAATATTTGGATTAGGTGATGAAGGAATTAGGAGGAACATCACAAATTGATCACGAACTTCAGTAGTGGAGACCAAACCCACTAGACAAAGAAGGACATATGTCTTATCATCCGTTGGAACAAAACACAAGGAATCAAATTGTTACCTATATTCTATCCCTTCAGATAACGCCAAGTTCGGAGGACCGAACGTTGTGGAATTAGTCACAAAGGTTTATTGTACCCATTTCAGTTTTTCCTGTTAAGGAAACCGATTCACCTTGGACTTCAAGTAATCATTTCAGAATTCCCTTCAGAAACCCATTAGATGTGAACATCACCTATCACCCTCAGAACGATGGTCAAAGCGAGAGAACAATTTAAACATAGGAAGGTATGCTCAGAGCATGAGTGATTGACCCTAGAAATGGTTGGACTAATCACTCAACATAAATCAAATTCATCTACAACAATAGTTATCACACCAACAACGGGAAACTGGCAGAAGTTAGATTGGTACATAACACACATCATTTGGATTGGATATCCTGAACAACAAACCATCCAGATTCAGGTAGGAGAACAAACTAAGTTAAAAGCATTGCCTTGGTTTGGCACGATACAAATTGGATAACAAGAAAGGTTGAACCTTTAGCATATTGGACTATTTAAGATTCATTTTAGAATCGACCAACTAGCATACAAACTTGAGTTCTGGCAGAATTCAGCAGTATATATTACCAGTGTCACATTTAAAACAGTAAAAAGCGCAAACCATTGATTGATGGGCCAAACTCAGAAAAAAGCTCAACTCACTAGTTCAGTAGGCATTCATGAGATAACCAGAAATTTCCTACAAGTCAAGAATCAGTTACAAGTTCAATAAGTCGTAAACCATTAAAACTTCAAGTTCTGCAGAGTTATGCAGAAAGTTCTGCCTAGGAAAGGCATGTTATCATTCAGAAAACTTGGAAAGTTACACCAATATACACTGGACCATTTATATTTTGACAGAGTAGGCCTAGTGGCCGTCAGACTTGAACATTGTCAGAGAACAACAGGATTACACGAACATATTTCACATTTTCAGATCCCCAGAAATGACTTTCAGATGAGTCACTCATGATTCCATTGGAAGGGATCCAACCCAAATGACAATCTCAGACCTTGTAAGAGAACCAACAGAAATCATGGACCGTGTGGTCAAACAGTTGAAACAGAGTCGAATTCCTATCGTTAGAGTTCGCTGGAATTCTCGAATATCATAACTTTTCACCAATACATTTTCAGAGACCAACATAAACTGAACTTCGGGACGAAGTTCCTTTTAGGGGGGAAGACTGTCACAACTCACCATTTCAGGTCATTTCAGGTCATTTCCCGAACTTTGGAAAAACACTATTCATCAAACACTATTCATCAAAACACTATTCATCAGTTTACTATTCATCGTTTTCGAGGTCAATTTGATATTCTGAGAAACTTTTGGGAAATTTACTATTCACGGAACACTATTCATTGCGGGAAAAGATTTCATCATTCACGTGCATTACTCATTTCATCGTAAATTTAGTTTACGGGTATTCTAATTCACGTAACCTGATTGGGTTAGGTGCGAATTCATTTCATTAGTGTTAAGAACACTGCATACGGACTGGAGATAGTCTGCATATCATCATAACAGCATTTTCATGTTATACCACTCTTAGGATTTTCAAATTACTATATTCAGTACATTTAACGTTTTTACGTATAAGTATTTATAGTAAACGTTAACACCCGGTTTATACACGACGAATATATCTAAATATTCCCACAATGGTCCCGACATATTTTTATATCCATTTTAACATCATAAAAGTTATAACATTCAGTTACCCAGTATTTTGGAAATTTATTTTATTTATAACGTACGCGTATGAATATAACGACGGTTTTCGTGAAAACTAAACAATAATCACCCGATCACTCAGTAAATGTACCTAACATATTTTTAATATGTTTTTATCATTATTATAACTTTTATTTCATCCCGGTTAACTTCGTGAACGTTTATTGCTATTAAACCCGGTACCCCGATTTTAACGAATAACGCGTAATAACACTTAACGCTACACTATATTTTCTAAGTGATCAAAACCGTTTTGGCTACTCCTTTTCACACCCAAAAACCGGCCAAGACCACCCCTTTTTAACCTTGTGCATTGATTATTAGTATTTAACTAATAAACTTCATATAACATAACTTTACCAAAATGCAAGAATCATAATTCACTTTATTAGATAAGCTAATTTTTCATCTCATCTTCTCCATGCTTGCTTCAAACCCACGACCTCACCTATGATCCATGATCCACCCATCATTTTTCAAAAGCTAAAGCTACAAACTTGTTCCTTTTATCATTCTAAACAAGAATCAATCAAGAAAAACACAAGTAATCCAAGGTTTCTAGCCATCTAATCACCTCATTTTGTCAAGTAAGTTTTCATCTTTATTTTTTCATGGATCATCTTATTTTTACATGTATTTCATAAGTATCATGCTAAAAACCATGTACAAGTAGCTATACCACACTTTATTTTGTCTAAAAAGAAACATACAAACCCTAACTTTTTAGTTATGAATCCCCTTGCTCTAATAACTTGGTTAGGAGTCCATGGCACCCTAAGAAGGTGTATGGTAAGGTTAGATTAGCCATGTGGTGATTACAAGAGGTTTGGTGATGGTAGAAATTAGTTATAACCTTGAAAAACTTGATTTGGAACCTATTTTGGACATGCTGTCCCGTTTTGCAAAAACCTGGAAAATCAGTAAACACCAAGGGAACTTTGGCAAAATTTTTAGAAAATACTTTCAAAAACGAATCCGTAGGCGAAAGAACGGATTAAAAAGAGTCTATAACGAAGGAGTTATGATTTTTGCAAGATTGTAGACGAAAAGTATTTTTCAGAAAATGTTTGCTGTTGGACGTTTTTCATTGGACAAAAAGAGACTTTAGACGTAACCCGGAGGAGCCGAGCTTTCCAAAATATATTACTACATACTAAGACGTAACCGTGGATATAAAGAACAAGTAAAACGGACAAGTAACGACAAAGATATACTCGTTTGAATATCGGCTAAAACCATTTTATAATTGACAGCTTTTATTAAATTTGGCGCAAAAACTACGAAGTGCATTTTTAAGCTAAACATAATATCAAGTACCGAGCTTTATAACTAACGTAGTATTAGTTATTATGAGTATGTTTTCATCATTTCAAGGATTACAACCCGAGTATTTCAACGCTAACATGGAAACTTACGTTATATATATATAAGTATATATATATATTATAACTAGCTATTTATATTTTCTAATAGCAATATTTTCCAAATTTTTGGAATATATACTTTTGGTAACAACAAGTGTTTTTCAAAGAGTAGAGTGGTATAGTAAACATGTGCATGGACATTCATAACATCATTTCATGATCTAAAGTAGATCGTACATCATTCATATTAGGTTGCGGCTAGTATGCGCGCCTTGTTTTTCAGCTCAGTACATGTTCATGGTACCATCATATTGGGTTACGACAGCAAATTGTTCATTGGTGTTCATTTCATTTCATCACGGTTTCATCAGCTAGAGGTGAGTTTTCATAGCCCCGTTTTCAATTCAACATTTTGATTGTTTTCAAATCCCACGGGGGGAATACATTGCATCAATCATTTCAGTACGAGCCCAAGTATTCAAACATGTACATAGCTTAAGTTACCTTGCCATGTGATAAGTCCCCTGTATCATCATGAACCGTTAATTTCAAGTACTAAGCGAGAGTGAGTGGATAGATCTATCGAGGGTGACGCCTCCATCCGTGGTAGTGGATACCAACAGTAAGCGGATGCATGTCATGTCTTTTACATTTGAATGTTTCGGCAGAACATTCGGGAGGGGCATAGAATTTCATCAGTCATAGCTTCGGTGTCATGAGCTTAAGGCTATTGTACAATTTTCATGAGATTTTTATCTTGCACTTCTACTTGTGGTGGCCGTACATCATTACATTTTACAAACCTATGGAATTCACCAACATTCGTGTTGACGTTTTAGCAATGTATTTCAGGTTATTAAGGTAGCTCATGTGACATGCATTTGGACCTTCATGGAGTCGCGGAGTCGACGCGTCTCATCATTATTTCATGCACTTATGTAAACATTTGATCTAGCAGGACTTGTTTTCATAAACTTGCAACACATTTTGGGGACCTCATTTTGTAAACTCTGAATTATTTCAATGATCAAATGCAGTATTTTCCAAACGACACTTTAGGTCGTTCAATGTAACTGTAACTGTGGTGCTATGACAGACACCCCCAGGTATTCCATTCCGCTGCAAGTCAGGTAAATTGGGGGTTTGACATTGATGTACCCCAGATTTGTTCAGCTTTTATTAGAAAAACCACTTGAAGGGACCCCTAAACCTCAGGATTATATACCCACTATTAGGCTTCAACCTAAGGTGTTTACCTTTATGTCTAACAAGGGAATTAAGTTTTCGGGTAACAATACACCTCTTAATGCTTATATGTTAGAAGTAGCACAAGCTGTTAGGAATGAGGTTGATGAAGCTAGTGGTTCTGCTAATTCTGAACATGCTAACCAATCTGGTCATTCTGAGCATTCTACATCAGTACATACTCCTACACCACCTCTTGCTTCACCACAGCCTGTTAACTCAAGTGAAAGAACTGCTTCAATATCTGTTTCTAGGGACAAGCCTATTTCTGCTGAAGGTACTTCTCCACAAGGTACTTCTCTGCAAGGTATTGCTTCAGAGCATACTCCAGTACCTTCTCCCAATGATTATACTTCCACAAGTGGGTTTCAAACACCTGGAGGAGATTAGGGAGTTCAGGGTCCTTTGGATAATTATGCTTTGAATAGGGAGTTCTGGAGAATGAAGAAAGTAATGGATAATCAGGCTGCAGAGATTAAAAGATTGAGAAATAAGTTCAGAAGGTTAAAGAGGTTTGTGTGGCCACTTGTGAAAAACTTTAGACTTTATGTGAAAGAAAAGAAACTATCCAAAAAGAAAAAGTCTAAGTCAGCCAAAAAGACCTCTAAGTCTAAGAGGGGTAACAGGAAGTCATCATCTTTCAAATTGGGGAGGAATCAAGAAGATAATTTGAATGAAGATGATGCTGGAGTTCAATATTCAGAAGATGCTCATCTTTGGCATTATCCAGAAGAACCTTTGAACTTTGTGCCAGAGAAAAAGATTGATGATGATGAGAATATTGTTCAAGAAGAAGTTGATGAGCAAGAAGCTGGAGAACAAGTTGAAAATATTCAAGGTACTCACATTCAAAGTACTGATGTTCAAAGTACTGTTGATGAAAGTACTGGTGTGCAAGGTACTGCTGCAATGGATATTGATGGAATTGGAACTTCTACAGCTGGACCTTCTACAAAAGCATTTGAAGATGAAGCTGGTCCTTCTAATCCTATTCAGCAAGAAGAAGTCAAAGAGCATACAACAAGTGATGATGAGACAATAGCTCAGATAATGCTCAATTTGGATAGACCAACAGGTATACATATTTCTGAGCCTGCACAACAAGTCTCTGAGTCTTCTTCTGAACATGAAGCTTTAGATCCAAAAGACAAAGGAAAAGGGATCATGAAGGAGACCAAGAAGAAAAAGAAGAAGTTTACTCTTGCACAGCTGAGGGAAATAGAGATAGCAAAGAATGAAGAGATTGCTAGACAGCAACATGCAGTGTATGATGCAGAGTACTTAGAAGAAATAAGGAAGCCAGTTGCTGTAACAAGAAAACCTAAGACTATTGCTCAAGAAAGAAATTTGATGATTAGTTTCTTGAAAAGAAGAGGATACAAGAATCTACAAAGGCTAAGATATCCAGATGTAAAAGCACTGTGGGATAGTGTACAAGAGTCTATTAAGAGAGAGCTGGAAAGTTTTGTGCCTATGGATACTGATAAGGAAAAGAAATTAGAAAATGTAATGAAAGAACAAGCTGAGAAAAGAAAGTTAAAAAGGAAGAAAGCTATTCAGGATGATCAATTGTCAAAGAGGCTCAAGATGATAAGATCAGATACAATTGATGAACTAAAGAATTATTTCAGAGTTGTTGATTTTGAGAATAAGAAAACAGAAGACTCTGGAAAGAAGTCAAAGATTATCTCATTTTCTGTGGTTGAATCAACTGAAGGAAACTATCTCATGTTCAACAGAGAAGATGAAAGCTTCACTGTGTTTAATATGCTATGAGATGTTCTGCACATAATAGACAGAGAAGATCTATACAACTTATACTTACAAGTACAGACTTACTATGAGAATATTGAAGCAACATGAGTGGGATTAATCTTACTTGGAGATTTGATAACCATCTGAGAAACAGAAGAAACAAGTAATGATACTCTGTGGAATGATCAAGAAAACTGGGAGATAACAAGATGGAGATTCTTTGAGTCATCGGGAGTTCATTCACTTGAGATGGAAGATGGTACCATGATTCACATGTTAGCTGAAAGAAGATATCCTTTGATAAGAGAACTTATGCTCAGGATGTTGGATCATGGAATGGAGGTTGAGGATGAAAATGAAGTAGCATTTATGGTGATTAAGCTATTTATCAGGTGGACTAAATTAGAAGAATAATATTGCATAAGTACTGGTATGATTTGTTTTGAATAAAAAGTATTTTTCTCAAAGTACTGCAAAACAAACAGTACTTTACCAAAGTACTGCTTGCTGCATAAAACCAGTAAAAGTCCTTTGTAAAATAAAGTAAAAGTTTTTGAAGCTTAAGATGATATAAACAAAAGGATTTGAAGAGAAAAACATGGTGTTAGAACTTGTACTGCACATCAAATGATAATCAACTCACCATGTTTAACAGACAAGAAAGAGTTTGACTCATCATGAGGGTACGGCTCTGATGTAATAATCAAATCCGTTTTTAGTTGACAATTTACTAAAAATTGTATGGTGCTTGATGAGTGTGTAAATACTCATCATTTTTACCTTTTCTGAGCTGCCAAAACATCTAAAAACACTCAATATTGCATCAAAATAGTGAAAATATCCCAGGAATGTGTTTTATATGTTTCAAATGCAAAATAATCAAAAACAGACGAAAAACGTACAAAGTTTGCAAAATTGGCAGTTTCAGTCCTTCAACTTTCAAAAGTTGTCAAATTTAGTCCCTGGTTATTCTAAAAACTTGAAAAAGTCACCAAAGGTCCTTTTAAATCAAAAAGTTACATAATTAGTCCTTTGGTTCAAAATTTCACAAAATGTCAAGTTTAGTCCCTGAACTTTGAAAATTGTCAAAAATGGTCCCTGGGATATTAAAACTTTGAGAAAAACAAATTTTGTCCTTGAACTTCTCATATATGGAAGGAATGGTCCTTGATTGGCAAGTTTGGTGAAATTACACATTTGGTCCCTGGAGTTTGAAAGTTTGGCAGATTTGGTCCCTGGGAAATTAAAATGGAAAAATCAACTTTGGTCCTTGAATTATTCATCATTTGGCAAGAAATACCCTTGTGAACTACTTTGGAAGAATGCCAAAATACACCCCCAAACTTTCGGATAATTACAAAAATGGTCCTTGTGATAAGTTATAACCAAACCGGACCCTTAATAATTACTACTCCAAAACCAAACCCAATCCAAACACCAAAGCCCATCTCCCTTTGTTTTTGGCCCAAACACACAAAAGCCCACCACCCCTTTGATACTAAACCAGGGTCAAAGTTTGACCCTGTGGTCAAACAGTCAAACAACCATCACCACCCAGCCATCCCCTTCCCTCCCTTCCTCACAACCTGCCAAAATCCACCACCCCCCACTTGCTTGCAACACCATCACATCCCCACCATTTGCACCTAACAATACAACCACATTAAATGCTCCCCACCCCCTCCACGCAAAACAGAAGCAAATTGCAAATGCCAATTTTCCCGCCAAAACACGTGGCAGATGATTAGAAGCCTTTCAGTGATCCAATGGTCAAAATTATTGATGGGATATGCTCAGAATATGATCACAAACCCTAATGGAGGGATATATAAAGAGAAGATTGCAAGGAGTATGTTAGTTAGTCACTTAGCTTAATTTTTAGGTCGTATCATTGTAATTTCAAATTTTAGTTGTTAATTTTACTCAAGGAAGCTTGTAATCTGTTTTAGTATTGTAATCTCAACGTTTCTTAATCGAAATTCCAAGTTTCATTCCACAATTCAGTTTTTAGTATTTAAAATTGCAATTTTCTTTTTAAGCTTTAATTATGATTTAAACTAGTATTTACTGTTTCATAAGCTCTCTTAGGTAGTTTGAATCATTAACTAAACAGAAAATCTAAAAATATATATATAAAAAGGGAAAACAGAATCAAAGAAATAAGCCACAGGATACCTTTGCAATTAAGTGGAAAGCTAATGGAAGTTGCCTGCAATGGAGGGGCAAGAAGGACTTTTACCTAGCTTGTTTACAAGCTAGGAGCTTGTAGCTGCCCATTTGAGAGCCCTTGTTTAGCTAGGGTCTCAAGTGAGTTCATAATTTCATTTTTTTTCTTGATTTTTAGCTTTGTACTGTAGCTTAGCTTATTATTTGCTTATTTGTGTTCAATTTAGCATATTCAGTGTTCAATAGTAATATCATTACTTAAAATCAGTAGGCTGTTGGTTGATTTTAATAGTTGTTTAAGATTTCTAGTTTCACAGTCAAAATAGCATAATTAGTACACTTGATCATTTGTGGTTGTCACCTGTTTCTAAGTGCTTATTTAGACTTAATATATCATAAAAAGTCATTGTTGATCAGGTTCATAAGCCCTAACACTTTTTTACTCCACAAATCATAAAACAGTCAATTATAAGGAGTGTTTGGATCAGTGAAATCCTAGGAGTTTAAGTGCTCAATTGTTGTTGTTTCTGGTTTACACAAGTCTCATAGTCTCACATTAGTTCAGAATAACAATAAAAATCAAGTCCTATTTGATAAAAAGTCAAAATCAAGCATTAACAGGCCTAATCATCCCTCTGTGTTGGATTAAGTGTGGCATATGTCCCAAATCCATTCACACATGAGTGGTTTAGCTTAATCTAGTCTTAACTTAGCTTAACTAATCATTTTAAGTCATAAAATCAGGATCAAAGTTCACTTAAGTCAACCTTTTGCAAAAACTCAAAAAGTCAAAAAGTACCTTTGTTTCAGAAAACCAAATCTTGGAGGAATTTTTGTGATTTTTGTGTTAGCTTTGAGAGATTGGCCTTTTCAGAAGTTAAAGTTTGCCACCTAGTCTACAAAAGCCCATAAACAGCTTATTTTTAGGATTTTTATACAAGCTTGTGGATCAACTTATTTTGACCTGCAGGGCAAACACTTGCCCTGTGCACAGGTTTTGACCTATTTTCCCCAGGCCTTAGCCACTTCACCAGTGGGACCCACCTTCTGCTTTTTGGCTTTTTGGAAACCCATACAACCCATTTTGATAAGTCAAGGCTTATTTCAGCTTTTTGAGCTTATTTGATAGGGCTGCAAGTGCCTTTAAGTTTGATCAATTCCT
This sequence comes from Artemisia argyi, assembly GCA_030686995.1. Lineage (NCBI taxonomy): Eukaryota > Viridiplantae > Streptophyta > Magnoliopsida > Asterales > Asteraceae > Artemisia > Artemisia argyi. The sequence continues at coordinate 197,383,932 of CM060701.1, forward strand.
GAGTAAACACTGAGTACTCAGTGTGTGACCCAACTTTCTTTGCCCCACCCAGAGCTCATTAATAAGCCATAAGCCCTGATTATTGGCTTAGTTTGAAGCCTACCAGTCCCTTTTCAAGTTTCAATTTTCCATTTGGACCCCTGAGCTCTTTTGTGGACCCCACAAAGGTCCAAATCCCTTAGGTTTGGCCTGATTTGGCCTGGTAATATCATAAGTGCTTATTTGAGGATTACAGCTTATTCATTGTGCTTTTTTGCTCTATTTTGCTTATTTCTAGTGTGTAACCATCTGTGAATGCTTATTTGCCATTTCCTAGCCTTTTCAAACTTAAAATAAGTCCGAATAAGCTATTTGTACACTGTTTGGAAACAAGGGGGTCCACACAACTTATTTTTAAGTTAAAACAAAAGTCATTTCACAAAAGTTTCTTATTTTCATCTTATTTTTATCTGTCAAAAAGAAAAACCAAGAAAAACCAAACTTAAAATTAGTGATAGCTTCTATTTAATAGATTCTATATTTTTCATTTTTCATTTCAGCTTTTTAATAAGCACTTTATCATTTTTATATTTTTTTTAATTTCCTGTTACCTTTAAGTATTTATAATAATTTTCGTAGATTTTTCTTAATCAGTTTGCTAATTATTAGAATTAAAAATTGTTTAAATAATTAATTAGGTAATATTAGTAATTAATTAGTTTTCTTAAATTTTAATTAACAACAGTAGGTTTTTATAATTTTCCTAGGTTTTATAAATTAGTTAAGACTTTTTGAAAATAGATTTTTAATTTCTACTGTTCATTTTCCAATTTTCTTATTTAAATTAGTTAAATTAGGTTTAAATTAATTAATAGGTAAATAATTAGTAAAATAGTCTAAAATTAATTTTTAGAAGTTTTTTATAATTTTGTAGGATTCCTGTGATGGTTAATTAGTTTTATAAATTTTTCCACAATTTTCTAAGTCATTTAGGGATTATTAGTAATTTAAAATAGTTTAATTAGTTTAATTAAGATAATTAGTTTTTAATTAATAGAAAACTCATAAAAAGACAAAAATATTTGTTTTTATTTTTTATACTTTCTTCAAGTTCTTTTTAAGGTTTAGAAATTAGTTTTGCAAATTTTTAGGTTAATTTGTAATCTTTGTCATTTTTAGTTAATTTAAATTAGATTTAATTTACTTTTTAAATAGTTTTAATTAATTAAGTAATATTTAAATATTAAAATAATCAATTTAATAATTTCATTTTCATTTTAAATTTTCTTTTAATTTTAAGTTTTAAAAAGTTTCACTTGCACCCCCTGTAGTTTGTAATTGTTCAAAACCCACTTTTTTGTCTGTAACCTGATTTCCAGTTGTGTATTTGTGAATATATCTGTATATCTGTTATTGTGAATATTATTCCAAATTGTGCAAATATCAAATATCAGCAGCATAATCATCTCTCAAATCATCTTGGCTACTGTCGTTAGTGCCACTCATTCTCATAAACGTTTTCCAAAAACACCATTGCAATCTCGCTGGGACATAACGACCCGTGGACTCACTATACTATCCACGGAGAATTGGAACTGAGCTGTCTTTGACTTGTTGACCTTGGTCAATAATATCTGACTGCTTTTGAACCAATCAAAATTTGGCGCCGCTGCCGGGGAGGTTGTTGCGTGTTTTTTAAAATCGTTTTAAGTTTTGTGGTTTTCAAAACCCTCCCTGTACAAATTTCACACAATTTGTAAAAATATCAATCATATCAAAAAGTTCATTAACACTTTTCCTGAAGTGTTAACAACACCAAAAAAATCAAAAACAACAAAACAAAATGTGAAGTTAAATTACTTCGTTTTCTTTAAGATTACAACCTGAAACAGTTGGTATAAGGTAAGTTCTGACATTAAATTGCGAACTGAAGAGGGATCCATTTATTTCCTCCCGCCAGCCTGCGAGTAATCTTAAAAGAACGATTTCGGTTAACGAATCAATTCCAAAAATATATTTCCCAAAGTTTTCTGCACACACACCCGTAAGCCAAAAACAATTTTTCTGTTAATAAATACGTAAAATCTTACCACCGCAAACCAAGGCAGAACACCTACCAATTGGGGGTGTGGACATAATAAGTTCCCAAACTTAAGATTAAAACTTGCCTTTATATCCCTGTGAGTGGTGTACCTTTTTCAAAGAAGCCATTCACTTGTGATTATTGGATTTAAGTTCACTGTGGTTTTGCCTCGATCTTGTTTTGAAAAATTGTTTTTAGTGCATGCGCACTCGGTCACAAACAAAGCGTAAAAATCAGAAAAACGTACCCGAGCTACGTACTGTTATTGAAGAACCAAAAACCGAAATGGCCGATGGGCCACCACCACCACCTCCTGACCCTCCCAGGGATGAGCCAGCTCCCAATCTCCGAACGATGGAGGAGTTGTGCCAGCCTACCATGCAAGGGAGGGGCGGACCTATTGCACCACTCACTATTGAGGCTACGGACTTTGGCCTCAAGCACCACATGATCCAACAAGTCCAAAATTCGTGTCAATTTCACGGATTACCGGGTGACGATGCTAACAAGCATCTTGATAAATACCTTACCGTCACCCAAAGCATGAAACAGCATGGTGTCACCGATGATGCCCTCCGGCTGTATCTCTTCCCCTATTCTCTCACCCATCATGCCACTGCATGGTTTGACCGACTCCCAAAGAATTCTATTCGTACCTTTGATGAAATGGTAACCAAGTTTTTAGCAAAATATTTTCCACCTTCCATGGTTACCAAGTTACGAAATGATATCAGCAACTTCCGGCAACGTCCCGATGAGTCTCTATTTGAGGCTTGGGAACGTTATAAGCTAGCTATTGATCGGTGCCCTAACCACAATATGTTACAAGTTACCATCATAGATACCTTCTATAATGGTCTGACATTGAGGCACCGGGATATTCTCAATGCTGCTGCTGGTGGGACCTTTATGAAAAGACGTCCCGAAGAATTCTATGACTTGATTGAGAACATGACTGCCCACCATAACTTTTGGGATTCCTTTGCGGAGAGGGATGAGTCATGTAAATCAATCATTCCTTCATCATCATCTCCTGAAATAATTGCTCTCACCAAAAAGATGGATGATATCTCTACGACTGTGTTGAGAATGAACCAAACTATGCAAAATCAGGTTCAAAATCAGCAAGTGAAAGCCGTGGCCCGAAGTTGTGAAACTTGTGGGGGCCCACATCTTTATTCCGAGTGTCCAGCTACTGCTGGTTTTGCTCAAGAGAATGTTTATGCCGCTCAAGGTTCCTACAACATGGGGGGGGGGGGGGTAATTCTTACCAACCAAAAAGGGACCGTAATCTCTTGAGCTATCGTTCCAACAATTTTCTCGGACCTCCCGGTTTTTACCAAAATCAAAACCGTAACTCAAATCAGAATCGAGGAGATTTTAACCAAGGTCAAAATTCAAATTTCCAAAACCCGAACCAAAATCAAGGTCATTTTAACAAAACAATTTTCAAAATGGCAATCAAAATCAAGGTTTTCAAGGAAATTTTCAAAGAAACCAAAATCAAAACCGTAACTCGAATCAGAATCGAGGAGATTTTAACCAAGGTCAAAATTCAAATTTCCAAAACCCGGACCAAAATCAAGGGAATTACAATCAGGGTAATTTCAATCAGAGAAACAATTTTCAGGGTAACAACAATCAAAATCAAGGGAATTTTCAAAACAACCGTGTTCAAAATCTTCCTAATCAAAATCAAAACGTTGTTCCACCCTCGTCTTCCTCCGATGAAGTGCTAAAACAATTCATGAAGGCACAAGAGGAAATGAATCGGTTACTGATCAGCAAGATCTTTGAGCTTCAGAAGTCTTTAAATGATCGACCCTCGGGCCCGGGTACACTACCGAGCAACACGATCGCTAACCCGAGGGGCGATGTCAAACCGATCACTACCCAAAGTGGGGTATCATACAATGGACCCACGATTCCTTCTACCTCTTCTTCTCCTCTTACCAAGGTAGCGGAACGTGAACCTGAGGTTACCACGGACACGGTACTTCCTACTAATAACGTAGGTACCAACAACGTCCACCCTCAAGTTGTCCCGGTCCCGACTCGTAAGTCGAAAGTTGTATTTGATCCTCCTGAAAGTTCTGATGAAATTCCAAAAAACGATCCTAAGCCTTCAATTCCATATCCTTCACGTTTGAATGATCAAAAGAACCGTGAAAGAGCTAATCATCAGATGGAAAAATTTTATCAAATTTTCCAAGAATTACATTTCGATATTAGCTTCGCGGATGCTCTTCTTCTCATGCCTAAATTTGCTTCAACAATCAAAAATCTGATAAGCAACAAAGAAAAACTCTGTGAGATGGCAAAAACTCCACTTAACGAGCATTGCTCAGCAGTGCTCTTGAAAAAGCTTCCCGAAAAGGTTGGAGATCCCGGGAAATTTCTCATTCCTTGTATTTTCCCGGGGATGGTTGAATGCTTTGCCTTGGCCGATCTTGGTGCGAGCATTAACCTTATGCCTTACACAGTCTGGGAAAGACTCTATCTTCCTGCTCTCACTCCTACCTGCATGACTCTCGAGCTTGCAGACCGTACTATATCTCGTCCTCTCGGCATTGCCGAAGATATCTTCGTGAAAGTAGGAAAGTTCCATTTTCCGGCAGATTTCGTGATTGTTGATTTCGATGCTGACCCAAGAGTCCCTCTCATTCTCGGGAGAGGATTCTTAAGAACGGGTCGTGCTCTAATCGATGTATTCGAGGAAGAAATCACTCTACGTGTTGGTGGTGAAGCCATCACATTCAATCTTGATCAGACTTCAAGATACTCCTCCAACTATGACGCTGAAACGGGTAACGGAATTGACATCATCGATGTTGTGTCAGAGGAGTATTCTCAAGAAGTCGTTGGTTTCTCAGCAAGTGGCAATACCGCTCTTTCTTCTGAGCCTATCATTTTCGACTCTTCCCCTTCTCTCACTCCGTTTGAGGGAAGTGACTTCCTTCTGGAAGAGGTCGAGGCTTTTCTTGCTCAGGATAGTTCAATTCTACATGGGGTTAATGAAAACTATCTTGACCCGGAGGGGGACATTCTTCTTCTTGAAAGATTGTTAAATGACGATCCTTCACCCTCTCCGTCTCCAAAAATACTTCATAAAGAGGAAGTCAAAAATGTTGAAATAACTGAAGACTTTCCCGAGGTTGAGCTCAAGGACTTGCCTCCTCATCTAGAATATGCATTTCTGGAGGGTGATAATAAATTACCCATCATTATTGCTAAAGACTTGAAAGATGAGGAAAAGGCAACACTCCTAAAGGTTCTTAAGTCACACAAGCAAGCAATTGCTTGGAAACTCTCCGACATTAAGGGCGTTAGCCCGGACTTTTGTACACACAAAATCTTAATGGAGGATGACTTTAAGCCAGCAGTGCAACAACAAAGAAGGGTAAATCCCAAAATCCACGAAGTTATCAAACAAGAGGTTCTAAAACTTCTTGATGCAGGGTTGATTTATCCTATATCTGATAGTCCTTGGGTTAGCCCAATTCATTGTGTTCCTAAAAAGGGTGGCATAACCGTTGTCACCAACGAGGAAAACGAGTTGATTCCAACTCGTTTGGTCACGGGTTGGCGAGTATGTATTGACTATCGTAAGTTGAATGAAGCCACCCGTAAAGACCATTTTCCTCTCCCTTTTATGGACCAGATGCTTGAAAGACTAGCGGGGAATGAATACTACGGTTTCCTCGATGGTTTCTCGGGTTACTTCCAAATCCCCATTGATCCACAGGATCAAGAGAAAACTACCTTCACATGCCCCTACGGAACTTTTGCTTATAGACGTATGCCTTTCGGCTTATGTAATGCACCAGGCACGTTCCAAAGGTGCATGATGTCTATAATTTCCGACATGATCGGGAAAACCATGGAGGTATTTATGGATGACTTTTCTGTCATCGGGGATTTATTCCAGTCTTGTCTCTCCCACTTGGAACAGATGCTTAAACGTTGCAAAGAAACGAATTTAAGTCTCAACTGGGAGAAGAGCCATTTTATGGTTAAAGAGGGCATTGTCCTCGGCCATAAAATTTCAAAGAACGGGATTGAGGTTGACAAAGCCAAAATTGATGTCATCGCTAAATTACCTCATCCCACCACCGTTAAAGGTGTTAGGAGCTTTTTGGGTCATGCCGGCTTCTACCGTAGGTTTATCCAAGATTTCTCTAAGATTGCCAGGCCTATGACCCATCTCCTCGAGAAGGATGCTCCTTTTTTCTTCTCCCCTGAGTGCATCGAAGCTTTTGAAACATTAAAGAAAAAGCTTACCGAAGCACCGATTCTTGTTGCCCCCGATTGGGACCTCCCTTTTGAGCTTATGTGCGATGCCAGTGATTTTGCCATAGGTGTGGTCTTGGGGCAACGAAAAGCAAAATACTTTCAGCCTATACACTACGCAAGCAAAACTATGACCGAGGCTCAAAGTCATTACACCACCACTAAAAAAGAACTACTTGCTGTGGTGTATGCCTTTGAAAAATTCCGGCCATACTTAATCTTGACCAAATGCGTAGTGTATATGGATCACTCGGCTTTGAAGTACCTATTTGCAAAGCAAGATGCAAAGCCGAGGCTACTGCGTTGGGTTCTCCTCCTCCAAGAATTTGATATCATTATCCGAGATAAAAAAGGAGCCGAGAACCATGTTGCTGATCATCTCTCACGATTAGAAAACCCTTATTAGGATGTGTCCGAGAAACAGGAAATAAATGAAACATTTCCTCTCGAGACACTCAATGCGGTTGCTTTTCGTGGTGACTCTACTACCCCATGGTTTGCCGACTTTGCAAATTACCATGCGGGTAACTTCATCGTGAAGGGGATGACGTCCCAACAGAAGAACAAATTCTTCAAAGACGTTAAACATTACTTCTGGGACGACCCCTATCTCTTCAAAATCTGTGACGATCACGTCATCAGGCGATGTGTATACGGACAGGAAGCCGCTGATATTCTCAAGGCTTTCCATGCTGGACCCACCGGGGGCCACCATAGTCCTAACTACACCGCCAAAAAGGTGTTTGATTCTTGTTTCTATTGGCCCACGATCTATAAGGATGCCCACGAGTTAGTCAAAGCTTGTGATGCTTGTCAGCGTCATGGGAATATTTCACAAAAGAACGAAATGCCACAAAGTTTGTGAAATCTTTGACGTCTGGGGCATTGATTTTATGGGGCCATTCCCATCTTCTCGTGGAAAAAAATATATTCTCGTGGCTGTTGACTACTTGTCAAAATGGGTTGAGGCAAAGGCCTTACTCACCAACGATGCCCGAGTTGTTGTGAAATTTTTGAAATCCCTCTTTGCTCGTTTTGGAACTCCACGTGCCATCATTAGTGATCGCGGTACACACTTTTGCAATGATCAATTCGCAAAAGTCATGCTTAAGTACGGTGTTACTCACCGTCTTTCTACCGCGTATCATCCACAAACAAGTGGGCAGGTGGAGGTTTCAAACCGTGGTATTAAACGGATTCTTGAGAGGACCGTAGGTGAAAACCGTGCTTCCTGGTCGGATAAACTAAATGATACACTCTGGGCCTTCCGTACAGCTTACGAAACACCCATCGGGTGTACTCCCTACAAGCTTGTATACGGGAAGGCGTGTCATCTACCGATTGAGCTCGAGCACAAAGCCTACTGGGCCTTGAAACATGCAAACTACGACCTTCATAAAGCGGGTGATCACCGTAAGGTTCAACTCAATAAATTAAACGAACTTCATGATCAAGCCTACGAGAACTCTTTGATCTACAAAGAAAAGACAAAGAAAATTCACGACTCTAAGATTAAGAACCGCGTTTTCAACGTCGGTGACAGAGTCCTTTTTTTCAACTCAAGGTTAAAGATCTTCTCGGGGAAATTAAAAACCCGATGGACTGGACCATTCACTGTTGCTAAAGTATATCCATACGGGACTGTTGAGTTATCTCAACCCGAAGGTCCCAACTTCAAAGTGAATGGTCATCGTTTGAAACATTATTTTGGAGAGGACATACCGTCCATGGTTGTCCCTGATCTCCAAACTTTCCCCATGGACCAATGAATTCGGGGATCGAGTCAAGCTAGTGACTCGGTGAACAAAAAATTAGCAAAATATGGGTTTTCACCCGTATTCTGACTTCTTTCTACTTTCTACCACTCTAGTGTAGGGGAGTGGCCGTCCCCCACCTTTTGAAAAGTAAATATGTACATAAGTTTCATTCCAAAAAAAAATGTTTATATGTACATATAAATAAAGTGAAAAATAAAATCAATATTTCCACAGTTAGTTTCGAATATTAGCTTTTTCCGTTCAGAGATTCGGCATAATAGCCGGGACTTTGAATATTGAGGACAATATTCAATTCTAGTGTTGGGGGGGGGGGGGGGGGAAATTCTTGCGAATTTTATCACAAAATACTTTCTAAGTACCCCCATTTTGGCCTAAATTTTTCAATTTTTTTTTCTTCACTTTATTTCAAAATTTTTGTGGTTATCAGTCTGCCATGTCTAAATGACAAAAGGATTGGCTAATCCAGGAGCAAACGGCTCTTGGTAAAGATATCTCAAATCCGTTGATGACTTGCAATTTGCCCAAAATTGTATGGTAAATCAACTCGCCATATCCTATAAAGTGAATGAGTTGGCTAGCCCGCAAGATTATGGCTTGTGGTAAAGGCCGTGGAAAAACCATAATTGGTAATCAGCTCACCAAGATGTTGACTTAGTCCATCAAGAGTTGGCTAGTCCAGAAGCAAACGGCTTTTGGTAAAGACTAATCAAATCCGTTGACAGCTGGTGGTTTGCTCAAAATCACATGGTTATTAGGTGGACCATAGTTCTTACTTGAATCGATACATCTGGCTACTCTAGAAGTGATGGCTTTTGGTAAAGAGTTTTTCAAATCCAACAAGTTTTTCTCAAAAGAATGCTAGGGACTAGCAATGTTTTAGTGTGGGGGATTGATGAGTGTGTAAATACACATCATTTTTACCTTTTCTGAGCTGCCAAGACATCTAAAACACTCAATATTGCATCAAAATAGTGAAAATATCCCAGGAATATGTTTTATATGTTTCAAATGCAAAATAATCAAAAACAGATGAAAAACGTACAAAGTTTGCAAAATTGGCAGTTTCAGTCCCTCAACTTTCAAATGTTGTCAAATTTAGTCCCTGGTTATTCTAAAAACTTGAAAAAGTCACCAAAGGTCTTTTTAAATCAAAAAGTTACATAATTAGTCCTTTGGTGCAAAGTTTCACAAAATGTCAAGTTTAGTCCCTGAACTTTGAAAATTGTCAAAAATGGTCCCTGGGATATTAAAACTTTGAGAAAAACAAATTTTGTCCTTGAACTTCTCATTTATGGCAGGAATGGTCCTTGATTAGCAAGTTTGGTGAAATTACACAATTGGTCCCTGGAGTTTGAAAGTTTGGCAGATTTGGTCCCTGGGAAATTAAAATGGAAAAATCAACTTTGGTCCCTGAACTATTCATCATTTGGCAAGAAATACCCTTGTGAACTACTTTGGAAGAATGCCAAAATACACCCCTAGACTTTCGGATAATTACAAAAATGGTCCTTGTGATAAGTTATAACCAAACCAGACCCTTAATAATTACTACTCCAAAACCAAACCCAATCCAAACACCCAAGCCCATCTCCCTTTGTTTTTGGCCCAAACACACAAAAGCCCACCACCCCTTTGATACTAAACCAGGGTCAAAGTTTGACCCTGTGGTTAAACAGTCAAACAACCATCACCACCCAGCCATCCCCTTCCCTCCCTTCCTCACAACCTGCCAAACTCCACCACCCCCACTTGCCTGCAACACCATCACATCCCCACCATTTGCACCTAACAATACAACCACATTAAATGCTCCCCACCCCCTCCACGCAAAACAGAAGCAAATTGCAAATGCTAATTTTCCCGCCAAAACACGTGGCAGATGATTAGAAGCCTTTCAGTGATCCAATGGTCAAAATTATTGATAGGATATGCTCAGAAGATGATCACAAACCCTAATGGAGGGCTATATAAAGAGAAGATTGCAAGGAGTATGTTAGTTAGTCACTTAGCTTAATTTTTAGGTCGTATCATTGTAATTTCAAATTTTAGTTGTTAATTTTACTCAAGGAAGCTTGTAATTTGTTTTAGTATTGTAATCTCAACGTTTCTTAATCAAAATTCCAAGTTTCATTCCACAATTCAGTTTTTAGTATTTAAAATTGCAATTTCCTTTTTAAGCTTTAATTATGATTTAAACTAGTATTTATTGTTTCATAAGCTCTCTTAGGTAGTTTGAATCATTAACTAAATAGAAAATCTAAATATATATATATATATATATATATATATATATATATATATACTAGATGTCGAAGCCCGCCCGATGGGCGGGCATGACTTATAATGATAATTTTGATGGTGTCAGTTAATGAGAAATTATTTTTATGGACGTCGATTTCATTTAATTTTGTTATAGTATTGGTTTACGTTTAAAATATTTTAAGAAAAGGTCATTATCGTTTGTAAAAATAAGTTGACGAAAAATAAGACATAAACTTATCAAATGTTTTATTGAACGCATTAAGAACGAAAAGAAATAAACGGTTATCGAATATGAGAGAAAAAAGTTTTAAAGTGGTATGCAAGAATAAAGTATCAAAGCATAGCCCGTTCGATGAGCGAGCAAGACTTATAAATATTGTTAAAAAACTTAAGTTAACAAAAAATAAGCTGTAGCTATAACCAACACTCGAATGAGTCTTTACATGATGTGCATATGCAACTAAGCTATCTGAACGGAACCATTCCTTCTGGTACTTTTTGTGTCTGCATCCCTTTGTTCTTCTGGTTCAAGCTTTACTTTCAACAAACAATCACCACAAAATTGTCATCTTTTGTGTTTGTTTGTTTCCCATGTTATTTACTCAAATTTTCAAAATTTTCTTTTGGACAGCAAAATGTGACTGTTGAAGTATTAAAACCCCAATTTCAATACAAATATTTTGTAAAATGTCATTAATAAACTAAACAATCCCTTATTTTCACAAAACATCACAAAAATTTAACAAATATCTGGTTCGACATACCTGTCAAGTTCCAATATTCATGTAAATCGACATATAATAAAGCCTCAATATGCAATCAAAAGGATATGAAACTTACCTGATCAAAGAAGTTGCTAATCCAATTTCTTCAGGTATCTGGCATAGCAAATCGTTAGACACGTCTAATGCCTTAAGTGAATTAAGCCTCTAAACGAATATACAAAAACGATAAGTTGCAACTAAGAAAAATAAAAGAATAGAATCAATCAATAAATTTTAAAATGCCTTACTCTCCTATTGGAGCTGGAAGGTGGTCAACAAAGGTAAGTTTCTTATATCTTCCTTAGGCCATTCAATCTCGTTATGAGCCAATATAACCTTTTGCAACTCCACTGCCTGTAGTAGCAAATACAAATCCACATTATTAAAAAAAGATAGTAATAAAGGCTCGGGTTAGCATGAGAAGTAAGGTATGTTTGCAAATCCATATATGCCTATCATATGAAACTTAAGTCAATGAGGTCTTACATGAGCCATGTGACTACTGTAACCATCCATCTATAAAAACATTTAATGAGTGATCAAGAATATAGAATCATGTGGAACAAAGCTAAAAACATTAATACTTCTTAATAATGATAATTGACAATCGAGTAATTTCGAATCATTACCAGCAATTGCACGGCCCCATTGATCGCATTCATATGCTACTGCTCATGCCAGGGTGTTGCCTGTCGTGGGTCTTGTAGTGACCAAAAGAATCAAATCTCCGTCAGCAACTCCTTCTAGGAAGTTACAAATAGATAAAGACTTAGTATAGATTGTAGAAAGTCAGTTGTGTTTTGCTAAGCTTTTATTAATAGCTTAACCTTGCTTACAAATAAGCATATTAACATGTATATTATAAGAACACAATGCAAGAGATAATGATGGGTAAGCTTATATGGTATCAAAGTTAGTATTGGTAAAATGACCTGTCAAAACTCAATAAAGAATCAACAAAACAGCTAGTGGGGAGGAGTTTTCCAAAAACCGAGCAAGCAAGGTAATAAGCTTAAGTTGTTTGGCTGCATGCAAACACTCTAGACAGCTTAATGCGATTTGGATACACAATAAGCTGATAAGCTGCTTAAATTAGCTTAGCCAACCCCCATCCTCTGATATAATTGTTTATTGTGTACCTTCTACGTATTCATGTGGAAGCTAAACAGCGCTACCTTGTCCACAAGCAGAGTAACCACTCAGCCTCAGGTTTCCTCTTACACGTTCAACCGCCAAAGCACTTTTAAACCATTATGTTGTGTGCCCTAGAGCATGTGTTCTCAAATATAAGAAAAGAATATTATCTTTCAAGATTTAACCACCTTCCATGGTGGGAGCAAGCACTTGAATACCTTTATAAGTAGCAATGGAAGTTGGTCCAAAAAAATCAGGAATAGCCAAACCGTATCAACCCATTTTGACCCATTATAACACGACCATTCTGTTTTTTTTTTCTACTTCTATCTATAATTTTAATCGACACATTGATATCTACAATCATTTAGTACTCAAAGGCCTTATTTCGACAAACAATAAGCAATCCCAAACATCGTGTTAATATTAGTTCTTGAAATTAAATTTTCTGATGCAACATACATATGACTTGGACGAAGTCATTTAATGTGAAACAATGGGGTATTAGTCATGACTTACACTTAACATCGAATTTATATTGAAAGCATTTACTTTTTTGCTGCAGCCCGTGTCCCAACTTTTTAGATATCTAATTTATATAAAGAGAATGTACCATGGATAAAGCAGGACAAATAAAACGTAGATTCAAATTTCAGTTAGTATAGGGAGGCGAGGGTTGGGCTGCAGTGGGGTTGTGTTATGAATATTGTAATTACCTCTAAATTGTTTTACCCAGCATATATAAGCTCACTGCTATGACAACTGGCTCTTCTGCCGCCATGTATCTGTAAATGTCAAACTCTTTGGCCATCTCGTTCCGTAGGGTAAATCTGACACGCTTGCCTCTGTGAAGTAGGTATACTTTTGTTAGGTATTTGATAAAAGGCAAACAGGTATCTACTGGTATAGTATGCTTACTCAAGATTGTAGTTTTTTTTTTAATATCTCTTCTTGTTGTTCGCTTTCTAGTTGCATTGCCTATTGTTATTTCTTCATCAACTCTCTACACGCATCCTATAATCTGTTTGAAAGATCAGTTGTATCATGATAAGTTCCTTTCATTTGGAGTTTGGGATCAAAGTCATGTTTATCTCGCATTTCTATATTTTCCTGTATGGCGCATCCCTATGGTTCATAAATATATATTTTAATAAACGAACTACTTAGGCTTATTTGTTTACAGGTTTTGCAAGTTCTTGATACTAATTTTGTGACACGAACCTGTTTGTCAAGGAGTATACACCAGAATCCAGTAGGACTATAGTCACTGATGTTGCGAACCGTCCACTTGCGATATACTCTGACCTCTATTTCCTTGTTCACATCTGTTGGTTTTATGCTTCCAACACTTGCAACTTCCGGCTGCTCGACTATTTGCTTTCTGAATGCCTTTGACAAAACTTCTGAACTGCTACCGACGTCAAATATGAATCCATTGTTACCGCTTGTTGCTAAACCTGAGCTCTCAACAAAAGATCAGTTAGGTACCATGTAAGGATTTCTTGTTATTCAATAATACCGAATATAGAGGCCTTAAAGTCAACAACTATGTTGAATGATTCAGTTCATCAGTATTCGAATATCTCTAGACCAATCATTTCAAGCGAAACTACATTACAGAAATAGATACATATGGAGCCCAAGACCAATTCAAAAAGAATATATGTTTTCAATTTAGTACAACTTCAAACTTAAAGTCTAAAACACATACCTTTACGTAAACTCCCACTTGAATAGCAATTTAAGTATGCTTCTGTTGATGCGTTCTGCCACTAAATGAAGAAAGAGACAAACTAACCATTTTTCCTGAGGTATCAGCTTCTATATCTTCTTTCTTATAGCAGTAAAAGCAACCGAATTTCAATCAAAGAGCTGATAATATAATGGCACAAATTTTAAAAAAGTACATAATATTTGAATGTTTGGGTCTATAGTTAGGTATGAATAATACTTGTAGTACATGGTGATTGCGGCAAAATGAGATAATAGAAAATGCTGATAAGCTCATAATTTCATCTGCAAGACATCGAAGGCTGCGTCACAAATGTAGAAAATGTTCCTTCTAACGTCAAGACTTCAACCATAGGGTGCGACACATCCTGTTAACAAATCACTTTAAAGAACAAAACAATGGTTATTCTTCTTTTTTTCCTGCTACCTAGCATCAACAACTAAAGCACAAAACAAAAGTAATAATAGCTATAGATGGATTACAAAGTTATTTTCTTTTAGCTATAATCTATTTTTGAGTAAAACAGGATAAGAATGTGATGTATGCATAGGTGTATGTGTTATCTAAATTATAAAAAAAGAAATAACAGTTAAAAGATCAAGTGGCTATTATGTAAGATCCAGAAATACGGCTGCAAAAAAATAAAAATAAAAAAATAAAAATAAATAAAAAAAAAAAAAAAAAAAAAAAAAAAAAAACTCTTCTAAGAATACTAAAAAAGTATTATAGTGGTTAAGATTAAGAGGATCAAAGCTTCTAGTAACACACTGAATATATACATAGTTGTTCGTTAATCACAACCAGAAAAACTTTGATTCATTTGACAGAAGCTAGGCTATGAGATTATGGATAGACAAATCAAACTAACATTCCAATATAAAACACAAGCTAGGCTAGGTTATGAAATATGAAAAATGACTCCACTGTGAGTAGTCTTAACATATGGAAAATGTAATACATGAGGATTACAATAGCAGATTCACATCCTGTAAAACTTGACTTCCAATAAGAAACAATATATGAGTGAAAAACATATATAAGAGTTGTTGTTATTTAATGTCAAACATTCATGGTTGTATACATGTGATGAAGAAAACACACTAACCGATCATTAGAGGAGATTATGAGGAAAAGAGGATATTAGGGTTTTTGAGAAAAAATATATTGTGAATTAAGTGAAGTTTTTTTTTTCCCGTATATATGTTTGATATAAGGGTTGCGTAAGGGATTATCCTACTTATCTAATATAATTGGTTGATCATTATATTTATGGCTTTGCAGGATATAAATCAAAAATTGAGTTGTTCTAGTGGTAAAGATTGTTATTAATGTATCAAGAGATCCTATGTTCGAATCCGGTACACTAAATTTTTAAACTACAAAATCCAAAATTTATTAAAACCGGATTTTAGCTCATATTAATTATAAAAATACAAAATAAATTATAAAAATTAATTATAAAAATACAAAATAAATTATAAAAATTGCTTACATGGCAAGAATGTGATGACATGGATGCTGACATGGCTGATAATGAATTATTGGGCAATGACTGGGCAATGAGGTGTAACGCCTCCTGTCATATATAATATATATATATATATATATATATATATATATATATATATATATATATATATATATATATATATATATATATATATATATATATATATATATATATATATATATATATATAAAACGGGAAAACAGAATCAAAGAAATAAGCCACAGGGTACCTTTGCAATTAAGTGGAAAACTAATGGAAGTTGCCTGCAATGGAGGGGCAAGAAGGACTTTTACCTAGCTTGTTTACAAGCTAGGAGCTTGTAGCTGCCCATTTGGGAGCCCTTGTTTAGCTAGGGTCTCAAGTGAGTTCATAATTTCATTTTTTTCTTGATTTTTAGCTTTGTACTGTAGCTTAGCTTATTATTTGCTTATTTGTGTTCAATTTAGCTTATTCAGTGTTCAATAGTAATATCATTACTTAAAATCAGTAGGTTGTTGGTTGATTTTAATAGTTGTTTAAGATTTCTAGTTTCACAGTCAAAATAGCATAATTAGTACCCTTGATCATTTGTAGTTGTCACCTGTTTCTAAGTGCTTATTTAGACTTAATATATCATAAAAAGCCATTGTTGATCAGGTTCATAAGCCCTAACACTTTTTTACTCCATAAATCATAAAACAGTCACTTATAAGGAGTGTTTGGATCAGTGAAATCCTAGGAGTTTAAGTGCTCAATTGTTGTTGTTTCTGGTTTACACAAGTCTCATAGGCTCACATTAGTTCAGAATAACAATAAAAATCAGGTCCTATTTGATAAAAAGTCAAAATCAAGCATTAACAGGCCTAATCATCCCTCTGTGTTGGATTAAGTGTGGCATATGCCCCAAATCCATTCACTCATGAGTGGTTTAGCTTAATATAGTCTTAACTTAGCTTAACTAATCATTTTAAGTCATAAAATCAGGATCAAAGTTCACTTAAGTCAACCTTTTGCAAAAACTCAAAAAGTCAAAAAGTACCTTTGTTTCAGAAAACCAAATCTTGGAGGAATTTTTGTGATTTTTGTGTTAGCTTTGTGAGATTGGCCTTTTCAGAAGTTAAAGTTTGCCACCTAGTCTACAAAAGCCCATAAACAGCTTATTTTTAGGATTTTTATACAAGCTTGTGGATCAACTTATTTTGACCTGCAGGGCAAACACTTGCCCTGTGCACAGGTTTTGACCTATTTTCCCCAGGCCTTAGCCACTTCACCAGTGGGACCCACCTTCTGCTTTTTGGCTTTTTGGAAATCCATACAACCCATTTTGATGAGTCAAGGCTTATTTCAGCTTTTTGAGCTTATTTGATAGGGCTGCAAGTGCCTTTAAGTTTGATCAATTCCTGAGTAAACACTGAGTACTCAGTGTGTGACCCAACTTTCTTTGCCCCACCCAGAGCTCATTAATAAGCCATAAGCCATGCTTATTGGCTTAGTTTGAAGCCTACCAGTCCCTTTTCAAGTTTCAATTTCCCATTTGGACCCCTGAGCTCTTTTGTGGACCCCACAGAGGTCCAAAACCCTTAGGTTTGGCCTGGTAATATCATAAGTGCTTATTTAAGGATTACAGCTTATTCATTGTGCTTTTTTGCTCTATTTTGCTTATTTCTAGTGTGTAACCATCTGTGAATGCTTATTTGCCATTTCCTAGCTTTTTCAAACTTAAAATAAGTCCTAATAAGCTATTTGTACACTGTTTGGAAACAAGGGGGTGCACACAGCTTATTTTTAAGCTAAAACAAAAGTCATTTCACAAAAGTTTCTTATTTTCATCTTATTTTTATCTGTCAAAAATAAAAACCAAGAAAAACCAAACTTAAAATTAGTGATAGCTTCTATTTAATCGATTCTATCTTTTTCATTTTTCATTTCAGCTTTTTAATAAGCACTTTATCATTTTTATAATTTTCTTAATTTCCTCTTACCCTTAAGTATTTATAATAATTTTCTTATATTTTTCTTAATCAGTTTGCTAATTATTAGAATTAAAAATTATTTAAATAATTAATTAGGTAATATTAGTAATTAATTAGTTTTCTTAAATTTTAATTAACAACAGTAGGTTTTTATAATTTTCCTAGGTTTTATAAATTAGTTAAGACTTTTAGAAAATAGATTTTTAATTTCTACTGTTCATTTTCCAATTTTATTATTTAAATTAGTTAAACTAGGTTTAAATTAATTAATAGGTGAATAATTAGTAAAATAGTCTAAAAATAATTTTTAGAAGTTTTTTATAATTTTGTAGGATTCCTGTGATGGTTAATTAGTTTTATATATTTTTCCATAATTTTCTAAGTCATTTAGGGATTATTAGTAATTTAAAATAGTTTAATTAGTTTAATTAAGATAATTAGTTTTTAATTAATACAAAACTCATAAAAAGACAAAAATATTTGTTTTTATTTTTAATACTTTCTTCAAGTTCTTTTTAAGGTTTAGAAATTAGTTTTGCAAATTTTTAGGTTAATTTGTAATCTTTGTCCTTTTTAGTTAATTTAAATTAGATTTAATTTACTTTTTAAATAGTTTTGATTAATTAAGTAATATTTAAATATTAAAATAATCAATTTAATAATTTCATTTTCATTTTAAATTTTCTTTTAATTTTAAGTTTTAAAAAGTTTCACTTGCACCCCCTGTAGTTTGTAATTGTTCAAAACCCACTTTTTCTGTCTGTAACCTGATTTCCAGTTGTGTATTTGTGAATATATCTGTATATCTGTTATTGTGAATATTATTCCAAATTGTGCAAATATCAAATATCAGTAGCATAATCATCTCTCAAATCATCTTGGCTACTGTTGGGTCACTGAATTCCCCAATCTTCTTCTAACAAGGATTTGAACGTAAAATAACCTAAGTATAAACAAGTCACTGAGTGAACAGTAACTCAGTGAGTCATCTTAAGGATGCTTAGACCAAGCCTAAGAAGAAAGGTTCTCCATTCAGTGAGGCGGAACTCAGTGAAGTGTGATCTAAGCCAAGAAGAAGGTGATGGGTTCAGTGAGGATGACAATAACTCACTGAACCCCATGACTCCTCAACAACTTCATGGTACTGAAGACTGATGACTAGAAGACTGAAGTTTTGGCGGGACTGGGCGGGAAAGTTTGATCTGTTTCACTAAAGTACTTTATCACTTTAAGGTCAAACTTTCCTCAAATGGCTAAAACCAGGCTGTCATCAGAAAGTGCCTTTTGGACTTAACCCAAAGAAGTTTCCCTTGCCAGAGAATAAAATCTATTAAGATTTTATTGAGGAACACTTAGGTCCATTGTATAATAGAGTTGTTCACATGTGTGTATAAATAGGTAGCATAAGAGAGGAGTAAAAGTTGACAAGTTTGTGCAATTAATGCAAAGCATTCACAAACCACTTTTACTCCTCCAAATAACAACATAACCCTTGAGATAGCTCAGTGGGTCCTGAAAGTTGTTACTCAACATAGATTGAGTTTAGTGAGGAGTCAATACCATACTTGTCGTTTTCAATCCCAAGTGTTATTCCGTAAACACTTGGGTACGATTCTTTTTTATTAACTTCTAATAAAGAATTAAACGTTGGAAAATATTGTCTCTTATGTTTACGTTGCTTTATTGTTAATCAGTTTATACATCTTTGTTTAAATTCATATAACTTGGTTACTTTAGCTTTGTAGTTATAGTTAACCAAGCAAAAGGGACCAACAAGTGGTATCAGAGCCTCTGATTTGTAAAACTTAAACCTGTTTTCAATACTTAAGAGTGCTCAAGTTTTTAAAATCAAGATCCCACTATGACTGACATAGATGTTCCCCAACTTGTCGACAAAAAGGGTGGAAGTTATTCAGCAATTGCCCCTCGACTAGAAGTTGGCAAATTTAATAAGTGGAAAAAGCGAATGCTTTGCTACTTAACTGGGATGGAACCATATTACATTAAGTTGATTAATGATGGTCCATATGTCCCAACAACTGCCCAAGGTTTAATTAAACCTGAAGCTCAGTGGACCCAAGATGAAAGGAGGGTGGTCAATCAAGACCAGCGCCTGAAAAGCATCATTATATCATGCCTCCCTGATGATATAATGGAATCAGTGATCAATTGTCCTACTGCCCAGCAGACATGGACTGACCTGGTTCATAGCTATGAAGGGCCTTCTGATATCAAAGAGAATAGAATCATGGACCTGAAGCTTGAATTCAATACCTTCAGGGCCAAGGATTCTGAAAGTCTCTCTGAGACTTATACTCGGTATAAGACCCTCCTGAATGAGCTGACCAATGATGGTGTTATACTGTCAAAACATGAGATCAATGCTGGTTTTGTCAACAGTCTCCCTGAGAAGTGGTTAAACTTCTCTCAGGGATTGAGAAATGCAAGCCACATTCAGAACCTTGAGCTCCCTGCCATCTATGGGAAGTTTGTCTATGAAGATAATCTTATCACCAGGAGATACCCTAGTAAAGCTCAGGAGACCAAAAAGGCCTTGACAATTTCACCCATATCAACTGTGTGAAAAACTAGAAGGGGGGTTGAATAGTTTACCGATTAAAATCTTTTTAACTTGTTAAGTTAGCTTTGAAACTTTCCATTTGATCAAAGATATAAGCACAAACACAATATATAACATGCAAGTAAATGAAAGAAACGATCAAACCACAACACGAGTATTTATCGTGGTTCGACTACAAGGACTCTTTTTCCTTGCCCTACGTCCACGCCCCGAGTATCCAACTCGAGAGTTTCTTTCACTAGTCAACAAGCTCCTTTCACCGGCGGAGAAAACCTTACACGTCGCTTATACTTTTACCGACACAAAGCTAAATGTCAAGTTCTTTTACAAGGGCACAACCACTCCTGTTAGTTCTTTTACTAGGGTACAACAACTCCCAACACTCTTTGTATTTTGAGGACTAAAATACTAACCGATCACTATTGAAAATACACAATCAAATGAAGTGTAAACTACACAAGTCTACACAATGCTAAGCAAACAAGTCTTGCAACGTTGTGTTGAATACTTGTTCCTTTTAGTAAGCTCGTGAATCTCTTTGCTACAAAAAGAAACTTCACATATGAAATGTTAAGAGGTTAGATGAAAGAATGAATGTGTGTGTAAAATGTAATGTCAAGTGATGAGCCAAAATTCAACTTGTGGCTTAATATTTATAGCCAAAACCTTCTGCAGGTCTGGCGGATCAGGCGGACCCCTGAGAAGGGTTCCGCCCGTGTACCACCAGGGTACCGCCGGGCTTGCAGTTGGTTTTGCAATAGATCTTGCAAACCAAACAAGGTCTTGTCTCATAACTTCTAGCAACCAAACAATGTCACATCTCATAATAACAAGTCAAATACAAAGCTTGCAAGCAACAACAAAGTTAGTAAAATACATTTCTTTCCATAAATGCAAAATGACAAAACTTGCAATAAATGTGATGTGACAATTTCTAATTTAAGAAATAAACTTGTGTTGTGTTTTATGAAATGTAAAATGTAGCAAAAGTCTAGTTTATGCAAGTCTTAAAAACTAAGATTATGTTTTGCTTAGAAACTAAAGTTTACATTTTGTCATTAACAAAACTTAGCGAAGATCGTAAAATATAAAAAACGTTTTTAGGCGATATTTGTATTAACAATCTCCCCCTTTTTGTTGATGACAAAACATAAACTTTGTTTTTAAGTAACACGCAAAATCTTGGTTTTCAAGACTTAAAAAAAAATTATATTAACCTTGTTTTACTTAATAGACGAAAAGCATATCAAGTATTGAAGGATTAATATATTTCTCCCCCTTTTTGTCGAAACAAAAAGTAGAGTAGCGTAGCGGAATAATGGCCATGCTCCCCCTTGGTCGATACTCCCCCTAAATGGAGTGCCAAGATGGGAAACATGGATTTTGAGACCTACAAAAAAATGGTTAGTTGGTGATATATATAGTCAGGCTTGTAGTTACCACACACATTGCAACCACATTGACAAACCAAAGATTGATGAACCAACAATGCACAAAAGTAAGTAGAAAGAAATATCATTCCAAGTAAAATTTTGACTTATAAAAGTCAAAAAACAAGAAATGTGGACTTATTCTTCTACTTGTACACAAAAACTAAAAAATAACCAAGAAAATAAAATAAAATCCTACATTCCTAGAGTGGGGCAAATGGCCTTCATAGGTTGCCTAGGATTTGTTGGGGTGGGAAAATGCATCCAAACGTTCTATGACGTGTTGGAAGGCAAAACGGGTTTCATTTTGGAATTGGTTAAGCAATGTTTTGATGGTTTCACCCATTTGCTCACAATTTGAGCAAGCATGGGGATGAGTGGGTTGAAATGGGTTGGTTTTGGTTTCTTGGTTTGAAGGTTGGTTGGTTTTTGGTTCTTGGGTGGAGGATGGATTTGGTATTGAGTCAAGCAAGGTGGTTTGAAATTCCATTGCTTGATGAAGGTGATTCTCAACCATGCTTTGGATTTCCTCATATGAGGGAAAGAAAGTCTCAAAGGTTTGGGCTTGAGAATGTGGTGGATTTGGGTGATCATTGTTTTCAAAGTTTGGTTCTCCATATAGAGGACCATGGATGTCATAGTAGATGGGGTGAAACAATAATGGTTTAGGTGGATGGTACACTTGTTGTGGTTGTTGAATGTGGTTAAAAAGGTTATCTTGGTCAAGGATTGACCTTGGTGATTCATTTGCAAAAGGTGGTGGTTGTGTAGGTCTTGGTGGAAGATCATTAAGATCTTGGACAAATGGGTGTGGTGATGTGGGAGGAGACCCAAATAGTTCCATTGGATCAATTTTGGGTAATGGTGATGGTGATGAGGTTTTGGATGGTTGAGTTGGAGCACTTGGTGGAGTTGGGTCAATAGGTGATTTAGTTGGTGGTGAAGTGAGCTCATTTGGTTCAATGGGTGATGGTGATGGAGATGCAAGGTTCAAAAAGTGTTCATTTTTTATGGGTGATGTGAATTCATCCGAGGATGAGGAGCTTAGGTTGATGGGTTGATTGGACCATAGTGGTTTAACACTAATCCTGGCGGTTTTCCGGATGGGTCTTGCTGGTTGAGAGGTGTTTGTTGACTTAGTCATGGTGAAAAATGGTTTATAAGATTTAGAAATTGTGTTGAGGAAGGTGTGATTTGATGGTGTTGAGGGTGGCTTAATTTATAGTGTTGATGAATTATGGAAAGGAGTGTTTGGATTTGATGTTAGTCCATACAAAAATTGAGGTTTCTAATGATTTGGAAAACTAATTGTGGGTTGTCATATCATGGAAGTCAATCCAATGAAAATGGTGAAGTGAGAAGACAAGTTTTGCACTAAATGCTTAGTGGTTTTGGTGGATTTGTGGTAGTATAAATCTCAGGGATTTCAAGGATCCCTTAAAAGGGTTCCTTCCTTTATGTTTGAGGGGTCCTTGAGGTTGTTATGGTTAAATTTGAATTTTGGCGGGAATTGGTTTTGGTTAAGTTTATGGAAGAAGGAGTATCCTATTATGCTAAACACATTGCAAATAATGGGTTTCTACCTAAAAGGATTGGATTTTGGTGTTTGGATGTTGAATTGATGAAAATGAAAACAAAAATTCTGCAGGTGGGTGGCGGCACCCTCAGAATACACAGGCGGAACCCATTTGAGGGTGCCGCCTGGTCCGTTGGGCCAATTCTTGAATTCCCAGGATTTACACTGGCGGAACCCAATATTGGGTACCGCCAGATCCACCAGACCCAAAAAAATTGGCAGTCCGCGTTTTTGACCCGCGAGACGATTTTCAAAATTTTCGAAAACTCCTAAAATCAAAGAGATAAGGCATTTCTGGTTGGGCAATGCAAAAAATAGACACGTAAACATGCATTTCATAGGACTTTGACCTTGAGGTCGAGAATTTCACTATACTTAGTTAAAATATCATAAACTTGAAAATTTGACAACTTGCCAAGAGTTGTCTTCCTGCATCATTGTTAGTTAAAACATGTTTCAAATAGTATCAGACATCCTACCAACACATAAATTCAAGAGAACCATTGTTTACATAACCAAATTGTTTAGATAGCACCTTGTGCCAAACACTCCTAACACACCCGCACTCATTGACGGTTAATCTTCTTCTTCATTTTTCCAAGGAATCTCCCGATGTTTTTGAACATCGCCTTTGTTTGCTTGAACTCCTCCGACTCATTCGGAATATCCGGAAGTTGAGAAAGGTATTCTAGAGGTGGGAGCCTAGAGTTTGGCAAATTGTCATCTTCACTCATTGAGGAAGAAGATGATGAGGTAGGAGGATGTGGGCGTTTTCCTTGGGCTTTGTAAACTCTCTTATCACTAAGTGGAACAAAGGTGTGTGGAATGAGAGTGTAGTCAAGACGAAGACCATTTGAAGTTGGTGGAATGGGTGAGATGAACCTAAAGAGACGGGTCAAGAGCATTCCATATGGCATAGCCGTTGTGCCATGCACGGGAATGTCGGCCATTCTCTTGGCCATGTAGTAGGCAAGGTTGAAGGGTTGCCTAACGGACAAGGAGTAGAGCATGTAGCAAAGGCAAAGGTTGATATGGTCACGGTTCCCTATTGTGCTAATGACATTGGTTCTAAGGACTTCCTCCCATTTCTTGAATTGGGGTTTGAGTTCGTTCATTTCCATTCCATATGGGTCCTTATCGACCTCATTCCCCGAACGGGTTCTCCTAGTGGTGGTGGTCCTAACAAAGAGGTGATCACGGAGAACGTCTTTTGAGACAAGAGGTGTGTCATAAGGGTGGACACGGTCTTGAAGGTTGTCAAGAGTTGAGAGGGAGTGCAAGTCGGAATAGAGGCAAGTACCACGGTGTGGAACACCTAGGATTTGAGCAAACTCCTCAAGAGTGAAGGAGTATTGATGACCGCTAACCCTAAAGTTGATAGACATATGACCATAATCATCCGTGGAGAGGACGCATGATGCATAGAACTCTAGAATGAACCTAGGACAAATAGGCTCGTCGATATTCAAAAGACACTCAAAGTTGATTGTGGCAAAATCGGCGTAAAGGTTTGTGCCTTCTAGGAAAGATGGGTCAATGGTTCTACCCTCATGGACATAGTGTTTTTCTAGGGCTTTAAAAATGTTTACTTGATTTGCGGTAAGGCCTTTGGTTTTGTGGTGTTTTGGTAGGTACTTAATGGTGTCCTTGTGGTCGTAGTGGGTTAGAGGAGGCATGATGATTCCTAGAACAACAAAATTTCATATTTTAGTTTACGTAAACCACTATAATAATGTGGAAGTTCTAGTGTGTGCCTATATGAAAACAATGTGGAGGTGCGATTATCTTGACTCATTTTGATGCTTCAAAATCGTTTTACGCAAGTTTTGTTATAAAATAAAAGATAACCCAAACGCTCCTAGTTCAATGTAGCTTCATTTGAATGTACCCAAAAATACATATTGGTTATGTATTCCCTTTAGCATTCAAGAGACATTATGCAAGTGATGTTTTAAACATAACGTTTTGATTTTGTATTCTCAATGTGAGACGAAAAAATATTTATCCTACTTGTGAGAAATTTTTGGAAGGATTTGACATGGGGTGTTTTGGCAAACATGTTTATACTAATTAAAGATGCAATTCCTAACTATGGGAAACATGATTAGTTTTATTAAACACCTAATCCAATGCATGAGTTTTTCAAGTTAATGCATAACCCCAAGTTTTTGTTTTTGTGCAAGAAATAGAATTCCTAGACTCAGATCAGGATTGTAATCATGTTTAGAATACTTACAATGATGATTTAGTTGCAATGTAAATGAATGGAAGACCAAGAATTCGTAGGTATGGATGGATGGTAAAGTGAATAGTAGCAGTTTGGAAGTGGTGGTATGAGATAATGGGTGTTTGATTTAATATAAACAAAGAAATTGATTCTGCAGGTCGACGGACACGGCGGAACCCTGAGTTGGGTTCCATCTGTTATGGCTGAGGGTTCCGCCGACCCTGCTGAGAAGAATGGTTTTGGATTTGTTTTGATTTTTGTGATTTTTGTCTAATGTCCAGAACTACAATGTAGGTTCCATGAGTCCTAAGCCTAGCCTAAGAAGATTAAAAGGTTCACGTTTAAGAGGTTTAGTGAGAATGTCGGCTATGTTATCTTCGGAAGAAACTTTCTCAATTGAGATATTTCCTTTTTGAACGTTGTCACGAAGGAAATGATGACGGATTTTAATATGTTTGGTACGAGCATGTTGAACCGGGTTTTTGCTAAGATCAATGGCACCTTTGTTATCACAAAGAATTGTGATGTCATTGAGTTGAATTTCGTAGTCGACAAGAGCTTGCTTCATCCAAAGAGCTTGTTGACATGCCTTTCCGGCCGAAACGTACTCGGCTTCCGTTGTTGATATAGCAAGAGCCGTTTGCTTCTTAGAGAACCATGAGGTGAGACAATGTCCAACAAAAGTACAAATACCACTTGTGCTTTTTCTATCGACATAGTCACCGGCATGATCCGAATCGGCATACACTATGGTGTCTATTCCCGTTCCTTTGGGATACCATAAACCTAAATGTGTAGTGCCCTTAATATACCTAAAAATCCTTTTAATGGCTTCGAGATGGGTAGTTTTAGGATCTTCTTGAAAACGAGCACATAGATAAACACTAAACATAATATCGGGTCTACTAGCCGTTAGGTAAAGTAGACTACCAATCATACCTCTATATTTAGTACTATCTACGGATTCACTTTCTTCATCCTTGGTGAGTTTAGTTTCCGTGGACATGGGAGTTTTGATAGGTTTCGAATCTTCTAGTCCAAATTTCTTAAGCATGTCCTTAATATATTTAGATTGGTTAAAGAAGATACCATCTTCTAGTTGTTTGATTTGGAGTCCTAAGAAAAAGTTGAGTTCTCCCATCATACTCATTTCAAACTCGTCATGCATGATTTTTGAGAAATCCACACATAATTCTTGACAAGTTGATCCAAATATAATGTCATCAACATAGATTTGGACTATGATAATATGTGAATCTTTCTTCTTAGTGAAGAGAGTATTATCAACTAAGCCCATGGTATACTTATGGTCAACTAGGAATGTTTTAAGTCGATCATACCATGCTTTTGGAGCTTGCTTAAGTCCGTAAAGAGCCTTTTTAAGTTTGTAAACATGATTTGGTTTTTCAAAATCGATGAAGCCCGGTGGTTGAGCAACATACACTTCTTCATTAATGACTCCGTTTAGAAATGCACTTTTGACGTCCATTTGAAAAAGTTTAAAATTGTGTGCACATGCATATGCAAGTAAGATTCTAATTGACTCGAGCCTAGCAACCGGAGCAAAAGTTTCATCGTAGTCAATGCCTTCTTGTTGGTTATATCCTTGTGCAACTAGCCTAGCTTTGTTTCTAAACACAATTCCATTTTCATCCATTTTATTTCGAAATACCCATTTTGTTCCAATTATAGTTTGACTCTTTGGTTGAGGAACTAATGTCCATACATCATTCCTAACAAATTGATTTAACTCTTCTTGCATTGCAAGTACCCAAGATTCATCTTTAATGGCTTCATTAATATTTTTGGGTTCAATAGTTGACACGAAACAAAAATAGTTGCTTTCATTTTGAACTTTTGACCTTAGTGTTCTTTCATTAATGTTGCCAATAACACCATCTAATGGATGACTTTTAGATTCTTTGATATTGACAAGTTCTTTGTTAAATAATTTATCTTCTTTGTCATCACTTAAAATTTCTTGATTTTCTATTGCTTGGCTTTCAACTAAGTCATCATCTACCAAAGGTGATGTCTTAGAGGGAGGTGGACTCTCGTCAAATGTCACGTTCAACGATTCCTCGACTCTTAAGGTTTCTTTGTTCAAAACAATGTACGTTTTACTATTTTGTGAATATCTAAGAAATACACCTTCATAAGACTTTGGGTCAAATTTGGTGAGATAATCCTTTGTGTTAAGAATGAAACATTTACTACCAAACACTCTAAAGTATCCTAATGTAGGCTTTTTACCTTTATATAGTTCATAAGGAGTTTTATTCAAAAATGGTCTAATTAGGACTCGATTTAAAATGTATGTTGAAGTGTCAACAGCATTACACCAAAACTTTTGTGGAATGTTTTGTTCATTAAGCATTGTTCTACTCATCTCTTGCAATGTCCGGTTTTTACGTTCTACTACACCATTAGATTGAGGAGTACGTGGAGCCGAAAAGTTATGAGTTATACCATTATTATCACAAAAGTTTCCAAATTGAAATTCATTATCAAATTCACGACCGTGATCCGTTCTAATAGAAACAATATTAGATCCTACTTGATTTTGAATTTTCTTACTTAGAATTTCAAATTTATCAAAAGCTTCATTTTTACTTTTCAAAAATTTTGTCCAAGTATATCTTGAGTAATCATCAACTATTACCAAAGTGTAGAAGTTACCTCCATAACTTTGTATAGCGGATGGACCAAATAAATCCATATGCAAAAGTTCTAGACACCTAGATGTAGAAACCAAGTTTTTAGCCTTATGGCTACCATGGACTTGTTTACCGACTTTGCAAGCATCACAAAAGTGTTGGTCATATTTCAACTTAGGTAGGTTTCGAACTAGGTCTTTGGAGGAGAGGTTTTGGATTAGTCTCATGTTAGCGTGTCCTAAACGTCTATGCCATAAAGTTGAAGATTCATCTAATGAGGTAAGACAAAGTTTGTCTCTAGATGTTGAATCCAACTTCATGACGTATACGTTGTTCTTAAGGAGACCTTTGGCTACGGTTATACCATCTTTAAGTATTTTACTACCGTTTTCACTAAAAAGGACATTATACTTATTACGACAAAGTTGACTAATACTAAGAAGATTAAATCCTAAGTTATCAACATGAGCAACATCATCTATAGAAAGGGAGTCATGAGAGATTGTACCTTTTCCGATGATTTTGCTCTTAGCATTACTACCAAACGTAACATTACCTCCATCACATTTGTGATAAGTTGAGAAGAGGCTTTTATTACCCGTCATGTGCCTTGAACAACCGCTATCTTTAATCCATTCATCAGGTTCCAAACAAACTTTGAGGCACACCTCATTTGAGTTATGAGCCATGAGAGCAATATCGTCATTCTTTGGCTCATCGTCATCTCCTTCATAGTCACTCCAAGCACCACCCACAAAAGCTTGTTGAGGTTTGCTCTTGGGTGGTTTTGGACATTCTCCTACAAGATGACTTGTGTCTCCACACCTATAGCACTTTCTTTCAATCTTTCCTTTCCTATCATCACGATCTTTTCGGAAAGTTTTCTTTTCATCTTTAGGTTGCCTTACAAATTTTCCTCTTCTACGAAAGAACTTCTTGAAGCCTCTAACGGCCATAGCATATTCCTTATCGTCACTATCCGAAATAGATTCTTCATCATCACTTGATTGGACTCTAGCTTTCAAGGCAATGGACTTAACTTTTTCTTTCTTGCCTCTAACTAGTTCCGAATCCTTTTCCATTACCATTTCATGAACTTTGAGGTTTCCAATTAGCTCATCAAGTGACATGCTTGAAAGATCTTTGGATTCTTCAATAGCCATCACTTTTGCTCTCCACTTCGGATGGAGTGCTCTAAGAAATTTCCTGACAAAGTTCTTACTACAAAAAGATTCGTCAAGTGCTTTAAGTGAAGTAATAATAGTACTAAATCTAGCAAAAGCATTATCAATAATCTCATCTTCGGAAATAACAAATTGTTCATATTGTTGAACAAGAAGATCAATTTTGTTATCTTTAACTTGTGAGTTTCCTTGATGAGTGACAATTAAATATTGCCAAATATCTTTGGCGGTTTTACACAAAAAGACTCTTTCATATTCTTTCTTAGGCAAAGCATTGTAAAGCATCATTTTAGCTTCATTATTTTTACCTATTAATTTCTTTTGATCATCATCTTTGATGTTAGTAACTACGTTATCACCATCAATGATTATATACCACAAATCTATATCTTTAGATTTCACATAAGTTTCAAAACGGTTTTTCCAATATATAAAACCATTTGCTTCAAAGAGTGGTGGTCTTTGCATAGATTGCCCTTCTTTGTAATTTTCAAAATCCATGGATCGTTTCAAGTTTTAAAACACAATATATTTTAAAAGCTTGAGTAACGTAGCTCTTGATGCCAATTGTAGAAAACTAGAAGGGGGGTTGAATAGTTTACCGATTAAAATCTTTT
The DNA here is from genome assembly GCA_030686995.1 of Artemisia argyi. Classification (NCBI taxonomy): domain Eukaryota; kingdom Viridiplantae; phylum Streptophyta; class Magnoliopsida; order Asterales; family Asteraceae; genus Artemisia; species Artemisia argyi. The sequence continues at coordinate 197,413,688 of CM060701.1, forward strand.
TAACTTGTTAAGTTAGCTTTGAAACTTTCCGTTTGATCAAAGATATAAGCACAAACACAATATATAACATGCAAGTAAATGAAAGAAACGATCAAACCACAACACGAGTATTTATCGTGGTTCGGCTACAAGGACTCTTTTTCCTTGCCCTACGTCCACGCCCCGAGTATCCAACTCGAGAGTTTCTTTCACTAGTCAACAAGCTCCTTTCACCGGCGGAGAAAACCTTACACGTCGCTTATACTTTTACCGACACAAAGCTAAATGTCGAGTTCTTTTACAAGGGCACAACCACTCCCGTTAGTTCTTTTACTAGGGTACAACAACTCCCAACACTCTTTGTATTTTGAGGACTAAAATACTAACCGATCACTATTGAAAATACACAATCAAATGAAGTGTAAACTACACAAGTCTACACAATGCTAAGCAAACAAGTCTTGCAACGTTGTGTTGAATACTTGTTCCTTTTAGTAAGCTCGTGAATCTCTTTGCTACAAAAAGAAACTTCACATATGAAATGTTAAGAGGTTAGATGAAAGAATGAATGTGTGTGTAAAATGTAATGTCAAGTGATGAGCCAAAATTCAACTTGTGGCTCAATATTTATAGCCAAAACCTTCTGCAGGTCTGGCGGATCAGGCGGACCCCTGAGAAGGGTTCCGCCCGTGTACCACCAGGGTACCGCCGGGCTTGCAGTTGGTTTTGCAATAAATCTTGCAAACCAAACAAGGTCTTGTCTCATAACTTCTAGCAACCAAACAATGTCACATCTCATAATAACAAGTCAAATACAAAGCTTGCAAGCAACAACAAAGTTAGTCAAACACATTTCTTTCCATAAATGCAAAATGACGAAACTTGCCATAAATATGATGTGACAATTTCTAATTTAAGAAATAAACTTGTGTTGTGTTTTATGAAATGTAAAATGTAGCAAAAGTCTAGTTTATGCAAGTCTTAAAAACTAAGATTATGTTTTGCTTAGAAACTAAAGTTTACATTTTGTCATTAACAAAACTTAGCGAAGATCGTAAAATATAAATAACATTTTTAGGCGATATTTGTATTAACAAACTGCTTTCTATTCAAAAGGGGTTGTGCAGGATTTTCAGGATGGATCTGATGATGAGGTTGACCAAAGAACCAGTGAGGAGTACCTAAATGATCTTCAAATTGAATTTCATGAAAGAGCAATCCTTGCTAATTCAAAAAGGTTTTTTAAGAAAAACAAATTTCCTTCAAAAGCAAATGACAACACTGAATGCTTTAAATGTGGCAAAATGGGTCATTTTGCTAAAGATTGTTTTTCAAAAACAACCTCATAACCATCCTTCAAATTTTCAGGAAATAACTCTTTTTCAGGCCCCAGCAAATTTCAACCAAAAATGCTTCAGTCTAGTCAAAGATTTGAAAAAGTCCCTCAAATTGACTTTGAAGCCAAGTACAGAAAGGCAAAAGCTAAACTTGCCCTTCTTGAATCATCCTCAACAGTCTCTCAGCCTCCTCAGGCTCCAAAACCTTCTCAAGCCAAGAACAAAGGGCTTGTTGCTGAAACATATGGCTGAGATGAGGTTGAAGTGTCCTCTGATGATGATGAAGTTCACATCAGTGCCCTGATGGCTCTGTCAGATGACAACAAACTTGCTGTGGGGAAGAGTCATGCAAGAAATGGTGAATGGGTTAACATCACTATGAGGAAGGTAAATCTTTTACTTTCTATGGATGATAATGATGATTGGAAATCTTACTTAGATTATATTAATGTTGATCTTAAGTATGTTGAAGAGCAAAGACTAAATTTGTTTTCAAAATTTAACAAACTGAGTTTTGAATTAAATCATTGTAGAGATGAATTACTTGCTTTAAAACAAGCCAAGCTTGAAAGTGTTACACTTCAAATTCAAAACTCTGAACTTGTAAAACAAAATCAAGCTCTTCAGGAAGAACTTAAGAAAGAAAAGGAAATTATTTGGAAATGGACTCAGAAAAACCTCAAACTTTATGAAACACTGAGTCTCACACCCAGCCCCAAAAAGGCAGGTCTGGGTGATGATCAACTCACTGAAGTTTCTGGGGAGAGTAACCATTCTACAACTTTTCTATTAACCAACATACTCTCTAGCAAAGAACTTGCTCCCAAACCCAGTGATTGGATTGAAAGAAACAATCCTGATAGTAAAATGCCAAATTTTAATACTGGAAGAATCCTGGAGCCTGAAAGTCAGGCCATCAAGGAGCTGCTAGGAGTCACTGATGAACTTAGTCCTACTGAGTCCATCACTGAGTCTAAGTCTGATTCACCACTCCCTCCACTGAAACAACTTCAGGGAGCAGAACCCAATTCTGACCTTGCACCATTAGTCTATCAACCACATTCTCCCAAAGAGAAATCAGGATTAGGAAAGACTATTCTGAAAAGACCTACTCCTGCACCCACTGAACACCAAAAACCTTCAGTACCCACTGAAGTGAAGCATGAAAGCACTGATTCAAAGGTTGATCAGCTTACTGACCTTGTTAGGATGCTGAGTGAGAAAATCGAGTCTACTGAGAAAAACTCTGACTCAAAATCAACAAAGCCCTCAGTATCCTCAGGTTCTTCCAAACCAAAAACCACACCCAGACCCTCAGGGAGATGTGAACTATGCAATTATCCAAATCACAGCACTGATAAATGCTACAGAGTCCTGTTTTGTATGATATGCAAACAAGAGGACCACAGAACTTGTGATCACATCCCCCACACTGCTTCTTTAAAAGCAAGGGGTCTATACAAAAACCATGTCCTCACTGTGGTTTCAATGATCATCTTCCTGATGATTGTATGATGAAAGATTGTTGTGACATCTGTGGAGATCCCTCCCATGAAACCAGGGGACATGACAAAGTTATTCAGTCCAGAAGGAAAAACCAGACCAACACTTCTCAGTCACCTGAGGCATCAACCTCCACAAAATGTAAAACATATGGAAGCTCAGGTCACACAACTTCAGACCATGATTCACTAACTGAGTTCAAAAAGTCCCTAAGGACCAAGTCAACAAGAAAAACTAACCCAGTTTACTGTTTGTGCATAAACACATAAAGGATCCTACTTGGCATCTAGACAGTGGATGCTCCAGAAGCATGACTGGTGTGAAAAGTTTTCTGCACAAATATGTGGAAGAACCAGGACCCAAAGTAGTATTTGGTGATAACTCATCAGCTCCCACTGAAGGTTATGGTTCAGTAAACTGCAATGGCATAGTTTTTACAAGAATAGCTTATGTTAATGGTCTCAAGTACAACCTGATAAGTGTTTCCCAACTATGTGATGCCAAATACATAGTTCATTTTGATGACAAGAGAGGGACCATCTTTAATGCCAATAAGGAAGTTGTGTTGATTGCCCCTAGGAGGGATGATGTATATGTCCTTGACATGTCATCCCTTACTCAGAATGGGACTTGTCTATTCTCAAAGGCAAGTGAGACAATCAACTGGCTATGGCATAGGAGACTCTCTCATCTCAACTTCAAGAGCATCAACAACCTGGCCAAACAGAACAAAGTTCTGGGCCTTCCATCCCTGGTGTATATCAAAGACAAGCCTTGTTCTGCTTGTGAAAAAGGAAAACACCACAGGGCATCATTCAAAACCAAACAAACCTTTTCCATCAAAAGCTGCCTACATCTTCTTCATATGGACCTTTTTGGACCTGTCAGTCCAATGTCCATTCACCATGAGAAGTATACTCTGGTCATTGTGGATGAATACTCAAGATATACTTGGGTTTACTTCCTGACCAAGAAGAGTCAGGCAGCTGAAATCATCATGTCATTTGTCAGGAACATTGAAAATCAAAATGATGTCAAAGTTAAACAGATCAGGACTGACAATGGCACTGAATTCAAAAACCAAGACCTTGAGTGTTTTTGTGATGAGAAAGGAATTTCTCAAAATTTCACTTCTCCCTATACTCCTGAACAAAATGGAGTAGCTGAAAGGAGAAATAGAACACTCATTGAGGCAGCAAGAACCATGTTAAATGGCTCAGTCCTCTCAAAACATTTTTGGACTGAGGCAGTTAAAACAGCCTGCTACACTCAAAATAGGTCAATCATTGTGAAAAGGCATAACAAGACTCCTTATGAGATATTCAAAGGAAGGATTCCTGATATCAGCTACTTTCATGTATTTGGGTGTCCTGTGTTTATACATAATCACAAGGATCACTTGGGTAAATTTGATGCCAAAGCTGATGATGGATACTTCCTGGGATATTCCCTGGTTTCTAAAGCCTTCAGGGTGTTCAACACAAGGAGACAACAAACTGAGGAAACTTATCACATTACTATTGATGAGAGCACTGAATCCATCAGGTTCTCAAATTCCTCAGTAGACGAAATTGGTATTGATGACTCATCAAGGTATCCTCCTGATGAGTATCATCCTGAGAACAATCCCTCAACCCAATACCAAGCTGATGTTGACGTCTCCTATTACATCACCCCTCACAACCTACCCCAACCACCTATCAGTGAGTTCATTGAAACTCAACCTGTCTCAAATGAGACTGATACCACTGAACAAATTGTTCAGGAACCCTCAGAACAAATTGTTCCTACAGTAGTCACTGAAGCACATAATGATGAGTTACCTCATGTTCCTGAGTCTGAACCTAATCAGGCTCCTTCAAGCTCAAATTCTTATCCCAAACCTCAGGATAGCTGGACTAGATCCAAAATCATTGAGCTTGTGAACATCATTGGTGAACCCACTGAAGGCATGCTCACAAGAAGCAAGGCTGCTAAACTCAAGGCCGCCACTGCCAATATATGTCTTTATGCTGACTATCTCTCAGAAATTGAGCCTAAAAATGTCAAAGAAGCCCTGACTTATGAAAATTGGGTTCAGGCCATGAGAGATGAATTGGAACAATTTGACAGAAATGATGTCATGACCCTTGTTGAATGCCCCCAGGGTGTTTTAATCATTGGTATGAAATGGGTCTTTAAAAACAAGACCGATGAGAATGACACAGTCATCAAAAACAAAGCAAGACTGGTTGCCAAAGGATATAATCAACAGGAAGGTATAAACTATGAGGAAACCTTTGCACCTGTTTCTAGAATGGAAGCCATCAGGATCTTCCTTGCCTATGCAACTTACATGAACTTTAAAGTTTACCAAATGGATGTTAAAAGTGCATTCCTGAATGGTAACATCAAAGAAGATGTTTATGTGCAACAGCCTCCTGGTTTCGAAAGTAGTGAATACCCCAACCATGTCTACAAGCTTAACAAAGCCCTTTATGGACTGAAACAAGCACCCAGGGCATGGTATGAAACTCTTTCAGCCTTCCTGATCCAAAACAAGTTTGTCAGAGGAAGGATTGACAACACACTATTCATCTACAGAACAAAGGATGATGTCATTCTTGTCCAAGTATATGTTGATGACATCATCTTTGGCTCAACAAGTTACAAACTTTGCAAACAGTTTGAGAAACTGATGACCACAAAGTTTGAAATGAGCATGATGGGTGAACTCACATACTTTCTTGGACTCCAAATTAAACAAACTGAAAAAGGAATATCCATTTGCCAAGAAAAATACCTCAGGAACCTACTGAAGAAATATGAGCTCACTGACTGCTCTTCAGTAAAATCTCCTATGGTTCCTCCAAACAACCTTGGCCCTGATCTCACTGGAAAATCAGTGAATCAAACCCAATACAGAGGAATGATTGGCTCCCTGATGTACTTACTTGCCTCAAGGCCTGATATCCAATTCTCAGTCTGCCTGTGCGCCAGATACCAGGCTGACCCTAAAGAATCACATCTCACTGCTGTCAAGAGAATCATCAGGTACCTGAAGGGTACTCCAAACCTTGGTTTGTATTACCCAAAATGTTCAGGATTTGATCTCAAAGGGTACACTGACTCTAACTATGCAGGATGTAACATGGATAGGAAAAGTACTTCCGGATCCTGCCAATTTCTTGGTGGTAAACTTGTGTGTTGGAGTACAAAGAAACAACAATCAGTGGCCATGTCCTCAGCTGAAGCTGAATATATGGCTGCTGCAGGATGTTGTGCAAATGTACTATGGATGAAGAGCCAACTGAGTGACTATGGCATTCAGTATAAGATGGTACCTATCTTTTGTGATAATACAAGTGCCATAGCCATCTCAAACAATCCAGTACTTCATCAAAGAACCAAACACATTGACATCAGATACCACTTCATCAGGGATCACATCACTAATGGTGAAATTGAACTACATTTCATCCCCACTGAATAACAGCTAGCTGATATCTTCACAAAACCTCTGGATGAACCCACTTTCACAAGATTGAAAGCTGAATTGGGCATGTTGGACATAGAATAAGGAAACTGATCAAAAAGTGTTCCAACCTGATGTAAATTCTCTAGGTCCCTGATCACACCCTTCCTGAAAACCTTTTTATTGAATGAAAATTCATTCAGGGGGCTCAGGATGAAAAAATGGCATTGAATACACTAACTAAATGCTCTAAGTACTTAGTTAGTTAATGTCCCAGGTAGGTAACTGAATCCTATTAAATATAGGAATATATGTCACTTACACAACTGGCATCCACTCCTTGGGCCCCCACATCTCTCTCACCAAACACCACTGAGCATTAAATGCTCCCTCACACACAAAAGTTGTGATGATTTTTTCTCTGCAAAAGTGAATTATTTGCAGAGCCGCACAACTGTTCACCCACGATGTGAGAGAAAATAGGGTAATGGGAATCGTGATATTTAATGCGGATATCAAACCAACATTATTATGCCGTTTCGGTTAAATAAATTAAACCTTTGATATCCGCAACATCACTACCCTAATTCCCACCCTATAAATACCCCCCACAAAGAAGAACACACACACGCTTTTAAAAATCTTAACATGTAGGACCGAGAATATGTATGATTTATATGGTTTGGGAGGTCTTGGTTGATGATTAAAGATGAAATCCATGTTTGGTTCTAGAGAGATAAAGTAAAGAGAGGGTAAAGAAAAAGGATATATTAATAACAAATGAAAGATACACAATTTCCCACACCCCTCATGGAGAGTCATGAGGGGTATTTATAGGCTCATCCTAATACAAGTTTGCCTTTTGTACAATAGTAGTCCCTAAAGGCACAACTAACTACGTATCTAGTCCAATTCACGTATGTGACGTTATCTTTATAAAAGAGCGAGGCTAAAAATCTCCCTCCAAGATATCGTCACACGTGAATGGTTACAATGAGACCTATAAGTACATAAACAATGTAAAGTACAACAATAGTAAACTATGTTGACGTTGTTGAAGCACAGAGTCTCTGTAGTCTAGATATTGAGGCAGACTTGAAGTTCTCTCTTCCGACGATCTCGGCGTATGATCTTTGACACTGACGGCAAAGGTCTTTGTAGCTCTGAACTTCAACTGTAATGGTCTAGTTAGGTTATTACTCCCTCCTAACTAGTGAGCCTTTATTCTTTTTCCTGCTCCCTCCTGAACCTACAACTCTCTTTTCATCACGCAACGGATAAAGTAGATTCAAATGTGTAGGCACATGGTTGTCGTTCAGGGAGCATCATGACAATATAACTCACATAGTATTGCACAGAAGGTTGGTAATACGCTCCGATGTACACATCATTAGTACTTCTTCGGTTTTAGTGTAAGCACAATTCCCTCGAACAACCAATGTACTAGAGATGAAACACTACGTCTTTTGGCATGTTCTTCTCCCTCCTGATGGTTGTGATTTATCGAAATCATCATACTATTTTGTGTACATGCCATAATTACCCGTACTTTACACTTCTGATGCAATATAGATAGACCGTGTAAGCATAATTTGTGAGAATATGTCGAAAAAATACTCTCAATACATTTCTCTCAAATCAACCTTTAAACGAACCTCCTTGTAATTCACCGGCTACTAGTAATGACCACATATGGAGACTGCCCGATATGATCAGCTTGAAAAAGAAGTAATCATCCCATCTTGTGACTTAATGCTTGTACGATAGATGTGACTTAATACCTATACTGAGCACTACAATGTAACTCCTTTAAGTATGAGGTTGCACGAAATATTCGCCACTTGAACAATCCACTACTTCGTGTGACACTGAGTACTGCAATGTAACTCCTTTAAGTGATAGCTATACTGTGAGCACTACAATGTAACTCCTTACATCAGTAATAACTAGATTGTCAAGACTGAATTTTTTTAATTTGCGCAGACAAGGTATCTTCAAAAGTCGTGCATCCAACCACCCCTAGACTTTGAGATAAATAAGTACACTTGTTGTGATGCCACTTCAAAGTCAAATCAATAATACCGTACACGAACTCCGTAGTCATTTTCTTGTCAAACCATAACAATTCTAGCCGTGAATATATGTATCCCCGTGAAAATGATAATACCAAAATACCACTCTTATTTCAAAATTTTATTTCAAAAGACATAAATTTATGAATTTATTATCATTTGATAATTCAATACGTGAAAGTCCACTTAATGTAGAATTAAACATTTCAGCCCGTTGACCACTTGCAGCCCAAACCAATTCAGATGATAGCATATTTCAGCCCATTGTATTCCTAAATCCGATCCAATCCAGAATACCCTATAACCGGTATTTAACATAACCCTTTACCATTATACGCTCATTTGTAAACCCTAAATACACTCCTAATAATCTCAAACAATCCGCCTCCTTTTTATCACACCTCTCACCATTCGCAAATCTCCATCATAAATCCATCACACAACAAACAATTAATCAACAGCACAAGCACCTCCACCGTACCGTGACCTTAATAACATATGATGCGCAAGTCGAATCAAGATTGCGTTTAATTGCATCAAGATCCTTTGAAGGGTCTAAGGTAAGTTCGGCACATGTTTTTGTTGTTGTGTTTGTCACTGAATCGAAACAGGAAACAGAAGATAACAAATTTGTTATGTTCTTATTCCTTTTGGTTTCGAATAGTAATTGAAGTATAAGCTTCTAAAGATCTATGATGATGTTGGTTCAAAAAAAATCTTTTAAAAGATTGGGAAAAATGAACCATCTGAGATCTAATTGCATTATCGTGTCGAGTCATTCTTTTGGTCTGTGAGATTGACATGAAGGTGTAGTTGACGTTGGTTTAGACTATGGGATTAGGCTAGAGTAAGGTTTGATGTAGTGATTGATTGTTGAACGGTTATTGTTGTTGAAATGGGCTGTAGTTTGCTTACGTGTACTGCTCTTCATCTTCTTACATTCTTTTTGTTTTTCTAATCATGGAATGATAATGTTTATAACCTGAGGTTATGAGTCTTGGTATTTGGTTAGTAGTCAATGGTTTTCGTCTCATCTTCACCTTCTTTGGTATTCTCGAAACTTAACATCATGTGTTTTCGAAACTTTTTACAAAAATTTCGAAACTTTGTAACTTTTTATCAAGAATACATTGCATCTTGAGAACAGGGTTGTCGAAAACATGACATTATCGAGAACATACACTTTATCGAGAACATGATTTCGATAACTAGGGTATTGTGTTCTCGAAAACTACTCACGTTCTCAAAAACAGGTACATATCGAGATTTCTTATACAAGAAATTCCGATTAGATTCCGGCGACCCATTTTCCAGTTTCCGATGAGTATCCGATGAGTTTTCCGACTATGTTTTGACCCTTTTTGACCACAATATTGACAAGTATGGACAAAAATCACATACATGATAGCAGTTAACAAGAAATCTGCTGGATGGACAATAAAGCACAAAACTTTGACTTTTGACCAGGGGATACACAAAACTATTGTATAAAACTGCTAAGAAACTTTACCCATAAAAGATGAGAGAAAAAAAATTTCTCGGATCCAAAAAAAACGTGTAAAAGCAGCTTCAAAACAATATTCGAACCACAAAAAATCATCAAAACAAACACCGTGAGCTCTGATACCAATTGTAGGACCGAAAATATGTATGATTTATGTGGTTCAGGAGGTCTTGGTTGATGATTAAAGATGAAATCCATGTTTGGTTCTAGAGAGATAAAGTAAAGAGAGGGTGAAGAAAAAGGATATATTAATAACAAATGAAAGATACACAATTTCCCACACCCCTCATGGAGAGTCATGAGGGGCATTTATAGGCTCATCCTAATACAAGTTTGCCTTTTGTACAATAGTAATCCCTAAAGGCACAACTAACTACGTATCTAGTCCAATTCACGTATGTGACGTTATCTTTATAAAAGAGCGAGGCTAACAATCTCCCTCCAAGATATCGTCACACGTGAATGGTTACAATGAGACCTATAAGTACATAAACAATGTAAATTACAACAATAGTAAACTATGTTGACTTTGTTGAAGCGCAGAGTCTCTGTAGTCTAGATACTGAGGCAGACTTGAAGTTCTCTCTTCCGACGATCTCGGCGTATGATCTTTGACACTGACGGCAAAGGTCTTTGTAGCTCTGAACTTCAACTGTAATGGTCTAGTTAGGTTATTACTCCCTCCTAACTAGTGAGCCTTTATTCTTTTTCCTGCTCCCTCCTGAACCGACAACTCTCTTTTCATCACGCAGCGGATAAAGTAGATTCAAAAGTGTAGGCACATGGTTGTCGTTCAGGGAGCATCATGACAATATAACTCACATAGTATTGCACAGAAGGTTGGTAATACGCTCCGATGTACACATCATTAGTACTTCTTCGGTTCTAGTGTAAGCACAATTCCCTCGAACAACCAACGTACTAGAGATGAAACACTACTTCTTTTGGCATGTTCTTCTCCCTCCTGATGGTTGCGATTTGTCGAAATCATCATACTATTTTGTGTACATGCCATAATTACCCGTACTTTACACTTCTGATGCAATATAGATAGACCGTGTAAGCATAATTTATGAGAATATGTCGAAAAAATACTCTCAATACATTTCTCTCAAATCAACATTTAAACGAACCTCCTTGTAATTCACCGGCTACTAGTAATGACCACATATGGAGACTGCCCGATATGACCAGCTTGAAAAAGAAGTAATCATCCCATCTTGTGACTTAATGCTTGTACGAAAGATGTGACTTAATACCTATACTGAGCACTACAATGTAACTCCTTTAAGTATGAGGTTGCACGAAATATTCGCCACTTGAACAATCCACTACTTCGTGTGACACTGAGTACTGCAATGTAACTCCTTTAAGTGATAGCTATACTGTGAGCACTACAATGTAACTCCTTACATCAGTAATAACTAGATTGTCAAGACTGAATTTTTTTAATTTGCGCAGACAAGGTATCTTCAAAAGTCGTGCATCCAACCACCCCTAGACTTTGAGATAAATAAGTACACTTGTTGTGATGCCACTTCAAAGTCAAATCAATAATACCGTACACGAACTCCGTAGTCATTTTCTTGTCAAACCATAACAATTCTAGCCATGAATATATGTATCCCCGTGAAAATGATAATACCAAAATACCACTCTTATTTCAAAATTTTATATCAAAAGACATAAATTTCTGAATTTATTATCATTTGATAATTCAATACATGAAAGTCCACTTAATGTAGAATTAAACATTTCAGCCCGTTGACCACTTGCAGCCCAAACCAATTCAGATGATAGCATATTTCAGCCCATTGTATTCCTAAATCCGATCCAAAATACCATATAACCGGTATTTAACACAACCCTTTACCATTATACGCTCATTTGTAAACCCTAAATACACTCCTAATAATCTCAAACAATCCGCCTCCTTTTTATCACACCTCTCACCATTCGCAAATCTCCATCATAAATCCATCACACAACAAACAATTAATCAACAGCACAAGCACCTCCACCGTACCGTGACCTTAATAACATATGATGCGCAAGTCGAATCAAGATTGTGTTTAATTGCATCAAGATCCTTTGAAGGGTTTAATTGTAGGACCAAAAATATTAGATGATTCATGTGGTTCGGGAGGTCGAGGTTGATCAAAGAATATGAAATCCATGACTAGTTTTAGAGAGAGAAAGTAGAGAGAAAGGGAGAGGTGAACAAAGATATTATTATTAAGAGAAAATGGTTACACACTCACATACACACACAAGCACACCTTACAAATGAGAGGTAAGGTGCCTTTTATAGTTCCATACATAGGCTTTCTATGGGCTTGGGCTTGGACTTGGTTTACATGTTCTAATAAGGCTTACATGATATACTTAATAAGTACCAAGTCCATAGCCCAATATACTTAACTATTACAATACTTGTCGACTCAATAATGATCGTCACTTTTAATGCTAACAATCTCCCCCTAAGGGACGATCATTGAGATCTCCCTTTGATTACATAAATGATCAACACTTCTAATGCTAACAATCTCCCCCTAAGGGTGATCATTGAGATCTCTCTTTTGTGACCTTGATCTTTGATCTTTGAAGCTTGTTCTCTTTGAATCTTTGAGTCTTGTTGTGTAATAGTTTTGCAAGTTGCTTTGTTCCAATCATGCTTTGTGATCTCTGAATAATGTCGATTGGTCGTTCTTGCCTTTGATCAACATCTTTACACTATTGTCTTTACGTCTTTTCCAACATGCTCATACTTTGTTTGATATTGAATCTTTGTGAAGTTCTCTTTTCTTTTACTTTAATCTTTGTTTCTTTAGTTTGTAGATTCTTTGACTTTGAATTAGAAACGTTTTGAACTTTGCTTTTGCTTTGATCTTAGAAGAGAGCTTTGCAGGGTATGAGCATGTGGATCTTTGAGTGATGGTAACGTTATTTCTCCACGGAACATTCATCAGTACCTTCATAAAACAATTAGCAATAAAATATCCGGTACTTACAGGTTCGGAATTAGAGATCGTTAACAGCATAGTGTGAAAACTCTCTCTAACCCTTGCCAAGGCCGTTCCTGAACCAGATACCCCCGAGAGGGCTTACTAGATCCACCAAAGTACATCAATGATTCAGGTGAGTTGCTGGAGATCACCCCACAACTGTAGATCATTTTGGGACACAGTAACCATCATGATAGATAAGGCAAGATCCGTAGATCTCATAAAGACTCTTACAACTTGTGTCCTTTTTGGCGAACGCAAGTGTATTCATAGGAAAGTGTATCCTAAGAGATCTTTTAATGTATCTCATGGCTCTAGACTCGATAAGTGCATAATTTGGTTTTCCTATGTGGAGACTAGGGAGGGGTCTCCTGCTTCAATATCAACCATCTCTAAGAGATAAGTCGATAGATTACACCGGTTCCCCGTGAGAATGAAACAAGCTCTTTTAAGAGAACTTGAGTGGCTAGAAGGTTTAGTGCAGTGCGTCACTGGGTCCATGACGTCTTGTCTTCAATACCGGTGTCACCTTAGTAACAACCAGTAGCATATGAGTTGAACCCGGTGTCTTCCCTAAGGTTGAACATATGGAGGGCTATTTCTTTTCACCCTTTTCATTTGCTTTTCTTTTTAATTCTTCAACCCCTTCTTTCTCCTTTCTCATTTTCTCCTTTTTTCAATCATACCTAAGGACTTCTAATTCTACTCTATTGGAATTGTCCTTGGGTAGATCCCTCCGGCTCTGGCGGATCATAGGACGGTTTTTCCTAACCTTAGTCACCTTATAACTTCATGACTATCCTATTGTTGCCATTAAACCATTTGTGAAAATCTCTCAAAGTGTTTATGATAATAAAACATACTTTGTTAACACTTCGAGAGTTTTGCATTTCATTTGAAGGACTCCCCCTTCACATGTGCTCATGGATTTATTAAGAAATTGGCACATGCGTGAGGAGTTTGCACTTTTTGAATTGATCCACATTCAGTGAACATGACCGATTCGAGACACGCTTACAGCACTATTTAGACTAGCTTGAAGTTATTACCCGGCCTGGTCAAGTCCACAGAAAGTTTCTCGAAATGGTACATTTCTACTAAGACAAATCCTTTTCGAGACACGCTTACGTGGCTAGTTAAAGAGTTCCATTGTCAGCTTTTAGGTGACAACTAGCCCTAGTAACTAACTTGATGTTATTACCCGTCGAGGATAACTCTTTTCGATAACTAACTTTTGTTGTTTCGTCAATTCTTGGGTCATTTCTGAGTCGAGCTCGCATGAGATTCAGCCACAATCTTAAACACATTGATCACATTTTAATCACGTCTTCTCCCCCTCAAAAATAGCATATCCATGGTATTTTTTATACCAATTGATTAAAACCTTTTTCTTTTTTGGATAGCATATGGGGAGAAACGGATGGTTGATAATTCCGAATTAGTTTCTCTTAAGCATGACTTTTTGGAACTTCTTTTTATTACTCCCCCTCAAAAACAGAACATTTTGATTAAATTAAGCGATTTAAGGATATGAGGGAGTAATATCTTGAGCTACATCGTAAAAAGTTTTGAAACATTTTTCAAAATTTTGCTCAAAAAAATTAAGAAGACTTTGATAAGCTTTTTGGAGAGAAGTCTTCTTATCTTTTAGGATTGTCGCACAAAAATGTACAACAGGGTCCTTTCTTTGAAAATCACGGGTTATACATTGTTATGTGTGCATAAGCCATAATGTTTTTAGGATAAGTGCTCAAAAAATATTTAAAACCTTTGAATTGATTTAAGCACTTTCCTTTCTTTGAAGAACGAGTCCTTAGCTAAAATACTAAGAAGTCATCATTGAAGCCCGGGTTTCGTACTGAAGTATACGAAAGCCATTATGAATATGGGTTCCAAAAGTTGTTGTCTAATCCAAATGAATATGGGCCAAAATCAAGTTCCAAAAGTTGTTGTCTATCTTCACTGAGAACTTGATACGAAAGCCATTCTTCACTGAGAACTTTTGGAACTTGATTTTGAATGAAGAATGGGCCAAAATCAAGTTCTCAGTGAAGAATGGGATAAAGTCCCTTGTTCTTGACTACAAAACCTTTGTCAAAGCCACTGGCCTTGACTACACTGAGACTTTTGTTGCCCCACCCACTGAAGAGGAGGTTAAACAACTCCTCTTAGAACTAGGGCCCTATGATAAGAATCATCATGATGTTGCTCCAGGGGCCCTACTGAACAAAGCCCCATCATCAAAACATGGTTCCCTGCTCCTTGGAGGATCCTGATGACATTCGTTATTCAAGTCCTTGGGGGGAACAAGTCCTCAACTGAGCAACTAAACACTACTCAATCAATGATAGTGTACTGTCTCATTGAGGGTAAAAAGATTGACCTTGGAGAAATTATCTTCAGGGACCTCATAGGCAAATTGGGTGGGAAGTTTAGGCAAAAACACATGTCTTACCCTAGATTTATTTCCTGTGCCCTGAATGACCTACTAGGGTCTGAGTATATCAAGCCTGACAGTGTCGGCTTTGAACCTGATGTCTTGCATAAGGCAAACTACTCACGTGACCCTAATGAGGTTACACCTGTCGCCCTGACCACATACATGCTGACTGTTATCCAGGGTGACAACATTGTTTCACCAATTCCCTCTCCCACCAAAAAGGTGAAGAGGAAGAAGGGACAAGGGTCCAGGAAGGTGGCTCAACCCAAGTCACTCGCCACTGAGACCTCTGCCCCTAAGCCTGACAAAAGGGGGCAACAACAACAGACCCTGACTGCTGACACCCTCAGGATCATTAGCCAATTTTTGGCCCCAAAACAAAGGCCAACGGAGGGCATTGAGACATCACACTCAGTGTCCTCGGGCGAACCCGTTCCCAAAGGCCCTGCTGGCATAAACAAGTCAGTAGGGTCGGAACCAACTAAACCTTCACATCCTGCTAAAGACTCTGGCAAATCACAAACAGAGTATCAGGGAGTAAGGGGTCCTATACCCTCGGTGGGGCAGCACTACTCCACTGAGAAGGGGACCCACAAACAATCACATCCTGCCAAAGGCTAGGGTAAATCACAACCCAAGCAACAGGGAGTTCTTGCCCCTAAATCTTCGACAGGCCAGCACAAGCCTGTTGGAATGGGGGGCATAACCACTCAGGTTCCTGATGAGGACATTCGCCAATCAAAGCTTTTGTCTGAGGGCACAACAACTCATCCCAAAGACTCAGAGGGAAACATACAACCCGCTGATAGGGACACAACAATCACGGCTCCTAGTGATGGTACTGAGAAACACCCATCAGTGCCTGAAGGGGTCACGAGGGACAAGGATTCAGAGGGAAGCATACCACCCGCTGATATGGAACTCACAACCAACCCCGAAGGTGCGCATAACTCGGGAACTGACCCTGAAGACCAGGTAGGTAAAACCCAACCTACCGGATTTGAGGGGTCAGGACCTGGCCAAAACAAAGGCGAGTCATCTTATGAAGAGGAGCCGGCTAACCCTATTTTGCAGATTCAGTCCCTAGCTGAAGCTCAGGCTGTTTTGTACTCTGATGATGAATTCAACAGTGATGAGGAAGTCTTCAAGGCCGGAGATGATATGGAGCTTGAGGAGACAGTCCCTGAACCAATTCCTCAGTCTCCTCAATCTTCAAACCATGACGATGCTGACACTCAGTCCGAGCCAGAGTCCTCAGGAGATGATCAGGCTCCTCTCACTGTGAAGACCTTCACCAAATTCATCAAAAAGATTACTAACATTTTGTACAGGGGGATCACTGATGAGGTCTTTGACATGCACACTGAACAGGCGGTTCACTTTCACAATCTCAAAGATGCTGTCGAAGACTTCGATGAAGATGTCAGGGAACAAAATTCCTCAGTCAACCATTCCCTGACACAGATGATCACTCGCCTGAATCAGTTTTTGATAACCCTCAACCAGCTGAATGTAGGGGTTCAGTCGGTTCAAGAATCAGTCAAGGATGATCCTGAACTCACCAGGAAGCTCCTTCAGGCATCCGAGACGTATCAAGTAAACTCAGTGGCCCTCACTGAATTACTTGACTTGCTGAAGGGTTCTAATCTTCAGGGTCTCACCACCGCTGTGGAGTCTCTAAAATCTTCCTTCATCAAAATGGAGGAATCAGTGACAGCTCAGTCCCAAAGGTCTACTTCTCTGGCTTGGACCTTGGGATCCAGGATGACAGCTCTTGAAAATGCATAGGCTGCACTTGACTCCAGGGTGTCCATCATTCAGCAGGATACTCAGGAGATCAAGTCTATGATGACTGAAATTTTTCAAGCCTTCAAGGATGCATCTACTTCGTCTTCAGTACAGCCAACACTTGCCATCACTGACATTCAGGCAAATGTTGAGGGGGAGAATGCTACTGAAGCCCCTAATACTGTTGAACAAGAAGCTGGACAGCCCTCTCACACTGAGGGGGAGCATGTCACTAAAGCAACACCAATCACTGAAGTTCCACCACAGGAGGAACCAGTCTCCTCTTCTCTCGGACAGGACAGAGGCAAAAGTATTGCTACCACCTCTAGTCCTGAAAATGTTCTCAAGCCAGCCTCAACCATAGTCAGATTTGACCCTGATGCACCTATCAAGGTCCCGTTTGAAATCAATGGGGTAGTACATCTTCTCACTCATGACGAAATTCAAGCTCACATGGAAAGGACTGAGACACTACTCAAGGTGGCTGAGGAAGAGAGAATGAGCAAACCTGCTATCATTAAGGTTGTTCATGAGGAAGCTGAAAAGATTGGTTTGAATACTGAGGCACTAGCAACTGTACAAGTTGGTGCTGTCTTTAAAAAGGCTCAGGAAGAAGAGCTAAATGATCTCAAAATGGAAAGGGAAAACAAGATCAGGAAGGATGCTCAAATCAGAAAACACAGGATCGAAAAGTATACTTAGGTGATGAAAGAAAGGTTAAGACCTGAAACCATCACTGACATTCAAATACACAGAAACACCGATCCTGCAATGGTCACCGTCTTCAGGGGACGTGATAAAAGAATAATTGACATCCATAAGCCTTTCAAGTTTGCAGACTTTGGCATTACTGAGCTTGATGAGCTTCGTTCAATCATTGCCAAAAAGAACAACGTTGTGGTACCTAAACTTCTCGAATCACTGAAGGATAGGTACGACAGACTGAGAGCAATGCCTGAGGCTCTTAACATTCCCTCACTTTTTCCTGACTCAGTTGAAGAGACTGCTCCATCTAAGGCTTCCAAGAGGAAAAGGAAGCAAATTGAGGTGGAGCCTGAGATCAAAGTACCAGGGTTAGAGTGTGACAGGTCGCTTCCTGAAGGGATCACGTTTGTGAACAATGCGGTCCTTGAAGCTCCTGAAAGAGGCTTATGCTTTACTGATGAGTATGGAAGCCTGGCGTTCCAAAGGTGGTCTGATATGGATAAGGCAGGAATCAAAGCTATGCTCATGTACCTCATGTTGGCGTCCCCCATCAAGAGTGATGAGAACAAAAGATTCTGTCAGGACTTGGAAGCAATGATCAATGAACATCCTGAAAGACACCTACTCAGATCAAAGAAAGCAAAGATTGAAAACCTTGGATACCACCTGAACATCTGATCTGCAACAACTATCTTTTTATTTTTGTAATTTGTAGGACTTGTAATAACTATGAATAAACTTTGATGTTTTGTTAAAATTATGTGTCCTACTTATAATTACAACTACATTCAGTAAGAGATGAAGACCCCTGCCAACTCACACTGAATCAAGAAACACTTAGGCTATTTGTATGTTCAAATAGGGGGAGATTGTTGGGTCACTGAATTCCCCAATCTTCTTCTAACAAGGATTTGAACGTAAAATAACCTAAGTATAAACAAGTCACTGAGTGAACAGTAACTCAGTGAGTCATCTTCAGGATGCTTAGACCGAGCCTAAGAAGAAAGGTTCTCCATTCAGTGAGGCGGAACTCAGTGAAGTGTGATCTAAGCCAAGAAGAAGGTGATGGGTTCAGTGAGGATGACAATAACTCACTGAACCCCATGACTCCTCAACAACTTCATGGTACTGAAGACTGATGACTAGAAGACTGAAGTTTTGGCGGGACTGGGCGGGAAAGTTTGATCTGTTTCACTAAAGTACTTTATCACTTTAAGGTCAAACTTTCCTCAAATGGCTAAAACCAGGCTGTCATCAGAAAGTGCCTTTTGGACTTAACCCAAAGAAGTTTCCCTTGCCAGAGAATAAAATCTATCAAGATTTTATTGAGGAACACTTAGGTCCATTGTATAATAGAGTTGTTCACATGTGTGTATAAATAGGTAGCATAAGAGAGGAGTAAAAGTTGACAAGTTTGTGCAATTAATGCAAAACATTCACAAACCACTTTTACTCCTCCAAATAACAACATAACCCCTGAGATAGCTCAGTGGGTCCTGAAAGTTGTTACTCAACATAGATTGAGTTTAGTGAGGAGTCAATACCATACTTGTCGTTTTCAATCCCAAGTGTTATTCCGCAAACACTTGGGTACGATTCTTTTTGATTAACTTCTAATAAAGAATTAAACGTTGGAAAATATTGTCTCTTATGTTTACGTTGCTTTATTGTTAATCAGTTTATACATCTTTGTTTAAAGTCATATAACTTGGTTACTTTAGCTTTGTAGTTATAGTTAACCAAGTAAAAGGGACCAACAACTACTGTCCTCAGTGCCACTCATTCTCATAAACGTTTTCCAAAAACACCATTGCAATCTCGCTGGGACATAATGACCCGGGGACTCACTATACTATCCACGGAGAATTGGAACTGAGCTGTCTTTGACTTGTTGACCTTGGTCAATAATATCTTACTGCTTTTGAACCAATCAGTGTTCAACTCACCATATCTGTAAAAGTGATGAGTTGACTAGCCCACAAGAAAATGGCTTGTGGTAAAGGCTGTGGAAAATCCATTTATGGTAATTAGTTCACCATGGTTGAATTCAAAGAACTAACTAGTCCAAAAGCAAACGGCTATTGGTAAAGACTACTCAAATCCATTGATAGCTTATGATTTGCTAAAAATCATATGATTATCAATGTACCATGGTTGTTCTAACCTAAACATTGGCTACTCCAGAGTTAATGGCTTTGGTAAAGAGACATCAAAATCCATTAAAAGTTCAATGATTCACCTCTCACAAAAGTTTATACATCTGGAAGTGATGAGAACAGTATGAAACTTTAAAAGATTTGATGTACACTTTGTCAAAATTTTGCTGAGTTGCTGTAAAGATATCATCTGAAGCTGATCAAGAGCACTTTGACATACAAGATTGAAAAGAGATAAAGATACAATCTTCCTGAATGATAAAGATATTGAAGATCAAATAAAGCAAAGAAACTTGAAATCAAGCAAGTAGAGTTCAAGTTAGGGGAGGATTGTTGGGATATGAAGATCTAAGTACTGCTGGAAAGATTAAAGTACTGCTATGTCAAAGTACTGCTCAAAGTCAACATGTTGTTCAAGGTCAAAGTACTGCTAATTATTGAAGACTATTCAAAGTACTTCGAAGAACAATGACTTATGTGTAATATTGTTTAAAGGATTACTATGTAATATTATATGAATATTCTAGAATTAGTTAGGGATAATTACTTGTCGTTCAAGTAAATATTGTAAACCGACTTAAGGTTATCCTTATGCCTATAAAAGGAGCCTTATGATGGTATTAGAGGTACGAAGTTTTTCTAAGAGTCTTAGAGTTTCACAAAACGATTTTTAGTAAAGTTAGGGATTGTTAGTGAATCTGTATTTAGAGAAGCAGGTTCAAAGAGTTGTTTTAATATAAACAAAGTTCTTCTTAGCTTTGTGTTAGTAGATTCCGCAAACTTTACAAAGTAATATCAGTGTTTCAATATTAACTGTTTTGAGTTATTCAAGATTGTTTAAACCTTACAAGCTACAAAGTAGTTTGGTCAGCGTATATCTATCCAACAATTCCACCATATCAAAACAACCAACAACCGCAACAAAGCCACTCCCGTCGAAGCCAACAATCTATGTATGGCTCCCCCGAATCGGTGTATCGTCCAACAATGGACTCATCAACGTCTTCTTATTCAAATTATCAAATTTATTCTCCGGTTAACCACATCAATCTTGATGCTTGTGATTTTATGGATCAATTATTCAACAATCCAGATTTTTATGTTGGAACCAAGAGATGTCACCGGGTTATCAAGGTTCGGGTCATGGATCGTATCACAATTCGGTTCCAAATAATGATCTTCCTGATGATGACGACGGCAACACTCTTTCGGAAGAGATGTCACCGGTAAGACCTAAGAAACGAGCTACAAGGGGTAAGAAGAAGGCGGTTGAGAAAGAAACCACTAATGATTCGGCGATTTGGACACGCAAAGAAGAGATCACGTTGTGCATGACTCGTGTACTATTCAAAGTTACCAGTTATTATCGTTTTTTAATCAAAATACAGTCATTCGTTTTACAATTTCTTTGGTCATGCTATTAATTGAATTTATTTATCAAGAAATCTATAACTAAATAAAATACGTTAACAACTTACATAAAAAATCAAAGTAAAAATCAAATGTTGTGAAGTCAAAGCAGCAAGCTTATGGGATGTTTGGCGCACGAACTTATCAGAGTTTATAATAGCATGGGCTTATTCTTTTTTAGAAAAATAAGATACCATTAAAAATAAGTCTTGTTTGGCTGATATAGCTTAAATGAGCATGTAAAAAAAATAAGCTACTAAATGGAATGCAAGTTGAAGGAGCATGTAGAAAAAAGCTCCAGCAACATGCTCCAGCAATCCGCTTCAGCAATCCGCTCCAGCTCCTACTACTGCCAAACATATATTGACACAATAATTTTTTGCATAAACCTCTTTGGCATCACTCGACTCATAGTTAAGATCAATATATATCTCATATTTGTCATATATCTAATGAACAAATCTTAGTAATCTATTTTTCATTTAAATTAATAAAAAGCTGTTTTCACTTTTTTTTAAAAAACAACATATCTTGCAAACGGTAAATCTTCAAGCTACAAAAATATACCACCGCGACGAGAATTAAATTATCTATCTATAGATATGCAATTCTCTATACTTTCGACGAACTTTCTTCAAGCTACAAAAATATACTATCGCGACGAGAGTCATGTGATTTTTACAAATCATGTGTGAATTTTCTGGGCGGAAATTTTGAAGAAAAAAATAAGTTCGTCGAAAGTATATAGAAATGCATTTTTATAGAAAGGTAATTTAATTTTCGTCGCGATTGTATAATTTTTTTCGCGTAACGATTAACAGTTTGCGAGATATTTAATTTTTAAAAAGTTTATTTTTAATTTTTATTTTATCAAAAAAATGAATAACAAAGATAATTCATTAGACATATGACAAATATGAGATTTATATTGAACTTTTACCCTCAACCTATTTGACCCACAAATTATCAACCTCTATGATTTATCTAGTATAAAGTGAAAGTGGACTTGGCCCCTCAAATTCATCAATGACATTGTCCACTTCTTAAGCTCAGAATGGGGTGAGTTATCGACACTGGTATCCAATCATTAGATGCATCATCGGCTTGTATGGTGTGCATCGCAGGTTGTATGCTTTGACCAAATCCCCTGATATGACAACCTAAGGAGGGTTTGTATAACATAGCTCACTCAAAACCTAGAAAAAGGACAAGTCATTTTACTGATAATTGAAAAATAACAATAATGGAAAGCAATAAATAAGGCAAATAAATTTGAAACCTAACACTTGGATACAAAATAAAATGAGCAGAAAGATGGCCATGAATAAAGCATAAAATGATAAAAGTTTGTGGGAAAAGAAAACTACAATCACTTCTCAAAGCGTGTGGGACTATATTCACATCATCAAAAACACTCACATGTCTTTTGTTTGCCTATTTAGCTTTACTCAAGTGTATTAACTTGTTTGGTTAGT
Source organism: Artemisia argyi (assembly GCA_030686995.1). Taxonomy (NCBI): domain Eukaryota; kingdom Viridiplantae; phylum Streptophyta; class Magnoliopsida; order Asterales; family Asteraceae; genus Artemisia; species Artemisia argyi. Next base: position 197,436,516 of record CM060701.1, read on the forward strand.
AACTATAGAGTTAAATTTTACTAAAAAAATTATTATCTATAATAGTACTAGATATAAAGTACTCCGTATGAACCTTATGTTGAATTGTTAAAATTCAACACATCGAAATTACTAAATTACTCTAGGTATATTTTTGAAATTATACAACAAAAATTTTCTTTAATGTTTTGACATTGTTTTCATAATTACACAATCAACATTAGAGCAACAAATTTATACTAGATATAAAACATGAATAACATGTTGTTGAATGTTGAAAATTTAATATACGTAGTATTAAAATTACTAAACTACCTCTTGGATATTTTTGAAATTATACAACAAAAAATTTCTTTAACGTTTTGATATGTTTTTCATAATTACAGAATAAATATTACAGCAACAAAATAACAAAAAGCACAAAACTTTTAAAATTACAAAATCCTAATTTCACTTTACAAAATTAATAGAACAATTGGAATTATATTAGTAAATCAATTATGCATACTATTTTTTAGCAAATTTGTGTGTTTGCTATATTATATCACATTTCACAATGATGTTTTTATTTTAATATATATGTTTGTAAGATGTTACTTATTTTGTTGTTTGACATCATAGCTATTTTACGCATAACATTTTATCGTAAATAGATTAAATTGTAGGGTACCTGTGCAATTACCCGTCTAGTATTTTTATATGAAAGAAAGTAATTTATATGGATGATCACTGTGATATATAGAAAACTACATATTCTGATCTTAAAAAAAAGTATATTATCGGATGTTTAGCGATGTGATAAGCCCTAATTTGAAAAACATAGTCCATCAGTGTGCAAACTTTCTGTGTTAGAGACTTCCATGTACCCCGTAATTGTTATAAACAAAATTTATAGATGAAACCCATAGTTGTGCATCATTAATCCAATCTACTCAAAATTCGACTTTAGATACATAGTCACATTATCTCTAATCTTTTGCGGACATTATCGACTTATCGTATCTGGCTAGAGAAAGTGCATGTAAGATTCACCTAATAAGGATGTGATCAAAGAGAATAAAAGATGAAAGTGAGCAGAACCTGCATAAATCCCCACATTTAATAGGTATCCAATTCCTCATTAACCACACATATGGATTACATGCTTATTCTAGTTCTCTTATTCCATTTTATCGACCAATGTTTTATTCAAAGTAGGGGTGAGCAAAACCGCCCGCCGCCTATTTTCCGGCCCGATCCCGACCAAACCGCCGGCCCGATTCCGATCCCGACTATCAAACGGTTCGGGAGTCGGTTTGCAATTCCGGCGAAATCGGGAGTCGGGTCGGGACGGGACGGGTCGGAACGGGAAGAAAACCAACAAAACAACAAAGAAAACCGATCCCGATCCCGATCCCGACCAAACCGCCGGCCCGATTCCGATCCCGACTATCAAACGGTTCGGGAGTCGGTTTGCAATTCCGGCGAAATCGGGGAGTCGGGCTTGTCGGGTCGGGACGGGTCGGAGTCGGTTTAGGCCCGATGCACACCCCTAATTCAAAGAGACCTTTCATTGTTTTAAATTCGAATCATATACATAAATAACAATGAAAATTATAAGGTTTTTATTTGTAATCATGGTTTTTCACCTTTTGGCTGACTAATTTTCGGGGTTTGAACCCACCACCACACATACTTAAAATAGGTGGTTTGGCTCGATTTTATATATTAAAAGAAAGATACGTGAAAATGATGTCCTGTGACTATTTGTTATAATACTATTGAAGGAAAAGAACTACTAGTATATTTTTAACCACTAAATTACTTGGACTAAACTCACGCCAATTTTAGACCGAACTTTCTACACTAGTCGAAGTTGGCCATCATAGGAATTAGGAAGCTTAAGAAAGGATGGATCATTTTGCCACACTTCTACAACATTAAACATGAATTGACAACAGATGTCGCAATTTTGATTTGGGAACTAAATATGTGTTCAAAATATAAACATGTATCAATGAACTCATCCAAGAACCCCTTAGTTCTAAGGGTGCGTTTGGTTTCTCCTAAGGGAATCAAACTATCACTATGAAAGTGATAGTTTGTGTTTGTTTAGAATTCCTGGGCCCACAACTATGACTATGAAAGTCTAATATATTCTATACTCCATATACAACTCTTAAGGGGGGAATGGATCTTTCATAGTTGAGGGACCCGCCACTACTATCAAACTCATACCCATTGTCATTCTTCGTAGCATACCAAACGCACCCTAAGTAATTCAAGATACAATTAAAAAAATGTCGTCTTCAAACGAGTGCATCCTCAAACAGGAAAACTCACAAACAGTAAGCCTCATTACAACACTTGGAAAAGAAGAAACCGAGATCAAAACAGTTAATCAGTCGAACAAGTAAAACTTAAAAAACTAGAGAAAGTATGATAACTGTATGAAAAATAATGAGACAACTGAGCGGCTTTAAACCTTAAAAAAGTACTTATGTATCAATGTTCCACTATGCACCCTGCTCAAACATAATAACACAAAAATCCCTTCAAGAATATAAACCATATAAAAACACTTTTAATTATACAGAACAGACCCATGTACTTAACCAGAGTGAGTTTTAAGATATTTTCAATAATGTCACCGAGAACTAGAGGTGAAAAAAACCAAAAACCGATTTCTCTAGAAACCGGTTTAGGAAAAACCGGTTTCCTGAAAACCGATCTGCTGGTTTAGAAACCATTTTGTATTTTTGTTGTCAACCGGTTTGAGAACCGGTATAAACCAGACCGGTTATGGGGTCAAACTGGTTTAAACCAAACCTTTTCTCTCCCAAAACCGTTTTAAAAACTGATCCGGTTTTGGGTCAAACCGGTTTTTGACTATTTGACTCAAACCGAAACCAGTTAAACCGAAATGTGCAGCTCTACCGAGAACAAAACTAACAAAGTATTTTCAAACTTTGTAAAGAAGAAGAGAAGCATGGGCTGGGCTTTTAGTCCAATGCCTGTTGGATAAAAAAACCCAATTCAAAACCTTGACCAGTCCAGTACCCAATTTTAGAATCATCTTGTTGTTCAAGAAAACACAACACAAAATCAATGAAAACATAAAAAAAAAAAAAAAAAAAAAAAAAAATCTTTTCACCAAATAAATTGCCGATTATACAGGTAAACTGTGAAGATCACAATTTTACTAATTAATGGACTCTCAACTTGCACAGGTAATTTTTTATTTATTCACTGTCACAAAAATCGTTTAAATTAAACTAGGGTTTTTGATTTGAAATTTTATGTACTTATTGGCAGTTTTTGCTATATGAGATGGTTGAGCTAGAATTTGTTTGTTTGAGAATATAATTAATAACTGTTTAGTAGTATTTTAGTATGTAGAGCTCTTATATAATACTAGAAAGGTGCCCGCGCGATGGGGGGCGGATTGTTGGGGTGAAGAGGAGGGAGGTGGGGTGGTGGAAAGTGGTTGTTGGGGTGGTTGTTGGGGTGGTTGTTGAGGTGGTTATAAATTATTGGGGTTGGTTGTTGAAGTGGTTATAAATTGTTGGGGTGATTGTTAGGGGTGGTTGTTTCCATAATTAGTAATTAAAAGTCTGAATTTTTAAGCCTTTCTAATTATAGAATAGTCCCAAATACATTATATAGTAGTATAGATATAGATGGTGAGCAAAGGAATGGTTAAAGTAGGTTGTATTTCCCGGAATACGCCCTAGGAAAAGTAAAGGAGTAGGAAAGCGTTTTTGGGATTGCGTTTTTTCGGAATAGATTATACGTTTGCAAAGCTGCGTTTTGAAAAAGGTGTTTGAGACGGGACGCGTAAGCGAATTTTGATAAAACCGTAATTCGGGGGTGACCCTAATCCAAGGGAACAAGGAATAAAAACCTCAAAGAGTAAGAAACCCTAAAAATACAATTTTGTTAATGACTGAAAAGTGAATAACGAGGTTCCCAAGCCCTATGTTTATATGTTTATAGGGGAAGTAATCTTAGAGAAAAAAGAAACCCAAGTAAAATAAGCTAAACAATAATTGTCCCTAAAAACGAATTCATAAAGAAAGGTAAAAAACTAAGATGCAGTGAGGTGAACCGATTGAACTAGGTTTCAACAGGTTTCACTTGACATTCTGCCTTGGAAAATTACTTAGGTCACAACCGCTTGAACTTGGTTTTCACCCTTAGGTCTTCGTATTCTTGTCCTCATCATTCCCCCTCACTCGAAAAGAACTCGCTCTCGAGCTCCCACCATCAAGGGCTTCATCTGCCTCGATCATCTTCTCACGATGAAGCTTATCTTCACGCCTCTTCCACATTCCCCATGACACCCAAAACGCTAAATATCTCTTTATTGCCCCCTCATCACTGTATTTTTTATTATTTGTGTTTTCTCTAAGCAAGAATTAGATAATCTCCTCCAAGATGGAATCCAAAACGCCCTTTAAATAAACTACATGTACTGTATTATGTAGACTTAAAAAGTGTGGTAATAATAACTATATTGGTAAATCAGGAAAAGCTTGCTGCAGCAAAGCAAAATTATGGACGCGAAATTCGTGTCTTTGAGACAACAACATCCTCCCAAACATCAAATGACCCGACCAACGATGGTATGCCCTTCTTCTGTAAGGCTTTAACTAAATTATCAAATGCGAGATGCTTTTGAGCCATTGAATGTATTCTATTAAAGTTTGATGGTCTTCTCTTATTTAATTTGGCAGAGGAGCCGGATGAGTTTTATGAGTTCACTGCAGAAGATTATTATCGCATCTTGGCTACAAAAAAGGAAGGTGAGAATACGTATGTGGTTATTTACTAGGAATGAAAGGCTATTAATTGTGACATTTATATCGCCTTGAAACTAAGTAAATAGTATAATTATTTTCTTTAGGTGAATGATGTATTGGTTTTGTAGCTTTTGTTGTTTCATTAATAAAACGCTCGTGCAATTATGGGCAGATAAATATTTAAAAACGAAAAAAATCCGAGAAGCAGAACAAGCTGCTCGTAGGTCAAGAATGACCAAGGTAAGATCATAGTTATTCAATAGCAACTGAATTTGAGTGTTCGGGATTGTTTTCTTTTTCAGCTTATGTTTTATATTAAGCTGTTTGAAATGAGCACCTTCAAGTCTTCAATGGTGTTACTGGAGAAGTGCCCATTGTCAGCCCAAAATAGCAAATAAGCATAAGCTGTTTTCTCCATCCAAACATTCAAGAGTGCGTATTTCAACCCAAAATAAGCAAATATAGCAAATAAGATAAGCTGTTATCTGTATCCAAAACTCAATAGTGCTTATTTGCTTTTAAAATGGGCAACTAGTTTAAAAAATAAGCATCCAATGACCAATGCTTTAGTTTACTGTAACCTTTCTTTATCACTTTGTTTCTTCTTTAACAGGCAGTGATTCATGTTCGATTCCCAGATAACCACACATTAGAAGCCACATTCCATCCATCCGAGACAATGCAAAGCTTGGTGGATCTTCTCATGAGAGTTGTGGCCCAACCAGACCTCCCTTTTTACATATGTAAGCATACCTATACTCTTCTACGGTTCTACTTGTTCAATAAGTATACAATTGGGATAAAGCTAAAATTGGTATGCTAGATTTAGGCAAATAAAGGAGTGATTAAGAAATTAGAAAAGTTTATGGAGCTATATTTTGTGAAACATCTTTTCCATCTCGCTTAACCTTTGTCTTTGTATAGTCGTTTTAAACCAGTGGGTGCCATTTTTGTGTGTGCAGATACTACTCCTCCAAAGAAGCAAATAACGGACATGTCTCAAGACTTCTATTCTGCTGGCTTTGCTCCTGGCGCAATCGTGTATTTTTCATATGATCAATCAAGAGGTCAGTAATTGCATCAATCGTACAATCAAATCAGATATTCAGATAAGTAACTGCATCAACAGAATAGAACGTCAAAATATTAAGTCTCGTTTATTTTAAAATTAGTTAAACAAGTATTTATAGTAAATAAATATGATTCTGCATGATCTCTTAGTTATTAAGTGCTGGAAAGTCATTTTGTCGGCTAGCTCCACTAAACGCTTTTCAGAACATTCATTTACATCAGTCATTATTTTCTATTGGCACAATGCCATTATGCATCTCATTAGTTAAACTATATGCGCGTTCTTGCTAGGTTTACTCATTAAAATTAAGAATTGTTAATTCTTCTATTTTACTAATGGTCATTTGTCGAGAAGCTCAATAGCAAATTAAACTTTTAACGGTGTGTATTGGGGTCCAGGTGATGGTGGGGTTGCTGCATCAAGTCCGTTTCTTAAAGAGGAAGTGTTGTCTTTAAAAGGTCTGGAACTCATAGCCGAACAAGAGAAGCCTGAGGTTAACCAAAGTACTGCCGAACCTACAGCCGCTGCTACCGCCCCTCCACCCGTTCAAGAGCGGAAGACAGCTGCTGACAAAAAGATGACAAAGCCTAAGTGGTTAAAAATGTAATCTTTTAAAAACAGATTTCAATTTAGTGTTGTTTAAAATGATCTGTGACCATGTAAATCATGTTTCTTATACCCTGATCCGTCTCACCTTGATGTGCGTGAAACGACTAACTTGGACATTTGTTTCAGTTGATTTATTTTCTATGATCTGATATACAGAATGTTTACATACGATACCTTTTTTTAGTCGAAATATGGAAACTCTGCTTTCAAGCAATTTGTTTACAAGGTGGTTCTTTGAAGGGATACATTGATGGTCAAAGTTGATGGTTGGTATGACAAGGTTGTTGCACCTTTCTTTCTTGACTAGACTCGATGGTGACATATATTTGTTTGTAGTTAAAATTGTGGTTTAATACAAGTAAAATACAAATGCGGGTCCTATCAGGAACATATAGAATTAATAATGAATTCTTTTTGACGTTAATAGTGGCATTTAGTTGTAGAATCAATATAATACGTAGTAGAACACAGACTTTGTAAAATATAGATTTACAAGAAAGATTTTCAAGTTCTGTTTTTGTCATGGAACACTGTCACACTGAGTTTTAGGAGCGGAAGTTCTAAGTCCGATTTTTTTGTCGAGGGTCAGTTGAGGTAATTATTTGTAACTAGCATGGTACCCGCGCAAAGCAGCGGGTTTAAAGATGAATGTTGTTTACCGATTTGATTACAGGTACCAGTCGCCGAATGTCGTTTAACAAATGTTGCTCAGAGGCGAATTAAATTGAATTTGAGTTTTTCTTTTTGAATAAGTAAGATTAAACGTTATCAGAAAAACATGTGTTTAATGTTGCTTATTAGAATAACCAATATAAAAAAAATAAAATAAAAAAAAAATGTAAGGCTCGTGTAAAAAAATGTAAGGCTCATGTAAACAATCACTAAACGATTTATTGGGTGAATAATAGAAAAATAGTGTGTTTATATAGGCAATACGCAATAGGCAATGTTAAACTTGATTTTTCCCTTTTCCCGCCTAAAAAATATGGGTTTGAAATCGAAATTCTTGTCCAGGAATGTCCAGGAATACAAAATAGTTTCCTTTCTTATGTTCAGTGAATGTATTTTACACTTTCACACTTCCCTTGAAATCGAAATTCTTATGTATTTTACACTTTCCTTTCATATGTATTTCATTGATTATTTACACTTTTCTTTCATATGTATTTCATTGATTATTTACACTTTCCTTTCACATGTATTTGACTTTCGAATTATGTTCTGAATGGGATATTCGTGTGTTGTCCAAGTTTTTTGAAAGTGTATTTCAATGTTGACCAAAGTTTCAAGATTTCACTTTCAAGTTTAACCATGCACCCATTATATGTAGTTAAGATTAAGATTAAAACTTGTATCATCGCACATAAGCATATAAGCTGAAATGGGATGTTTTAATTTCAATGGGGGTTAACTGGAGCTAAAACTTGTTATCAAGAATGAAATAAAATTCTTTTAACAAATTTTACATATAAAGGTGCTAGTGAAAGAGGAAACAAAAGTGGCGTTTTGATCAAGTCATCAAAGTAAATAAAATGGAGTTGATACTCCCACCACATTTTTTTATGCTTGCACCACAACTTGTGCATTACAGTATTGTATCATACAATACTGCAATGCACAATTGTGGTATTTGCATCAAAAAATGTAATGGGAGTGTCAACTCCCAAATAAAATATTGTATTAAAATACAGGGATTATGTAATGAGAGGCTACCAAACTATCAAACTTTTATCATTTAGGCCACCAATTTATCAAAACTAACTTATAAGCCACCCATTTATGTGTTTGATTTCGTTTATATCAATTTCGAATAATTTTTGTTTGAAAATCTTTGAAACAACGGGAATAAACTAAACGTAGCATGTTAAAACAACACAAATAACTATTGAAATACAAAATATTAGTTTTCATCATTATCTAAGGGCAATGTCATTTAGTAAAAAACGATTTATGATAAATTAACTAACTTTTTACATTTGAATTTATAATTTTATTGTTTCCATATGTTAAAGTTAGCTTTGTCCTTCAAGTTGTACAAATTTCCGGCAAGAAATTGAACTAGATCGGTATAAATGAAACCAAACACATATTTGAGTGGCCCATAAGTTAATTTAAATAAATGGGTGACCTAAAAAAAAGTTTAAGAGTCTCCGTATACATAATTCCAAAAATATATGAGATATTCAAACATCTTGTAGATGTTTAAGTCGGGAGAATTATCTAAAAATGCATCAAAGTTGACACTTTTTACCATTGCGTGTAGCCATGTTTTTTTCCTAATGTGTGATTAAACTTTCGGATTTCGTATATTGTGTGTACTTTGTGACTATGCAGCCCTGTAAAATGATCATTTTACCCTTCGAAATTTGGAAAGGGTAAGGGTAAAATGGTCACAAAGTACACACAATGCACCAAATTCGAAAGTTTAGTCACACATTAAGGAAAAAAAAAAAAACATGGCTACACACAATGGTAAAAAGTGTCAACTTTAATGCATTTTTAGATAATTTTCCCTTTTAAGTCTTTGTTTCGATTAGAAACTCATTTCACTATGCTTAAACGCCTTTTAAAAGCCTTTTGAATAATGAAAAGCTATAGACCAGGCACTCTAAAATGAAACGCTCTATGATAATGTTGTAAAAACGCTAGACATGTGTCGATGCGTTCGGCAACGGGTATTTCGTAATTAAATTTTCCGCGAGCAATAATATGCTTCGATTATTTGTTTTGTGTGACAATAACTTTACAGATGGTGAAACCTATGAGGTAGTAGAGTTTCGCTTTGCTGTGGGTTAACATTAAATGATCTAAAATATTCAATAATACATTCATTCGTTTTAAAAATGGAATATAATGTTAAACATAACATGTTTGGTGTTCATATTTTTTATTTATGAAATGCTTAATCACAACTCATTGGATTCTTGTTAATAAAACAATTTATTTAAATATTCAACTATTTGTAGCAAAGACCACTACAATAGTTGTTTTTTATCTTCCCAAAATATTAACCAAATTTAACTTTTGTTTCACATCAAAGATTTACATCTTTGTATTTTATCTCTCTTAAACACTAAACCCCATCAATAGTCTCAAATCTCAACCACACATTCATATCCGTAAGCACCCCATCATAATCTCATGCGTCTTGTCTCGCTATTTTTTTTTTTTTTTGAACGGTTCTTTCAGAGAAATCCTTGACCAATTCGAAACCCGGTGGGGGGAAAACCTTCAACTTAAGCCGCCCGAAGACACGACACTTAATTTGAAGTAAACCCTGCCTTCTCCAGATTCGAACCCTAGTGGGTTGAAACCTTCATTGAAAGACTTTGAAAGCCTAGTATCAACAGACCCTGTGATCAAAGAGGACTTCCCGGATGATCACCCATCCGGTACTACTCTCTTAGTGACACACTTAACAAGTTAAATGTTTACCGCTAGACCACATGGTTGTTGATCAGTCTTGTCTCGCTATTGATGGTCATTTCCACAAACACTGCATGATACAACGTCGCATCAGTCACAACCATCTCTCATGTCCTCCTATTGTCAATGAAAACCTTTCTCGTTCATTTCTTTTTTACCTTCCTTTTTCAACTTAACTTGCAATTATTATTATTATTATTATTATTATTATTATTATTATTATTTTTATTTTTATTTTTTTATTATTTTTATTATAAAGTAAACCATCACTTTTATTAACAATAAATAGGATTTTATAAGAAATTGGTGGGGAGCCGAGAAACCAACTGGGCCCCCACACCTCTAGCAATAGCGAAACCAATCCTATTAAAAATATGAACGGCAGCCCGCGCTCCAATGTCTTGAGTCGTAGAGAAACGTCGAATACGCTTTAGAAGAGTTACTGCATCTTTCTCAAGTTCTCCAAAAGAGGAGAAAGAGAAGGGGAGGAACCCATATCCGATATCCACACATTTGGCCTCATACTTGACACGTTTATTATTATTATTATTATTATTATTATTATTATTATTATTATTATTTTATTTTACACTCATATTTTGTTTGTTTTAACTTTTGTATGTTTTAAATGGCTACTCAATTTTGGTTTAAGAATTTTTATTTTATTTTTTCTTTTTGAAACAAATATGTTATGCCTATGATTTAAACAAAACCAGCATCTTATCGTCGACAAAATCAACAGGTTTTTAAAAGATGTCTTCACTGATGAAGGTGTGTGTTCGTTGATTTGTTCATAATTGATTGTTGTTAGTCTCCACTGCTTATTTTGGTACAAATATACACTGTAACTTTGTAAGTCTATATTGAATATTTATGAGTAGTATTTGATACATAGGGATCACGTCAGCATCTACGAGCTTCAAAACATAATATAACTAGCTGGGTTGCCCGCGCGTTGCAGCGGGTGTGTTTTGTGTTTTGTATTTTGTAGGTTGTACGGTGTAATTAATAATTTTGTTATTTGAAGTATGTATATGTTTACTTGGAAGCATAATTTGTTTATGTTTACGGTTTTTTTTTTTTTTTTTTTTTTTCGGTTGAAATTTTTTTTAGTTGTTTGTTTTTTGGGTATGCTTTTTTTGGTTGTTAGTCTCCACTGCTTATTTTGGTACAAATATACACTGTAACTTTGTAAGTCTATATTGAATATTTATGAGTAGTATTTGATACATAGGGATCACGTCAGCATCTACGAGCTTCAAAACATAATATAACTAGCTGGGTTGCCCGCGCGTTGCGGCGGGTGTGTTTTGTATTTTGTGGGTTGTACGGTGAAATTAATAATTTTGTTATTTGAAGTATGTATATGTTTACTTGGAAGCATAATTTGTTTATTAAATTTTTTTTGGTTGTTTTTTTTTTTTTTTTTTTTTTTTTTTTCCTTGTTTGGTATTTTAAAAGAAACAAATTTGTATAAGGAATTTTTTGTAAGTGTATTATTTTGTGTATTTTTTTATTTTTATTTTTTGTTATTATTTTTTTTTGAAAAAACAAATTTTCATAAGAAAATTTATGTAAAAAAAAATGTAGCTAATACTGTAACAAACACTGTAGCGACACGTGTCGCGTTGTGGTGAAATGCCTGGGTTTTAGATAGTATATATAATTGTGGTTTAAGATATTAACTTTTGCATCGTAAGCTAGTATTTCAAATTTCACAATATTATAATGCAACTTAAGTTGTGATTGTTGGCATAGACTCCTTGTATAGTTTATATTTATATATAAAAAAAAATGTAAATTTGTAATTCTATATGTCATTGTGTTGTATGTAGGTGTTGTACAAGTTGTAACTTAGGAAACTATTACATATGTACATGTTGTAACTTAAGAAATCATTATGTATGTCGTTAATTGTGTGTTAAGTTAAGAAACCATTCATGAGATATATTTTTAGTCATATTTTTATTTTAACATAAATGATAGTTTAGTAATTTCAGTGTGTTGGATTTTTGAATATTTCAACATTAAGGACATCAAGGTTCATGCTTTTTATAAAGAGGAGTGCTAGACTCATTCACATTTTACAAAATTTCTTACACACAATGAGGTGGAATGCATCTTAGCCACCCAATACTCTCACTTGGTCAATTAATGCTCTCACATGAGTGGCTAAGATGCATGTCACCTCATTGTGTGGGATAAATTTTGTAAAATGTGAGTGAGTCTAGCACTCCTCTTTTATAAACTCCACATAAGCTGTTTAAATAAGCGTTCCAAAACACGCCGTAAGATCCATCTAATCTATTCGGCCTTTTTTTATTGATTAAGAGGATAAAGAGTAATATTAAATAATATTAGTACTCAAGATTGTGAAATCAATGATGACAAACATTTTAAATCTTGTTTATTTTATAAAATATCGAAAAGAATCTGCATAAACAATAAACAAATGCCAAATGAGTAAACTATTGAGCTGGCAAAAAATAAAGTAAATCGAAAACGAATCACTTGAATCGTTTATATCTAATCATTCATAGCAAAATGCTAGTTTTCCACTTTACGTCAAGCTTAAGGGTTACACACTAACATCTTATTATTGTGAACTTACATGAATTAGTGAAATTATCGCAGATATGATTGTATTAGCACTAAAAAATGAATAACATCATTAAAAAAAAAAAAAAAAAAAAAAAAAAAAACCGACAACCATTTATCTCATACAATATATATCAAAATCTGCCTTACAAAAGGATAAACATGACTTAAACCCACAACTATTTAATTATGAAACTTCTCACATAACATTAGATACAAGTAAGACACATACCCTTTGATTGAATAACGACGGTATACTTAAAGATTAAGGGTGTGTTTGTTTTTAAAAAAAAAAAAAAAATCTTACTAACCCTCTTACTCCCTCTTACTCTTACCAGTAAGAGGTGGGCAGACATTTTGCTTGTTTATTTTTTTCTTTTGAGTCAGACCCAGTTAAACATATAACATCTTACCCAGTAAGAGGTGGGATACTTGTTTTACTGTCTCTTACTCGATAAGAGAGATTGAAGACTCGTGTTAATATAATATATTTGATGGTTTATTAACTATGTTATATTTATGGTAAAAAGTTTTATTTCATATTTACACAAGTTACTTAAATAAATTGCAGAAACGAGCACTTAAAATCATTCGGACAATTATACGAAAACAAATAACATTATTTCGTTTATATTTAAATGTTTTAGCCACCTCTTACTAGTAAAATGTGGTAGTCAGATTCAGACCTAAAACATCTAAATGAAACATACACGCACTATAGTATCATCAATTCTTAGTTTTTGAGAAATAATTTTCTTGCTGCAAGTTAAAAGAAAATTAAAACGTACTAAAATAATACTGTAGTAAATAGTAAAGCCGCCACCTAAAACAAACAGGACACTCACCTATGACCTACACCTACCTATAGATAAAGTTTTGGTAGTTGATCTTTAAATTTGTTGTGACTCTCTAAAGCTTAATTTATGTTTAAATTATTATATTATCAGGACCCAATTCTCCAATATATTTGTTGTATTTTGTATATTTTTTTTATAAAAAATGGACTTGATTAAACAATCTTTTATTATTGATTATTGCTCCTATTAATATAATAATTATCAAATTATTATGACACATAGTTTTGGCTTGATATAATATTTATCAAATTATTATGTCACATAAGTTTTGTATTTTGGATAAGTGACATAACTGTAAAAGACCCAAGTTAAACCTCGTTAGAGCAACTCGATCATATATAGATGCTATTCACCAAAGTTCTGTATAAAAAATGCCTTTATTAACAAATGGAGATTAGATAAAGGAATATAGAGCTGTAAACGAACTGAACGTTCAGTGAATATTTCATGAACCGTTCGGTAAAAAGTTTGTTTATGTTCGTTCGTTTATTAAATGAACGAACATGAACAATATATTACGTTCGTTTAGTTAAATGAACGAACATGAACAAAAGTCTCATTCGTTCATTTATTTTCGTGAACGTCCAATTAGGCGTTCCTTAAAGTTCGTTTATGTTTATTTATCTGTTTATATTCATATATCATATCTTTTAATTTTATAATTTTAAAAATTGGTTTGTTTAAATAAAACAACACTTATAAAATAATATATTGAGAAGAATTCTATAAAGTTTATGTTTGTTTGTCTATTTTCATTTATGTTCGATCGTTTATGTTCGTTTAGCGTTCATTTAGTGTCTTAATGAACGAACATGAACAATTCATTTTCTTAATAAACAAACATGAACAAGAAAATTCGTCCGTTTAAGCGTCCGTGTCCGTTTATTTGTCCGGTTAAAATAAAATGAACGAATATGAACAGGACTCCGTTCTTGTTCGTCCGATTCGTTTAGAGTCCTTTAGGAATATGTTATTTTGAAAAGAAAACAAGAAAAAGAATATGCTAAACCATATTAATCAAGTTTCATGAGTATTCTAATTAGGTCACTCAAAGTTTATATCAAATATAAAAATCATGAAAGTTTCAATATTGTTTTATTTTTGTGAAAATGTATAAAACACTTAAAATATTCATAGATGTATTATCAAGTTACTAGCAGGGGTACTCACGCGTTGCAGCAGTGCGTATCTTGAAAAGAAATTTTCCGGTAAATCATATTTTTTTAGTTTATTATGTAATTTTTGACAATTTAATTTTACAGATATCAAGAAGTTCATTTATCCCGTGCCCGTTTGGGCTAGAGCCCTTTTGGCCCGTTGCCAATTCAGACATGAATATTTGTATAATGTGCTTTATTATTTGTATTAGTGACATTTAATAATTGTGTTTGAGTTAGTTGTATAATATGTTTGACTAGCAGGGTACCCGTGCGTTGCACCAACGGGTACCTTGAAATTAAATTTTTCGATTAATCATGTATTTTAGTTTATTATGTTCTTTTTAAAATCAAATTTACGGATATCAAAAATTTCGTTTAGTCTGTGCTCGTTCGGGCTCGAGCCCGCTTGGCCCGCATCCGTTCGGGCTCAAGCATATTTGACCCATTACCCGTTCGGGCTTGAATATTTGTATAATATGCTTTATTATTTGTATTACTGACATTTAATGAAGGAATTGTGTTTAATTTGGTTGTACAATATGTTTGATAATTTGTATTTCTTATGTAATGGGTGTTTTAATAACTCTATTAACTGTATTTATTGACCAGTTAATTAATTAACTACATTAAATAACATTAATTTTTTTAATATGTGCATTAAAGTTGTGTACATTATGCTTTTTGTCTTGTAAGTCTAAAAATTATGTGCATTAAAGTGGTGTACATTATGCTTCTTTTCTTATAAATCTTAAAAAATTACAAGCATTGAAAGCTATATTTGTAACAACCAAGACTTTTTAAAAACACTTGAATTTTTAAGCTTTTAATTATATGTGTATGCATCTTTCCTATTAAAGAAATATTTTTGGTCTTAAACATTTTAAGACTTCTAAATATAGGTGTCCTAAATACATTATAAGATAGTATCGATAAGTTATATTTCTTAGGGTGGTGGCAACGTGGGTCGGCAACCTTCGGTTTCAGTCGGCATGGATCGGCAATGCCATTGCCTATGTGTCGGCATGATGGAATCGGCGAGTTCTTCGGTGATATTCACCGATTCGATAAAGACAAAAGCAATTAAAATATGACCGTTGGTGCCATAAATATTTCGACCGTTTGTGGCATTTTCAAAAAAAAAAAAAAAAAAAAAAAAAAAATCTTTTAAATACTCATCATTTTCCTTTTTATTTTCACATCTAAACTATAATTTCAAATCACACATACAATTTACATCCTAGTTACCATGTCATCATCTTCTTCGGCATGGATCGGCAATGCCATTGCCTATGTGTCGGCATGATGGAATCGGCGAGTTCTTCGGTGATATTCACCGATTCGATAAAGACAAAAGCAATTAAAATATGACCGTTGGTGCCATAAATATTTCGACCGTTTGTGGCATTTTCAAAAAAAAAAAAAAAAAAAAAAAAAAAAAAAAAAAAATCTTTTAAATACTCATCATTTTCCTTTTTATTTTCACATCTAAACTATAATTTCAAATCACACATACAATTTACATCCTAGTTACCATGTCATCATCTTCTTCGTCCTGGAACGAGATAATTATCCCCCCCCCCCCGACTCATCCGAAGAATCCGGTAGTACAATTGAAACCTTTTTAGCCGCGTACGAAGCTTTTGAAGACACGGCAAGCTCTACCTCGATGACTAGTCATTTCCTATTTTATTTTATTTTTTTTTATTTTCCTAAGTATTATGTCACTTTTATTTGAATTATTAATGAAATTTTATGTTTTTAATTAAATTGTTTAAATATAATTATGAATTTTAAAAATAAAAAATAAAAAGTTTAGGCATGGTTAGGCATCACATTGCTACTAAAAATAAATAGTTAGACATGGTTAGGCATGAAAAGTGTTGTATTGATTTTATTGGCTAATTACAAATTATTTTGAGTATTTGTTAGGCAACATTGCCACCACCCTTAGGTAAGGGGTGCTTTAATAATTGCATTAATTGTATTTATTAACCAATTAATTAATTAATTACATTAAATATCTTTACCACATTAATTGTGTTTTAATTGTATTTCTTACTGCTAGTTGGATACTCGCGCATAGCGGCGGCGATAAATATAGTTATGTTATAAAAATAGTAAATGAATTGCTAGCCCAATTCTCCCCAAAATTCCTTACCCATTTACTGAAATTGTTTCACAACACTCCGAATGTATATGTGTTAGTTGTATGTGTTTGTTTGAGTTTCCCATAGCTTTCCCGTGATATCATTATTCCTGCATATAGAAAGCCTCGCAATCTCTTACGAACTTACCCGTCAAACACTCTCCCCAAAAGTGTATGATTTTGGCGAATCAAGATATTATTGATCGAAATAAATGTTAAAGTTGTAAAATTTTGAATCAAAATAAAATAAACCCATTAAAAATCTAAAAACAAAAAACTTATAAAAATATATCAAAATGAATGTTGAATTAAAGAACATAAAATTTTAAAAATATGATGAAATTAGATTATAAAAAAAGATAAATAGATAAAAACATATTTCAATTTGAATACAAAAGTGAATGTTTAGTTGAGAAGTGACACGTATTACCTCGTGATTGGAGATCCTTATCTTAATTTTTGGTTAGGAGTTAGGCTTGGAGTTAAAGTTGGTTATCCATGCATTATAATATAGCATAGAAGTATAGATAATAAGCAATGTTGAAATAGTTGTACTTTGAGCTTAAGAACTTATAATTGTATTTAATATTACAAAATGTGTTTTAATTACATGTATATAACTTGGATTGTTGAATTTTAAGAGTTTCTAATTTAAATAGGGCTTTCTACATTATAAGATAGTAAGGGGTGTTTCTTTTTATTTATAGACTAAGGGGGTGCTTGGTGAGGGGGTTAAGGGGGTGGGGAATGGGTAAGGAATTCAAAAGGGCCCACATTACTCAAATAATGGTGCTTGGTTAGGAGAGTGCAAAGGTATTGATTACCCACTGCGGGGTAATCAACCATTATAGAGTAAATTGTGGGGTAAGGTATTGATTACCCACCTCATCATTCCTTTGCATTCCCTTTCCCTTTCCATTTACCTTTCCCTTTTCCCACTTTAAACCAAGCGGACCCTAAGATGTTTTTAAATATATGTGGGGGCCACCTCTATTAGAGCCACTAAATGAGGAGGGGTTAGCATTTCATGCCTTGTGGATATAGATGAAGTAAGAGAAATAAGTGGGTATCATTTGAAAAAGAAATAATATTAAATGTTTTATGCACCAAATCCTTTAGCTAAGAGTAAAAAGAAACACACTTTAAGATAAGTTAATACTCAGGGAGTGCGTGGTGAGGGGTTAGGGGGTGGGGAATGGGTAAATGATTGATTAAGTGCTCACATATCTCATTGTTTGTGCTTGGTTAGTAAGGGGCAAAGGTATTGATTACCCCGTAGTGAGTAATCAACCATTATAGAGTAAATTGAGGGTAAAGTATTGATTACCCACCTCACTCATTCATTTACATTTCTTTCACTTTCCCTTTTTCTTTCCCCACTTTGAACCATGTGGACCCTCAGCAATAAACATCTACCATCTTAATGAATGTAACTAATTATAACCAACTTCATGCACAACTTATTTATACAATTTTTGAAAGAAAAATAAGTCATTAAATAATAAACCATTTAACGTTTTGTTCATAGGAGCCATTTGCTTCTTAAAGAAATATTACGCACATTATGTATGAAACAAAACACATTTTTCTTGGTCAAAAGGTAACCGAGAAAAACTTCAAAGGTCAAAATAACATATGTATGAAAAACTTCAAAGGTCAAAATATTACGCACATTATGTATGAAACAAAACACACTACTATATTAACGGGTCTACCCCCAATCTGCAAACCCTCCCTAGTGAGAGGGGTACTTTTATCATCTTTTTGCAGATTTTGTCTGTTGCTGTTTTTTTATTTTTTATTTTATTTTTTTTTTGGTCAAATGTTGTCCAGATTTTTGGGTCCAAAGATTGCACACAAGGATTGTTTTTTTTTTTTTTTTTTTTTTTTTTTTTTTTTCCCTTGGTCCAAAGATTGCACACAAGTGCAGTTAGCACACAAGCACAGCAGCACATCAGCTCAGATTAACACGTAATCATCATCGCCGATTTAGAAAACCATTTTGAGCAAGTGATTAAAAAGTGTTAGGCTCGGATATAAAGGTTGCAAAGTAATAAAAATATCACTTTGCCATCCTTTCGGTTTTTATAAAACCATTCGTTATCGCCTTTTTTGATTTTTTTTTGTCCAAGTGCAGATTGCACACAAGCATATTGCAACCAAGTTAGATTACCCAAGTGCACAGATTGCACCCAAGTTACACATGTTTCAGAATTCTCACAGATTGCAGATTCCACATTACACAAGTGAAACACATGTTTCACAATTCTTACAAGGTTCACAAGCTCAGGCTGTTAGGTACCAAAAGTAAAAGTAAATATTCCCAAACTGGAACTCACAAGGGGGGATCTCAATTGCAGGAACTCACAAGGAGAATCTCAAAGTGTTAGGTACAACAAAACCTCTCATGATATATTGAGCCTCACCACAAAGCAGTATCACAAAGCAACTATACAAATCCAATAAAGCAGATTCACAAAGTAACTCTCACCATAAACAAAGCAAATCAAGTACCCCCAAGTTACCACAAGCAGATTCCACAAGTTACAACAAGTGCAGATTCCACAAGTTACAACAAGTTACATATATGGTTGGGTTATATTGACGGTGCCAAGTTTTTTAGTTTAACCCTCTCTAGTACCTAGGGTTGGGTATAAC
This sequence comes from Artemisia argyi, assembly GCA_030686995.1. Classification (NCBI taxonomy): domain Eukaryota; kingdom Viridiplantae; phylum Streptophyta; class Magnoliopsida; order Asterales; family Asteraceae; genus Artemisia; species Artemisia argyi. The sequence continues at coordinate 197,455,802 of CM060701.1, forward strand.
ACAAGCCAAGTGAAACACAAGCCGCAAGTAACAAACCACAAAGAAACAACAAATATCTTAGGCTGCCGATATGTCTCAATCATTATTTTACACACAACAGGTAATCACCATTTTACACATTAATAAGACATCGAGATAACATTAGGCTCAGATTATAAGCTGTTTCACATAAGCAAGTTTTATCATATATGGCTGCAACATCGAAAGTTGCAAAATTAAGTTTTTTTGCAGTCCAGTCGGAAATGCCACGCCAAAATCATTTTTTTTTTTTTAACAAGTTTCAAACCAGCTTAAAATAACAAACGGCTTATCAAGCATATAAGCAGTTTCATCACCAAACCCTCTACATAATAGAGATGGTTAAACTAAAAAACTAGCCACCGTCAATATAACCCAACCCGTAAAGTATATAAGAACGGGGTAGGCCATAAGCACATAAGCACTTTTTTATCAAGCATATAAGCAGTTTCATCACCAAACCCTCTACATAATAGAGATGGTTAAACTAAAAAGCTAGCCACCGTCAATATAACCCAACCCGTAAAGTATATAAGAACGGGGTAGGCCATAAGCACATAAGCACTTTTTTATCATAAGCAAATAAGCAGTTTGCCAAAAAAACATAATCACAGAGCCTGTGGACTGGGGTAGGCCAGAGCATGTATTCATACCACTCAAAGGTGGCTGATCAAGGTGTTAACCTACCCACAGCCATAGGTATTCATCACAAACTGCTTAAACATAAGCAGTAACACTTACCCATCACATAAGAACCACCAACACTTAAGAACACATAATCACCAACCACAAAACCACCAACACTTAATCACCCACCACAGAACCCTAACTTTTAAAAAATTATGATTTCTTAAAAAAAAAATCTAGATCTGATAAATTAACATACATATCCTTCAATTAACCCAACAATCACCACAGATATCAAGCTAATTTTAAAAACCCCCAAAATTTTTCGAAACCCTAATTTTTTTAGATCTATCACAGAAGATCACAAAACACATAATAACACATAATCACCAACCACGGAACCACCAACACTTAATCACCCACCGCAAAACCCTAACTTTTAAAAAATTAGGTTTTCTTAAAAAAAATCTAAATCTGATATATTAACATACACATCTTTCAATTAATCCAACAATCACCAAAGATATCAAGCTAATTTTAAAAACCCTCAAATATTTTTCGAAACCCTAATTTAAAAAAAAATTAGATCTATCACAGAACATCACAAAACACATAATAACACATAATCACCAACCACATAACCACCAACACTTAATCACCAACCACAGAACCCTAACTTTTAAAAAATTAGGTTTTCTTAAAAAAAAAATCTAGATATGATAAATTAACATACACATCTTTCAATTAACCTAACAATCACCACACATATCAAGCTAATTTAAAAACCCCCCAAAAATTTTTACGAAACCCTAATTTAAAAAAAAAATAGATCTATCACAGAAAATCACAAAACACATAATAACACATAATCACCAACCACAGAACTACCAACACTTAATCACCCACCACAGAATCCTAACTTTTAAAAAATTAGGTTTTCTTAAAAAAAAAATCTAGATCTGATAAATTAACATACACATCTTTCAATTAACCCAACAATCACCACAGATATCAAGCTAATTTTAAAAACCCCCAAATATTTTTACGAAACCCTAATTAAATTAGAAACCCCTAATTTTTGAAAACCCCCCAACACAGATCACCAACAACATCACCAATCACCATAAAATCCATCACAGATCACCAAGAACATCACAAACAAGAGTGATTTTAGATCTAAAAACGTTTTTAGATCTAAGATTTTTATCCAGAAAAAATAGAGATAAAAAGAGAGAGAGAGAGAGAGAGAGAGAGAGAGAGAGAGAGAGAGAGAGAGAGAGAGAGACAGAGACACAGAGAGAGAGACAGAGAGAGAATAACACACACACACAATAAAACTGTGAAGTGTGAGTGGGTGTGAGGTGTGTGTTAGTACGTTAAACGCGTGGATCCCCCCACAAACACTTTTTAACATTTTTATTTATTTATTTATTTTTAATTGAAGTATTAAAAGTAAAACAAAAATGCAAAGTGTATAAAATGTAAAGGTTTAATAAAAATGTAAAAATGTTATAAATGTAAGTTATAAATTTAAAAAATGTAAAAATGTAAAAAAGAGTTATAAAAATGTAAAAATGTAAAAAAAAAAAAAGTTATATATCATTAGTAAAAAAAAAGGTTAAATAATAGTTATAAAAATGTAAAAATGTAAAAGTTGTAAAAATGTAAAGGTTTAATAAAAATGTAAAAATGTTATAAATGTAAGTTATAAATTTTAAAAATGTAAAAATGTAAAAGAAATTTATAAAATTGTAAAAATGTAAAAAAAAAGTTATATATCATTAGTAAAAAAAAGGTTAAATAAAAGTTATAAAAATGTGAAAATGTAAAAGTTGTAAAAATGTAGTTATAAAAATGTAAAAATGTAAACGTTAAATAAAGGTTGTAATAAAAACTAAAACAAAAGTAAAAGTATTTTGTTAAAAAAAAATTAGTTATAAAAGTATTAGTTAAAAAAAATATGTTATAAAAAATGTGATGTATTTTCAGGTTTTCGGTTCTCACGAGCAAGTAACTGAGTGGGTGCAAAATATAGCTCAGGAGCTCGGTTTTGTAATTGTTAAAAATAGAACCAAATCAGAAGATGGTCAGATGAACGAAATCAATTACAGGTGTACAAAGGGTGGGACGTATGAACCTCAAGGTAGTGGAAAACGGAAAACCAAAACATGTAAAACCAATTGTCCATTCAGATTAGTTGCGAAATATCATCGAACAAAAAATTATTGGATTTTGAGGGTGAAGGATGGTACGCATAATCATGGTATGCTAGAGTCGTTGCATGGTGTGGCATATGCAATGCGATTAAAGGATGATGAGTTGGGTTTGGTCAAAGAATTGACAGATTATAACGTACGACCACTTAATATACTTTCGACAATATAAGGTCGTAATCCGGATAACGTGTCTAGCGTTAGAACTATATATAACGCACAAGATAAGTTCCGGAGAGCCAGAGTAGGTGATAGAACTCCAATTCAAGTCCTTTACTCGCATTTGAGGGATTCAGGGTATATATGGTACCCGAGGGTAAATGAGCATACCAACGAGCTTGAGGAGCTATTTTTTGTGCACCCCACGTCGTATGCTCTATGGTGTACATTCCCTGAAATCATGCTGATGGACTCCACGTACAATACCACGATATTTAAATTGCCGTTGTTGGAAATTGTTGGAGCAACTTCAACAAATAAAACATTTTCAATGGCGTATAGCTTTTTATCCAGTGAACAAGGGCATAATTTTAGATGGGTATTGCAACGTGTGAAGTAAGTGATAGACGAACGATATTACCCATGTGTTATCGTCACTGACAGAGATTTAGCGTTGGTTGGGGCAATAAGAGAAGAATTTCCTAACGCTCACAAATTATTCTGTCGATGGGATGTAGAGCAAAATCTACTTATATTGCAGAAATAAATTCACTGGGTTAAATGAGTATGAGTCCGTTAAACACCGATGGGATTGGATGGTTAAAGCTCTGACATTTGAATCATTCAAGCGTCATTATCAACGCCTACAACAGCTATTGGTCAACCATCCGGGTACTTAATTATTAATTCATTGTTTTTAATTATTTAATAAATAAGCACCCGAATGACCTTTTATTAATTCATTGTTTTTTCAGATGTCGCTGCGTATCAGACATATGTTATTGCAAGAGTTAGACAGACATAGGCAAACTTACATAAGTATGTGGTAGCAACATGACTTTGACCGACTTTGGTATACAATAGACTGGTTCAATGGAGGTGCACCTATCAGTCGCTGGATGGTGATGCCAATCACGGGGCTGGTAATCGCTTCAATGATTCATTGACCTGTTGTATTTATATCCTAGCAAGGTTGGAACACATGTTTTCCGCTTTTTACCGGGCTAAACTTATCACAAGGAACCGACCTCCTTGTGATTGCCCGTGTGGGGGAGAGAGACTATGCTCACTACATTTTACCGACGCTAGACAGAGATTCTCCACTTCCCCATATCCACCCACAATGGAGGTATTTCAGAGAGCCAGTTGCAGTCGAATGGGAAACTTTGTATCAACATCGACTAATGGATTATTAATTTATGTTGTAAATAATTATAATGACAAAACCATTGTAAATGATTACTGATTTATGTTGTAAATAATAGAGATACCGACAAAACATAGTGAATGATTACTGATTTATATTGTAAGTAATTATACCGACAAAACATTGTAAATGATTATTGATTTATGTTATAGAGTATTTTGTTTGAGAAACCTTTGAACTAAAATGTTCATTTATGTATTATGCATGTCCTTTCTTTGGCCAGGTGGAACGAAGAAATCATTTCTTGTGTCGATGTGAGAGGGGATTTATTATAGAACGCCAATCCTGAAAATCAGCTACTCGTGGGCAACTGTATTATGCATGTCCTGATTCAGTGGTAAATAAGCATACGTTTGCTTAGTTATGTAAATATATAAATAATTTGTTTGTTAAAAATAAATTTCTTAACATGTAACAGCCAGGTATATATAACTATGGGTGTCGATACTTCATGTGAAAAGATGAATTTGAAAAGAGGTACTTTAATCAAGCCTCTTCTTCAGCGCAGTGCTCAAACTGCGTTGCGAAAGATAATAAGATTGACGAGCTTGAAGCAAGAAACAAGCTGTTGATGACAAGAATTAAGACGCTGGAGATGGAGTTAGAATTGACAAAGAATCCTGAGGATCACGCTTGTCAGTCGGGTGCAAGACTCTATAATCTTTTAAATGAAATGAATAATCTTCATATGTCGTAAATGTTGTTGTTTTCAAATAATATGTTAACGTTGTCGTTTAATTAATAATAACAGTTGTTGTTGCAGTTATTTAATGTGGTAATATTTAGCGTGCTATTATACAAAATATTATACATATACAAAACATTATTATACATACAAAATCCTTTCTATTAAAAAAAAAAAAAAACTGCCAAGTAAACTAGAAAAGGTTAAACTAAAAAACTAGCCACCGTCAATATAACTCAACCCTAGATAACATGTGATTTATTGTTGTTAATTGCAACTAGTTGGTGAAAAGGGACCTGCTCAAAATTCACAACTTTGAATCAATTATTTGAATAACACTGTAGTACTGTACTGTATATGACTTTGAATTATTGATTACGGTTTTCAAAAAGTATTTACTAGGAGCCGATGTCAAAAAGTAAAGAAATATTAAGAATGGATTCTTGATCACTAATCGCCAAAAGACTCTTAAAACAAACAATAATTTCAGTTTTCAAAAGATAATAAATCGAACTTTGGAAAGGCATTCTTGATTAATTTATAAATTTAAATATAATATCATGAAACCTAATGTCTCATAGTTTATAGAATCCAAATGCTATCGTATAACTACAATAAACTTTTATTCCGTAAAAGTTGTATTACCGATAAACTGTGTTAAGTTTGTAAGCAAAGTATCATATAACTATAATAAACTTTTATTCCGTAAAAGTAATATCCCCCATGCTAAGTTTGTAAGTAAAGTATCCCATATAACTACAATAAACTTTTATTCCGTAAAAGTAATATCCCCCAATTTAAAAATTAGTTACCAATTTAAAATTTTGTGTGTATATATATACTATTTTAAATGATAAATGAGTAATCTATGGACGGAACATTTTCATCCATATCCGATCCGTTATTAAATATATATAAGAGTTAGCGAAACTGACCGAAAACCAAGCCGAACCAAAATGTATTATTTACGGTTCTATATATTTGTGGTTTTTGGTTTCGGTTTAGGCCAAAACCGAAAAGACCACACATAAACCTCTAAACCGAACTGACAAAGCGACGGCACGAAACCGAAACCGATCGAGTCACTTTGTTTTGGTTCATATCCTTCAGAAAATCGGTTTTGGTTGGGTAGGGTCGGTTTTCAGTGGCGAAGCTAAAAAATTTTGGTGGGGGTCGGGATCTAAATTTTTTTTTCCTAACGCTATTTTTCAGGTAATATGTTCGGGTCGGTGATTCAATTCGGGTCGGGTCAAAAATTAAATACTATTATTATATAAAAAAAAAGTTTCAATCACTAAAAAACTAAACATTTGTCCAAAACAACTAAATATTAAAAAGGAGACAAACGGTTGGTACCTGGTTCGATTCATTGAAGAAATTAGAGTTCAGCCTTTCGACCTTTAACATAGAAAACAATAAGCCTTGTGTGTTGTTGGAGAATACTCTAACCAATTAGGGAACATACCAAACTAAGCAAATTTAAATCGACGAATATTATTCTTTGGACCTTTAGGCTTATATTCTTCAAGCTTAGGTTAATACACTCCTAATTTCTACAATTCTACTAAATCCCTAATTTCTACTAAATCCCTAAATAAAAGACAAGTAGATAATACATTTAAATACAACAAACCTCACCAGAAGGGCCGCTGAGGTGGTGGTCGGCCGTCGGTGGTGGTCAGTGGTGGCCGGCGAGACTGCAGGAGTGAGGAGTCAGGAGGCAGGAAGGAGGGACTGTGGGAGGAGATGAGGGTCGATTGAGGGAGGGTTTGTAAGTTTGTTCCGGTTTATTTATTTATTTATTTTATTTATTTATTTATTTTTAATGGGCTAAGTAAATAAGTAATGGATTTTAGTTTGGGATTTCGTTTTATTAATGGATTTTAGTTTGGATAGATGGGCTTATGTAAAATGTAATGGATCAAAATTTTATTGCTTAATGTATATAAAAATTTCACAATTAAAATGGGGGGTCGAAACCGAATATACCAAAATTTTTCTACACGAAAACTATACACCCCGTACATCGCAAAAAAAAATTCGAAGGATCGGGCGCCCCTCCCCGCCCCTACACAGCTGCGCCTCTGTTGATTTTGACCTGATGCTCAACCCTTATCCATATCCATTAGTAATCAATTTCGTTGATTCTAACCGTAAGAACTAAGAATGTATTTTCTTTTAGCAAATAAAAAGATCTTTAATAATTAATACAGTAATATATTTTATTACTAGTATTTCATATCGACATACGGAGTATTTGATTTCTCAAAAAGTTACCCTACATTTGTGGAAGAAAACATTACAGTACTAGAAAAGGTCAAAAAGCAGTACAAAGTACCGGGCGTTAAATAATTACTCCCGGGGGGCATGAAATATATGTACATTTAACAGAAAACATAAATACACGTGTGAATGACGTCAACGTCGACGGCTGCTGGTGCTAAGAAAAAAAAGTCAAAATACAACGACCAACCAAACCGAACCAAATTCTTAACATGCAAGCACCCACACCCAAACACACACACAGAGTTGGTTGTTGGTGTAATTAAACCCACTATTTTACCAACTTCAATTTATCAACAACAACAACAACAACAACAACATATTTCATACTTAATTTTCAACCAAAAGGGTATGTATTTTAACTTTTATTATTTTAATAGATTCGATTCATATTGTCTATACATGCTCCTACAATATATATATCTAGAATTCTAGATGGTATCTGATGCTCTGGTTTGTTCTGTTATTTATTGTAACTAGTTAATCTTAGGGTATTTGATCTGAATACTCTGTTTTTTATGATTTGCTAATTCTGTTAAGTATAACTAGTTGCTGATTCGATTCTATTTGTTAATTCTTATTACTGTTATTATTTTTATTAGTAGTAGTGGTAAATATTTGCTAATTTTGAGTTTTGTTAGTAATTGCTAGAGTGGTTATACTATTTGTTAATCTGAATGTATTTGGTAATTCTGTTTAATATGAATATTAGCTGATCTTATTGTGTTTGTTAAATATATTTAGTGTTAATAATTGGTGATCTGATTGTAACTTCAGATCATTTGAACGAAGTCAGTAACTGAGCTTGATTCGGAATTTGTGGGTGATTATTAAGTTGAAGGGGTATAGAGATGGGGTCTGGTCAATGGTCTGTTGTACAGAGATCTCCACTTGCGAAGGAGTCTCCGATAAGTGATTATGTGCCGGAAACTGGATGTCTTTCGATCATCGTTCTTGGTGCTTCTGGTGATCTCGCTAAAAAGAAGACGTTTCCTGCACTTTTTCATCTCTACCGTCAGGGGTTTATTCAGTCGCATGATGTTCATATTTTTGGTTATGCTAGGACCAAGATTTCGGACAACGATTTGAGAGATCGTATTCGCGGGTGGGATTTTTTTTCTTTTTCTTTTTCTTTTTTTTTCTTTCTTTCTTTTTTTTTTTTTTTTTTTTTTTTTTTTTTTTTTTTTTTTGGGTATTAAATTAAGATAAAATAGATGATCTTATGAATCTATTACTGCAGATATCTTACACCATGCAAAGGGTGTGAGGAAACACACAAGGAAGATGTAAACCAGTTTCTGCAATTGGTAAGTACCAGAAGTAGCATTTTTGTTTCTACACAAACCGTCCCAATGAAAGTTAAGCTTTTATCTTAAATGCAAGAATTAAAATTATCTTACGTCACTGTTAATAATCACAAAAGTATGTAAATATTGTTTAAAGGGTTAAGAAATATCCAAAATCAAAAGGGTCGACAAATTTGGGACTGAAAGAGTTTGATCTTTTCCTGCTTTGATATTTCTATCACTTATTCACTTTTGCTGCGTGTATAGATCAAATATGTATCTGGTGCTTATGATACCGAGGAGGGATTTCGTTCGTTGGACAAGGCAATATCAGAGTACGAAGTGTCGAAAAACAGTACAGATGGATCATCAAGGAGACTCTTCTATCTCGCTCTTCCTCCATCTGTTTATCCATCTGTCTGCAAGATGATAAAGAGTTATTGCATGAATAAATGTATGCATTCGTAATCCCAACTTTAACTTGATAGTATTCAATGCATTATCGGCAGGGGCGGATCTAGCTTGAACATAGGGTATGCACGTGCATACCCTGTGTAAATTCTTGATAGTGTGAAAAAATCTTATTTTTTTCATAAGTAAAATACACTAAAAATTTATGGGGGCACACCCTTAATCTAACTTACCATTGTTGAAGTAATAAGAAAAAAGAAGATCTGCTCGTGCTTTAGGGCGGCAACATTCTTTAAGAAGGAGGAGGAAGCAAAAGGGGCACTAAAATGTAGGTCAAAGTGTCAAACGGTTATGTTTTTTCACTGGCTATTTTGAGACTTACCAATATCCCCTTTTGAAGGCGCAATTAACAAAATTTACAACTTACACATTTGTTCCTTATGTTTATTTTTGCGATCATGTTCTTTAAAAATTGGGTAATCCACTTACGGTTACTTTGTTGTTTTAGGATATTTAGATACTCCGTATGAAATTGTGAGTGTAATATTTAATTAGTACTTGAGTCCTGACCACTTAGTCTTATTTTAGTATTTCATACTTGTAGTTGTTGATAAATAATAATTACCGTAGTGATTAAAACTTAAGAATTTATCCATATACGTTATTACATGATACGAGATGAGTTTTGTTTTGATCTTATTTGATTAAAAACGAAACCATACAGTTTTTAGTTGAAGTACTTGAATCTGGCTACCCAATTCAATCTGAAACAACTCAGACTTTGCAAATTTAAATCTGCATGCGTAACTAAGATAAAAAAAAAAAAAAAAAAAAAAACGCACTGAATCCTAATCCAAAAAAAACCGACTCGTAAAATGCAACCCGGAAACCGAATTTGCTAATAACTCTACTAAAAATCGTGCATACCCTGCTTTGAATTCCTGGATCCGCCACTGATTATCGGTGGTATCAACTGGAACAAAATTAAAATTATATTTGTGTCAAATGGATTTCTGATAGTTACGATGCTATTTTCCAGCTGATCTTGGTGGTTGGACTCGAATTGTTGTTGAGAAGCCATTTGGTAGGGACTTGCAGTCTGCTGAAGAACTTAGTTCTCAGATTGGGGAATTATTTGAGGAACCACAGATCTACCGTATAGATCACTATTTGGGAAAAGAGTTGGTGCAGAACTTGGTAAACGCATCACTGAAATTTCTTACTTTTGTGATCTCCTCATAGAATGCTTCTCCCTGAAAATTTGTGGTCTGTTAATAAATTTGCAGATGGTACTCCGTTTTGCTAATCGTTTCTTCTTGCCACTCTGGAACCGCGACAACATCTCTAATATACAGGTGATGCTTCTTCTTGAATGTTTCTACTTGGGTGATCTTGATAAATAACTTTGAATACAGACCTGATTCCCGCTACTAAGCTCCTGTTCTATTCAGCTTATTATAAGTTGAGCTAGATTGTGGCTTCATTATATAACAATATGTTATACTCTGTAGTTTTTCTCTTGTTTTGTTGTTTCAGATAGATATATTTAAAGTCTTTACATGCTATGAAATTATATATATAATCCTTGTCCAGTCAGATGCTAATACTTCATTCATCCGAAATTTTCTTTCAGATTGTGTTTAGAGAGGATTTTGGAACTGACGGCCGTGGTGGATATTTTGATCAATATGGGTAATTTTTTATATTACTTGAATCATAGGGCTGTGGTCATATATGTCTTTTCTACCCACCCAAGAAATTGGATATTGTCGTTACAACTGCCATTTTTGCTTCCGATGACCTTCCAAATGCTGACTTACTTGTGTTCATCTTTCACAGAATTATCAGGGACATCATTCAAAATCATCTGTTACAGGTGCTCTGCCTAGTTGCTATGGAGAAGCCTGTTTCTCTAAAGCCTGAGCATGTTCGAGATGAGAAAGTCAAGGTGCTTGATTTGACCTTTTTTTATTTTATAATAAAATTGTCTTCGTTACCAATGACCTCGCCTCATTTCTTATGGCTACATACTCAAATGATTGTTGAATGTTACCATGCCACCCTAATGATAGCTTGTAGAATACCTCGGTTAGCGTTGTGCTATAATTCGTTTTCACATAACAGATTGACCGATGAAATTATCAGATCACTCACTGATGTTTATGTGATCAGGTTCTCCAATCTGTTCTCCCAATTGAAGACAGTGAGGTTGTCCTTGGACAGTATGAAGGCTATACGGAAGATCCTACAGTTCCTGACAACTCTAACACTCCCACCTTTGCAACCGTGGTTCTCAGGATTCACAATGAAAGATGGGAAGGTGTGAAAGTTTAAATGTTCTTAATTCTACTATCTATTTCCATCAATTAGTTACCCTGGCCTGCATGCTATGAGTATGAAATCATTAGTTCTCAGACTCCATATGCTTCTATGGATCATACCCCGACTATGATCAGAGTCAGAAAGTTGAGTGGGTCAGGCGGGTTGGGTAACAGGTCAAAATGCATCATTTTTTGCATGGGTTAATATCAGCTGGGTCGGGTTGAGTTGCCCACAGACACTTTTTTTGTTCTTTTTATGTTTGTGTTTTTATAAATCATGAGTTAATCTAGATTACAATCTTAATCCTCAAATATAAACACTCGGGTGGTTGTATGCACTACAAATAGTCTTTGGGAAACTTTCGACCCATGTGACTCATTTTCCTTTTGAGTATTTTTTGTTTCTTGACCTGTTCGAAATATAACTCAACCCGTAATAACCCTTTCATTACTAAGTGGGTGAAATTTCTACCGCTAAGATGATATAACCTTCCTTCAAATCGAGTGGGTTGACTAGGCATTTGTTTCTATCAGAAATCGTTTTTCAATTGAATGTCAATGATGAATTTTATGTGACATGTTGTAGGTGTTCCCTTTATTATAAAGGCAGGGAAAGCATTGAACTCAAGAAAGGCAGAAATTCGGTTGCAATTTAAGGATGTTCCTGGCGACATATATAAATGTACGTATCAGGTTCATTCATATATAATGTATATATGAATTCTAGTGATATCAGTCTTAACTAGGGTTAGTAGCAACTTGGTATTGAAATTATTAATCAATAGTTTTCTTTATTCCTTCAGGTAAAAAGCAAGGGAGAAATGAGTTTGTCATCAGACTGCAACCTTCGGAGGCCATGTACATGAAGCTAACAGTAAGTATCCCTTGTGAGACTGATCTTTATTAATTTCGATGATTTATTTGTCTCTTGTAAATCCATTACAGTTAATTATCTTGAAGTCATTACACTTGCTCGTTTCTTCTAGTTATAAACATCTCAAGCTTGTCGTGCCATTATTCTGTTCCATAATCTATTTTTACTTGGCTCAAGATAGAACAACTTTAAATCTATACAAGTATTTTATTTTGTTTCCATTAATTAAAGCTCCCATGAAATTGAAACATTTTTAGTTTTGGGAAATTTCCGAGTTACAATGCGCACTGTTTAATGTTGTGTTTGTACTTGAAAGGTATTATAGGCATTCGATAGATGGTGTTTGTATAACTATGCGTTAATAATTTTTTCACGGGATGTAGCTAAGTGGTTATAAATTAACGCAAAATACCATTTTGTTATTTTGGCGAGGTGTCTTACATAATTTTCCTTGTAGGTCAAGGAGCCTGGGCTTGAGATGAACACTGTTCAGAGTGAATTAGACTTGTCATATAGTCAGAGGTATCAACAAACCATCATTCCAGAGGCTTATGAACGTTTGATTCTTGACACGTAAGTATCTATCTATGCCTCCATATGTATTCAGAGTTCAATCAAGAATTTAAAAAAATAATAATAAATAAATAAAAAATGCATTATAAATCTTTCTTCTGCTCAATCCTTACAATTGCCATGAGAAAATGCTGTCCACCAAAAACTAGTAAACATAACAGTAACAGAAAACAAAAGACAACACGAAAGTAGTGCAAATCTCAATGGTTTACTTGACCGGCTCCTCAAGCCTAATTAACTCCTATTTAATAGGCAACACATTATCACCTACTAATTTGGATCATTACCAAATAAAATAACACTTTTAGGTGTTTGAGTCATCATCTAACAATAAGTATACATTAAGTAAGCTATATACATGGCTTGTTTCTGAATGTCTGCTAATTTGGTATTTGATTCTCAGAATAAGAGGTGATCAACAGCATTTTGTTCGCAGAGATGAGCTGAAGGTACGCATAAACTAAATGTTATCATCTAAAAGTGAAAGTATCCATCTGAACTTCAATTTTCTGCAACTGTGATTACAATCTAACATTGATTGAATGACCAGGCTGCCTGGGAGATTTTCACGCCTCTTCTGCACAAAATTGACAGAGGTGAAATGAAATCACTGCCATACAAGCCCGGTAGCAGAGGCCCTGAGGAAGCCGATAAGTTGGCTGAAAAATCAGGTTTTGTTCAAACTCATGGCTACATATGGATTCCCCCAACTTTGTAGAGACTCAGCAAATCACCTGGCGCCAATACAAATAATAATGCAACAATTTTCAGTATATTATATGTGTGTAGCCTTTGCGATTTCTTTTTTATCTTGATGGGTCGGATTTGGACATGCATATGCCATGGCTTGTACCCATCAACTACAGGTTGTTTAAAACTCATATTTTGATGCCAATAAATATAATGCTCAATCAGTAGATAGTTGCTCGGTTGCACGTTAAGATCATCTATGTAATTATATTAGGCCACAAAATGGACCGGTTGTGCACTTGTGCATGTGGAGTCTTGTTAGCCGTGTCAAAAATATGAAAATCTTAATTAAAAATTTAATCGTGTGATATTGTCGTGGAAAGGAAACAGTGACACCACCATCACTAGTTCACTACTACCATTATAGATTGTCGGCTGGACGCCGTATGGCTTACATTGTTTCCTTGTCTTAATTTTGAAACCACATAGTATAGGATTTTGAGGTAGAAATTATAGTACATCATTTGTTTTGTTCAAAAGAATGATGTGATTCTCGCCAAGTCAAATAATGCCACTCGATAACAAGGTGGAGCATCTTAGCTTTTTCTCGTATTTTACATCTGAAAGCTGATACTGTCTGTATATGCATGACATAATATGTGAATAATGTTTATGAGTGTGCTTGTGTTCAATTCCCCGTTTAAATGATCTGAAACTTACTAAAACTTAACCATACCTTTGTATCAAAACAGTTGAATATATATTTGTTCTATGTAGACTTCTAGAGTATAATTATACTTGAAATAGAAGAATTCAACAAAGTGGTTGTGAATTCAAACCTCATATGTGAATTGTGCAATGAGTTAACTAGTTTGTCTTTATACATAACAAAAAACTTTAGCATACATTTTAGGATAATCATTTCTAAATGTAATTTTAAGGCAATCATTTTCCTAAATGTAGCTAACTAGCGGTACTTTTTTTTTTCCTCCTTCCTTCCTCTCATATTTTACACAAATTTTTAATAATTTTTATTGTATGTATTTTAAACTTTTTAATAACTTTTATTGTGTGTGATTACGGCGAGATTATGACGTGTACTACTTAATCCATTTCCGTTTAGTGCATACATGTTTTGTTTTAATATACCCGTTGTATAGTAACAACAGATGCCACAAACACCCTATTCTTTCACTTAACCCTCAATTAACTCTCTTTTCCCAACCTAACCTTTAAGTCATCTCCTACAACAAATCACATATATCCGCCTTAAGTGTGAGTATGAGGTGTTTGAGGTAATTGTGGTTAATATATAACGGGTTTAATTTAAACGAAACATGCATACATTCAACGAAAAAGGATCAAGTAATGTCACGTTATAATCTCAATGTAATAATACACACAATAGAAGTTAGTAAACTTTATGATACAAACAATAAAAATTAATAAAAGTTCATATTTAAAAAAAGAAGAAGCTTTATACGCATAAATAATATAGTGGTTATTAAGTTGAATACGTTTAAAAATGATCTAAAGCAAAATGCCTTATGGTCAGGTGAAACTTCTCGATATCCTTTCATGAAAATGAGGTCTTGTCCCATTGTGACTAAGCTATATCGATCTCCGTAAAGAGTATAAATTTTGTTGAGTAATTGTACCTTGATCTTTTAATCCAACGAACTTATACTAGCGTGAGGGTCTTATAATATGGAATGAGCGAAAAAGTTGTAATTTCAAATAGTGGTGTTAAGGCATGGTGCATCAATATTGGCAATCTCTGGTAGAGGGGTTTCTTTCGCATCTAAGGTCAAATAGTAAGTAGGTATAGTGGTTGCTTTCGAGATTCGTTCATGAGTTATGCGTGTTCCTTCTTGGAGATATGGTTTCTAAAATTAACAACATTTATTTGAGTGAAACATTGTGAAATTTGGTCATAAATGTATCTTGGAGTGACTTTATTTGAAGTTTGTAATGAATATAGTTATGTAAAAGATGTGACTACGAAATATTTTGTATTTTGATAAAAACAATATCTCATATATATATATATATATATATATATATATATATATATATATATATATATATATATATATATATATATATATATATGTCTTTGGAAAAAGGGAGTTCAAGAAGACTGTTGCTTAAACAAAAATGAGTTTTAATCCAACCATTGAAAATCAATAATTTGTCGTACTTCGTAAGGTTTGCAAGAAATCTTTTTGTTTGTACAAAAATTTAATTTGACTTTGACTTACTTGAATTGTTATTATCTCCAAAACACGAAAACTAGGGCAGTCACTTTTATTTTGGTCAACATGACCATTTAATCGTAAAGACATCTTCGTCTTTATTAATCCTATTGTCTTACTTGCATCTTCCCAACGTTGTAATTATATGTCAAAACTACTAATGTGACCACATTGGTCGGTGGAGTGTTGCTAGAGCGACTAATGATGTAATCATCGGCTTAGAATGTGGTGTAATCAAACTTGATAATGAAGGGAGAGTTGTGATGAGTTCCATTATGATGGTATAATACCGTTCAAGGCATCTTGTTGGTTTATTGTGTTATGGAGGTATGAGTCGATCATATCTAAGATAATATAGAGTCCTTGTGATAGATGCCACCCTTGGGCGATTTGTTGCAATTCTTATTGTGTTTGTGAGGCTTGTGGTATTATTCAGAGTGTATCGTCCAAACACTCGTGGGTAATCTCAAATAATTAGAGATCATCGTCTAACGATGAAGAGCAGTAGGTTGTCAAGTAGTAGAGGCTCTCAAACTCTCACCAACCTCAAACCTATAAGGTGGTGTAACGTGTGGTAGATGGTAATGGTATGTCAAATAGTGGTTGCTTCTCAAGCGGCCTGTCATATATGGGTGTAGGGTCTCTGAGATGTGATGGTGTTGGTGGTACTTTAGATGATGAGAACAAAGTTGCTGACGATGAGATCCTAGTGGTGAGTTAGGAGACGATGGTGATAATAGTGAATGGAATACTACCCTCTTTCGCGCTATCTCGCGACATCTAAGAGGTAAAACTGAAGTACACACTATGGGACGACCAATAGTGTAATAAGTAGTTGATGGTGGTGGTAGTACCTGAGTAGTAAGCGCCCTACTAGTGAAGGAAAGAAAACATACCATCTTCCTTGCAATAAGCATCCTAATAGGTCCATTAAGATTAAGTCTGAATATCCTACTAAACGGGATTCTATGTATGGGCTGGATGTTAGGAAAACCTTGTTCCTATAACAATTCAATGGTGCTAATGGCGGCGTAAGTGTAACTGGTAGTGGAAGATGACAAGGCATCTTCAATGTCGGAATCCGACGAAAGGATAACAGGGTGGGTATCTGAAGACATGTCACTTGTGAACCAGGTCAACATAATCATATATATATGAGTATGGGTATAAATAACTCGCACAATGTGTGCATGAAACAACATGTATAATGAATATGCACCTATGATGAAATGATGAGATGCTATGATGATGTGGTTATAGTCTAGGGTCCATGATACATCCTAGTTCGCTATAACCTTAGCTCTGATGCCAATCTGTCACACCCCCAAAATACCTGTTTTAGCAGCGGAATGGAATACCTGGGGGTGACTGCCATAGCATCAAAGTTTCAGTTACATTGAACGACCTAAAGTGTCGTTTTGACAATACATCGTTTGATTCATTTAAAATATTCAGAGTTATAAAACATAGGTCTCAAAGTCTTGAAAAGTTTACGAAAATATGTTTAGTACAATCAAACGATAGTTCATAAGTGCATAAAAATCCAAAATGAGACTCGTCATCCTTGTTACTCAATGATATGACTCCATGCATGCCATGAAGAATATGTCTTAATTACCTGAAAATACATTGCGAAAACGGTCAACAATAATGTTGGTGAATAATCATAGGTTTGTAAGTTAAATCGTATGTACATTAGCCACAAGTATAAAGTAAACCGACAAAATATCAAAAATGTTACATTGGCTCTTAAGCTCATGACCCCGAAGCTAGACGTTACTTGGCCCCAAATGAGTGTTTACCAGACACTCTAAATATATTAGACATGAAATGCATCCGTTTTCCCGTTGGAGCAACCCAAACACGGATGGAGGAGTCACCCTCAATAGATCTATTCACTCACTCTCGCTTGTAGATTAATTAACGGTCCATGATAATAAAGGGAATTGTCATGACGTGGTAATAAGGCAACTTAAGCAATGTAAGGAATTTAATACTTTGGCATGTACAGAAAATAAGTGATGCAATGTATTCTCCCCCGTGGGATTTGAAATCAAAATATTGAATTAAAACGGGGCTATGAAAACTCACCTAAAGTGATAGTACAATGTGATGAAATGATCGGGACAACAAGGCGCGAACACTAGCCGCAACCTAAATGAATGAATATGATCTACTTTAGATCATGAAATGATGTAATGAATATTCATGCACATGATACCTATACCACTCGTAACTTGAAAATACTTGTTATTGTCAAAGTAAGGTATTTTCCATACTTAAGAAAAATAAGTCCAACTAGACTAATAAAAACTTGTCGTAATATATCGTATATAAAATGTTAGTGTTATATTCCTCGTTTTGAAAATCTTAAAATAACGTCTAGTAGTCGTATAAATAAGCCTTGGTTCGTACGTACTTCGTTAGTTAAGAATATAATTCTTGAACAATAAATCTAGAAAATATAGTATTTAGTACGTAGTTATATTATTTCTATTAGTGACTATAATTATATATATAGTTTTGACGATTTTAAAACGTGTATAACTTTGTCGTTTTAAGTTCATTTTCCTCGTTTTTTATATCCACGGATTCGTCTTAACATGTATTAATATATTTTTGATAGTTCGGCTCCATTAGATTACGTCTAACGCCTCTCTTTGTCCGTCGAAAATCGTCCAACAGCACGTTATATTTTCAGAAAATAGTTTTCGTCGTTAAACTTGCAAAAATCATAACTCCTTCGTTATAAGCTCGTTTTAATTCGTTCTTTCGCCCACGGCTTCGTTTTTGAAATTATTTTCTAAATCTTTGGTAAAAAATTACCCATCATCTACTGATTTTCCCATGTTTTCAAAATATGGACAGTAGGTATATATATTGTTTCAAAAATCATTTCTAGGGTTCCAATCTAGTTTCAACTTCAACCAAACCACTTTCAATCACCACAAATCTAGTCTAATCTTACCATACACCTTCTTAGAGTGTCATGGGTTCCTAAAAATCATAAATCAAGTGGATCTAACAAGGATCTACCTATAATCTATTTCTAGGGCTCAAAAGTTAGATATGTATAAAAGGGAAATTGGCAAAAAAAGGCATCATACTTGCCACTTTTTGTCATTGTATGTAGCTTCTTTTTTTTTCTTTGATTGTAGCACTAACCTTTTTAAATCGTGCCATTGTGTGTACTTTGTGACCATTTTACCCTTACTTTTTTCAAATTTTGAAGGGTAAAATGGTCATTTCACATGGCTAAAAAGTCGCAAAGTACACACAATGACACGATTTAGAAAGGTTAGTGCTACAATCAAAAAAAATAAAGGACGCTACATACAATGACAAAAAGTGGCAAGTATGATGTCTTTTTTTGCCAATTTCCCTGTATAAAATGGAGTGGTATAAATAACATATGCATGTAGATCTTGTATATATATCATATGAACATTATAAAAACTTGGTAAAATTATAAAGATGAGTTTCATACACTTACTTGAAAGATTAATGAGCTTTTGATGGTGAAAACCTAAGTAAACCTTGAGTTTGTATTACAAAACCCTTATAGGATACACTAGATAAACACTAGATCTTGAAAAATAATTGTTTCTTGCTTGTTCTTGTTGTGTTAGCCGTGCACCCCCAAGGAAGAAGAGAGAAAAAGTGGTTGATTAGATCTTGTGAAAATAAGATACAATGTATATGTATTGTTATATATAATATATTAGACAACTTATGACAAGAATTAATGAGATTTGTAATATTTTCAAAGTTGTAAGAAATTAGCATGGAGGGGGGGGGGGGGGGGGGGCGGCATATGATGAAAAAAAAAAAAAAAAACATGAGCTTGTGTAAGATAGTTGGTAATTCTAGTATGATAATGCATATATATTAATAGTTTTAGGGAATACCGGGTACCGAGTTAACTAAAAATAAATTTTAACGGAGTTAACCGGGACATAATAAAGTCGTAAAAATTGTAAAAATATGTTAGGTATCAATATTGAGTGTTTGGGTGATTATTGTTTAGTTTCTACACAAACCGTCGTAATTATATTAAACTTACGATATGAAATAAATAAATTTCCAAAATACCGGGTAAATTAATAATATAATTTATATATTATTAAAATGAATATAAAAATATATTGGGATCATAGTCGGGAGTGTCGGACATGTTATTCACATTATTGGTCGCGTGTTAACGTTTATTTAAAAATAAACATACGTAAAAAGTCAAATATATCAAAAGTATTAATTTGAATATCCTACGAGTGGTATAGTATGCAAATGCTATTGTAATGATATGTAAGCCATTTCTAGTCCATATGAAGTGTCCCTACTGATGATGCATAAATTCGCAGCCTAACCTGACTGGTTACGCGAATGTAAATATTGATGCTCGAATTCGCTGCTAAACCTAACTAGTTACGCGAATTTAGTTACCCGTAAACTAAATTTACGATGAAATGAGTAATGCACGTGAATAGTGTTTTCTGTTCGGAAATGAATAGTGTCATGTGAATAGTGAATTTTCTGAACGCTTCTCGAAATCTCAAACTGGCATTGATGTCCGGAATCACAATAGCTCTCCTCACACCACTGAATGGTGATTGGAGTTGTTCCTCCATTGGACGTGGATCAAATGCCGGTTGTTGTCCCATCGGCGGGATAACATTGTGCTGCGGACCACCCATCGGCGGGGGTCCGTTGTGTTGTTCGTTTTGGTTCATCTCCTCGTCGTCAAGGAAATAAACCCGACTAATATGTCGTAAAACCCGCTCGGGGTTTGAAAATGGAGACGTAAGACTCTCAAAAGAAGAACGGGTGTGCATACACCACAAGCAAATTCAAAAAGAAAATGAAAAAGAAAAGAGAAAGGAAAATCTTTTTGTTTTTATTTTTTTATCACAAAAACTTTTTATTTCTTTTGTTTTTCTTTTTATTAAAACGTTACGTTAATCGAAAACCGTTTCTCTCAAAACCACGCGCGACGGGACGGGAAAGAAGAGTGTTTCTCTCTTCAGCTAGCAATTTAATGTCTTAGCTTCCGTATTTCCCGCTTATTCGGTTGTAGTAATTGAAATAATCCGATAATCAACTAATTTCACGTTTTTGTTATATTGTTAGACTTTTTTGGTTTACAACGCCCTTCCTTTCACGGGAGAGTCGAGGCTGTAAATTTATTATTTTTTTGGTATTTTTGGAAACACTTTAGGAAAAGTGTTTTGAATTTTTCAATTTTTATAGAAATATATATACAAATTAGAGGAAGACTTAACAAAACACGATTTTTCAAAACGATATTCAAAAATTCACTTTGACCTTCCCCGGCAGCGGCGCCAAAAATTGATTGTGTGAAAATCAATCTTAATATAGTATAGTAGTAATATATCAAAATGATCCGCGTAAAATACGGATCACCAGGGTCGTATCCAAGTGAAGGCGAATGGAATCAAGAATATTGATTCGTGAAACCGTGAATTGAGAAGTGAAAAAGTGAAAATAGTAATCAAGTAATTCAAGTATACACAATCAAAGATGAAATATGCAAAGAGTACAAGCTAATTATGCACCAAAGTCTAAAACGTAAAAATGGAAATGCGAACGCGTTTATTAAAACGTAACTTTTAATAAAAAATGATCCTACAAATGTGAAATTATTTTCTAAAAATCTTAAACTAATAAAAAGAATTTTCAAAGAAAGAAAAATGTTTTTTTGGACTTTTCTTTTAATTTTTATGAATTTATTTTAATTTTTGTAATTTTAAATGAATTAAAAATTGAAGAAAATAGAAAAATGAGTTGAAAAATGAAAATTAAATTCTGAAAATTCTAAAATATTATAAAAGAATTTCTAAAAATATTTTTGTATTTTTCACAGCTTTTTCTGAATTTTTATGGATTTTTGCTATTTAAAAATGGACAAAATCAAAAAGAAATTAAGAAAAATACTAAAACTATTTGGAAAAATCTGGAAAAATTCCAGAAAATCTAAGATATTAAAAAGAACTTGGATAAAAATTTTGAAGTGAAAATGAACAGTAAAACTGCTTATTAAGGCAAACTGCTTATTCACAAGTGCTTATTATTAAGCACTTGTGAACAAAATGTTATGAAACTGCAAACACAGGCTAATGATGAAACAATAAACTCATAAATGCAAAAGATGTTCAAATTATACCACAGAAATTCTTAGAATCAACTAATAAAAGCAATAAGCTCAGATATTAAGCTCAATCAATAAGCACAATAAGCATTCACTGATCCAGAAGCAAAAATGTGATACCAATTATTCAACCAACTCAAATACAACTCAAAAACATTCACAAAACTCAGATACAAGCTTAGAAATACAATTGCAGGCCTGAGATAAAAAAACAGACCCCTGTCTCAACTTAGCTAATTCACAGGTTCAAAAAGCACTTCTATTAAGCTCTATAGTGCAATCAAATGGGGACAAAAGCTCAACTGCTATACTGAGATACACTAACAACTAATTATTAAACCTATTTCAACCATGTGCTACTCTAAATATAGCCAAGTTCAGCAACATTTAATTCTCAAATAATAATCTCAGTTTGACTTTTAGATGTACACTAAATTTGACAAAAATGAATTTAAGCACCTGAATCCTACAACTAAAGTGATGCAATAAGCTATTATTAGACAAGTTTAGGCTATTTCTAAGAATATTACAACTAATAGCTAAATTTCACTATCAATTACTTCCTAAAACTAACTGAGTATGCAACTAATTCAACTATGTCTATATAAGAGCTACACTACTGTCTTTATTTATCTAATTAGCTTTTAATATACTAGATGTACCTAAATGAAACAGTGATCAAGCTAAATAACCTACACACCACACAGCAATGATCAAATCCAAACACTCCCTTACTAGTGGCAGTTTACACTAAATCCTATTCAACTATTAATCCAATACAATTCAAACTCCTAATAACAAAACAAACTAAAATCAATGATTCTATAGTGAATCCAGAACCACAGATCTCAGATGTATCACTACCACAGATAACTCAGATTAAGTATTATGACAGATGTTCAACAACACTTAAATGAAGCAACAAACTACACAGATCTGTTATCAAGTAGTGCTCAGAACACAATCACGCATCTATTCAGCAAAAGATCACAATGAGACAATAACACTATACAATTTCCAGATCTCTACTCAGATCTACTCAATACTGATGCTCAAATTAAGCTCAACTAAATGCAGAACTAAACAAACTAATGAAACAGATGATCAAACAACAACAATCTCCACAGTAATATCAATTATGACAACAAGAGTAAATCAATGAAGTATTATACTATTAGCTACACTCTCCTACTAGTATTAAACTATAAACTAAGAATTTGATCAGAACTTACAATTTAATTCTATCTTAGCAAAACAGAGATAGATTCACTAAGCTTGCCTATCTTTAAGATAGGCAGGTCCTTCCATTTCTGACCAAGTCTATCCACAATACCTCAGCAACTCAGATTCAATTCTGACTTTGATTGAAATTGAATGATGACTCAAATAACTCCACTAAAAGCTATAGAGCTCAAATGGAGTATATAAAGAAAAATAAGCTCATCTGTAAGCTTTACTAAACTATTTGTAAACATTTTTTTTTTTTTTCTGATTTTTTTTTTCTTTTTCTGTAAATGATTTATAAGTAAAGATAAAAGTAAGAATGAAGTTTAAGCTGAATAAAACTAAGATAAGCAGAATATGTAAGTATTTAAAACAGAATAAGCTAAAATTAAGATGAACAATAAGCTGAGTAATTAAGAAATAAGCACTTTTATTAAAAATAACAAGTAAAATTACATCATCTAAACTAAAATACAATTCAAAAGAAATTTCAACAGAGTTTCATTACCTACAATACTACCCACCCTAATGCTAAAATGAGGACCTATATATAGCTGAGGAGTGAGGAGTTGAGGTGAGAGTCCATGCTGGCAATCCACGACTAAATGTGTTTCTTCTCAACATCTCATCACCCTTGGATCAATATTGTGCTTCTTTGATCTCATGCTAGCCCTTGGATGACTAATTAGTACGTGGCCTGACCAATCCAACTCTGACACCTGTCCCAAATGAGCTCGCATTCTATGTCCGTGTCAGACCCTTTTAGAAGGCGAATCCAATGATTGGATTGACGCGTCTTGTCCAATGGTTGCTTGCCAAATGTCCATCATAGCTCTCACACTCTCTGACATGTACTGTGCACGTGAGCATTGCTTCTGGAAGCCCCAATGATGAGTTATTTATTGGTTAATTGGTGTGGTTTGAACCAAATGAACCTTGGTGTGATTTAGGGTTCATGGAGGTGTTTGGGATTTCTGGGTATTGGGGAAAATTGGGGGAAAAGGGTGCGTGTGTTTTATGTTTATTAACTTTGACCGTATGACCATTTGACCCTGGATTGGATAATTTGACCAAGAGATGGGCTTGGGCTTAGGGTATATGATATGTGGGCTTTGGGAATAAAAATGGATTGGATTTAAACTTGGACCAAGACTTGTATTTGATTTTCAGATTTGTGATATTTAGAATCCAAGGACCAATTTTGTAATTTAACAATACTTCAAGGACTGAAAATGCCATTATTGCAAAGTAACTTCCAAGGATTAATTCTGCCAAACTTGAATTCATGAAGGACTTTAGTTGACTTTCGGATCCCAGCTTTGACTTATTGACCATCTCCCACTCTCGTGCCCGTTTTTCTGATTTTTGCTTGATTATTTGTCTTTTTGTGATAAATCCGTACCTGCATGTTCACAACATAAAAACACATATTTCTTTGGCATTTGTCAGCACATTTAGTCAATTTGGGTCGGTATTTGGCCATAAAATGGTATGTGAATTAACACATACCAAAATCCCCCAGACTAAGGTATTGTCGTGTCCTCACGCAATGTGATCAATTCACGCTTTTGGGGTAAATAATTTCAAAACTCTTTCTACTAACTTTGTAAAGTAGCAAGGAGGTTCGAAAGAAGTAATAAAATCATTTATTCCCAAAAACGCTCCATTTTCTAAAATTTTTCTTTTATTCCTTTATTCCACTTTCACTTCTATTTTTGTATTTTCCATACTTCATACTTGTGACGGTTTGTTGAACTTTCATTATTTTGCAATAATTATTAGGGTCAACAAGTAGAAACACTTCTATTTAAGTAGTGACCATTCGGATAAAAATCGTCATCCTTGATTTTTCACGAGTCCCCAAACTAAGCGTACAAACGAGATCACAGCTTATCTACAAGTTAAATGCTAACACTACTCATAATAGTTACTTGTGGAAACTCCTTACTCCCATGTCCTAAGTTTTGTATCTCGATATTTTATTTTTGTTGAGAAATGAATTGCTTCATATTTTCTCGTTTCACTATTTTTTAGTCCGATAGTGACACCTAAGTTTAAACGATAAGTAGTTATTCATTTTCTCTTAAGAACCACTGCATTAGAAATTCGGTCCACATCAAGGAAGTTTGGGTACATACAATATCATAGATATAAGTTGCGGAGTACTACACGTGCACCTCATGTGTCCAATTCAGAATTACACACATGCACCTCACGCGCCAACAACTTATTTACATTCAAACTCTTATTCATCATAACTTTCAACTTTCATTTTTTTTTTTTTTTTTTTTTTTTTTTTTTTTTTTTTTTTTTTTTTCACTTTTCTCATACTTTTCACTTTTTTTTCTTTCTTGACTTTTCTGATAACATCAATGGAAGCTTATCGGATAGCTCCAATAACATATACATAATCAACTTTTGATTTTTTTTTACTTTTTGCTCTTATTTTTGATGTTCCTTGATATGTACCCAACTTCTAAAGTAAAAATTCTCTTAAGAAAACAAAGAACTAAATATTATTCAAACCGAAATACCACTAATTAACCTAGAACATCTATTATATATGGGTGATGTATCTGATGGGAGTAAAAAGCCACAAGTACCTCTCATGAGCTCTAAAGAGAACCACTACTCCACGTTTAGCATCTAACTTCTAAATAAACTCTATCATTTCTCACTCTTCGCAATTTAAGATTCCAAATAATGAAACCAGCGAATACTTAGCCGATAATCAGCCACGCATATATAAATTCAGTTACGGAAACTTGCAAATTCTAGAAGAAGAATTCGCGTTTTCTAGCTCCTGATGTAAAAGACTAGCGAAAGCTTATCAGCTGCGCATGTATAAAGTCAAGTATGGGAACTTGCAGATTCTTAAGAAAGAATTCGCATTTTATAGCTCCTGGTGTACAAGACTAGCACAAGCTTATGTGATTATTATTGGTTAAGGGAACAAGCTAGGGCTCAACACGCTCGGTCAAGTCAAAATATTTATTCCTACTCTCGCCAGCAAGAAAGTCAACAAGGTGTCAAAACACTTATTCAAAACTTTATTATATTTTTGCACAACTTTTTCAACTTTTTCACATTTTTTTTTTGTGTTTTTTCATGACTTTTTCATTCATTGATTTTTTTTTCTTTAAAATTTTTCAAATTTTTCAATTTTTTTTCAATTTTTTCATTTTTGGTGGAAAAACGGAGTTGCAAGAGTGCACAACATGTGAAAAATGCAAGGTCAAAATCGAATCGAAGATTCACCCTCCCCCATACTAGAATGAAACATTGTCCTCAATGTTTTATGGGTTAAGGCAATCCTAGCAAAATTGTAGGGCCGTTTATTAATTATGCCAAAGAAAACGTTAGTCGATAAGATTCACGGATATAGGATTTCCAATAGCACCGATGAATGAAACTCGAGTGGAGAGAAAATAACGAGCACGAGAGTCATCATAAATCGCGAACAATCCTAAACAAACATCACAAACAACCACGGAACACAAGAGTAGAAGAGGCACCCCCTCCTCACGTTATTTGTTAGAAAATAGAAAATAAGAAGATGAAATTGGATAAGCATGGGTTGCCACCCACGAAGCGCTATGTTTTTTATTTCCGAGTCACGTAGCTTGACTCGATCCTCGAATTCAATCATCCTTAAGGAAAGTTTGGAGATCCAGAACTACCATGGTTGGTACATCCCCTCCAAAGTAATGTTTTAAACGGTGACCATTCACCTTAAAGTTGGGACCATCGGGTTGAGCTAACTCGATGGTACCATAAGGGAAAACTTGGGTTATTGTGAATGGTCCAGACCAATGGGTTTTAAGCTTACCCGAGAAAATCTTTAAATGAGAGTTAAAAAGTAGCACTTGATCACCAACGTTAAAAACGCGGTCTTTGATCTTGGCATCATGGATTCTTTTTGTTTTCTCTTTATAAATCAAAGAATTCTCGTAAGCTTGATCACGGAGTTCGACTAACTCATTCAATTGAACTTTTCTATGATCACCCGCGGTTTTCAAGTCAAAATTTGCATGTTTTAAGGCCCAGTAGGCCTTGTGCTCAAGTTCGATGGGCAAATGACAAGCCTTCCCGTAAACTAGCTTATATGATGTACACCCAATGGGAGTTTTGTAAGCGGTCCGGAAAGCCCATAATGCATCTTCTAATTTGTCGGCCCAAGAGGCACGGTGCTCTCCTACTGTCCTTTCTAATATTCGTTTTAATCCGCGATTGGACACCTCCACTTGACCACTCGTTTGTGGATGATAAGCCGTGTAAAGACGATGTGTGACACCATATTTAAGCATTACTTTTGAAAATTGGTCATTACAAAAATGGGTCCCATGATCGCTTATGATGGCTCGAGGTGCACCAAATCGGGCAAAGAGACTTTTTAAGAACTTAACAACAACTCGGGCGTCATTAGTGGGGAGCGCCTTTGCTTCAACCCATTTAGATAAGTAATCGACGGCCACGAGAATGTAATTGTTTCCTCTAGATGACGGGAATGGCCCCATGAAATCGATGCCCCAAACGTAAAAAATTTCACAAACTTGAATCGCATTTTGCGGCATTTCATCTTTTTGAGAAATTTTCCCTTGACGTTGGCAAGAATCACATGTTTTTACCAATTCATGGGCATCCCGATATATCGTCGGCCAATAAAAGCCGGATTCGAATACTTTCTTTGCGGTGAAGTTGGCACCATGATGTCCCCCCGTGGGTCCACTATGGCATGCTTTAAGAATTTCAACGGCTTCCGTACCGTGAACACACCGCCGGATCACTTGATCCGCATAGACTTTGAACAAATAAGGGTCGTCCCAAAAATAATGTTGAACATCTTTAAAGAATTTCTTCTTTTGCTGGGACGACAACCCTTTCCTAATGAATTTCCTCGCATGGTAATTCGCAAAATCGGCGAACCATGGGGTACTTTAGTCAAGTTTAGTCACACTCCCAAGTGTCTCGAGAGGAAATGCATCGTTGATTTCCTTGTTCTCAAGAACACTTTGATGGGGGTTCTCAAGTCGTGAAAGGTGATCAGCAGCAAGATTCTCAGCTCCTTTCGTGTCTCGTATTTTGACATTAAATTCTTGGAGCAAAAGAACCCACCGCATTAAACGTGGCTTAGCATCTTGCTTTGCCATTAAGTACTTTAGGGCTGAGTGGTCCGTATACACTATGCATTTCTTAAGGAGCAAATAAGACCTAAATTTCTCAAAAGCATAGACAACTGCTAACATTTCCTTTTCGGTAGTTGTGTAGTGATGTTGGGCGTCATTCATGGTCTTACTTGCATAATGTATCGGTTGAAAATACTTGTTCTTACGTTGCCCCAGAACTGCACCAATGGCATACTCACTTGCATCACACATTAGCTCAAATGGTAAGTTTCAATCGGGGGCAACTAATATTGGTGCCTCCGTTAACTTCTTCTTTAAGACATTAAATGCATCGACGCATTCATTTGTGAAGTTAAACGGAGCATCCTTCTCTAAAAGGTGGGTCAGAGGCCGGGCTATTTTGGAGAAGTCTTAAGTAAAACGTCGGTAAAAGCCAGCATGACCAAGGAAACTTTGAATTCCTTTGACGGTCGTAGGATGAGGTAACTTAGCAATTACATCGACTTTTGCATGATCCACCTCAATCCCAGATTTTGATATCTTATGGCCGAGGACTATGCCCTCTTTAACCATGAAGTGGCACTTCTCCCAATTTAGAACTAAATTAGTGTTTTCACACCGAATTAGCATACTTTCCAAATGGGAGAGGCAAGAGTCGAAAGAATTTCCATAGACGGAAAATTCGTCCATAAACACTTCCATGGTTTTTTCAATCATATCGGAGAAAATGGCCATCATACACCGTTGAAACATGTCTGGAGCGTTACATAATCCAAAGGGCATTCTACGATAGGCAAACGTTCCATACGGGCAAGTAAACGTGGTCTTTTCTTGATCCTGGGAATCAATGGGAATTTGAAAGTACCCTGAAAAGCCATCCAGAAAACAATAGAACTCATTTCCCGCTAAACGTTCAAGCATTTGGTCCATAAAAGGGAGCGGGAAATGGTCTTTACGTGTCGCATCATTCAACTTGCGGTAGTCGATACAAACTCTCCATCCGGTCACAAGTCGAGTCGGTATAAGCTCATTATCATCATTTTTCACAATAGTGATTCCGCCCTTCTTTGGGACACAATGAACCGGGCTAACCCATGAACTATCCGAGATCGGATAAATCATTCCAGCGTCAAGGACTTTGATAACTTCCTTTTTGATCACTTCGTGGATTTGTGGATTAACCCGTCGTTGTTGTTGGACGGAAGCTTTGTGATTATCTTCAAGTAGAATCTTATGAGTACAGAATCGAGGATCGATTCCCTTAATGTCGGAAATTTGCCAAGCAATCGCACTTTTATGCTTCCGAAGCACATCTAAGAGTCGTGTCTTCTCCTCATCTTTTAAACCTTTTGATATTATAACGGGAAATTTATCATTTTTTTCCAAGTATGCGTATTCGAGATGAGGAGGCAAATCCTTGAGCTCGAGCTCCGGAGGATTCTCAATAGACGGCTTAACTTCTTTTACGTCTGCCATTTTTAGGTCTATCGGAGGGGAAGAAACAATTGGGTTTTCATTTAACAATTTCTCAATTAATAAAATATCTCCCTCCAGATCAAAGTTATTATTATCGATTTCCGGTGAAAATGAATCATTTGAAAGACAAGCATTTATTTCTTCCCAAGCGAGATCACTTCCCTCAAACGGAGTGAGGGAAGGGGAAAAATCAGAGACGATTGGTTCAAAAGAAGGAGTGGGATTGCCACTCGAAGCATTGTCGGTAAAACCAAGAAGTTCTTGAGAATACTCCTCCGTAGCTTCATCAATAACATAGATACGATTGACGGAAGAAACATCATAGTCGGAGAAGTATCTCGCAGTTTGGTTAAGATTGAAAGTAACGGCTTCATTTCCCACACGTAAAGTAATCTTCTCATCGTAAACATCAATTAAAGCATGACCGGTCCTTAGGAATCCTCTCCCGAGAATGAGAGGAACCCGTGGATCGGCATCGAAATCAACAACCACAAAATCTGCAGGGAAATGGAATTTCCCAACATTGACAAAAATATCCTCAGCTATCCAATTGGACGAGACGTAGATCGGTCGGCAAGCTCGAGAGTCATAAGCATCGGTGTCAAGTTAGGAAGAGACAATTTTTTCCAAATCGACAATGGCATTAGATTAATGCTAGCACCAAGATCGGCCAAGGCGAAGCATTGAAGCATACTCGGAAAATTGCACGGTATAAGAAACTTGCCAGGGTCTTCAAGCTTTTCGGGCAGCTTTTTAAGAAGAACCGCTGAGCAATTCTCATTCATTTGAGTCCTTGATATTTCAAAAAGCTTTTCCTTATTATTTAAAAGACCTTTAAGCATCGAAGCAAATTTTGGCATCAAAAGTGTAGCATCCGCGAGACTTATATCAAAGTGTAACTCTTGAAAAATCTGATAAAACTTTTCCATTTGGTTTTTATCCTTCTCGCGGTGCTTTTGTTCGTTTAAGCGTGACGGATATGGCAACTTTGTTTTAACCGGTGTTTCCTTTTCATTTTCATTAACAACTTTTTCCTTTCCTTTAGACGTCGGGACCACCGGAGGTTGGATGTCTTCGGTCCTTCCATTATTAATAGGAATTTCCGTATCCGTTGTCACCTCGGGTTCACGGGTGACTACCTTGGGAGGTAGAGAAGAAGAGGTAGTCGGAGCCATCGGTCCATCATAAGTAGCACCACTCCTTGTTATGATTACTTTTGCATCGCCCCTCGGGTTATCGATCGTGTTGCTTGGCAACGTTCCAGAGCCCGAGGGTCGATCATTTAAACGCTTGTTAATATCATTAATTTGAGTTGCAAATAACCTTGTTGTTTTCCTCTTGTTTAGCAATTAAAGCTTGTTGACTTTGAATCAATTGCTTAATCAACTCATCCGTGGGCGACGGATTTGGAATAACAGCTTGATTTTGATTATTGAAATTTTGCCCACGGTTTTGAAAATTGCCATTGTTCTGATTTCCATGATTAAAGTTTCCATGATTAAAATTTCCATGATTGTTATTCTGAAAATTCCCATTATTTTGAAAATTGTTCCCTTGATGCGGGGCTTGGTTTTGATTTCCCTGAAAATTCCGATTGTGGTTAACACCTTGGTTTTGAAAACCTTGATTTTGTCGATTTTGATTTTGATTAGCTTGATGTGTACGGTTTTGCACATTGTTATTATGATTCTGATTTTGAAAACCGGGTGGTCCAAGATTATGGCTCAAACGGTAATTGAGAAGACTATGATCTCCTTGAAGAGGTGGGTAACCGTTTCCACCCATGTTCGTAGCATACACGTTCTCTTGAGCATAAGAGCCGGTCGACGGACACTCATAATACGGATGTGAACCACCACAAGTAATACAACCTCGATTAACGACATTGACTTGATGACTTGATTTTTCCATAGACATTGCATCAACTTTCTTTGTTAAAGCCACAAGCATACTTATCATTTCATCATTACTTTTACTAGTATTAGACACTTGAGGTTTATTTCTTGACATTCTTACACGAGCCTTATTTTCAATTATCGTGAAAGCATCATTCGTGTTCCTAGCCAACAAGTTCCCACCCGAAGCAGAGTTGAGTGAGTCTTGGTCAACATGACATAACCCATTATAGAAAGTGTCAATCTGCTGAAGGTCGGTGAACCCATGGTTAGGACATTTTTACAACAAATCTTTGAATCGGTCACAAGCTTTACTAAATGACTCATCAAACGCTTGTTGGAACTGAAAGATTTGGGAACGTAGGTTAGAAGTTTTAGATGGAGGATAGAAATTGTCACACCCCCAAAATACCTGTTTTAGTAGCGGAATGGAATACCTGGGGGTGACTGCCATAGCATCAAAGTTTCAGTTACATTGAACGACCTAAAGTGTCGTTTTGAAAATACATCGTTTGATTCATTTAAAATATTCAGAGTTATAAAACATAGGTCCCAAAGTCTTGAAAAGTTTACGGAAATATGTTTAGTACAATCAAACGATAGTTCATAAGTGCATAAAAATCCAAAATGAGACTCGTCATCCTTGTTACTCAATGATATGACTCCATGCATGCCATGAAGAATATGTCTTAATTACCTGAAAATACATTGCGAAAACGGTCAACAATAATGTTGGTGAATAATCATAGGTTTGTAAGTTAAATCGTATGTACATTAGCCACAAGTATAAAGTAAACCGACAAAATATCAAAAATGTTACATTAGCTCTTAAGCTCATGACCCCGAAGCTAGACGTTACTTGGCCCCAAATGAGTGTTTACCAGACACTCTAAATATATTAGACATGAAATGCATCCGTTTTCCCATTGGAGCAACCCAAACACGGATGGAGGAGTCACCCTCAATAGATCTATTCACTCACTCTCGCTTGTAGATTAATTAACGGTCCATGATAATAAGTGATGCAATGTATTCTCCCCCGTGGGATTTGAAATCAAAATATTGAATTAAAACGGGGCTATGAAAACTCACCTGAAGTGATGGTACAATGTGATGAAATGATCGGGACAACAAGGCGCGAACACTAGCCGCAACCTAAATGAATGAATATGATCTACTTTAGATCATGAAATGATGTAATGAATATTCATGCACATGATACCTATACCACTCGTAACTTGAAAATACTTGTTATTGTCAAAGTAAGGTATTTTCCATACTTAAGAAAAATAAGTCCAACTAGACTAATAAAAACTTGTCGTAATATATCGTATATAAAATGTTAGTGTTATATTCCTCGTTTTGAAAACCTTAAAATAACGTCTAGTAGTCGTATAAATAAGCCTTGGGTCGTACGTACTTCGTTAGTTAAGAATATAATTCTTGAACAATAAATCTAGAAAATATA
Organism: Artemisia argyi; assembly: GCA_030686995.1. Taxonomy (NCBI): domain Eukaryota; kingdom Viridiplantae; phylum Streptophyta; class Magnoliopsida; order Asterales; family Asteraceae; genus Artemisia; species Artemisia argyi. Next base: position 197,488,759 of record CM060701.1, read on the forward strand.
GTATTTAGTACGTAGTTATATTATTTCTATTAGTGACTATAATTATATATATATAGTTTTGACGATTTTAAAACGTGTATAACTTTGTCGTTTTAAGTTCATTTTCCTCGTTCTTTATATCCACGGATTCGTCTTAACATGTATTAATATATTTTTGATAGTTCGGCTCCATTAGATTACGTCTAACGCCTCTCTTTGTCCGTCAAAAATCGTCCAACAGCACGTTATATTTTCAGAAAATAGTTTTCGTCGTTAAACTTGCAAAAATCATAACTCCTTCGTTATAAGCTCGTTTTAATCCGTTCTTTCGCCCACGGCTTCGTTTTTGAAAGTATTTTCTAAATCTTTGGTAAAAAATTACCCATCATCTACTGATTTTCCCATGTTTTCAAAATATGGACAGTAGGTATATATATTGTTTCAAAAATCATTTCTAGGGTTCCAATCTAGTTTCAACTTCAACCAAACCACTTTCAATCACCACAAATCTAGTATAATCTTACCATACACCTTCTTAGAGTGTCATGGGTTCCTAAACATCATAAATCAAGTGGATCTAACAAGGATCTACTTATAATCTATTTCTAGGGCTCAAAAGTTAGATATGTATAAAATGGAGTGGTATAAATAACATATGCATGTAGATCTTGTATATATATATCATATGAACATTATAAAAACTTGGTAAAATTATAAAGATGAGTTTCATACACTTACTTGAAAGATTAATGAGCTTTTGATGGTGAAAACCTAAGTAAACCTTGAGTTTGTATTACAAAACCCTTATAGGATACACTAGATAAACACTAGATCTTGAAAAATAATTGTTTCTTGCTTGTTCTTGTTGTGTTAGCCGTGCACCCCCAAGGAAGAAGAGAGAAAAAGTGGTTGATTAGATCTTGTGAAAATAAGATACAATGTATATGTATTGTTATATATAATATATTAGACAACTTATGACAAGAATTAATGAGATTTGTAATATTTTCAAAGTTGTAAGAAATTAGCATGGAGGGGGGGGGGGGGCGGCATATGATGAAAAAAAAAACATGGAGCTTGTGTAAGATAGTTAGTAATTCTAGTATGATAATGTATATATATTAATAGTTTTAGGGAATACCGGGTACCGAGTTAACTAAAAATAAATTTTAACGGAGTTAACCGGGACATAATAAAGTCGTAAATATTGTAAAAATATGTCGGGTATCAATATTGAGTGTTTGGGTGATTATTGTTTAGTTTCTACGAAAACCGTCGTAATTATATTAAACTTACGATATGAAATAAATAAATTTCCAAAATACCGGGTAAATTAATAATATAATTTATATATTATTAAAATGAATATAAAAATATATTGGGATCATAGTCGGGAGTGTCGGACATGTTATTCACATTATTGGTCGCGTGTTAACGTTTATTTAAAAATAAACATACGTAAAAAGTCAAATATATCAAAAGTATTAATTTGAATATCCTACGAGTGGTATAGTATGGAAATACTATTGTAATGATATGTAAGCCATTTCTAGTCCATATGAAGTGTCCCTACTGATGATGCATGAATTCGCAGCTTAACCTGACTGGTTACGCGAATGTAATTATTGATGCTCGAATTCGCTGCTAAACCTAACTAGTTACGCGAATTTAATTACCCGTAAACTAAATTTACGATGAAATGAGTAATGCACGTGAATAGTGTTTTCTGTTCGGAAATGAATTGTGTCATGTGAATAGTGAATTTTCTGAACGCTTCTCGAAATCTTAAACTGACACCAAAAATGATGAATAGTGACCGGTGAGTAGTAAATGATGAATAGTAATTTGTGAATAGTAATTTCCAAGATAAAAAATGTAATCTCGACATCTGAAAAGGAACCTGAAATTACGAGTTGTGACAGTCTTCCCCTCTACAGGGAACTTCGTCCCGAAGTTCAGTTTTGGTTGGTCTCTGGAGTATATTCGGTTAAAAGACGTGGATACTTGAGTTGCATTTGGTCTTCCCGTTCCCAAGTAAATTTGGGACCTCTTCGAGAATTCCAGCGAACTTTCACGATAGGAATTCGACTTTGCTTCAACCGTTCGACCTCACGGTCCATGATTTCTACTGGTTCTCCTACCAGATTTAGGTTTGTCATTGGGTTCGATTCCTTCCAATGGAATCATGAGTGACTAATCTGAAAGTCATTTCTCGGGATTTAAAATGGTGAAACATGTTTGTGTAATCCTGCTACTTTCCAACAAGGCTCAAGTCTGAGGGTTACTGGCCTACTCTGTCTGAAATATTAATGGTCCAGTGTACATCGAATTTAACTTCCCGGATTTTTTTCTGAATGGTATCATGCCTTTCCTAGGCAGAACTTTTAACGTAACCCTACCACCAACTTGAAATTCTAAGGGTTTACAACTTATCGACTTGTAACTGATTCTTGATTTGCAGGAAATTTCTGGTTATTTCATGAGTGCTTACAGGAATAGTGAGTTTGGCTTTTTCCGCGTTCGATCCGTCAATAGATGATCAGCGCTTCTTCAGGTTTACAATGTAATATGAGTAATATATGTTGTTGAACTCTGCCAGAACTCAAATCCTATATGTTAGCTGGTCGATTCTAAAATGAATCTTAAATGGTCCAATATTTTAGAGGTTCAATCTCTCGTGTTACCAAAATTGTATCATGCCTCTCCAAGGCAAAGCTTTTAACTTAGCTCGTTCTCCCACTTGAATCTAGTTGGTTTGCTGTTCAGGGATACCCAATCCGCATGATGTGCGTCATGCACCAACCTAACTTCTACCAGTTTCTCATTGCTTGTAACTGGTTCTTTACTTGTGAAATTTCCTTTGTTGTTCCATAGTTTAGTTCTAGACTAGTGAATTTAACTTTTCAATTTCAGTCTGTAAATGGGTAATTGGTACTTTGACCATAGAGTGCCTCAAATGGTGTAGTCTCTACGCTCGTGCGATAACTATTGTTGCAACGAATCTGATTTATGATAAATGGTTAGTCCAACCATTTCTAGAGTCAATCGCTCACTCTCTGAGCATATCTTTCCTATGTTTGAATTTGTCCTCTCGATCTGACCAATGGTCTGAGGATGATAGGCGGTGTTTACATCTAAATGGGGTTCTGAAGGAAATCTTAAAATGATTGCTAGAAATCTGAGGTGATTCGATCACCTTGATCAGGAATAATTGAAATGGTTACAATGAATTTGGTGACTAATTATACAACGTTATACTTTTCGAAAAGGGCGTTATACGAAGAAGATAGAATATGGGTAACAATTTTTTTTGATTCCTTGTGTTTTGGTCTAATGGGTGCTAAGACATGTGTCTTTCTTTGCCTATTGTGCTTGGTCTCCATTACTGACTTTTGTAATCGATCTATGGTGTCCCTCCTAATTTTCTTCATCACATATTCTAATATTCCTTATTGTCAAATCACAAAGCCCTAAATGCATAAGCGATGTAGTATGGTGATTTGTTTTCAAAATTTATCTCGCGATTTTGAGTTTTTTGGTCGAAATCTTTTTCTTAATAAACGAATTTAGGAAATGGAACAAATGGTTTACTAAATAATATCTTTCTTGATGATTCAGAATTCAATAGTTACGAAATGTGACGCGATTTTTAAACATGTTTTGAGTAGGACTATTTACCAAAGTTTGATGTTTAAATATTTCTCATTGTACAATGGTTCTGCTAAATATTGGCTAAAAAGGATCGTATTTGTTCAAAATAGGCAATTCAAAATTATTTTCTACGAGATATGTGATTTGTATAAATACAATTTTGAAATCAACTTCATTTAAAAGTAAAAATACTAACAAGGATAAAATAGTAAGATAGGAAATGTTCGCATAAATGCATAGATGTCTAACATTTGGTTCCTGATATTGGAAGATGCCTATTGGCGATTATCTGGCAAAACTACAAGCCTAGGTATTCAACCAACTTAAGTCCTGAAATGGTTTATCGTTGAAATTGTCATCATGTTGGCAAAATGAGGGTGTCCATTGATACTATGTCGATGAATGTCTATTTTATTTCCACATAAAGCTGGGGAGATATGCTTGGGCCTGATGCCTCTCTTGATGTATAGGTGAGGTTATCTAGAATTTCTTGAGGACACAACTCTTTAGGGGAATCTATATCGATATCCATAATTCGAATCAATCATTCTTGGCGTAAACTCACTGCAGGGAAGTTTGCGTATGGATGAGGCCATGTTTAATTGGAATGCTTTACAGTATCGGTTAAGAGGCTTGGTTTATTTCTATAGTGTTGTTTAGCGTACCTTCACAGTGTGTTCGATCCTGAAACTCAATCTAGCTAGTACTTTTGAATGATAGTATTGGACAACTAGGTCAGAGATGGTGGTTCGGATGGTCTCGTGGTATCTTAGAATTGTCATTGAGTTATAAATTGTCTTAGTGTATACTTCTAGTCTAGGTTAGTAGTTCTGTAATCTTTTCATTGTTTTTCTTGTATCGAGGAATCCTCCTAGTAATTGATATGGAAAGTCTCTCCTAGGGAAATCAATGGAAAAATCCAACTTAATGGCCGAGTAAGTGACAGGTGGGGTAAGTATCCAGGGAGGGTTTGTCAAAAAGAGATGTTTATGAAAAAGTTTATTTGTTTACAACGCTTTGGAATGAAGATTATTATTAACAATCCCTAAAAAGTAATTATTTTCTTTATAGCATAATCCTTCCTGAATTATACATAGGTGATCAGGCTATGTAAAATTGAGGACTAATGATGCAATGCTTGAGTTAGTCAAAATAGCATTTTTTTTTATTATTATTTTTTTCAAAAGTTTCAGATGGTGTTCAACGTTTTGTTTTGAAAAATGGTATTCTAGTCATTTCCTTTCAAGTAACATGAAAATTGTTTCGCGTAATAATAGTAAATACTTGGTGCAATAACGGAAAAATCAATTTATCGGGTAGCAATAAAATAGCTTATTTTAAAAATTCTGTAAAACAATTTCCCCATATGATAGTAAAATAGTTTGAAGTAAAATTCGTTGAATGGTTTATTGGATACATGGGTGAATCTTATGGTATGGTAATAGTCTACTAATCCACTTATTTAAAGAATGTAAACATCTTAGTTCATAATAGGGCAGTGGTTTATGATTATGAAGTGGTCGAGAATATGGTAGTGATATTAAGAGCGTGAAAGATGAACGTGTCTTTAAGGCATCTACAATCAACTGAAGGGGATAGTCTGTGTGTGAAAGGATATAGGGCAGAAATTTGGTGCCAATGATTTGAAGTATTCGAGAATTTATACTAGGTAAAGTTAGCAGGTTCAAATGCGTAATCCCTCTAGGCATGACTAAAATGTATAAAGAATAGAAATTGTTGTACGGGTGATCTGAGTCAAGTAGGTACCACAACGAATGATGTTTGGTTTTTCCATGAATGCAAGCAAAATGCCTTATGGTCAGGTGAAACTTCTCGATATCCTTTCATGAAAATGAGGTCTTGTCCCATTGTGACTAAGCTATATCGATCTCCGAAGAGAATATAAATTTTGTTGAGTAATTGTACCTTGATTTTTTAATCCAACGAACTTATACTAGCGTGAGGGTCTTATAATATGGAATGAGCGAAAAAGTTGTAATTTCAAATAGTGGTGTTAAGGCATGGTGTATCAATATTGGCAATCTCTGGTAGAGGGGTTTCTTTCGCATCTAAGGTCAAATAGTAAGTAGGTATAGTGGTTGCTTTCGAGATTCGTTCATGAGTTATGCGTGTTCCTTCTTGGAGATATGGTTTCTAAAATTAAAAACATTTATTTGAGTGAAACATTGTAAAATTTGGTCATAAATGTATCTTGGAGTGACCTTATTTGAAGTTTTTAATGAATATAGTTATGTAAAAGATGTGACTCCAAAATATTTTGTATTTTGATAAAAACAATATCTCATATATATATGTCTTTGGAAAAAGGGAGTTCAAGAAGATTGTTGCTTAAACAAAAATGAGTTTTAATCCAACCATTGAAAATCAATAATTTGTCGTACTTCGTAAGGTTTGCAAGAAATCTTTTTGTTTGTACAAAAATTTAATTTGACTTTGACTTACTTGAATTGTTATTATCTCCGAAACACGAAAACTAGGGCAGTCACTTTTATCTTGGTCAACATGACCATTTAATCGTAAAGACATCTTCGTCTTTATTAATCCTATTGTCTTACTTGCATCTTCACAAAGTTGTAATTATATGTCAAAACTACTAATGTGACCACATTGGTCGGTGGAGTGTTTCTAGATCAAATAATGATGTAATCATCGGCTTAGAATGTGGTGTAATCAAACTTGATAATGAAGGGAGAGTTGTGATGAGTCCCATTATGATGGTATAATACCGTTCAAGGCATCTTGTTGGTTTATTGTGTTATGGAGGTATGAGTCGATCATATCTAAGATAATATAGAGTCCTTGTGATAGATGCCACCCTTGGGCGATTTGTTGCAATTCTTATTGTGTTTATGAGGCTTGTGGTATTATTCAGAGTGTATCGTCCAAACACTCGTGGGTAATCTCAAATAATTAGAGATCATCGTCTAACGATGAAGAGTAGTAGGTTGTAAAGTAGTAGAGGCTCTCAAACTCTCACCAACCTCAAACCTATAAGGTGGTGTAACGTGTGGTAGATGGTAATGGTATGTCAAATAGTGGTTGCTTCTCAAGCGGCCTGTCATATATGGGTGTTGGGTCTCCGAGATGTGGTGGTGTTGGTGGTGCTTTAGATGATGAGAACAAAGTTGCTGACGATGAGATCCTAGTGGTGAGTTAGGAGACGATGGTGATAATAGTGAATGGAATACTACCCTCTTTCGCGCTATCTCGCGACATCTAAGAGGTAAAACTGAAGTACACACTATGGGACGACCAATAGTGTAATAAGTAGTTGATGGTGGTGGTAGTACCTGAGTAGTAAGTGCCCTACTAGTGATGGAAAGAAAACATATCATCTTCCTTGCAATAAGCATCCTAATAGGTCCATTAAGATTAAGTCTGAATATCCTACCAAACGGCATTCTATGTATGGGCTGGATTTTAGGAAAACCTTGTTCCTATAACAATTCAATGGTGCTAATGGCGGCGTAAGTGTAACTGGTAGTACAATGGTAGTGGAAGATGACAAGGCATCTTCAATGACGGAATCCGACGAAAGGATAACAGGGTGGGTATCTGAAGACATGTCACTTGTGAACCAGGTCAGCATAATCATATATATATGAGTATGGGTATAAATAACTCGCACAATGTGTGCATGAAACAGCATGTATAATGAATATGCACCTATAATGAAATGATGAGATGCTATGATGATGTGGTTATAGTCTAGGGTCCATGATACATCCTAGTTCGCTATAACCTTAGCTCTGATGCCAATCTGTCACACCCCCAAAATACATGTTTTAGCAGCGGAATGGAATACCTGGGGGTGACTGCCATAGCATCAAAGTTTCAGTTACATTGAACGACCTAAAGTGTCGTTTTGAAAATACATCGTTTGATTCATTTAAAATATTCAGAGTTATAAAACATAGGTCTCAAAGTCTTGAAAAGTTTACGGAAATATGTTTAGTACAATCAAACGATAGTTCATAAGTGCATAAAAATCCAAAATGAGACTCGTCATCCTTGTTACTCAATGATATGACTCCATGCATGCCATGAAGAATATGTCTTAATTACCTGAAAATACATTGCGAAAACGGTCAACAATAATGTTGGTGAATAATCATAGGTTTGTAAGTTAAATCGTATGTACATTAGCCACAAGTATAAAGTAAACCGACAAAATATCAAAAATGTTACATTGGCTCTTAAGCTCATGACCCCGAAGCTAGACGTTACTTGGCCCCAAATGAGTGTTTACCAGACACTCTAAATATATTAGACATGAAATGCATCCGTTTTCCCGTTGGAGCAACCCAAACACGGATGGAGGAGTCACCCTCAATAGATCTATTCACTCACTCTCGCTTGTAGATTAATTAACGGTCCATGATAATAAAGGGGACTTGTCATGACGTGGTAATAAGGCAACTTAAGCAATGTAAGGAATTTAATACTTTGGCATGTACAGAAAATAAGTGATGCAATGTATTCTCCCCCGTGGGATTTGAAATCAAAATATTGAATTAAAACGGGGCTATGAAAACTCACCTGAAGTGATAGTACAATGTGATGAAATGATCGGGACAACAAGGCGCGAACACTAGCCGCAACCTAAATGAATGAATATGATCTACTTTAGATCATGAAATGATGTAATGAATATTCATGCACATGATACCTATACCACTCGTAACTTGAAAATACTTGTTATTGTCAAAGTAAGGTATTTTCCATACTTAAGAAAAATAAGTCCAACTAGACTAATAAAAACTTGTCGTAATATATCGTATATAAAATGTTAGTGTTATATTCCTCGTTTTGAAAACCTTAAAATAACGTCTAGTAGTCGTATAAATAAGCCTTGGGTCGTACGTACTTCGTTAGTTAAGAATATAATTCCTGAACAATAAATCTAGAAAATATAGTATTTAGTACGTAGTTATATTATTTCTATTAGTGACTATAATTATATATATAGTTTTGACGATTTTAAAACGTGTATAACTTTGTCGTTTTAAGTTCATTTTCCTCGTTCTTTATATCCACAGATTCGTCTTAACATGTATTAATATATTTTTGATAGTTCGGATCCATTAGATTACGTCTAACGCCTCTCTTTGTCCGTCGAAAATCGTCCAACAGCACGTTATATTTTCAGAAAATAGTTTTCGTCGTTAAACTTGCAAAAATCATAACTCCTTCGTTATAAGCTCGTTTTAATCCGTTCTTTCGCCCACGGCTTCGTTTTTGAAAGTAGTTTTTAAATCTTTGGTAAAAAATTACCCATCATCTACTGATTTTCCCATGTTTTCAAAATATGGACAGTAGGTATATATATTGTTTCAAAAATCATTTCTAGGGTTCCAATCTAGTTTCAACTTCAACCAAACCACTTTCAATCACCACAAATCTAGTCTAATCTTACCATACACCTTCTTAGAGTGTCATGGGTTCCTAAACATCATAAATCAAGTAGATCTAACAAGGATCTATCTATAATCTATTTCTAGGGCTCAAAAGTTAGATATGTATAAAATGGAGTGGTATAAATAACATATGCATGTAGATCTTGTATATATATCATATGAACATTATAAAAACTTGATAAAATTATAAATATGAGTTTCATACACTTACTTGAAAGATTAATGAGCTTTTGATGGTGAAAACCTAAGTAAACCTTGAGTTTGTATTACAAAACCCTTATAGGATACACTAGATAAACACTAGATCTTGAAAAATAATTGTTTCTTGCTTGTTCTTGTTGTGTTAGCCGTGCACCCCCAAGGAAGAAGAGAGAAAAAGTGGTTGATTAGATCTTGTGAAAATAAGATACAATGTATATGTATTGTTATATATAATATATTAGACAACTTATGACAAGAATTAATGAGATTTGTAATATTTTCAAAGTTGTAAGAAATTAGCATGGAGGGGGGGGGGGGGGGGGGCGGCATATGATGAAAAAAAAAAAAGAAAACATGGAGCTTGTGTAAGATAGTTGGTCATTCTAGTATGATAATGTATATATATTAATAATTTTAGGGAATACCGGGTACCGAGTTAACTAAAAATAAATTTTAACGGAGTTAACCGAGACATAATAAAGTCGTAAAAATTGTAAAAATATGTCAGGTATCAATATTGAGTGTTTGGGTGATTATTGTTTAGTTTCTACGAAAACCGTCGTAATTATATTAAACTTACGATATGAAATAAATAAATTTTTAAAATACCGGGTAAATTAATAATATAATTTATATATTATTAAAATGAATATAAAAATATATTGGGATCATAGTCGGGAGTGTCGGACATGTTATTCACATTATTGGTCGCGTGTTAACGTTTATTTAAAAATAAACATACGTAAAAAGTCAAATATATCAAAAGTATTAATTTGAATATCCTACGAGTGGTATAGTATGCAAATGCTATTGTAATGATATGTAAGCCATTTCTAGTCCATATGAAGTGTCCCTACTGATGATGCATGAATTCGCAGCCTAACCTGACTGGTTACGCGAATGTAAATATTGATGCTCGAATTCGCTGCTAAACCTAACTGGTTACGCGAATTTAGTTACCCGTAAACTAAATTTACGATGAAATGAGTAATGCATGTGAATAGTGTTCTCTCTTCAGCTAGCACCAGTAATTGAAATAATCCGATAATCAACTAATTTCACGTTTTTGTTATATTGTGAGACTTTTTTTTGTTTACAACGCCCTCCCTTCCACGGGAGAGTCGAGGCTGTAAATTTGTTATTTTTTTGGTATTTTTGGAAATACTTTAGGAAAAGTGTTGTGACTTTTTCAATTTTTATAGAAATATATATACAAAGTAGAGGAAGGCTTAACAAAACACGATTTTTCAAAACGATATTCAAAAACTCACTTCGACCTTCCCCGGAAGCGGCGCCAAAAATTGATTGTGTGAAAATCAATCTTAATATAGTATAGTAGTAATATATCGAAATGATCCGCGTAAAATACGGATCACCCGAGTCGTATCCAAGTGAAGGCGAATGGAATCAAGAATATTGATTCGTGAAACCGTGAATTGAGAAGTGAAAAAGTGAAAATACTAATCAAGTAATTCAAGTATACACAATCAAAGATGAAATATGCAAAGAGTACAAGCTAATTATGCACCAAAGTCTAAAACGTAAAAATGGAAATGCGAACGCGTTTATTCAAACGTAACTTTTAATAAAAAGTGATCCTACGAATGTGAAATTATTTTCTAAAAATCTTAAACTAATAAAAAGAATTTTCAAAGAAAGAAAAATATTTTTTTGGACTTTTCTTTTAATTTTTATGAATTTATTTTAATTTTTGTAATTTTAAATGAATTAAAAATTGAAGAAAATAGAAAAATGATTTGAAAAATGAAAATTAAATTCTGAAAATTCTAAAATATTATAAAAGAATTTCTAAAAATATTTTTGTATTTTTCACAGCTTTTTCTGAATTTTTATGGATTTTTGCTATTTAAAAATGGATAAAATCAAAAAGAAATTAAAAAAAATACTAAAATTATTTGGAAAAATCTGGAAAAATTCCAGAAAATCTAAAATATTAAAAAGAACCTGGATAAAAATTTTGAAGTGAAAATGAACAGTAAAACTGCTTATTAAGGCAAACTGCTTATTCACAAGTGCTTATTATTAAGCACTTGTGAACAAAATGTTATGAAACTGCAAACACAGGCTAATGATGAAACAATAAACTCAGAAATGCAAAAGATGTTCAAATTATACCACATAAATTCTCAGAATCAACTAATAAAAGCAATAAGCTCAGATATTAAGCTCAATCAATAAGCACAATAAGCATTCACTGATCCAGAAGCAAAAATGTGATACCAATTATTCAACCAACTTAGATACAACTCAAAAACATTCACAAAACTCAGATACAAGCTTAGAAATACAATTGCAGGCCTGAGATAAAAAACAGACCCCTGTCTCAACTTAGCTAATTCACAGGTTCAAAAAGCACTTCTATTAAGCTCTATAGTGCAATCAAATAGGGGCAAAAGCTCAACTGCTATACTGAGATACACTAACAACTAATTATTAAACCTATTTCAACCATGTGCTACTCTAAATATAGCCAAGTTCAGCAACATTTAATTCTCAAATAATAATCTCAGTTTGACTTTTAGATGTACACTAAATTTGACAAAAATGAATTTAAGCAGCTGAATCCTACAACTAAAGTGATGCAATAAGCTATTATTAGACAAGTTTAGGCTTTTTTTTTTTCTTTTTCTGTAAATGATCTATAAGTAAAGATAAAAGTAAGAATGAAGTTTAAGCTGAATAAAACTAAGATAAGCAGAATATGTAAGTATTTAAAACAGAATAAGCTAAAATTAAGATGAACAATAAGCTGAGTAATTAAGAAATAAGCACTTTTATTAAAAATAACAAGTAAAATTACATCATCTAAACTAAAATACAATTCAAAAGAAATTTCAACAGAGTTTCATTACCTACAATACTACCCACCCTAATGCTAAAATGAGGACCTAGATATAGCTGAGGAGTGAGGAGTTGAGGTGAGAGTCCATGCTGGCAATCCACGACTAAATGTGTTTCTTCTCAACATCTCATCACCCTTGGATCAATATTGTGCTTCTTTGATCTCATGCTAGCCCTTGGATGACTAATTAGTACGTGGCCTGACCAATCCAACTCTGACACATGTCCCAAATGAGCTTACATTCTCTGTCCGTGTCAGACCCTTCTAGAAGGCGAATCCAATGATTGGATTGTCGCGTCTTGTCCAATGGCTGCTTGCCAAATGTCCATCATAGCTCTCACACTCTCTGCCATGTATTGTGCACGTGAGCATTGCTTCTGGAAGCCCCAATGATGAGTTATTTATTGGTTAATTGGTGTGGTTTGAACCAAATGAACCTTGGTGTGATTTAGGGTTCATGGGGGTGTTTGGGATTTCTGGGTATTGGGGAAAATTGAGGGAAAAGGGTGTGTGTGTTTTATGTTTATTAACTTTGACCGTATGACCATTTGACCCTGGATTGGATAATTTGACCAAGAGATGGGCTTGGGCTTAGGGTATATGATATGTGGGCTTTGGGAATAAAAATGGATTGGATTTAAACTTGGACCAAGACTTGTATTTGATTTTCAGATTTATGATATTTAGAATCCGAGGACCAATTTTGTAATTTACCAATACTTCAAGGACTGAAAATGCCATTATTGCAAAGTAACTTCCAAGGATTAATTCTGCCAAACTTGAATTCATGAAGGACTTTAGTTGACTTTCGGATCCCAGCTTTGACTTATTGACCATCTCCCACTCTCGTGCCCGTTTTTCTGATTTTTGCTTGATTATTTGTCTTTTTGTGATAAATCCGTAGATGCATGTTCACAACATAAAAACACATATTTCTTTGGCATTTGTCAGCACATTTAGTCAATTTGGGTCGGTATTTGGCCATAAAATGGTATGTGAATTAACACATACCACTTATACTTCCTCAAACATAACAGAGTTCATATTCACTTGCTAACACAAATTCATCAGATGCTATCAATCAAAGAACACCATCAATTCACCATTTTTTGTGCACCAACCATCTAGCTACATTTCCCCAAATCCTCTCTACTAAACCACTCATCCTGCCACCACAGTAGTAAAGTAGATATGGATTGAGGCTTCACTAGGCACCCATAACCTATCCATGGAGGGGCTCTTCCAAACAGCCTACATTTCCCTCTCAATGGAAGGCTTCAATTGTTTGGAAACACACACCCCCCATGATGACCACCATTCCTCATGTGATGATGTATTGGGGGACCAAGAAGGTTCATCTTTCACACACTCTCTATTCCCCCATCATACACCATCCATCCAAGCAACTTACCCTTCACAGTGATCATAATCTTTATTATGGTACATTTCACTGAATTAGACCTCCTTCCTTTCCCCATATCTCAATATTCCCTCCCTAGGCCAAATATTGAAGCATATGGTTACTAGCAAGGTACAGTCACACCAATGAAACTCCAAGTACAAGATTTGATCACTGTAGTAGCCTGCATAGATTCCAGAAAGCTCAAAAATTTCCAAATAGAATTGTTGAAACCAATACTTCAGATGCATGATACTACCTTACCAACCACTATTATCCCAAACACCCCATATCACAGCTTTTCATTCATAACAACTCCCTAATTTTTGCAAACATTCTCAATTTGTGTAGTTTTCCTCACAGTCAGGCTGGAAAGTTTCAGTCTCATATAGTTAATCACATTCATTGACACCTCCTTGGCTTCATTTTTTTCATTTGTGAAAAGCCTCTTATTCCTTTCATGCCAGATGAAATAAACATTGTGCTTTAAATTGAATTTGTTATGCAGGTTTGGTCTTTTCATACCTGTGTTTGAACGCCTTAACCTTAGGAAGATCTCATTGATGTATATCTTACTGGAGAAGATATGCATGCCCACATATGGGGTACTTGTTAAGTTGATAATTTTATGATATCATATCAAAATAGATAATTCTACATACATTAAATCGACAATTTAAGAAGTTTATAAGTTTTTTTGAATACCATTCCAATACTTGACTTTCCTTAACTGAACGATGAGAACAACATGGCCTGGTGATTCCTTGTTAGATGCACATTGGTTAAACATATCAGTCACTCCATCAAAGAAACAACATTCCAATTTGTTTCCCCTGCATATATTATATAGTTGATACGGTTGTTATAATCCATTATACATAACTATTAATGACAAAAATTATAATAAGTACACGTACTCAACATCCTCAAGCTGCACCAGTATCCTTCGCTTGGTCGTACCACGATTGTTAAATGATATAGGGTCCCCAAGCAAGACAATGATGCCAATAACATCTGTGTATATCATAGTGTAAGTATATTGAAAGTATACTTCACAAAATAAGGTAAAAAGGAAAAGAAATCAAATATGTAAATAATGAAAGTATAATTCACATACCAATTGTATCAGCTTCGTTGATGCGTCCATAAATATAATTTGTAAATGGTTCAAACTTGAATGCTGTCAAGTTTTCATCAAACTGGTCTATGTGGGTCAAAGCAGTGTTTACTTGTGACTCAATAAAGGGTATTTACCCCATTTTCTCCCATGCTAAAATTGCTAATCCTATAGCACATACCTTCATGAAGTACTCCCTCGTACTTATGCATATCATCTTTCCTAATGTTGTATTGGAGACGGTTTCCCTGATAAACACAACTTAAAACGTAAAAAACCCTAAAAACGTTCTCTCCCTTTGGAGAAATCCGGCCGTCACCCTAAACATTTTTTCCGGCCAATTCTATTCCAAATCGTCCTCTCTATCCTTTACTCAAGGGTATGCAATACGTTTCTGGGATTAGATATTCTTTTTAGGGTGGTTGGCATCGTTTTTTGTTTATATCTTATCGGATTTCTATTTTTTGGCTTGAAACCCTAAATCCCTAGTTCGTTTTTCTCATGTAACTCTTTCAAATCGTGTGATTTTGGCCTTTGCTGCTGATCTCATATTGTTTGTTTAGTTGTTATTGAAAAAATGATTAGGGTTTTGCTCTTTTAATTCTATACCGACTTAGGTTTCTATTTGGTATATTAAATATTTAGGGTTTCGTTATTCTGGGTCAGATCTGGTTATGTAACCGACATACTTATTTGCTATTTAAAGTCGGTTTGTGGCCTGTCCTTCATTGCTATATCTATTGTTTTGGGTGGTTTTGGGATCGCATATGGTTTATACATGGCTTATTTAATGGGTGCGATCTCATAATGCTGTTGATTTATCCTTTATTGAATAATCGATTCCCTTTAGGGTTTCATTACCATCTATATGCAAGTAACCTTCTTTAGGGTTTTGGGTACTGGTTTGTTCCGTAGGGATGCTGTGTGTATGGACGTGGATAATGGGAAAGAGGCTCGATGTGGATGTTAGGGTTTGATAACCCTATGTTACGACCTGTTGATTGGTAAGTTAGGGATGTTATTATCCCTATTGCTCGTTCATCAGTTCTTCGTGCTGTTTGCTGCTATTTTTGATATTATTATTGGGACTGATTTGATGCATGTATTCTTATCTCTGGTCTATACGGTCGTTTAATGTTATAATTTGGTTGCATGGGTGTTATCTATCCCGTGTAAGTGTGTTATTAGACCTGGGATGGTATTGGTTGTTGCTGCTGTTACAAGACCTGGTGCTGATTTGTTATTGATTTGGTTTTGTGGTACTATTTAAGGTGCTGATGGGACTGAACTATGAAGAAAACGATTCCCTAATTATTAGGGTTTCGTTTTTTGCTGGTCTTGTGATCGTTGTTTTGTGGATTATTGGAAGTTAGGGTTGTTAAACCTATTTGTGTCTATGGCAGGTTGTTTATTGACTTGCATGGTGCATTGAATCATGTCATATTTTTATGGATTCCTTGGTTTATTACTTGATGCTGCTGCGAATCATTATGGCATGATGACTTGGGTGTTACGCTTTAGTGCTGCTATTGGTTTGATGATACGGAGCTTGCACCTTGTCGATTTGGTTCTCTTATATTCACATTTACTGGTTTTAGCGTTTGGATAAAGTGTATGTGGTCTATTCAGCTTAATGTTGCTACATGTTTATGGTGATGGATAGTAGCTGAATTGGGTATGTGCATTGGTCTTTTCCTACTCTTTGTAAACCAAAATCACATCTTATGATCCATGAGTGTAAAAGATCCATGTTGAGAATGGAAGTTAAGTTTGGGGACTCTTGTTCAAAACCCCAATTACACGATCATGGAGCTGTTATATTCTCATTCTGTTTGGAGTATCGTGATTGTCTATGCTGGAAGTTAGGGTTTAAATCCTATGTTCATCGGTTTGGTCATATTGCTTGGTGTATTACATACACCTTTGGAGCAAGTTCGGCCTCTTTGTGTATGTTCATCTCCTGGTTATCACACATGTGCTCTAACTCATATTCTTTTGAAGCATGGTTTGTGGGACTATGAAGATGATTATGGAAGTTTGGACTACTATGACGAGTTGAAGATTCAAGATTCTACTTGATTTGCAATTATTTTTCTCTTATAGTCGTTGTAGTTTAATGTTCAATTATTTGTTATAAGTGTGGCTTGTCACCCTTATATTGTAAGTTATAGGAATGATGTTTAATTCCTATAGGAGAGTCTGTAAGGGGGTGTTTCTTTTTTCCCTTAGCTAAGGAATGGGTCCACACAAGTATTTAATAATATTAAATTTTTGTGTGGAACCCACTTATTTCCACTAATACATCTATATCTACAAGGTTTAAAATGTCTTCCTCTCCCCATTAAGACACACTAAGAGGCATGGGTCCCATATGGACCCACCCATCTCTTAGCTAACAAAAAAAATAAACACCCCAGTGTCCTAAATGACTGAGATGAGGGAGTCACCCTCATCTTTTGTACTTCAATGTTTTTTGGTGTAATATATTTTACCAGGGTGAAACATCCCTTTTACCCAAAAAAACACAACTTACAGATTAGATGCTTTATTCAAATAATACACTTCAAATAATATAGTTAAATAAAATTGCTTGATAACCTACTCATCTTGAATCACACATTCCAAACTTCAAGCGGGATTAGGTGTGCTAGGAGCATGTGAACGCCATATGATTACACATCTGGCTTTCACTTTGATGTTATCCAACATAGGGTCCACATCACACAAAGGGTTAAGATCTAGTTCATATTGTGTATTGCAAAGTAACAGTTTCAACATAAATATTAATATGAATAAGCATAAGATTGTTAAGAAGAGAGCATGTATATATTATTTCACTGTCATTATCACCAAGAATATAATTCAATCAGTGATGGAACCAGGGGTGTCCCGGAGGGTCCCGTGACAACTATGGATTTTTGTGGCGTAGTGTTAATTTTGTTAAGAAAGCTCGATGTTTCTTAAATGCACCCGGTCCTTAAAATTTGTGTTTGTACTATTGGTTACTCTATTCTAAGTGCACCTGGTCGTTTTCTATGCTGGTTCGTCCTTGAATTCAATCCTAGTAAACAATAATTGAAAATAATGAAATTAAAAGAAAAAAAAAATAGTGGACCGCAAGTATGCACCTTTGAGATGTAGATAGAAATGAATGATGTGTTGTGCAAATTAGTGAGTGATGCAATTTATAATATGGGATTACTTGGTTAATATTATGCTATAATTAATATAATTAAGGAAATAATATGTGAATTTTCATTTTTTTTTTTAAATTGCTCTAATTTCGGTAATGAAATTAAACAATAGCACATTTCTTGTTAAACAAATTACACAAATAAGGGATATGAATATTTTTGAATTATGCTTAGTTGATTGTAATTCATACCTTTTTAAGGTTATAAGGTTTAATCACAAACGTAGACGGTATATTGATGCCGTCAGTTGCGTGACCGGATAATTGCACAAGACATGAAAAAATATTATCAAAAACAAATCTAAAACATGAACAAAATTATCATCTGGGTTAAAAAAAAAAGTGTAAATGCCACAATAAATTATGAAGTCATACAATTTAAGGTTATCACGACGAAGGTGGCCGGATATTCTTGTACACTGTGATGTCGCCGGAAACTTAAAAAAAAAAAAAAAAAAAAAAAAAAAAAAAAATGATAGTCCATATTGCTCAAAATCATAGTACAAATTGCAGAGTCACTTTATTTTGCATACCCTTGTTTTGGTGCATACCAATGGACAAATCCCCACCATCCATTTAGTTTGATCTAATGGTGGGGAATAACCTAAGATTAAATAAGGAAACATAAGTTCATGTTTTTTTCCCCTTTTTGTTTGTCTTTTTTCTTTTCTTTATTATATTTTTTTTGGCTTTTTTTCTTTTGATTTCACGTTTCTTTTTTTTTCTTCAATTTTTTTGGCTTTTTTTTGGCTATTTTTTCCCATATTCACCTTTTTTTTTCTTTTTTTTTTTTTTTTTTTTCAATACACGTTTTTTTTTTGTCTTTTTTTCGAATTCACCTTTTTTTGCTTTCTTATGTTTTCTTCTGTTTCATACGTTTTCGTTCGTTTTAATATATTTTTATCCGTTTTCTTTCGTTTTCGACCATTTTTCAAACGTTTACGTCCATTTTCACACGTGTTTTTATGCTTTCATACGTTTTCGTCCGTTTTCATAGATATTCGTCCGTTTTCTTACGTTTTCATCCGCTTTCGTCCGTTTTCATACGTTTTCGTCCATTTTCTTACGATTTCGTTCGTTTTCATACGTTTTCGTCCGTTTTCATCTGTATTCTTTCGTTTTCGTCCATTTTTCATACGTTTTCATCATTTTTATACGTGTTTTTAAGCTTTCTTATGTTTTCGTTTGTTTTCTTACGTTTCGTTCGTTTTCATATGTTTTCGTTCGTTTTCATACGTTTTCTTTCGTTTTCGTCCATTTTTCATACGTTCAGACGCATTTTTACGCTTTTATACGTTTTCATACATATTTGTCCGTTTTCATCTATTTTCTTACGCTTTCGTCCGTTTTCATGCATTTTCTTTCGTTTTCACCCACTTTTGATACGCTTTTGTCCTTTTTCATACATGTTTTTATGCTTTCATATTTTTTGTCCATTTTCATACATATTCGTTCGTTTTCTTACGTTTTTGTCCATTTTCATTCGTTTTTGTCCGTTTTTAAATGTCTTTTGTTGTTTTCAGATGTTTTCATATATTTCTGAATATCACAAGTGATAATCTGAATATCCCAAATAATTTTCTGAATATCACATGTGATATTTTGTGATTTTTTGAATATGACAAGTGATATTCTAAATATCACAAGTGATATTATAAATATCACAAGTGATATTCTGCGATATTATGAATATCACAAGTGATATGCTGAATATCACAAGTGATATTCTGAATATCACAAGTGATTTTCAACTAATGTTTTATAACATGAAAAATCAAAAGTGATATTCAAAAAATCACAAGTGATAGATATTCTAAATATTACAAGTGATATTCAGAATATCACCAGTGATATTCAGAATATCACTAGTGATATTCAGAAAATTGCAAGTGTTATTCCGATTTTCTGAATAGCAATTGTGATATTCTGAATACCAATAGTGATATTCAAAAATGTAGGAAAACGGACGATAACGTAAGAAAACGGAGATAACGTAAGAAAAGGGATAAATACGTATGAAAACGAACGAAAACAAAAGAAAATCACAAGTGATATTCTAAATATCACAAGTGATATTCAAAGTATCACTTGTGATTTTCTTAATATCAGTTGTAATATTCAGAAACGTAAGAAAATGGACGAAAACGTAAGAAAACGGACAAAAACGTATGAAACCGTAAAAACACGTAAGAAAAGGGAGAAAAACATATGAAAAATGGACGAAAATGAAAGAAATGGACGAAAACGTATCAAAACGAATGAAAACGTAATAAATTAGACGAAAACGCACGAAAATGGGTGAAAGCATAAGAAACGACGAAAACGTGATAAAATAGACGAAAATATATGAAAGCGTAAAAACACGTCTGAAAAAACGGACGAAAATGTATGAAAGATGGACGAAAACAAAATAAAACGGACGAAAATGCATTAAAACGAACGAAAACGTATGAAAACGAATGAAAACATAAGAAGATAGACAAAAACGTATGAAAACGGGCGAAAACGGACGATAGCATATGAAAACGTATAAAAACGAACGTAAACGTTTTAAAACAGACGAGAACGTCTAAAAATGGACGAAAATATAAAAAACGTACGAAAACGTCTGAAAACGGACGAAAACGTTTATAAACGTATAAAACGGACGAAAACGAAAAAAAACGTGAATTAGAAAAAAAAATTGAATTGAAAAAAAAAAGCAAAAAAAAAAAAAAAAAAAAAAAATGACGTGAATTTGAAAGAAAAAAGAAGCAAAATAACAAAGAGAAAAAAAAAAGTAAAAAAGAAAAAGGAAGGAAATAATTTTAAAAAAAAAGAAAAAAAGAACGTGAATTGTAAAAAAAAGCCAAAAGAAAGGAAAAAAAAACAAAAAACAAAACAAAACAAAAAAAAGGGGGAAAAACATGGACTTAGGTTGTCCTATTTAATCTTAGGTTAATCCCCACCATTAGATCAAACTAGATGGATGGTGGGGATTTGTCCATTGGTATACACCAAAATAAAGGTATGCAATTGAATTTTCCTCACAAATTGCATGTGTAGATCATTATATCCGATGTATTT
Source organism: Artemisia argyi (assembly GCA_030686995.1). Lineage (NCBI taxonomy): Eukaryota > Viridiplantae > Streptophyta > Magnoliopsida > Asterales > Asteraceae > Artemisia > Artemisia argyi. The sequence goes on from CM060701.1 coordinate 197,509,666, forward strand.
TTTGATTCGGATATAATTTAGTGAAATGGTGACAGGAATTGTTGGTAGCATTTTTTCATAATTCACTTGAGAGGATCGGATGAGAGGAGTAAATATCGGGGTTTCCAAATGAATCAGAATGAATTAGAATTAGGTTTAATTGTTTAGTGCCATGTCATCATTTACATTTCATCAATTTGATTTACACCTCATATCTATTTTGCCATGACATCATTAAAAACACTTTATTATATAGGTTGGTATTACATATAAAATAGAACTATAGACTTGTTATATTGTAAGTCCCGGTCGTCAGAGCCAAACAGATTTGTTTGGATATCCAAGGACTACATAACATCTGGGCATAAAGCGATGAATAAGCTTAACGAAATTAGTATATCTATAATATATATAATGGAAAAACCACATTTTATTAAAGTGAAAAGTGAAAACTGAATCTATTTAAGAAAACTTAATGATGGCCGTAAACTTAATTATGTACCTATTAGCGAAAACTATTCAATCATTATAATTCTCAAAGTATTTAATCATATAATGTAAATGGCTAAAAACTTATGCCGCTATAAAATTTCGTTACTTTACACGGCCACTCGTCTAATTAACTCAAATATAAATTGGACATAAATTTGATAGCCTTTCATTCCATTTGTCCTTGAGTACACAAGCATCATCTTACAATAAAAAACCAAAACTGTTTTTTCTTTAGCAAAAACCGGATAATGCTATGTTGAATGTTCAGCAATGACCAAATTTTTACTACCAGGAGCTCCTGACGGAATTTTGCTCGAATTGTGATACAATAAAGGTCTTTAGCATGAATGAGTTATGTAACCTTCACGTAAGTTTATTCTTTATCCTTATTGATGTTCTAAAATGTTCCATTTACATGAAAAGAATACGATACACAGCACTATAACTTGCAAATTAGTGAAACGTGTTGATAATTATTCTAAAACTTTTTTTCTTCTTGGATCACATGTTATGCTAATTCCTTCTTTTTCTGAATTATTATTCTACGGATCCTAATTCTTTTTTATATGTTATTCCTCTATTTTCTGAATTATACTTTTACTATGCTTTTGTGTATCACATGTTATGCTAATTCCTTCTTTTTGTTGCAGCCCGACATGATTTTTTTTAGAATGGCTAATTAGTAGTTACTGATTCAATCTTGGTGAGTGACATTCAAGCGGGCAGTATGCCTTCCTCAAACCTTCGCCTTTAGGGAATAAACCCCACTCTTTTTTTCCGATTCACCTAGGAGAAAAACCCCATTGGCAAGCTTGTTTAATATGAAAAAGAAAATTATTTAACTTGTTTACTAATATGAATATCTATACTATCTATATAACAAAAATGGTCAAAGTGAAAAGTGAAAAGTGAAAAGTGAAAAAAGTGAAATGTGAAAAAAATTAAAAAGGAAATATTGAAACAATTAATTATGAGCAATTTCAACTATTAATACACATATGTTTCAAAAGGAAACTATTAATACACATCGAAAACCGGATTAAACCCGAGACGCTTCAAACCCTGCGGGTTGACCCGTTTTTTCGACCATACCCATCGGGTTGACCCGGTGTATATTGACCCATTTTTTGACCGAAACGGTTCAACTGGTTGAGCCACCCTGGTCGAACCGGGTTTCAAAACATTATGTTTAATCCCCAAATCCTTAAACTTCTATTATTTTTTGTTTATAACCCATAAACTTTTTTTTTATCACTAAAACTATCTGTCGTTATAAAATCCCGTTGCTATGCCATGGGTACTCGTCTAGTCTTATACTCCCTCCGTCCCAAATTATAAGTCCATTTTCTTGTGTTTGGTTGTCCCAAAACACTTGTCCATTTTCTATTTCAACCAATCAAATGACACTATAGTGGAAAGAGAAGAAATTTGATCGATGAAAAATAAGTTACTGATAATTTATTAAACTTTGTGCAAAGTCAAAATAGACTTATAATTTGGGACGAAAAGAGTATAATAGTAATTCAATTCAACTTTTGACACACACATATCAGTAGAGCTGGCATAACAGGTCCGACACGACACGACACGACACGAACACGATAAGACACGGATCTGTTAAGCCCTCACACGAACACGACACGATAAGCTAATCGTGTCAGATCTTAAAACACGAACACGAACACGAAAATTAACAGGTCACACGAACACGACACGATAAGACACGATAAGAGGTCTTAACAGGTCTTGACACGCTAAAACACGAAATCTTAACAGGTCTTATCGTGTCTTAACAGGTCTTTAACAGGTCTTAACAGGTCTTAACAGGTTTTAACAGGTCTTATCGTGTCTTAACAGGTTACACGAGGTCAAAACACGAACACGACACGTTATCTTATCGTGTCATCTTACACGAACACGAACACGACACGAAACACGATAAGCCAAACACGAAACCTATTAACTTCGTGTCGTGTCGTGTCGTGTTTTCGTGTCGAAATTGCCAGCTCTACATATCAGTTATGGCAAGCTTTATATTAATACTTGATGTTCGTCAAAAGTATTTACAAAACGGGAAGATTATAAAAACCTAAATGCAAAAGTATCTTGGCAAGTATTAATCTCCCAATTATCGTTTCAGAAGAGTGGTGAATTTGAAATTCGCCGGTCAAGTTTAATTTGATGCTTAGTTATCAAAATTGTTTTTTTGATTTAAATATTAAACTCAAAGTTGTCAGGATCCTAATCATAATCGTAAGATCGTACGATCCTATGATACCACATATAGAGCAGGATCTTAATTTAAGCAGGTCGGTCTAGGATCGTACGATCGCAAACGATCCGATCCTATTACAAGCCCATGTTAAGTCAATCATTAGGTTAGGGGAAAAAAACAACTTTTATATCTCAGTTCAACTTTTATTATAGTTCGTATTCGTATTCTTATTGTTATATGTTTATGCTTATTCGGGGTGGCAAGAATATGACACATCTGTATGAAATGTTATTGTTGTATGTTTATCAGTTAACTTGCATATATTTCTTTGAATCTGCTTCAGGTATATATGTTTATGTTTATTGGGGGTGGCAAGTATGATACATCTGTATGAAATGTTAGCAATGTGGAAATCAGCTTGTCATGGGTAACATTAGATGCCATGTTTGGAAATTATCCCAAAAATAAAAAATAAAATAAAATAAAATAAAATAAAAAATAAAGCATCTTTTGATTATCAAAAAGTCAATTAGATTCCATGCGAAAGAATTAACATTAATAATCAAAACAAGGCAAAACTGAAGGGTGCACAAAAGGTTTCTAACTCTTTACTAAATTGCCCAAAAGTATGTATAAATGCCTAGCTATGTGCTAGAAATTTCAGTTCTTCACTCTCAATCCCTCTCTAAATGTCTCTTTCAGGAGCAGAGGACTTGAGGGTGAGTTCCGAACTGTATGAAGCAATGATATCTGGGGAGGAGGCTCGGGTTATCGAGATATGTGCAGGGATTCCCAAGGGTCCTTTGCATACACCTACAATACATGATGACACCGTTCTTAGTTTGGCTACCAACCTCAAGAAAAATGACTTATCATTAGAGCTCCTCGATATGGTGCCTATCTCTGATTCTCACAAACTAACCTGGCAGAATAGTGGTGGACATACTATGCTTCATGAGACTGGCCTTAATAATAAGACAGTAGAGGCTGCAGCTGAGATGCTACGTAGGGCTCCTATGTTGCTTGGGATGACCAATAGACTTGGAGAGACTGCTTTATTTACTGCAGCTTTAAATGGAAAGGCCAAAATTTTCAAGCTACTTCACGATGAAGTCTGTAGAACCACTCAGGGACCGGATATGAAAACGTTTCTTCAAAGGGATGATAAATCAACCATACTTCACAAAGCAGTTCTTAGTAGAAACTACTGTAAGTGGTGTTTTTTTTTTTTTTTTTTTTTTTTTTTGCATTTTGCATTTTGCATTTTGCATTTTGCATTTTGCATTTTGATATACAGTTAAAATCAAGTTTAATGTCCCTTACGTCTTTGTAGGGCTGGCTCATGAGATAGCTGTCAAACACGGACATCTAATTCATGAGAAAGATGGTGATGACATGACACCACTCCAACTTCTTTCTTGCAGTCCACCAATATTCGGCCCCAAAAACTTCTTCATGCGCTTTCTATACAACCGTAAGATGATGATCACTTTACTCATGCAGTCAATCTATACCTCCCTTATTCTTGAATAAGTCCAATCATATAGTTTTGGAATTCCTGCATGTCATGACATCAGTAATCCGGCATCAAAAACAAATGTTTGATAGGTTTATTCACCTATTCAAAAATGCACTGGGATTTTAGTCATGACATAAGTAATCCGGCACCATCATGTTCATAAATGAATATTTGTTAAACTAGTAGTATATAGCACGTACCATCTCAATAATTTCTTTTCTTTTATGGCTATATAGTTACTTCCTTCATAAAACTTAAAATTTTTAATTTTTCTTAGATTTAGGGGGTGTGTTTAGGGCTGTAATTGAGTCAAGCCGAGCTCGAGCTTGACAGGGCTTGAGCTCACCTCGAAAATTATAAGGTAGGCTTAGCTTGGCTTGAAAATTATGTAGTTGTAGGGAATACGTAGCTCTAAGATAAATATGGGGCGGTTGACTTCCCTTCACAACTCTCCTAACTGACAACCCTTTTTGCACTAGTGTCATCTTTACACATGTGTAATCATTTGATCGTGGCCACTTCTAGTTATACATAGATAAAATGACTAATCAACTCTGCAACTTTTCATGCTAGTGATTGATGTTGATTATGAAGATACAAACAAAATGTTTCCATGGTTAAGAAAAATGAAGAAAGAAAAGCATAGATGTGAATGGGCAATGAAACTTGTTAAGGTGTTGGTAAAAGCTGACATGTCATGGGAAATGACTGAATCATGGTTAAAGAAGGGTAGATCTACATTTCACTTATACGGTAAGACTAAATCTTTTGTTGAACATGAACAAATGATGGGTGATGCTTATAGGCCCGACACTCCGCTGTTATTAGCAACCATACATGGTTGTACAGAAATTGTTGAGGAAATATTAAAAGTGTATCCTCAGGCAATTGAACATATCGACCACGATGGGCGAAACATTTTAAGTTTAGCTATCTTACATCAGCGTACTGAAATTATTGATCTTGTGGATAATATGAGGATCCATAAGCGAAGGGTTCACAGAAACATTGACAACTATGGGAACACTTTGTTGCATCTAGTTGGGGAAAAAGTAAATGAACAAATTACTGAGGACCTAAAAGGGCCTGCATTAGTTCTACAAGAGGATACACTTCTGTTTAAGGTAAGTTGATGTTTCTAAAACCTAGCTATTTATCATATAGATGTGGCAATTTCAACCCATTTACTAAGAAAAGTCGATTTTGGTGTATTTTTATTACCAAATTAGGGGAGGGGGTGGTTAAAAGTGTATATTCACCAAACCAGATTGTATAAAAGAACAGGCCAAAGGTCAAAAAAAAAAAAAAGGTTCTATGACATGTGCCCAATTTTATTTCAAACAGTTCAAATCGGTAAATTTAGAACAAAGCTAGATAGGAAAAAAATGAAATGGGTCATTCGCTTGGCAAAAAATGGTAAGGGTCAAGTTGTAATTACAATTATAAAAGTGTTATAAAACTAAAATGCTAATGGTTTAAAAACGTCCCTTCATCAATTGCTCACACTTTCATAGTTTCATTAAAAGTCATTTGCACATGGATTATGCAGAGAATAAAAGATGTGTCTTCAGCTGTCGACATCATGAGATTAAACTCCAAAGGGAAGACTGCGGAAAAAGTATTCTTCGAGAATAATAATAAACTTCGATCAGATGCTAAAGAATGGATGAGTGAGAATGCAAAAAACTGCTCCATTATCGCTGTTCTCATTTCCACGGTTGCCTTTGCTGCAGCTTACACTGTACCAGGAGGTCCAGATTCTAAAACGGGTCATCCTGTTCTCAAGAACAAACCTCTCTTTCTCATCTTTACCATAGCTGATGCAATTTCACTTTCCTCAAGTTTAACATCGGTTATCATATTTCTCAATATCGTCACGTCAACCTATCATTTTGAAGATTTTGAGAAATCTCTATTTCAAAAGTTACATTTAGGACTTACACTGCTGATTATCTCTGTGGCAATGATGATGGTGGCATTTGCAGCCACACTTATTTTAACCATCAGTGGCGGTAGAAAATGGACGGACATCACTTTATACAGTGTTTCATTCTTTCCTGTGCTTATTTTCGAGTTCACCTATATACGATTTTACAAGCAACTTGTTGGAGCTATTTACTACGCATTCAAGCAAATGATAGAAGCAACACTCTCACGATACCGTAATCCCAAACCTAAAGTTTGGCAATACACAGGTCGTTCGCGTCATCAAATTGCTGGTTCTCGTTCCCTTGTTTAAATTTTTAACATGTTTGTATTTGAATGTTGTGTGACACAATTGCTTTATAGATAATGCTGAGTTTGTATGAATAATTTGCCGATGATTGACGGCAACACTTGTGTGTATTGTGTGATAAACACATTCTATTCTAAATAGAAATAGTTTGCAACCTTAATAATTGATTGTTCTTTTGGTACCGTTGTGGCTTCTGCTTGTCTCTAATAGTAAGTAAAACACTACAGAGAAACACTATTTTCAGTAAGCATTTGTATCGGATCATCCTTCAACAATGTGTTGTGATCGTGACTATCGTGACTCACATACGAGTAATGAAAAGATCGAGCATAAAAGAAGCAAAAATTATGTGAAGAGATGTCATCGTTTAGCTGTTGATAGAATGGTAACAACATATACCATTACGTACCTTTGCTGTGATTTGCTACATTCGCCACATAATAACTTTGAGGCTTGAGCCATACCACAAACTTCGTACAGTTACTCTTTATTGATAATTCACTTGATAACGAAAACACGCCATCATCCATATAATTTTTTACGCGTTGTTTGGAACTTTTTGAGGTTTCGGATACATTCTGAGAACTAATAGAGAATTAACTATAACGATATAGTTGATACACGATGACTTTTTATGACTTTATTTATGGATTGAGATCCTCTAAAGTTTAAACCCTCTCATGTTCTATTATTTTAGTCATTGTTTCAATTAGTGGGGGTCCCATTTTACACGTACATTGGATTAGTTCTATGTCACTTTCTCAAAGAATTTTCTGTTACACATTAAATTAGTTATATGTCAATGTTAGCATCTTGCTAGAGTCTTGATGACGTATAGTCTATATATTGGTCACGAGCCCAAACAATAAACATTACTAAGGCCCAAAGCCACCATGCGTGGGCTATTGTCACTTGGGCCACATCAATAATAGGAATGGGCTCACGTAAGCCCAAACCCAAATAAACTATACACAGTATAGATAAGGATCATCTATCTATGGAATAGATATTCTTAACCCGGATAAGTACCACGCGTACGAAACATAAGGAGCACGAACCCTACAAGGATTCTGCGCGTATATAAGGAATGACATAACTCTCATTCAAGGTACGATTCACAAAACCCTAAAACTCTTTACGAGAACCCTAAATCGATTACTTACTCTCACGCCGGAGTCTAATCGTGGGAGACAATCCCACGATAAGCCTAACGGTGTTGTTTATTTTCTTAGTGCGCAGGTTACAAGTACTAAGAAGCGAATTGGTACGAGAGCAAGAGCCCATAATCAGGAACGCCCAACTTTTGTATCAACAAGTGGCGCCACCCGTGGGACCCTACTAAGAACTAAAAACTAGAATTACGAATAATAAGAATTCAAGCCAGCGGACTCCGCAGCCGGAAAAACGTGACACCCAGAGGAAGAATCAACAAGATTCGACCCCTAGGCAAGTCGCTGGGACAACCAGCGCACCTGGTCACCAAGAGGCAGGGACAACCCAACCTCTTCCAGTGGTAGAACTGCCTGTAAGGACTACCCAAACCACCACAGTGGTCCCAAGCGTTGATGAACTCCAGCGCAGCCTCTTCACTACTCCTCATCAAACTATACCCACAGTGAACAACATTGTGCCCCCGGGCGCACCTAACCGAGATAGGGTGCCTAATACTGAGGTAGACATTCTTGCAGCAACTGAGGACACACCCAACCTAACGCTGGGAAATTTTGTATCCCAAAATTATGAAACCCTAGCTGCCCTCATGCAAGAAGAGTCAAGGAGAAGGTCAAGCACGAGCCTACAAGCTCGACTCAATTTTGATCCTGAACGCGAACCATCACCACCGCGCCACCCACGAGGAAGACGCGCAGAACGTACTACCATCCACGATAGGCTGGGTACGACATCAGATTCACAATACTCAGAAGACAGCGAGAGGCGCACTAATATTCACTCCAGACTTGGCAGTCGAGGAATACAAGACCGATTAAGACCTCATCATTCACCAAGCCAAGGGTCCTCCAAATCTGGGAGTAAGAGGATTCATGACAGATTGGGGAAAAGAATGTCCCCAAGTGAAAGTCTGTCACAACTCGTAATTTCATGTCCTTTTCAAACATCAAAATTTCGTTTTTCATTTCGGGAAGTTACTATTCATTTTTACTATTCACTTTCACTATTCATATCCAAAATTTTTTATTTCATATTCTTGAAAGTTAAACTATTTTAACGATAATCCGAGAGTTTGGCACTCGTCGGATCATTTCTGCAGAAATCACGAAGCCGTGTCCGTGATTTACTTTTGGGTTTAAACGTCGTTCCAGCATCCCGATATGTCCATAAAACATTATAAACGATATAAATATGATTTTCTCTCATTTTACGACAATTCTAAAAGTTTTGGAATTTTACGTTTTTTAGTTCAGCGTTTTACGCGAATTACGCGTTTTTAACCCGCGTTTCCAGTTTTAACCGCGTTTATGCAACCCGATGGAACTTACCATTCATTTTTATTTTATTATGGAGTATTTTGACAAGTTTAGTCATTCTTTCAAGTTTCATATTTTTACGATACTCGGATTTACGTTTCGCGACTTAACCATTTACGTTTAGCGAATATCGGAACCAAAACTGACTCCGTGAACGAGATATTATCAAACTTCCTTCATACTCATCCTAAATATCTAACAAATATCTAGATACTTTCACTTGTCACTAAAATTACAATTATGCCCTTTTGATAAAATTACAAAATTGCCCTTGGACTATATAATGCCTAAACTAGCTCATTTTTCACAAAATCAAACTTCATCCCTTCCTCTCCTATCATAACCCACGACCCAAAACAAGAACAAGACCAAAATCCATTAATTTTTCAAGATCAAGATATATTCTAGCTCATTTGATAATCCTTGTTAGGGTTTTGAAATAAAAACTCAAGGTTTTATAAGTTTTCATCTCCAAGGCTCACTAATCTTTCAAAGTAAGTTGTCAAACTCTTTTTCATAATTTCTTCAAGTTATTCTCATGATTATATGATTTCCATACAAGATTTCATGCATATACTAGTTTATACCACTCTTTTTGTATATATATAACTTTGAAACACCAGAAATGGAAGTCTTTGTTAGATCCACTAGATTGATGATGTTTAAGAACCCATGACACCCTAAGAAGGTGTATGGAAGGATTAGACTAGATTTGTGGTGATTGGAAGTGATTTGGAGTGGATTTGGACAAGTATTAAACAAGAAAAATGAATTTTAGCCACTATATAAATGTTGCTGTCCCATTTTGTAAAATCCAGAAAAATCAGGGGATTCCGGGTAACTTTGGGCTAGAGATTTAGAAAATACTTTCAAAAACGAAGCCGTGGGCGAAAGAACGGATTAAAACGAGTTTATAACGAAGGAGATATGATTTTTGCAAGTTTAACGACGAAAACTATTTTCTGAAAATTGTACTTGCTGTCCCACGATTTTCAATGGGCAATCTGAGGTGTAAAACTTGATCTAGCCATCCCGACTTATCAAAAATATATTAGTATGTTGTCCCACGATTCCGGGGATATAAAGAACGTAGAAAACAAGCTTATAACGACCAAGATATACACGTTTCAAAATCGACGAAACTCTATTTATTTCCATCAGCTTTTTAGCAAAATATTACTAAAACAGTTTTTGTAATACATCAAGTTGAGAGCCAATTTACTCATTGATAAACTCATTTATGGAAAATTTACATCATTGACAAAAAGTTAGCTCACCCAGCCTAGTTTTCAAAACATCCAACCGTTTGTCAAAAGGATTTATAACGAACAACTTATGGTCTTCCAAACTTTCCCGAAAACTGCCCAGAATCTGCCGAAACAACCCAAACACCTTACTTCATGGCTATTTATCTTTATGATCGAGACCCGTATGGACAAACTTCACTTTTGTGACTTTTTAGATATGGTGAAAATCTTCTTAGAACTACTGAGTTTCATTCCTAACTCTTAATATTCACTTTTTCGCGACTAGTGTTGCGAGACCATTTTGTCACTAATAGAAATAATAATACTTCTACGTACTAAATCCTAGATTTTCTAGAAAAACTACCAAAGTGCCAAATTCTTAACCATCGAAGTACTTATGATTACAATCTTATTTATACGACTATTAAACATTATTTCAAGGTTTTCAAAGCAAGGAATTCAACACTACCATTTATATATACGATATATATATATATATTACGACTATTTTTATAAGTCTAGTTAGACTTATTTTTCCCAAGTTATGGAAAAACATATTACTTTGACAATAAAAAGTATTTTCAAGTTAAGAGTGGTATAGGCATCATGTGCATGTGCATTCATTACATCATTTCATGATCTAAAGTAGATCATTTCCACTCATCTTAGGTTGCGGCTAGTGTTCGCGCCTTATTGTCCCGATCATTTTACCATCATTTTACCATCATATCAGGTGAGTCATAGCCCCTGCTCTTTTAATTGTTTTGTAAACTCTTTGGGGGAGAATACATGCTCGTTTTACTTAAACGCATTACTTGTTTTACATGGTTGATTTCTCAAACATTTTTAGCTTTACCTATATATATGTTTGATCACCTGCATTTCATTGGTATGTTTGATTACCTGTATTTCGTGGGTATGTTGATTACTGCATTTCATGGGATTTGTCATCCTTGTTTATATGACCTCATGGTCACAAATTGTTCCTATATGTTCATTATAATATTGTGGTATTCCCCACTTGGCTTTGATGTCAAACGTATTGTGGTATTCCCCACTTGGCTGAATGTCAAACGTAATATTGTTGTTTTCCTACTTGACTGATTTATAATATGCTCATTATAATATTGTGGTATTCCCCACTTGGCTGTGAAGTCAAACGTAATATTGTGGTATTCCCCACTTGGCTGTGATGTCAAACGTATTGTGGTATTCCCCACTTGGCTTTGATGTCAAACGTAATATTGTGGTATTCCCCACTTGGCTTTGATGTCAAACGTAATATTGCTATTTCCCTACTTGACTGAATTACGATGCCTTTGCATCAACCTCATTACGGATTTTCCCTCTTGACTTATTTATCATATGGCCTCATGGACTGAATTATTTATATAGCCGTTTTGCTATATTTATCTTGGAATTTGGATACAAGTATTACCTTTGTTCACGTAAACATATTACATTTGGCAGTGGATTGTAAACACACAGGTTACAAGTCTCTTATGGCGGGACTTGGAACTGAGTGGATTTACGATGCCTTTGCTGGGAAATCTTCATTCATATGCATTACATTCTTTTTCACAAGACTCTATGAACTCACCAACCTCGTGTTGACACTTTAGCATGTATTTTCAGGTTTTAAGCAATGGCACGCTACTGGAGGTTTTGGCAGGGCATGGCATGGTCATAGAAGACTCTGATTATTCATTTGGGGACCGTTTTTAACTATTTTAAGGGCCTACTTCCGCACTACTTTTAACGATGTAAATTCAACATTTTTGATTAAACGATCTTATTCTAAATGATTAAAGTGAAAACCATTTTTGTACTTGTGTTGTGATACCGATTGAGTTACACCCCAGCTACATGTATGCTTCCGCTGAACCCTATTTTGGGGGTGTGACAAAGTCCCTCAAGCTCTTCTTCTGAAAGAAGCCGGCGCAAGCGCCGAAAAAGAGACTACTCTTCTTCCAGTGACTCATCGGACAACGAGGATAAAGAAACAGGACACTGGAAATCAAGAGGAAGACGTCGTGAAGAAGAGAATGAAGATATGTCTCTTCCATGGCGTCGCCAGAAAGTTGATGCGTTTACACGACGTATCAACGATTACTCCGACCGCAAACGCAGGTGCATCCCCACTAATGTGAAAACATATGATGGAACAGGTGATCCGGACGATCATCTAAAAGTTTTCGAATCAGCCGCAACTATCGAGAACTGGCCACAGCCTGTGTGGTGCCATATGTTTAATTCTACATTGGTGGGGAACGCGCGCACATGGTTTAGCAAGCTCCCACGAAGGAGCATTGGTGGGTTTGAAGAATTACGGAAAGCATTCCGTCTCAACTTTACCCAGAGAAAGAAGTGCGCTAAAAACCCTATTGAGCTAGCAAGAGTGAAACAGCGCCAAGGGGAATCAACCAGCGCTTTTATGGAACGCTTCAAGGATGAGTGCATACAAGTCAAAGCATGTCCTGAAATTCTAAAAATTTCAGGGTTCATGAATGGAATTAACAACCCAGAACTCATCCGAAAGCTAAATGACAAAGTTCCCCAGACTTTTGATGAGCTAACAAAGCGCACCAGATCCTTCATACAAGGAGAAGCAGCTGCTGCAGACAGCAAAATGGGTTATTCGAACTATAGGCAGCAAGAACAGCCTAGGAGACAATCCAACGATCAGAATAACAACCGCAGCAGGAATTACCGCAGCGGAAGAGACAATGACAAGTATACCCCTCTCACAAAAACTCCGAGGGAAATATTTGTAACAGAAGGTGCAAACTTTCCAAAGCCTCCACCAATGCGCACCGCAGAGGAAAAGCGCATAGGGAATGGATACTGCGAGTATCATAGTCAAAAAGGCCACACAACTAACGAGTGCGTCCAGCTAAGACAACTAATTAAAAAGTTAGTAAGGGAAGGTAGAATGGACCACCTTGTAAAAAACATTAAAGAGGGAAAAGATAAACAAAGGAACGGGGGTAAGAAAGAACCCCCCCCCCCCCCCCCCCCCCCAAAGAAAAAGTTGATACCATATACATGATACAGTCATGGCAGCGTAAGATAAAGCAAAAAGTCAGCCAAAAATTCTCTCCAGTAAAAGAGATATCTTTCCCTACTCTAGCTGCGGACAACGCAGTTGTAGAGCCTCTAACTATTGAAATACATACGGGGGGACACGATATCCACCGCATGTACATTGACGGAGGGGCATCCGCAGACATCCTGTATGATCATTGTTTCAAAAGACTGCGACCTGAAATCCAAAGTCAATTGATACCAGCAACAACATCACTGACTGGATTCACAGGAGAAAAGATTTGGCCCATGGGGCAGTTACGCTTGCTGGTGGTTGTAGGAGATGAACAACACTCAACCGCAACATTGTGACACCCCCAAAATTTACAACGCAGCGGAATACCGATTTGGGTGTCACTTCATAGTTCATAAAAACAAGTTACATAAAACGACCTCAAAAGAGATGTTTAATAAAATGTCACATTCGATTTGATAAATCAGAGTACAAAGGTCCCAACAATTTATATTTAAAACTTAAGTTACAAGAGTTCAAAAATGACTCATTTGCATATTTAAAGAAAATAATTATCGAATGTGAAGAAAACAAGTCTTTCAATGTTTGATATCCACGCGACTCCGATTGCTCCCAATGCTCAGCTAGCAAAATAATACCTGAGAAAATACATGCTAAAAAGTCAACATAAAGTTGAGTGAATTCATAGAGTTTAATAAGTAATAAGTTGAATACAAGCATTATTTATCAATAGACGTATAACAAATACATGTCGGGAAATAAGATTTACAGCATTGAGCTCACGAAACCGAACCTTGACTATGTCTAAATGATGCCCCGCACAAGGGTAATCTTGCCAATTACCCTAAATTCTCAATATTATATGTCCGTTTGACCCACAGATGTCAAATGAGCGCTACTCACCCGGACAGGCTTGTCAAGCCAAATATGCATATTTATAATACTAGCGTTCACACAAAATTAACGGTTCATGATGGGGACTTAAGCAAGAATACTCAATGTCAGATGTCCATAAATCATACAATCGGGTCTAGCATACCAAAAGCTACTTGTATTCAATTTGCAAAAACTAGCATGTATCCCCCTCGCGAGGTTTTTAAAACATTTAAATAAGTAAAGGCAAGGCTATGAACTCACCGAGAGTAGAGTGAACGATCAAATGAAGTAGCGAGGAATAAACCGCAAGTATCATACGAGACACCTAGATATATACGAGTGTCTTAGTTTCTAAAATAATGATGCAATAATATCTATATGTTATATAGGTTATAATCTCAATTATGCTTGGTACATAATATCTAAATAATCATCAAACTTAATTTGGCATTATAAAGTGACTACAAGTGTGAAATATATACTTTTACAAAACTTCAAGTATTAATTCTTTATTAGTTCATAAGTCCAAAATAAGTCCAAAAGGTTCATGTTAAGTCCAAGGGTTCAATTTTAGTCAAAAGGTTCAATTTTAGTCTAAAGGTTCAAAATATATTAAGTGGTTCAAAATAAAACTTAAAGGTCTAATTATATAAGTTATTGCTTTTACATGTTTAAATTTTATAAAAGCTGATGGAATTTTTAGTAACTTGTTCACTTTCAAAAATTCGCTACTCGCAAACCGTAAGCCCAAAAATTATGTTCTTCATATCCCCGGAAAGGTATTTAAACATACTAACAGTATTTTTGGGTCCCACTAAATCCAAATTTACGTAACAGTAGTCAAATAATTAATTTATCCTCACTAACCAGTTCTGAATTTATCAATCTCACAACAGTCCCACGAAAAATGCGATATCTCAAGTTCTACAAGTCCAATTAATCCCCCGTTTTCGGCTACGTTTAAGTTCAGATGTTATCTAAAACTTTTATGTTTTGAGTAACAGTGGGTTATTCACAAAAATTATGACTTTTATACGATTCAGATATGTTACTCAGAATAGTACATGTTTCACGAAAACATTTTTAATTTAATCATCGGGTGTCGTCACAGGATGCACCACCCGGGAAAATGACCACAAGACATAGAACTACAGCTACATATTTTTAGTTTAGGTCCAATGTTTACTGATTAGTGCAGTTAATTCCGGTTTTACCCTTGATCAAATCTGTCTTTGCATGACTAGTCCATGAGTGATTTTCTAGTGATCTAGCTTATGTACCAAGCCTAACCAAGCATAATAAACTTATATAACATATAAAATACATCAAGAAACATAACAATTACAGGAGTAAAATGAAATATGAGTGGTTGGTTTTCTTACAAAAGTGGAAGAACAAGAAATACTAAAGAACAAAGAACAAGGATCTTCCAAAGTCACCAACAAGAAACCCTTTGTAAACCTTGCAAGAAAACTTTTAAAACCCCATGGATGAGCTTGAATTCACAGCCATTAATCCATCTTGGAAGCCATCAAAAACCCTTGAGAAAAGGTCTTTGAAGAAGAAAAGGAGCAAGGATCAAAGCTAGCACACTTGGACCTTCACTCTTGCACCAAATCTTTAATAGATATCAAAACAAAATGGTGTGTTTTGGTCTTGGAACCCACGAATTCAGCAGCAAAAGAGATGGAGAGCAGAATTTTGTTGTTAACTTGATGGTGATTTGCTCTATGTGATTATTTGGGGCTTTTATATGCAAGAGTTAAGTGTGTTAGACACTTGTCCTCACAATGGAA
Organism: Artemisia argyi; assembly: GCA_030686995.1. NCBI lineage: Eukaryota > Viridiplantae > Streptophyta > Magnoliopsida > Asterales > Asteraceae > Artemisia > Artemisia argyi. Next base: position 197,525,570 of record CM060701.1, read on the forward strand.
AAGTATGAAGAGTGCTTGGGCGGCAAAAACAAGGGAAATGAGTGTTGAATGCAGATTTTTATCTATTAATTTTGTTAAAGTAGGTATTATGTAGTGTATGGTGCTTCCGGTAATTAAAATGTAGGATTTTTAAGACGCGTAACGTAGTATCGGGTAGTAATATAATGTAAAGCATATAAAAATGTTAAAACTTATTAATATAATTTATTTGAGTATTTTAGATGAGTGGTGAGTTCATCGAAGGGTTTTAATATTGTTAAAACTGAAACCGTGAGTTGAAAACGCGATTGGTGACACCGGTTCTTGATAAAAGTGACGTAAACTATGAAAATGACACGACAAGTATAAAACTCATTTGTAAACATGAAAATAGGTTAAAAATTCATAAAACATGTAAAATTTTCATAGTCTAGGGTTAGTTCACTTTGTTAAAACCTTAAAACATAAATTTAAATCGTGTAAGATGTAAAAAAAATGCAAGGTTTAAATAAAATGGATATAGTGAGTTATGACTTTTAAAAATAGGATTGTAAAGAATCAAAAATGCATAGAAAATGTAGACTGGACATAGTCTAGTCGCGGTTGAATTAATTGAACGTGTCATGACGTACGCGGATAACTTCCGACAAAGCTAATTATTAAAAAATAGAATAGTTAAGTAATAAAATATTAAAATGAATGACATAAAATTTATGAAATGCCACAAACATGGATAAATTTCATGGTAATAAAGTCTCCCTCACCATACAATGGCATCATTGGGAGACCTGGAATACCATCCACAGCGCACGGAATGCTTAAATTTCCAGTGGAAGGAGGAGTTGTCACCCTCTATAACACAACGGTACCACCAAAGGAATGCAACGCGGTAACAACTAAAGTAGAAAATATTCCAGAACAGCGCACAGAAAAAATACCAAACCTAAAGGTCGCTATTCATCCCGATTACCCGGATCAACAAGTTTCGATTGGTGGATCTTTATCTGACAAAGGTAAAGCAGCCGTGTGCGCACTCTTACAAAAGAACCTGGACATCTTCGCATGGGAACCAAAACACATGACAGGAGTGCCACGCTCTATCACAGAGTATAAGCTACAAATCCGACAAGGATATCCCCCAATACGACAGAAGAAGCGCGGCCAGGCTCCAGATCGTGCAAAGGCTATTCTGGAAGAAGTACATAAACTCGTAGACGCAGGAACCATGCGTGAAGTGTACTACCACGACTGGCTCTCAAACCTAGTTATGGTAAAGAAAAGCGATGGCAGTTGGAGAATGTGCGTGGACTTCACAGACCTTAACAAAGCATGTCCACAGGACTGCTATCCACTGCCAGAAATAGACTGGAAGGTAGAATCCCTGTGCGGATACCCTTTCAAATGCTTCCTCGACGCATACAAAGGGTATCATCAAATTCAGATGGCAGTCGAAGATGAAGAGAAAACAGCTTTCCACACCAGTCAAGGAGTGTACTGCTACACAAAAATGCCTTTTGGCTTAAAAAACGCAGGCGCAACATACCAACGATTGGTGGACACAACTTTTGAAAAACAAGTAGGCCGCAACTTGGAGGTCTACGTCGACGACCTTGTCATCAAAAGCCACACAGAGGATGAGTTGGTGCGCGACATTGAGGAAACGTTCAGAACATTGGGACGAATAAACATGAAGTTAAACCCCAAGAAGTGCACCTTTGGCGCAACCGAAGGCATGTTCCTTGGATACTTAATAGAACCTGATGGAATCAAGCCTTGTCCAGAAAAAACAAAGGCTGTTATTGATCTCCCCTCACCGCGCACACTCAAAGAAGTCCAGTCATTGAATGGAAAGTTAGCAGGGCTAAACCGTTTCTTATCTAAATCAGCAGACAAGTCACTCCCTCTCTTTAAAACACTCACGAAGTGCACTAAAAAGGGAGATTTTCGCTGGACCGAAGAAGCGGAAGAAGCTTTCCAACAAGTTAAACACCATCTGGCATCTCTTCCTAAACTTGTCGCACCGCGACCAGAGGAAGAGCTAATCATGTACTTATCGGCAACTCATGGAGCAGTTAGCGCAGTACTATTGACAGACATGAACTCCGTCCAGACACCTATATACTTTGTAAGCAAAGCCCTGAAGAAGACAGAGACTAACTACATCGCTATGGAAAAGCTGGTCTTAGCTCTAGTATTCGCAGCCAAAAGGCTGCGCAGATACTTTCAAGCGCACCCAATAGCTGTAATCACCGATCAGCCAATCAAACAAGTTATCTCTAAACCTGACGCATCAGGACGGTTACAAAAGTGGAGTGTACTGTTAAGTGAATATAACATCTCATATAGACCGCGCACTGCAATTAAAGGACAAATATTAGCCGATTTCATCGTGGAAAAGCCAGATAGCGACAGTCCAACATCTGCAACCAAAACAGATCTACAGGAACCCTGGATTCTGTTCACAGATGGATCTTCATGTGTAGATGGATCAGGCGCAGGCCTTATTCTCACAAATCCAGAAGGTATGAAATTCACCTATGCGCTGCGCTTTGAATTCACAGCCACAAACAATGAGGCAGAATATGAAGCCCTACTAGCCGGACTACGCATCGCAATCCAAATGGGTGTACGCAACTTGGAAGCAAATGTAGATTCTCGGCTAGTCGCTAACCATGTGCTAGGTGAATATGAAGCCAAGGATGACCACATGATCCAATACCTGGAAAAGACCAAATCTTTAATCAAAAACTTTGACAGGTTCACAATAAAATAGGTGCCCATAGGAGACAACAGAAAGGCTGATGCGCTCAGTAAGATCGCATCCACAAGCTTCGCGCACCTCTCAAAACAGGTATTGGTGGAAACCCTAAAAAACAAGTCAATCTTGGAAATGGAGATATCCACAGTGATAGATGAACAAGATCCTACATAGATGACACCTATCATTGAATTCATCAGCAAGGGAATCTTACCACAAGACCATAAGGACGCTCGAAGAGTGCGGCGCACAGCGCAACGATTTGAACCACGAGACAACATACTCTATCGACGCTCTTTCTTACAATCCTGGCTCAGATGTGTTGGACCTCTTCAAGTAGACTACGTACTCCGAGAAATCCACGCCGGATCATGTAGCATGCACTCAGGGCCGCGATCTGTGGTAGCAAGCGCTCTACAGTCAGGATATTATTGGCCAACCATGCACCGCGATGCACGCGATCTGATAAAGAAATGCAGCAATTGTTAAGTACATAGGCCAATCCCGCGCCGACCACAACAAGAGCTAACACCCATTACCTCACCATGGCCATTTTACAAATGGGGCCTTGACATCGCGGGACCCTTTCCAGTTGCAGCAGGAGGAGTAAAGTTCCTCATCGTAGTCATAGACTACTTTACGAAGTGGATTGAAGCAAAGGCGGTGGTGAGCATCACAGGAAACCAAGTCAAACGCTTTGTCTGGGACAACATTGTATGTCGCTTCAGACTACCGGGAGAGATTATATCAGACAACGGAAAACAATTCTGTGATAACCCATTCAAAGATTGGTGCGCGCAATTGAACATCACACAACACTTCGCTTCAGTAAAACACCCACAAACCAATGGCTTAGTTGAACGCGCAAACCGCAGTCTAGGGGAAGGAATAAAAGCGCGCCTTGACAGACACAAAGGAAGGTGGGTGGACGAGCTCTCGCATGTCTTATGGGCGCATCGCACCACAATCAAAACCAGCACTGGCGACACGCCATTTTCCCTTGTCTACGGAACAGAAGCCGTCATACCAGCTGAGATAGGAATGCCAACTATACGAACAGCAGAGGTCAACGTCACAACAAATGACGAGGAGCGGCGCATAGACTTGGACTTACTAGAAGAAAGGCGTGAACGCGCAGCTATACGCGAGGCAAAGGCTAAGGCAAAAATGAAGAAGTATTATGATGCAAAGGTCAAACACACTTCATTCAGGCCAGGAGACTTTGTATACCGCGCCAACGATGCGAGCCACGCAGAAGACACAGGCAAGCTCGGACCAAAATGGGAAGGACCTTACGAGGTCACAGATGCGCTCGGCAACGGTGCATACAGACTGCGCGATATGGAAGGTCACGACCTAGCGCGCACTTGGAACATCTGCAATCTTAAAAGATGTTACTTTTAGGCTACGGCCATTACACAGACACCTTTGCACCCTAAGAGGTGCCCAATAAGTGTTTGTTTTTCTTTTCTTTCCTAGGAATTGTATTTTTATTTTTTCAAAAAAAAAACTTGCAAGTATCAATAAAATGTTATGGTTTCTAGCTAACTCCGTAACGTATTTCACTTTATTGCGTACATACTTATATATGTCAATATTGTTATCTTATATTTTTGCCTACATGGCGTGCATGCACTAATTAAGACCCACGAAGGCATAAAGGATGAGTAAACCTACTAATTCACTCGTTGAGTAAGAGGGTTGCAAACCCATCAACATTGGATCACGCATCCTTGCTAAGCGCCTTACTTTTGAGACGTCGAGGTAAGTTTCACATGCGCATCTCACGACGGGTGCGCAAATATTCAGTACACCATACAAGCTTAGCATATAACGAGCCAAGACACTTGGTCCTATAATAATACTTAGCAAACAATGCAAGTATATTTCCTAAAGTCACGCACTTAACGAGCCAAGACACTTGGTCAAATAATAAAACTTAGCAAACATTGATATTTTTAAGTCACGCACTTAATTAACAAAAGGGTATCTTATTCAACATTTTTTACACAAAAATTACAAGGAAAAGATACACTTCATTATTTACATAATACATATACAAAAATAGCCTACACGCTATGGCGATGCTCAGGGCTATCATCCGGGGCAGCAGAACTCCCCGCCTCTTGAAGCTTTCTCAGAATCAAAGCGTCCTTGGGAGATACGGTGGGAACACTCACAGGAACCCCATCAGACCTGGGGATGTGTGCAGCGCCCACACCGCACAACACTGCCTTGCCCTGAATGCCTCTCTTCTGGGCAGCCCTCTGCGCATGACGCTCCAGAACCTCTTTCAAGGGAATTTCCCTCTCAAGGGCAAACGGGTTGAGCATGTGGCGAGGCTGCGCAAACACAGGGACCTGCAGCTGCGATTCATCAGGCTTCAGGAAGTAATCCGGCTGCGCCTCTGAGTCCTCCAAAAGGTGGCGCTCCAAGGTCAACCCCGCCATAATTACCTTTATGGGGTTCTCTTGATCACGCTCCAACCGCGCAATATGAGGCAACTCAAGTACTTTCAACCCCTCCATCGCCTGCATCAACTCATCATATGCAGCCGCGTTGTAACCAGGTACCTCTGCCAGGTCCTTGCTCAAAAGCTTGGCTTCATGGAGATCCTGCATAGCCTGCGACTTTCCGCGCGCCATCGCACAGTGAACCACCTTCCCAAAAGCGTCCAACACCTCTTGGGACTCAAGAATGCCCATCGCTGACAGGCGCAGCCCGTGACTGATCAACCACCTACATCAAACAAGGACAACTTGTGTTAAGGAAAGGCATAGCAACAAAATATAATAAAATGAAGAAGGCTAAAAAGGAAGTACCTGCGCTCCGCAATGGTCGACATTAAATGAGGATATAACTCCTCATCGTACTCTATGCTTAAGGCACGCAACTTGTTCTCTTGCATCTGTACGATCTCCTACATGCGCTCCTTGAACTTGGCAATACTAGCATAGTGCTCCACCTTCTTCTCCTCCAAGTACCTCACAGCCCAAGTCATGTCGAACTTGTAATGATGAAGCTGCTCGCGCGCCTGCTCCACCTCAGCCAGTGCGGACAACTTCTCATGGGTGACCTTTTCAGTGTATAGCCTGGAGGACTTCACCTCCGCCTGCGCTTCCGCCAGCTGCGCACGGAGCCTAGCTATCTCCTCATCCTTCTGGGCGAGAGTACTGCTCTCCCTGACATACCTCTTATTCAACTGAGCCACCAGCTCAACCTGACGCGCAGCAGTCGCAGCCAACTCATCCATCAACTGCTGCGCCTGTACACCCTCATCAACCTTGGCTTTCCCCTCCTTATTTTCATTCTGCGGAGAGGAAACCACATCCACGAAAACTCCATCATTCTTCGTGGCATCATCCCTACAATACATGAAGAAGATAGTTAGTACATATTACGACAAGTAATATAAAAGAAACAGAATAGAGACGCAGATACTTACAGAAATGGAGAGGCCTCTGCAGCCTTCTTATCCGCGCCAGGAGCGGATGTCTCCTCCTCTGCGGACGACTCCGCATCCCCAATAAGGTAGCGTCGTCTCTTCTTAGTGCCACTACTCCCAGCCTCCCCTTTGCGCTTAATATTCTGTGCCACCTCCTCCTTCAGCACCTCCTCAGGCTTTAGGATTTCCACGCTGTCAGATGATTCAGCGCGCGCCTCCTCCTCTTGCGTCATCTCCACATCTGGCGCCACGCTCTGAACAGGCGTTACTTGGAGCGGCGGCGTATTTTCAGGGACAACGTCCGGCAACACTGTCAAACGACCCTCGGTCGCCTCCAGTAGTGGCTGCTCACCCTCCCTCAGAGGGCGCACTCCCACCGTCACCTGCTTTGGCTTTTCCAGCCTCACCACAGCGAATAGATCCATCTCTGCGCACATAAACAAACAGCAAAACAGAAAGGATTAGTTACTAAATGTGCGCATATAAAAAGACTTACATATTTGAAGTAGAAGGGACGAACACCCACCCCGGCCTTCCTCATCTATGAAGGCTGGCACCTCGTCAACACCGCCGAAGTAATTGCGACTCAACCCCATGTGCACCAAAAACTCCTCCGGATAAGGGTTAATGGGTATGCGGTTGGCATCTAGAGTCTGCGCATCGGTCTGCCTATAGGAACCGGGTGCGGGGCGCCCATCCCTTGGCAAAGTATCTTGAGTATAAAACTCAAAGGGCGATGGAAAAACCACGTCATCGACCCAGAAAAAATGCTCCCTCCAATTTCTTAGGGAGTCTACCTTCTCAGTGTAACACTGAAGCGCCCCCGGGCGCTTCGCAAAAGATACCCATCCATTCGACCACGTTGTGTGGTAGAAGGAACGAAACAAGGCAACAGTCGGCTCTATCGCTGTAAACGGCAGTTTACCTCAAAGTTCGACACCTTAGCCGCACCTATACAGTGCAGCTGTGAGATGTGGAGGCGATAGTAGTTGAGCAAATCGCTCAGAAAAATAGATATCGGTACGCGGTAATTCGCGTACTCGAAGAAGCGCGTGTATAATCCTATTTTCCCTTCGGGGAAATCGGCTATACACGCGTCAACATCTGGAGCCTCTGGATGCACATCCAGAGAAATGAAGTAGTCAGATGTGAACTGAGTAACATCATTCTCAGTCATCGCAGAGCGAAAGTCTTCTAACTGGGCAACCATTTTCATAATTCTACCAGAAAACGCACACAAAATTACCTAATGAAACGATTATTTTCTTTGCAAAAGTTAGCTTTCAAGAAAGTGAGCAATGGTGAGTGTGTGTTTTACTGTGTGTTTTTGTAAAAATGGGGGCGGTGACTATTATATAGGGGGTAAAAAACCCTAGATGATGTCCACGTGGATCCCACTCACAAAAACGTGTGGCTAGAACCGAAACGGTACATGCACTTTTTCCCGATTTACGAGGGACACGTGGACACAACCCCCGATTTTCGAGGTATTACTTTGAAATATCTATGACTAGGTACATTGCACTCCAAAAATGGGCGGCAATATTTCAAAGATCTCCCGCCACGCTTACCGCTGTTGTGATTAGTCTAGCATCCGCGGCTACGAGCCGCGCACACTAGACTGGGAGGACATGATGACGTATAGTCTATATATGGGCCACGAGCCCAAACGATAAACATTACTAAGGCCCAAAGCCACCATGCGTGGGCTATTGTCACTTGGGCCGCATCAATAATAGGAATGGGCTCACGTAAGCCCAAACCCAAATAAACTATACATGGTATAGATAAGGATCATCTATCTATGGAATAGATATCCTTAACCCGGATAAGTACCACGCGTACGAAACGTAAGGAGCACGAACCCTACAAGGATTCTGCGCGTATATAAGGAATGACATAACTCTCATTCAAGGTACGATTCACAAAACCCTAAAACTCTTTACGAGAACCCTAAATCGATTACTTACTCTCACGCCGGAGTCTAATCGTGGGAGACAATCCCACGATAAGCCTAACGGTGTTGTTTATTTTCTTAGTGCGCAGGTTACAAGTACTAAGAAGCGAATTGGTACGAGAGCAAGAGCCCATAATCAAGAACGCCCAACTTTTGTATCCACAAGTCTATTTAATGTTACATTGTTATCCATTCTGAATTAGAAAAAAATCCAGATACATTCAGAAAAGTTTCACTCCTTGATTAAAAGTTCTGTACAAAATGTTTAATATAAGTAAAAACGTATTTCTTTGACATCTTGGATTGTTCTTAATCGAAGTCGGTCTCATCTGTATATAAAATGCTCGATAATGATTTATGAAAGCAACTACTTTTATTTTCCTAATCTTAATTTCGAAAGGTATGGTTGAGTGAGACACGAAACACAAAACTTTAACGACACGAAAACTTGATCGTTAGACCACCTTGTTGTTGTTGCATCTGATTAAAATCCACGTGTCATTTCACTAAAAATATTCTTCCACTATGAGTGCTTGTTAAATGTTTCGGATTATTTATATTTATTTTTTTATTTGTACCAAAGGGCTATTTATTTGTAATTTTTATGATACATGCTATCCGTCATTTTTACTTCTGTAACTGTTATTAGCACCGCTATATCGACTTGTATCATATTACACTATTATAACATAAATGCACTTCTCAAATATAACTATTAGTAGTCACAGTGGCGGACCTAGAAGAAAATCTAAGGTGGTTCATTTACTTAGTTGATTCGACAAAATCAGCGGACCAAAAAATAAAATGGTCATTGGGTCGGGTTAAGTTATACCATACGGCGTTGTTTCAATGATTTAAAAAAAAAAAAAAAAAAAAAAAATCCATACCAAATTGACAATGCAATATGTAGGTATGTATTATTAGAAAAAGACAGTGTCATTTTGATAAAATTTAGAAAACTTGAATCAAAGCTTAAATGCTTATATTGTTGAATGATTAGTGAGAGCACATTACTTTATTGATCAACATTCGAAAGCTAGTAATCTTTTAGGCTTTACATGTAACAACAAAAGAAAAAAAAAGGAAAAAAAATTGTCTAAAAACTGAAAGAGTAGAAATAGAAAAATTAAATTGCCAGAGGTTAAAATTAAAATTATTTACCTAGACACAACTTCAAACACAACATACTACAGTTGAATATTTGAGCTAAAAAAAAAAAAAGGGTACTCTAAAAAAAAATACTAACTTGAAACCACCCCAAAATTTGCTCTATCCAAACCAGAAGTAACTTCTTTTTTCAATATTGCTATATCCAGAACAATAAAATTGCTATATCCAAGATACTTTAGAACTTTTTTTCTTACTTTATCTAATAAAAAACTTTGACCAACCTTTCAAATACCTATCTTCTTCACTGGTTCTAGTTCATCAGTATTACATCTCCGATCATCTGGCCATATTCTTTTTTCTTTTTTCTATCTTTCTCCTTGTCTATAATTAGATCCAAGCTTTTCAAGGTGGTTCCTTATGTATTTCTAAGGTGGTTTCTTTCAAAAATGCTACATCGCTTGTATTTGAAAAAAAATTCCAAGGTGGTTCTCGGGCACCACCTAGGTTCTACTTAGGTCCGCCTCTGAGTAGTCATTCAGACTCGTGCGTTGCACACGGGCTCTATCTAATTGGTCATAGTGAAATGTGTGGTATTTATTTTCATCATTAGGTTTGTAAGTTGTGATGGTATTACAACTTTTGTAAGCATTGCATGAGTTTATGAATGAGTTTAATTAATTGTTTGGTGACTTTTATATTTAGACCGAGTTATTCATACCTGTGCGATACACACGGGCTTAATCTAAATGTTCGTTAGTGTATTGTTCAACACTAATTTTCTTCATTACATGTGCTGTATATAAGTGTTCATAGCGTAATCTTTGTCTTATTTTCGTCATTATATATCTAAGTTGGGATGTTATCACACCTTTTCTAAGCATGACACACATTTAAATAGTTTATTAACATTAAAATACTATATGTGAAGAGACTTTTTTCAAGATGCTACATTTAAAAGAGTCTCTTCACATGTAATTTTTTAATATGTATAAGTTACATGCTAAATGTCAAATGGAGGTTAAACGCATACGGTTCTTTCAAAATAAATGTAACCTTTATATAAAATCATAACAAAGTGATATTCTCTATATTTTGAGATCTAACTTGTGACAATGAATTATCCTTTTAGTTTATCATATCAAATACGGTAACTCCAAATTACTATGCTTAGTTACTCGAACTTTATTTTATCCACAAAAACCATTTAAGTTTCAATATTTTTTTTTATTGTTGTGAAAATCGGTCCAATATTGTTAGTATATTTAATTTGTAGCATATTGCATATATAAATATATTTGAAGACATCAATCTCAACATATAATTTTTCTACTCTTAATAACTAATATAACAATTTCATTTTGTCAAATTTGTTTGTCATTCTACAAATGAAACTAAAATCATATTAAGATAATCAATTAATCTCCATAGTGGTATTAACACACCGCAAGACAAAAAACTACATTAATAGCAAAAATATTAAAATGTACCAACAAAGTGTAGTAATAATTATTGATTAAAAATTGAATGTTCGTCACATTATTTTCAAGAAACTTACTTATTAACGAATCAATAGTATTAGCCCGTTTATCGGTATTACATGAAGTAAAATAATGTATGTTTAATTTGTAACGTATAATTAATATGAATGCTAAGTATTCATTCCACCGATGGCCGTGGCGTTGTTCTTGTTTTTGTTGTTGTTCTTGTTGTTGTTGTCTTTGTCGTTGTTGTTTGTTGGCCTTATGCATGTTTTGTTCTTGATACAATTTTGGTGACTTCTCGATCTCTTTCTTTAATGATTTTTGACGTTGATGCGTAGGGATTGCACCAGACTTTACCTCTCGAGGGATCTCGAGAAGCTTACAACCCTCACCAGGCAGTGTACCTGATCAATGTAGTATAGTATAATGACAAGTACCGGGGGATTGATCGTTCAGCTAGGAATAGTGTCGCTAGGATTAGAAAACCTAAAGACTAGGTCTAGAGATGAGGGATGATTCTTTTTGTATTTTTATATTTTTTAGAAAGCAAGTAAAAATCTCGGGTTTGAAGGAGTTTGGCGGAATTAGTTGCTAGTCAACTAACCCAATACTAAGATGCAATCAAAATAAAATACTAAAAATGAAAATAAACTATATTAAACTAAAGTTGTGAGCAATATGTGGGAGAATTGTGTTTACTTAGATTTCACTACTCCCTAGATATCTTTTACACGTTAATTACTTGTTATAGTTGCGTGGATGACGGATTGTATTCCTTAATACCATTCATGGGGTGGCGTACTTACTTCCCCAATCCTATGAGCGCCTACTTCACTCCTATGTCGAGCCGGCTAAGAAGCTCCTAACATGGGATCACTAGAATTTACTCATGCATTAAATACAACCAATAAAACCTAGTACACATAGGTTCATGTTTCCTAAGACGTTCAAGCATGTTACACAATGGAGATCTGCCAGTTTTCTTAAGCCTAACATTAAAATCATTCATCCAATACAACCATAAACAAGTAATCAACACATAATTAACATCTAGGTTTCATTAGATCTAAGCAAACACAAGATAGATCTAGCCTAGCATGTTGAAATCAAGACAAGCAAAAGATATAATCAACCAACACATAGACATATTGATTGAATTAAGATAAGACTTATCTCAATTGAACATGAAAGGATTCAAGGGATGAAACCCTTGAAAACACTGTAAAATATGACATAGGGTTTACAAAGTTCGGTCATAGTTTTCTCCACACAAGTTCCTCTTTTATGAATGAAAAATAGAAAACTATATATAGATTTTGATAGGTGACAGCGTCAAGAACAAATGTCTGACGCCGTCATCTCGCCGCCAAATAGTTTCTCGGACTGCCTAGATCTGGATCTGACGCCGTCATGTATTCACCTTATGCAGGCCGTCACCAATTTAACTCTTGACGCCCTTGTTGTGACGCCGTCAGGTTTGCACTGGTCGTCATGGATTTTACTCTTGACGCCGTCAGGGTCTTCCTCTTGACGCCGTCAGGTACTGTTCTCAGCATGGAAAATTAAATCTTTGGCGTTTTCTTCACTTTTATGCTCCAAAAACGTCCGAATTGCTTCCTTTTCCAGATTTCACTCCCAAAGTACCTAAAATCACAAAAGGAACGATTTAGGGTAATATTTGATCAAATAAATTCAATTCCAGACTTAAATGACCCCCTAAAAGTGGTTCATTTTTCGCCTCATCAAACGTGCTATAAAAAACATTTAGATATAGTTGATCGTTAGTAACTTAAATACAATTAATCAAAATATTGCATTTTCAATCAAAGTAAAAATGTCCGTGCATGTTTCACTTAATTGATAAGACAACGATGTGTAGGATCTCTTAAACCATTAGAGAAGATGATGTTACTACCAAACCTCCTAAGCGCCATCTTTATGTCCTACATTGTTACACACATAAAACACATGTGAAATTTACATGAAACAATATAAATCAATATGCTAAATAAGTAAAACGATATGATGCTTACTTTACCACCATAATAAGTTGTAGTCCAATGTGCTCGCGGTGTGGAGGAAGTTGTGGTTTGTTGTGTGTGATTTTTGACACATTATATAGTTGATAAAATATTTGTAACTCATGGACGGGAAGGTAAAAAGACTAACCACTAATTGGTGTGTTTAATTTATGCATTCATGGCACCAAACACTTCATCTCCTATGTACGTATGCTTATGCATGACTATTAAATCAATGTACTAACACATGAAGCATCCACATTTCACTTTCAATTCATGAGCCATTTATTATGACCACTTACATTTATAAGGCTACTTAAGCTTTTAGTATATAAGATAAGCGTCAATAATTCACATGTTTATTTTCTTTTTTATTTTCTTTAAACAAACATATTTTATTAAACTAAAACTAAATTACAATATAAAAATAAAATACAACATTTCGCTAAAAATAAAAGTACAATAAATAAAGAATTTATATTTCCAGTTGTTGTTGTCCTTCTTGTGTCGTTGCTAAAGATGATCCACAAGATCATGTCAAAAGTTATTATGCACATCTTTGTCACGTAGGTCTTTTTGTTTCTTTCTGTGTGGGGGAAAATTGAGTTTTTTAGGTTGTTTGTATGGTACTTATGACAGAATGTATATGAAATGGGAAGAAAACCGAGTATTGTAGGTTGTTTGGATGATAAAAGTAGGTATTTATTGAAAAAAAATGTTATATTTTTTTTTCACCGTTGTCTTTTGTAGTCAGTTCCCAACGTTTAAATTCAAAAAAAAAAAAAAAAAAAAAAAAAAAAAAGCCAGCCGGTCAGCGATGGCACCTATATGCCGGTATGACACCATGCTCGGTACAACATGTCGGCGCCATAGGTGGCCAAAATCGCCTATAGCGTATGATTCGTCCACTACACCGTGCTCTCTAATATCTAAAACTCAACCTTAAGAGCAAAAAAACATACACAAATATTAAAACAATAATTAAAATATTCACTATTATTTACTCATATAAATATCTTAATCATTTCCACCAAAAGTACTAGTAATCCTTTGGTTTATTAACATGATAGAATAAAAGTGTAAGGCTATATAGACGTGCCCAAGACGCGTCTTATATTTTCTAAGGAATTTGCTAAATGTATGTGTATTGGTTATGTTTAAAATATGAGAAATGATAGATGGACCTAAAAATAGACACAAATTCACTGTTTGTAATTTTAATAAAAAAAAAATGCCCATTTCTTGTATTTTTAATCTTTTCTCAACCGATTTTATGTACCGCTAATTATGCATATTCTTGTTTTTTGAAGGTAATACTTACGGCTATGTTTAAGAAAACCTTATTTTCAAAACAAAACAGATTATTACAAGAATTTGGTCAACATTTATATAAGCTAACTTTTTATCCGATATGATTAATCAATAAACTTTCATATATACAATAAACCTTAGACAAAAATACATCGTTGGTCCCTAAACTTTTCACAAAACATCGCATGGCACCCTAACTTTTAAAAATCGTCGCCTGGCGTCCAAACCTTGTGTTTTTTAGGCCGATTGCGTCCCTTGACCATTTTTGGCTCGGTCAACGCACATTTTTTTTTTTTTTTTTTTTTTTTTATATATATATAATATGATGGGCATAATAGTCCAATCACGTTATAACCAGTAGTTAACCCAAGCTAAACCAGAGATACAACTTGAGGGACCATCGGTGTAGTCACACATTAACTATGTAACTTTACCGTATCTTCTGTGATACCAATATTAATGTTTTCGGGGGAATCAATAAACCCACACCCAACCATTGACAGTTGAGTAAAACCCGATCATCTACCACACACATTGTCACATACAACCTCAACCCAACACAACCCTCAACAATTACTCATATTATATCTTATCGAATCCCATCTAATCACACACCCACAAACAATCGAAACTTGCAAGCCTTGCAAAATCAAACAACACACATACGAGGTAACAATATTTACTGATTTTTGTTTAATTAAAACGTTATTTGTGATAATGTTAATCGTTAATGCAGAAGGTATGTATGGGAATCAATTTATTTGCGCTTTGGACGATCCTGAAGAGGTTTTGGATGAGTTTGTAAGTTAACACCATATTAGAATTAACTGTTATATCTCTAAGAAAGTAGTTGTAAGAAATTGACAATGCTTAAAACTTAATATTGATATACAGGAACTGCATCATGATTTCGTGTTAGGAGGATCCTATCATGGGAATCGGTATATTTACTTAGTTAACTATGCGGAGACTAGATGGAGAGTTAGTGTAAGAAGAGTATCACAATTAGTGTGTGTTGTTGAAGGAGCAAGGTGGAATGATTTTGCGATGCACAACATCACCTGTTGGGATGTTGCTTACTCACATTTTATAGAAGAGGGTGAGGATGTGTTTTATGTAGCTACCTACAATGAGTATGGGGAGGAGTTGCATAATTATGAACCAGTCCATGATCAGTTTTGAAGATGTATAGTTGATGTGACAGACACATCTCATCTTAGCCAGCCAATGCCAGAAGATTTTCTAGCATATCTGCATGGTCCAGCAGCTACAGAGTCGGTCATGGTTACTAGTAACACCACTGATTACCAAGTAGAGCTGGAGGTTACACAAGATTGGTATGATCGATATGTCCACACGGCCCTGTGGGGATGTGGTTGGGAGAAACTGGCCCAAGACTTGAATATGTCACCTGGTCAAAAAATGGTGTTTACTCAGGTTGTCCTGGGGGAGGAGTATAATGTCATGTTGTTTGACCATGATGGAGGGGCCATCACAACAGTGGAGACATACAACACCAACATAGCCATGAATGCCCTTTGTCACCAACCAATTGACTATGGTATGTTTTAGTTTTTTAACTTTAACTACACCAAGTATCTTACAGCAGTGTAAGATATTTGATTATATGTAATATTAAATTCAGATTTTGAAGCCCCTCGGATGAATTGGATGTGTAATTGGGAACACCAAATAGCCCATGACCAAGAAGAAAGGGCATTCTACAGGAAGATGACTGCATCCTTCTGGAGAGACGACCGACTTGTAAGTCTAGTGACAGAGTTGCTTAATAAGATATATGAATGTCATTTGTATCATATATTGTGTTTCTGATATAAAGATTGATGGATCATAATGTGTATTAGAAGCATCCCATGACAAACTAATGATAAGTTTTGTACATTTTTTATCAGTCCATTCCATCAAGAATTGTTAAGAAGTATAACTTGTATGGGTTCTCTAGAGCGGATGTGAAGCATAAAAGCATAGAGAAAGAGTTCGAAGTTCGTGAGAGGACACTTCAAGTTGTTCAAGGGAAGGTCAGGAGGCAAGTGGTTATTGTTTCATTATCTAGTTTCAGGCAATTGAGGGCAGAAGCACATTTTGGTCAAGGTTCAATGGTCCGCTTCTTTCTAAGTGATGAAACTAACAGGTCACAAAGAGTTTTACATTTTGATGTGTGTTGATGGAGCTTTAAGGTTGGATGAATGATATTATGTAAACAAATTTTGTAGTTCGTATGTATGGTGGATTTTAATTATGACTTTCGATAGTCAAACTTCAAATAGAAATTACCATTTACCAATTGACTCATTAATTGAAATGTTGCTTTATATGGATCATAATGTATATGTTAGTTTCAACCTGCACTTTCTAATACCAAGCTGAAGTGCTATATGTAACTTTGACTTTCAAAAGTCAAATTTCAATATCCACAACACACCCACAATATTTCAAACAACACCATTTAGGGTAATTACAAGCTAAACACTAAACAAAACATAGAATGATACGGGAACAGCAAAATACGTCGTTAATTGTCATAGGGTACAAGCTAAACATTAAACAAACCATAGAATAAACATAAAAAAAACTAGAAGAATTCCACTTCGGTTGTGGAGGAAGCTCGGTGGAGTTTCAACAGCTCCCTAGCTAACTCCCAATTCATTACCACATTTTCAGCGTGATCATGATTCAGAGTGCAAAGCTTGATATAAAGTTTCTTCAGCAAGGGGGAACAAGCAAGTACAAACTTTATTATTGTTAATTCATTAACTGATATAGGAAAAGATCGAAACACCACACTCTCGAGCTGGCCCGACCTCATTCTGTTGCTTCCTAAATGTAATGAATAACTTTCCAAAGGTAGATCACTTTCGAATGAAGCCTGCAAATTGAGATAGTATTGAGATGCATAACCATGGCAATTTAGGTTGATGTGAAGCATAATACATATTGCATTCGACTTACTCTGGTTTCTAGCATTTTCAATCTTGGAGCTCCACGAATCATTTGAATGATGAATGCTACCATTGCATTGTTCCCAAAATCGACTCCGGATATATTTAGATTCTTGAGTGATATAAATGCCACAGGTACATTCATCCATGAGCTACCTTCTGCCAATAACTACAACATGTAGAATTTTCAGAATTTTTAAAGATTGAATTTGAAGTATGAAACTCAAATTGGTCTTACCTTGCACTCCTGAAAATCCAATGTAAGGGACTCAAGTTTGGGAAGACTTCTAAGCTAATATACATTGTAAGTTGTGATTGTGGTGACCTGGTTCAAAAGACCGAATGACAAATACAACTTCTTCAGATTCCCAAGTTGTGCAATATCCAATAGTCTCATCTCTTTTGTATCAGTACGATTGATTTTAAGAGACTCAAGTAAGGGACAACCAGCAACAAAGTCCCAAATTGTACTGGTCAGAAATTTGACGGATAACAATTCTAATGTCAATAGATTTGGGAAACCATCAAAGGAACCAAACTAGGTAACATACACCAATGAAATTCCAGATGTTTCAACTCCAAACGAGTGTACATTTGGGTTGGCAAGATAACTGGTTTGAAGGACCAATTATGTATAAGGAGCTCCTCAATTCCTCGCTGACCCAACAACAACAGCCAAGCATGAATCTCTTCATAATTGAAGTAATCTTGTCCAGACAAGGGTTTAAGCTCTACAGAGAAGACAAACCTTCTTATGGGACCTTTGAGCTGAAGCAGCAATCTAGTAACATGCATCCCTTCAAACTTATTTGTCAAAAAATAAAAGAAATCCTCATCAAGTATGACATCGGTGAGCAACGTCCACTTATACCTCCAGTTTGTCGCTAAACTGGATGTCATCACCGCCTCTTTGAGTGGCAAACGGTTCAAAATATTGGTGATAACATTATCCGGCATGTTGCAAATATAATCCGGCATGTCATTCATAACAATCCGTCCAAAAGACATGGTGAGTTATGAAAAATGAAGGCTTGGATTTCGTCTTGGATTTTCAGTAAATGAGGTTTTTCTATTTGGATTTGGTTTTTCAATAGGTCTATGTAATTATGGTGGGCATAGGGGTTTTGGTGGGTGGGTTTATTGATTCACGCGCAAAATGAGCTAGCGTATCAGAGAAGGTAAGCTCAAGTTGCAAAGTAAACTTCATGAATCGTCCCTAACATTAACTGTTGGGTTAACTCAGGTTTGTAGGACTGGTTATAACGTGATTGGACTATTATGCCCCTCATATTATATCAAAAAACGTGCGTTGACCGAGCCAAAAATGGTCAAGGGACGCAATCGGCCTAAAAAACACAAGGTTTGGACGCCAGGCGACGATTTTTAAAAGTTAGAGTGCCATGCGATGTTTTGTGAAAAGTTTAGGGACCAACGATGTATTTTTGTCTAAACCTTATTTAACAAACTTATCATATTACAATATAAGATTTAAGATCATTTGAGGACCAAACTTTTTTTACGTACCAAGGGACTAATCTCCACCCTCCATCTTTATTGGATCTAATGGATGAGATTAAACCCAACAATTTTAAAACTCACTTTCATCATTTTTTTTCCAGATATTAATATCTTTCAAACCGTTAATAGTTAAGCGAAAAAAATATACCGTTACGACGAGCATTTAATTATTTTTCTATAGATAGGCACTTTGATATATTTTCACAAATTTTTGTTTGTTTTTTTACGTTTTTTTTCGTGGCCGAAAAAATCACATGTAATATTACACTAATATCACATGTGATACACTAATATCACATGTGATTTTTTTGGCAACGAAAAAAAATGTGAAAAAAACGTTTTTTTTTTTTTCCTTTTTCGAAAGTATATCAAAGTGCCCGTCTATAGAAAGATAATTAAATGTTCGTCGCAATGGTGTAATTATTTTCGCTTAACGATTAACAGTTTAAGAGATATTTAAATTATAAAAAATGAGTGAAATATTAAAATGCTTTTAATCTCAATAATTTTTTTTTAAATAGATGGTAGGGATAAGTCTCTTGATATATAAGAAAAGTTTGGTATATAAAATAACTCTCCTCATAATATAAAACATGAATCTCTTTGTTGAAATTTAACCACATCAAAATTACTAAAATACTCATGAAAAGTTTGAAACATAGAAATATATAAAGTAAATTCCTTAAAAATGAAATGTTATACTTCCTCCTCAGTCCCAAAAAGAATGTTCATAAAGAAAAAATTGACAAATTATGATATGTGTAATTAATGCTAGTTTTGATTGATAAAAAATTATTTCTATCATTATAGTTAATATAAAATTAAAATTGAGTAATTAATGCATGTTTTGATTATAAGGGTAAAATTGAAAAACGAGTCATAATTACTATCCAAAAATAAAAAATGCACAATTTTTTTGAGACAAATATAAATAGTAAGGTGACTTTTTTTGAGATTGAGGAGTAAAAGTTAACTAATTTATACCTTTTAAAAAATATGTAATTGCCATTAAAGGTAAAAAGATAATTATAAATATTTATTTCCTTTGTGTACCGAAAAAACATTATTATTGTTATAAAATGTACAACTGACCTGCACACTTGCCTAAAAAACCAGTTATTTTTTTAACAGCGCTACATCATGCATGTACCTTACTATCTTTATACTACATATAAAGCATGCATATATTTTCTTGAAAGTTAAAAAAACGTAAAAGTGAGTAAATATTAAATCTCTAAAATACCATTTTCAAAGTTAAATTTCACATAAAAATTCAAACAATGTTTACTTAATAAAATAGTTGCGTCAACAATTCCCATCCAAAATATTATAAAAATGCATGACAACTTTGACAACTTACAAATGTATTTTCTAAAAAAAAAAAAAAAAAAAAAAAAAAATCTATTTAATCCCAACATTAATAAATTTAAAAATTCATCAACAAATTCTATTATATAATACACCATATTACAACTATAAAAATTACGTTGTTATATACATATATTCGTATATATTCGTGTGCTAAACAAATAGAGTACATGGGAAAAGACTTGTACACAAGTATTTGGTATCCGAATCCAACGTTTAAGAAGCAACCCATCTATAATCACATCATTTCAAGTTTTCAACACACTTTTGACCCATTTCCAATGTTTGTCCTTTGACTTTTTCTTCATCCTCATGGCTTCATTTCATTTTCACAAAACACCCATAATCAATCTTTAATCAGGTCAGATCTTTCTCAATTGTAACCTTTATTCATCAAAAATTTATATTCAAATTACAGAATAAGTGTGACATAATTGCAATCAACTATTGGTTTATTTTTTGTTATCAAGTTAGTTGATTGGTTATTAGAACTATTTTTTATAGGATAGAAAAAACATGGGGGATGAATCTTTATGTGATTATAAGGCCTCTAGTTCCAGTTTTATGTTTAATTCTTTAATGTTTGGTTATAAAGATATGACCTTTGATAAAAACTGGGGATTTAAGGATATGGGTCATGATCAAAATCATGAGATTGGTTATAAAGATATGAAATTTGATAAAAGTATGGGATTTAAGGATATGGGTCATGATCAATATCATGAGATTGGTTATAAAGATATGAAATTTGATAAAAGTGTGGGATTTAAGGATGTGGGTCATGATCAAGATTATGGTATGTTGCCTTCTGACCCATTTGAGATGGAGATTAGTAGTGGGTGTACAATGATTAGGGGTTGGATTCATGAGGTTGATGAGGATATTGGGTTTGTTAAATTTAGCGAAAAGTTAGATTTTGATGAAAAAATTGATAAGGGTGTGTCTTCGGTTGGTGATGGTGATGGTGTGGTTCCGGATGGTTTGTTTTTTGCTCTTGGGTATTTAGGAACAAAGGATTTGGTTACCGTTGAGGGAGTTTGTAAATCTTTGCGTGATGGTGTTCGGAATGATCCGTTGCTTTGGAGGAGTGTGCATGTGGATCAACCGTTGGGTGAGTCGTTTGGTGATGAGGCTCTAATGAGGGTTACGGATAGAGCTAATGGTATGCTGCAGTCGTTGAGTCTTGTTAAGTGTTTGAAGGTTACGGATGATGGTCTCAAGAGTGTTTTTCAGCGAAATCCAGGGCTTTCAAAGGTCAGTTTCCTTGGTTATATATGTGTACGTATATATTTATTTGGCATTTAGTACGTACTTTTATCTTTTATGTATCCGTTACATCCTTACATACTCGATACTTGCCAAATACTCGTAACTTAAATGCACCACGGTTTATTAAAACTTCCTTGTCTGATTCTGATTATTCAGTATCAGATAATCAGTTAATCACATTTATGACACTTATCCAAAATTCCAAATACCCTGTGAAACATGATGCCTGAGATAGTGTTTCGATGTACTTTTTCCACATTGTACTAAATATAGCAACTGCTATTTTTGGAAGTAATACATGTAATGAGGGTATATAAGAGAAATCCGTTAACTCAATCTCATTATAATTAACATTGGTTAAGTTGATTATTTGACACCTACATGGTTAGATAATCATAAGAGAAATCCGTTAACTCAATCTCATTATAATTAACATTGGTTAATGCAGCTAAGTGTGCTTGGATGTTACGGGCTTAGTGTGGAAGGTCTCTTAAGCAACTTGAAATCTTTGAAGTCTTCCGGGGGAAGTGGAATTAAACGGCTAAGAATTGGTGGAATGCATAGTGTAACGATGGAGCATTTTGAAGAGCTAAAGAAAGTATTGTTTATAGATAACCAAAAACATCTCATTTCCATCAAACCGCGATTCTATCATGCTGGGCAGCTGCATCTTTCCCTAGATGATGATCGCCCGATTGATATAGAGGCGTGTCCCATGTGTCATCAACTGAGACAAGTTTATGATTGTCCAGCCAAGACTTGTGAAGGGAGACGTACTAGTTGCAGGGCGTGTACATTTTGCATTCCTCGGTGTATCAATTGTGGGTGCTGCTTAAATGAACGGGATTACATGGAGACATTCTGTTTGGATTTCCTTTGTTTGGATTGTTTAACGCAGATCTTAAGTTTCACAGATGGCGAAGAGGAGGATATAAGTATTCATGGTTTCCATCGACAAGCAAGTTTTCATTTTTGCCTCTATGGCTAGATGGTAAACGGATGTTTATGGAATCCATCTATGATGTCATCTGTTGCTATCTACTATAACCCGCGAACCAGTACTTGATTCTTCTGAAGTATTTTAGTATTTGGTTTGTCAAATGAAGAAATTGGCTGGAGGGTTTTTGATAAAGAGATTATAGAAAAGAAAAAATAAAAAAATAAAAAAAAATAAAAGAAAAAAAGAAACAGATAGAAAATTCCATCCTGGAAAATTCGTGAAAAATGTCTAAAGAAATACTATTAAGGCATCTGGTCTGTTGAAGAAGCTGGCAGATTCTTGGTAAGAAGACTGACTTTCAAGATTGGATCGTATGCTGTTATTTGGTCTAGACAGATGGATGTCGTCTTGTGTATTACAGTCATGGGTGTGTACGGTTATAGCTTGTTATTTGCTATTGTCCTTATACTGTGAGGATTATTTCTATTTGCATAATATCGTCTATGAAAAGAAAACTGACCCTTCATCAAGGTTGATTGCTGTAAACTTTGATGGATGTAATGGTCATATTAGTAAATGCCCATAAAGATGTACTTCATAAGATTGATCTCTATATATGTAATTTTATGATATGAGTTTGTTTCTTATGACAACTGTGATGTTGAATTATGTCAAATTCTGTTGTTAAACAAAGTTCTAACCAACGTTCTTTCGTTATGCCCATATACTATATAGGGCTACAATATAATTTGCGCTCCTCATTCTGATTGAAAGCGCCTGTTGGTATACTGGTACGCTTTGCTATAAAGACAGCTTCGGCACAGTCAATACTGGAAAAAAGTACTCCTTTTTATAGGTCACGCTGTGAGACTTGCGGTTTCTAAAAGTGGAAAGCTAAGAGCGAAATATCATTGATTCATTGCACATGCACACACGCATATGCATTCCTAACAACATTTAATACACAAGCATATATAGCAATGTTTGAACATTTTAGACAGTATCTTCATTGTAAAACATGGTTGATACAATCAACTGATCAAGGCACAAGAATAAACTATATATGAAGAAACATCTGCTTTTGAGAGGAAAGTTTTGTACAGAAGTTAAGAGTATTGAACTTTACAGTATACCATTTATACTTTCATATGTTTAAGAAATACCAAAACCAGAACCATATATGAAGAAACATCCCTTTGGAGTGGGAGGAAGTGAAACGGGCCAGGCTGGCAGGAACGAAGTGGCCAACATCAAATTTAAACTCATTTATTTTCTTTTTCTCTTATCGCCTATCGGGGTTGTCAGCCGACAAGGAAGCAAGAAAGTGGGGCAACATTACCGAGAGTGTATACCCGGCGAGTTTGGCCTGTGGGGCACGTTTCCAATCCTGATGCTCTGAGAATTTAATATCTACCAAAGAAATTATTAAATCTTCTAACTTATAACTTTATAACGGTACAAATTATTAGAACCGCGCTTTTATATATACAACTTCTTCTGCGTAACAATTTATGACATGAGGCCTTTCTCAAAGCAGATTTTCTACCTTTAGGTAGGGATATGTCTACATTATACCTCCGGCCCCGTACCAAAATACACCTGCGGAATTTGGTATGGTTGTTGTAATGCTAATCTAAATCATTCTTATATCTATTTACTAAAACTGTAAAAGTTAATACTTCATAAACATTGTTACTTGTTCATTAGTTACTTATGTTAACAATAGTTTCAACAGTTAATTAGTAGGGGCTTCATGTGAGATATGGACATAACTTGGGGTTAATTTTCCAATCTCCTGCAAGCACGCATGAGCATTAATCCTTATTTAGACAGAAGCTAATGTTGTTCATTCAATTCAAACATTTACCATATATCCGTATTTCACTATTAACCATACAAGCTTCCCATATATTTACCTGCCCATTTACTTTCTATCACATTACAACCTGTTTGTTTATTTTTAATAATCTCTTTGCAGTTTAATCATGGCCAAGATCAAGATCGGAATCAACGGTTATTTTTTTTCTCATCCTTTTTAACATTCTCAATGATTTTTGATCGATAACGTTTTTTCTTTAATTATTTTGGTTTTGTTGGGTACAGGATTTGGAAGAATCGGAAGGTTGGTGGCTAGAGTTGCTCTACAAAGTGATGATGTTGAACTTGTTGCTGTTAATGATCCTTTCATTACTACCGACTACATGGTGCATTTCTACGTTTAAGCCATGTGCATTGGATCCTCTTTTCTTTTCTTTTTTTTAATATAATGTGTTTATAATGAAATATATATGCATCCGTTAATCCGTATAATCAAATCATGATCTATAGCGGTGAGAGGAATGGATTTTATGGACAAAATCAAAATAGTCTAAGGCGGGCCTAAATAAAGTTATAAATATAACATAGTATAAGGCTGATTGTTTATTAACTTGATTATGATGCAGATTTACATGTTCAAATACGACAGTGTTCACGGCCAATGGAAAAAGAATGATATTAAAGTGAAGGATGAAAAGACTCTTCTCATTGGCGATAAAGCCATTAGTGTTTTTGGCTGCAGGTATGCGGTTTCTTCATCTTTGTGGCTCACCTAACACGAGAGTGAACTACATTGGTAACTAAACATTTATTTACTGTTTTTAGAAACCCGGAGGAGCTCCCATGGGGTGAAGCTGGAGCTGAATATGTTGTCGAGTCTACTGGTGTTTTTACTGATAAGGACAAGGCTGCTGCCCATTTGAAGGTCAGTTTCATTTTTCGTTATCATTTCTAAGTTCTTGCACTTTTAATGCAAGTGAAGGGTGTTGTGTTTATTGTTTGTTACTTTGTTTGGTTGGTTATTAGGGAGGTGCAAAGAAGGTTGTCATCTCTGCTCCGAGTGCAAATGCTCCCATGTTTGTTATGGGAGTGAACGAAAAGGACTACACTTCTGATATCACCATTGTCTCTAACGCTAGTTGCACGACTAACTGTCTTGCTCCACTCGCAAAGGTATAATAATGTTTTACTTGCAAAGTTGCGATATACGTGTGAACAATGATGTTTGAAGTTTAATGTTTAATTTGCTTACAGGTTCTTAATGACAAATTTGGCATTGTTGAAGGCCTTATGACCACTGTTCACTCCATCACAGGTTAGCATTGCGGTTTAATATAACACATAAACTGTATCAACTGTTATGGGTGTTTGGGATTGCTGATAAATAAGCTGTTCTGAATAAGCAGATAAAAGAATTTTAAATTAAGCAAATTTTGGATGACCCGTTTAGGCCATAATGCAGGGTTGTATATAATGGAATCTAACTAGTCTTGTATATGATTCAGCAACTCAGAAGACAGTTGACGGTCCATCAATGAAGGATTGGAGAGGTGGAAGGGCTGCTTCTTTCAACATCATTCCCAGCAGCACTGGAGCTGCTAAGGTATGGTGTAGTAATGTTATAAGTTGAAAATTGTGAAACTTGCTAACATTTTTAAAAAATGTACTTAACTTTTCCATTGAATCGATATTTAGGCTGTTGGAAAAGTTCTTCCAGAGCTTAATGGAAAACTTACAGGAATGTCCTTCCGTGTCCCTACTGTTGACGTTTCTGTGGTTGACCTTACTGCTAGGCTCGAGAAGCCTGCATCATATGATGATATCAAGGCTGCTATCAAGTAAGAATATTGTTATTCTGACTTTACGTAAACAATAAACTATTTGTTTTTTTGCTAATTATGATTTGTTATGTTGTATAGGGATGAGTCAGAGGGAAGTCTTAAGGGGATCCTAGGCTACACTGAGGATGATGTTGTGTCGACAGACTTTGTGGGCGACTGCAGGTCTAGCATCTTCGATGCTAAGGCTGGTATTGCTCTAAACAACAACTTTGTGAAAGTTGTCTCTTGGTATGATAACGAATGGGGATACAGGTACGGTTTCTTGTTTTTAGCTTCCTTTTTTTGTGCTATAAGTTGGTTTCTGAACTGGTTCTTCTTCGTATAATTTGTTGCAGCAACCGTGTTGTTGACTTGATCCGTCATATGTCCAAGTGTTGAGCTATTGGCTCAGCAATGTGACTGGATGATAATGAGATTCAGTTGCAAGTGCTTACAAGATATATTATTGATTCAACTTCATGACTGTGGAGTTGTTTCGGGAATAATCAGAGATATAATACTTTGGTTTTTACGTAATACATATTTATGTTTTATTAATCGTGACAAAAAGGCGAACATAATGATTATAATTTTGCATACTAAAAATATGAATTAGTATGCGTTTTGTACATATTTATGTCAATTGTAATTATATTTTAAATACAAATAACATTAAAAGTTTAATAGTTAAGGGGTGTGAAATAAAAATTCTGTGTACTAATTTAAGAAGGTGATTAAAATTGTTTTTTAAAATGTGTTCATTCAGGGTTCGTTTGGTAGGACGGAATGAATTGTCAAATGAATGAAATAAACGATGTAATAGAATAAATAGTGTAATGTAATGATTAATTGTCGTTATTAATCATGTTTGGTTTGTATGATAAGACGTAATAGAATCGATAATAAAAAGACTAAAATACCAATTGATGATAGGAAGTCTATTTAGGGGGCGTTTCTTTTTTTTGTTAGCTAAGGGATGTGTGGAGCCTATGTGGGACCCATGACTGTTAATGAGTCTTAAGGGGGTGGCAACCTTGCCTAAGGTTGCCTCATATTTTAAAGCAAACAGCCAATCATGGCCCTCCAACACATTTTTTGCCTAAAGTTGCCTAAACTTCAATTTTAAGTGGCAATCTTGCCTAATGGCAAGCATTAAATGTTACATAATTACTAGTTTTTTGGGTCCAGCCCGGGTCAAGGTTTGTGACCCGATCCATGTGTCTTGTAAGTTTGATAATGTGACAAAGTTAATACCAAACACCCCTTTCATCCAAAAAAAACCCATCTCAAAATCCACAAATCTTTTTTCCAGAAAAAACCCATCTCAAAATCCATCTCAAAATCCAATCACAAAACCCATTTCATCTTTTCAACTTAATGTGTTGCTACTATTAGCTACCATTCACAAAACCCACAAAGTTTACCATGGAATAACAAAGCTCCAAAGCAATAGGCCCTTGAGCAGGAGGAGAGACCACCTCCCCCTCCTCCTCATTTTCCGGCGACTTTTTGATACCAAAACCCAAATCAAAACACTCTTTCAACTAATCTAAATCTTCATCTGTCAAGCTTTTTGATCTTACTGAATCATCTTCAACATACCCTTGTAAGAAAAACTCGTTTTTATTCTTGGTTTTTGACCAAGAATCATGTTTTTTTTTTTTTTTTTTACCAAAAATTGCCTCAACGTTCGAATTCATAAATATGCAACGTTCCTTTTTTCTTGGGAAATAGCCATACCGATTCGGTACAACATACCGATTTGGTTGCCGATTGATGCTTACCGATGGACTGGCAATCCTTGTTGCCGAACGGCAAGCCTTGCCGAACCCCCCAAACTGCAAGGTTGCCACCCCCCTAATGAGGGGAGTCTCCCTTATAACACTCACATGAGGATAGACCAAATAAGAGAAAAATAAACCCCACTTACAAAACAAATAATATTAAATTGATGGGCCCACACTTTCTTCCACTAACAGAAAAAAAAAAAAAAAAGAAACACTGTGGTTAGTTAATGATGAAGTTTTATGTAATTTTGATTTCATTACAAGATGTAATGAAAAAAAAGTAGGAGACCCCTAAGAAATGGTTTTGGTGTAATGAGTCATTTCTTGTAATGAATTATTACATTCTATAAATGTAAACAAACAACACTTTTCCATTACATCGTAATAATCTTTTCCATTCCGGCTTTGATTACACTATACCAAACACTACGTCAATGTATTCAGAAATGACATGTCATATTATATGTCACATAAAATAATAATAATAAAAAAAAATAAAAAAATTGGGATTTTTAAAAAGTATCTAGTATGCGTCGTTGTCACTACGCGTGGTTTGAAGCGCGTTATGTGAGTGAAAAATCACAGCTAAGTCATTCAAATATATCGTGTTTTTCACTGTAAGAGTGATGGACGCGCCCCTTTCCCCACCCTTCCCCACACGTTATGTGTTGTGTTCGTGATTTTGTGTGTGTTAAAAAAAAGAAGATAATTTGTGTGTGTCTCGGTTTGGTAGTTACTACACCTGTTTGGTGAAGGGTTCGATGATGTCCTAAAAGATGACATGGAGATGATGAGTTTGGTCACCATTATCACCGGTCTAAGAAGCATTAATTTATGATCGCAAGTTTTGTTTGATTGTTTGAATAATTACAGTGACATAACAAGCTTAAAACGAAGTGTAGTGACTAATGCATCAGACTTTTAATCTCATGTAGAGACCAAGTTTCTATCCATGAGGGGATCAGGTGACATCCCCACAGCTCTCACATGGGACATTTGAGTAATACATGTGAGATCATACTTTAAAAAAAAAAAAAAATCCGATTAAAGTTACAAATTTAGAGTTTAATCTTTTAGTATTTTGGTGTTTTCAAAACTAGTTATAATACCCGCGCACGCGGGGTTTTTTAAATTTTTTGAATCATATATTTTTATTTATTAAAAAACAAATAATTTAATCTTTGTTTTGTTTGATTTATGATGTTTAATTATAGCTTTTTATTATTAAAGATAATTATTTAAAAATTTTAATCCTATTACTAATTGCATTTTATCTATATTTTTTGTATTTATCTTCTACTTGTGTTATGGAGAAATATAAAATGTTACCTAATAAGAAAATAATCTTTTTTTAAATAAAATTATTACTAAATAAGGTATGAATCTATTTTTTTGAAATAGAAAATTTCAAATAGGGGTTTTGTTTTATTATATAAATAGTTATAATGATCGCGCATGCGCGGATTTTTAAAATTTTTTTGAATCATATATTTTTATTTATTAAAAAACAAATAATTTAATATTTGTTTTATTTGATTTATGATGTTTAATTATAGTTTTTTATTATTAAAGATAATTATTTAAAAATTTTAATCCTATTATTAATTACATCTTATCTATATTTTTTGTATTTATCTTCTACTTTTGTTATGGATAAATATAAAATATTATCTAATAAGAAAATAATTTTTTTTAATAAAATTATTACTAAATAAGGTATTAATCTATTTTTTTGTAATGGAAATTGAAAAATTCCCAATAGGGGTTTTGTTTTATTATATAAAAGATAAGTATCTATTTTATACAAAAGCATATTTAGAAAAAAAAAAAAAAGAAAAAAAAAGTGACTTCCGGATCGAATCAAGATTTATCTCTTTGGATCTTGGCAATTTTTTTTTAATTGAATTTGACGATTGGATCTTTTTATCAAGGCTGTTAAGATCGGGATATTACTACGGATCATTTTTATCTTTATAAGATCAAAATGTTTAAAAGTCTTATTTGTCAAGTAATTTGTATTTAAAGTTGATTGTATAACAAATTTACGAAGAAAGAAGAATTCTAAAAATTATAATAATATTGATAGTGTATCAATATTAATGGCCCAAGCCACTAATTACACGCTTAGATCAAGCCCATCACCAAGGCCCAATCAACACTTGATAAATGCCCGACTCAAATCTCAGGCCACGTAGAGCCTTGAAAGACCTCTCAGGCCTCACTCAATAAGGACAAAGCTTCTGCTCCCCAACTGTCACTAGCGGTTAAGATGTATCATTTGACATCGCACAGTGGGGACGCACGACAAGCACTACTACGAGCTAAAGGATGAATGACATATGTCCTCCTTGTCTACTCTCAGATGATCAACACTTGGCACCTTGGCAGCCTTTGATCACTCCCAAATGATTTATTTCTAAACCCAATAAGCCTCTATATAAAATGATAGCAACACACACTATCACATAAATTTTCACATACTTGGGCAAATACTGCCTCACAGCAGTGAAGCATGGTTATTGTTTAAGTATTAACCAAGTTTCTTGATCTATATCAATCTCATCGGTTCCTTACCGTTCAACACAGGAAACCAAACAACAAAACCATTCCTATCCCATCTCTTAACCGATTTACATACCATACATAAACAAATATGAAAATGCAACGCATAATATTTTAAAATACTAAAATATCTAATCGGTGATTAAGGACGCCGAGACTTTTAATATATAAATCTATATAGTTTACTCATAAAACATACGTCTATATTAATATTAATCCATGTTTGCTTTATTGTTTTACTTTAATGAAATTCATTCATTTATAGTTTGTTTTTGAAATAATGTAAGGGAAGCAGGATCAAATCAAATCCAGTAGGATCCTATGGTAAAATCGAGATCCTACTTAAGAGCCTGTATATTTTAAGATCCTATGAAAGATTGACTCGTTTTTGCTTAACGTGATCGTAAAATCAGAAAAATTTAAATACTAGATCGAGATCTTAACAACTATGCATTTTATGAATGGAAAAAAGATGCTTCGGATAAGGAGTAGTAATCACTTAATGGCAAAAATCAATTGAAGGAAGTAGATAAATTGGGCTTAACTAACTCTAGCAAAACCCAACCTAAAAGCCCAAACCACACCACACTCATTTCATGTGATAGATAACCTGGCTACACCTAACTTTCTCACCAAGCCAAAAACCCACCACCTTCTAAAACCCTCCTCATCAGATCCCTTATTTCCCATTTTCTCTCTCATCACACAACAAACAACCCAAAAACACACACAAAATGGCCAACAACCCAGCCGCCGTAAACTTCCTCACAAACATCGCACGCGCCGCCGTCGGCCTCGGCCTAACCGCCACCGTCGCCAACTCCGCCCTCTACACCGTCGACGGCGGTCAACGCGCCGTCTTATTTGACCGTTTCCGTGGAGTCCTCGACGACACAGTCGGTGAAGGCACTCACTTCCTAGTCCCATGGCTTCAAACCCCATACATTTTCGACATCCGTACCCGGCCCCACACTTTCTCCTCAATTTCCGGCACCAAAGACCTTCAGATGGTTAACCTAACCCTGCGCGTGCTCTCACGCCCCGAGGTTACCCGCCTTCCCGCCATTTTCAAAACCCTAGGTACTGAGTATGATGAGAAGGTGTTGCCTTCTATTGGTAACGAGGTTTTGAAAGCTGTTGTGGCTCAGTTTAACGCTGATCAGCTCCTTACGGAGCGTCCGCAGGTTTCGGCCTTGGTTCGGGACAGTTTGGTGAAGCGAGCCAAGGATTTTAACATCTGTTTGGATGACGTGGCGATTACGCACTTGTCGTATGGTGCGGAGTTTAGTAAGGCGGTTGAGCAGAAGCAGGTGGCGCAACAGGAGGCTGAGAGGAGTAAGTTTGTTGTGGCGAAAGCCGAGCAGGAGAGGAGAGCTGCGATTATTAGGGCCGAAGGTGAGAGTGAGAGTGCTAAGCTGATTTCGGATGCGACTAGTGCTGCTGGTATGGGGTTGATTGAGTTGAGGAGGATTGAGGCCAGTAGGGAGATTTCGACTACTTTGGCTAGGAGTGGGAATGTCATGTATTTGCCCAACAGTGGGAGTCAGATGTTGCTTGGACTTAATCCCTCTCGTTAGAGTGATGCTGGTATATTTCGCACGCTTTGCTTTGTTTCGTTTTGTTTTGTAGTATACTAGCATATGCTTGCATAAATGTGTGTATGTCTGATATACTTGTTAGTGCTTATTGTGTCTCGGTGGTGAATTATGCTAACCTGGCTTTGCTTTGCATAATTGCGTATTTGTTTGCTATCTTATTATATCGTTTAATTTAGTTATTTGGCATAGTTATATTGTGAGTGAGATCACTTGTTTGGGATTGAAATGAATGCTTAGTTTGAGTGTGAATAACCTGTGTCATTTCTGCTGTTATTTGATTTTATTGAATGTTTGTTGACTGGATATAGTTGATATTGAGGTATGATGTGTTGCTTAGGGCTATAAGGTTACAGTGGATATTTAAATGATGTTAGGTTGGGCTAGAGAACATATCTGGTTGTGTGAAACTTGCTTCTGAACCTCTACGGGGTCAAATGTTTTATGTTATGTAGTTTTTTTTTATTGCTTAATCAGAAGGCATCGGAACGTGCTTTAACTGTTCGATAAAATTGTGGTTTCACTTTGATTGTGCTTGTAAGTGACTGCTTATTTGTGAGTGAGATAAGTTGCTTGGTATTGAAATCACTGGATAGATTGAGTGCTAAATGACCTGATTCATTTCTGTTGTTATTTGATTTGTTATTGAGCGTGTTTTTTTATTCGAACTGGATTTCATTTTAATAGAAGCGTGAGGATAGGGTAGATTGGGTTAGAGAGACGTATTCAGTTGTGTGAAACTTGCTTCCAAACTTGCTCAGGGTTATTTATTTTATGGCGTGTAGCTGTTTATTTGTTTTGATTGTTTAATATGATGCATCATGGCACCTAATGTACTTTAACTGTTAGATGAAATTGTGGCGTCACTTCGATTGTGTTTGATGGTGACTTCTTATTTAAGTTTTAACTTGACAGTTTATAGCACAAAAATGAGGACTAGCAAATGACTGCAAACTAAAGGTGATATGCAAAACTAAGAATGCAATCCTAGGCTGACAAATTATCATCTTTATCTGAGCGCAGTTTAGTTCTTAGTCAACATATAACTACTTCACATTTATCTGATTACCACCATTGATAGTACAAGTTTGCCTATATCGCTCTTGAACCTTTCATGAAATTCTTGCATTTTAGTGCTTTGCTGTTATGCATTATATATTTGGATTATTGTTTATATATCTGCTATCTTAGTTGTTTGTGATAAATACTTCTCATTTACTTCATAGTTTTCTATAGTTACTCTGTAAAATGTATTGGGACTGAGATCATTTGTTCATGTTTGAATTCAGTGTTTATTTTGAGTGCTAACTGACCTCAGGAAATTTTGTTGTTACTTGATTGTTGAATGTTCAATGACTGGCATAGCTTTTAGACTTGCATGAGTCTATGAGTCGAGCCAGTTTAGGCATAAAACTTGGTGACTAGAGTGACTCACGGCTGCGTCTGATTCACATCGAGACGACTTGACTCGCGACTCGTACGAGTCTTGTAAACAACCACACATCTCAACAATTTCCTCAATTAAACACCATTTTCAACGATTAACCACTGGGTTTTACGTTCCCTCCAAAGATTTTCTACCTTTGAGTACATTGAAACCTTAAATCATTAAAGTATAAATATGGACCAACCTTTTATGTGGAATTTGACTTTGCTTTTGATATTTGAAAACTGGTGAGGGTTTACATCCTATGAAAGAACATTAACGAAACAACACACTGCAACTAACAAGCTTGTAATAATGTAATATTACTGATTGTGGTTGGATAATTTGCTTTTATTTGGTTTTTAGACATATATTATATATTTATATACATATATTTTTAATATCAGGACTGTAACGAGTCGTGCCGCGAGTCAAAAGGTAGGATTTCGAGTTACGAGTCTACAACTTAGATGACTGGATTTAGTAAGGTTACGATAGATGTGTAAATGATTTCAGATTGGGCTAGACAGAAGGATCTGGTTGCTTCTGAACCTGCGCAAAATATCTTATGGTATTTATTAGTTTATTTAATTGTTCAGTGTGATGACAATAGCATTACATGTGCTTTAACTGTTTGATGAATTTGTGGCTTTGAAGCCTTGATTGTGTTTGTTTGTGACTTTTTAATATTTGTGGCATTAGCTGCTTACAGCTATAAGAAATACATAAGATAGGAAATAGCTGTTAATTTAGGCCATATGAGCTTTCTTCTGAACCTACGCAAAATATCTTTTGGTATCTACTAATTGCTTATTTGATTGTTCAGTGTGATGGCAATAGCACTACGTGTGCTTACTGTTTAATGAATTTGTGACTTTGAAGCGCTGATTGTGTTTGTTTGCGACTTCTTAATATTTGTGGCGTTAGTTGCTTACAGCTATAAGAAATACATGAGATAGGAAATTGCTGTTAAATTGGGCCACATGTAAGTATCTGGTTACAAGAGATCTAATTCTGTGGTGTGAGACTACTGTTAGGGCTTAAGTTGTCTTGTATTATGCTAACCTTGCTCTGCTTTGTATAATTGCGTTTTTGTTTTGCTATCTTTGTTGTGTGTGAAATTTATTGTTTATGTTATTTTTTGGTTTGATATAGTTATTTTTGCGTAATTGTATTGTGAGTGAGATAAGTTGCTTGGGATTGAAATCAGTGGTTAGTTTGAATGCTATCTGATTCGTTATTGAATGTGTGCTGACTGCTGACGGGGTTTCCTTATAACTTTGAGGTATGATTTGTTGGGTAGTGAGGTTACAGTAGATATGTAAATGATGTTAGGTTGGGCTAGAGAGACATTTGTCAAACTTGCTTTTGAACCTGCATACTGTTAAATGATTTATGGTGTGTGATTGTTTATTTGATTGTTTAATATGAATGCATCAAACTTGCTTTAACTGTGTGATAAATTTCTGGTTTCACCTTGATTGTGTTTGTAAAGTGACTTCTTAATATGTGGGCATGAGTTGCTGTTGCCTATAGCTTTAAGATTACATTAGATTGGTGCTGTTTAATTCGGCCATATAGAATTATCTGGTGGTATGAAACCTGATTTTGAACGTACATACAGTTAAATAGTTTATAGTGTGTAAAATTTTCTATTGCTTTATATGACTTCATCAAACTTGCTTCAACTATTTGATGAAATTATGGCTCTACCTTGATTGTGTTTGTTAGTAACTTTGTATTCAAGTTTTAGCATGACAGTTTTTGGAAATATCCCTTTATATGGATAAGAACATATAGAAAGGTGCAGGAAAATTTCATTTGTAAAGGTTAAAAATTTACAAAAATGAGGACTAGCAAATGGAAACAAACTAAAGGTTATATGCAGACCTAAGAACAATCCTAGGCCGGCAAATGTGATCCCCTCCTTCTCAGTGCACTTTAGTTGTTTGTCAACTTCTAAAATAAAAATAAATAAATAAATAAATAAATAAATAAAAATAAAAAATGAAAAAAAAATTCCAAACTTTTTTACATTTACCAGATTTCCAACATTGGCACAATGGCACTGGTAGTACAAATCTCACTTTATCGCTCTTGACCTTTTTCTGAATTCATGCATTCAATATTCTTTTTGTTCTGCATTATATATTTGGATTATTATGTATCTGCTGTCTTAGTTGTTTGTGAATCATACTTGTTATCTACTTAGGTGTCGTTTGTTTTTTCACAATAAGCACTTTTTTCCTCTTTTCACTTCTTTTGTCTGCAACAGAGGTTTTTGTTTGTTTTTTTGTAGACATAAGTGCTTCTTTTCACTTCTTTCCTCGTCTAAATTTCAGACATTATCTTTCACTTCTTACCTCTTCTTTCACTTCTTGCCTCTTTTTTAACAAACCTTACATCTCTTTCTCAATATTCGTTTTATATGTTTTCGTCTGGTTTTTGATGTTTTCGTCCGTTTTTTACGTTTTCGCCCGCTTTTTTTACTTTTTCGCCCGTTTACGTTCGTTTTTTTTATGTTTTAACCCCGTTTATTTACGTTTTCTCCCATTTTTTTTACGTTTTCAACTGTTTTTTTCGTTTCGCCTATTTTTTTACGTTCTCGACCCTTTTTTACGTAATCGACCGTTTTTTACGTTTTCGTAAGTTTTTTTTTTTACGTTTTTGCCTCTTTTTAAGGTTTCAACAATTTATTTTTTTACGTTTCCGTCCGTTATTTTATACTTTTATCCATTTTTTATATTTTCACCCGTTTTTTTACGTTTTTGTCTGTTTTTTTACGTATTCGACCGTTTTTTTTATGTTTTCGTCTGTTTTTTTACGTTTTCGTCTTTTTTCTTTTTTCTTTTTTTTTTTTTTTTTTTTTTTTTTTTTTTTATACGTTTTCAGCCTTTTTTTTTACGTTTTGGTCCATTTTTTTATGTTTTCGTCTTTTTTAAGTTTTCATTCGTTTTAGTCCATTTTTTTACGTAAACGTAAAAAAAATGTAAAGAAAAAAACAGACAAAAACGTAAAAAAAACAGACGAAAACGTAAAAAAACAGACGAAGTCGTAAAAAAAAGACAAAAATGTTAAATAACGGTCGAAAACGTAAAAAACATAAAAACGTACCAAAACGTAAAAAACGGACGAAAACATAAAAAAATAGTGAAAACAAAAAGAAAAGGAAAAAAAGGTACTTCAATAACACAAAAAAATACTAATGAAAAAGGAAAGAAATAAAGAAGTACTTCAATAGCACAAAAACAAACGGTCTTCTTGTAGATGAAGAGCTTATGTGCACCTCTTCTTCTGCAGACATGGTTTGCAGATGAAGCGGTAAAAGCTCTGAAAAAACAAACGACACCTTAGTTAGTTTGTAAAAATGTATAGGGACTGATATCATTTGTTTATGTTTGAAATCAGTGTGTATTGAGTGCTAAATGACCTAAGGAAGTTGTTGTTATTTGATTGTTGAATGTTCATCACTGGATTTAGTAGGCATGACAAACTGTTGCTTATTGCTATAAAAGTATGATAGATATGTATACGAGTTTATATTTGGCTAGATAGAAGTATCTGGCTGTATGAAGCTTGCTTGTGAACCTACACAAAATATCTTATGGTTTGTACTAATTGTTTATTAGATTGTTGAATTTGATGGCATTACGTTACTTATTGTGCTTGAAGCCTTGAACTGTACGACAAATTTGAGGCTTCACATTGATAGTGTTTGTTTGTGACTTAATTTTGGTGGCGTGAGTTGCTTACAGCTATAAGTCTATTAGATTACATTATATAGGTTACTTCTGCTAAATTGGGCCATATGTAAGTATTTGGCTATAAGAGATCGGATTCTGAACATGCTCATTCTAAATATCTTGATAGGTTATCTTATTAAGAAACACTATCTACCTACCCCTGAATGAATGCCTTGAGAACATTTTATTCCATGTTTTTGTTTCTGTGCAACTGTCATTGTTATGCAATGAAAATTGCTCTTATCTATCCTAGTGTAGAATGATGTCGCTTAAGCGATTCATGCAATATACTTGCCATTTCCTTTGCTGTTCAACGCAATATGTAGCTTAGGGGGTGTTTGATTTCGACTTAATTGACTTAATATGAAAAAAACTGAATTAATTAAGTCATATGAAAACTGTTTGTTTGTGACTTAATAAAGAAAGATGACTGAAAATATTAAATAATAAAACTGAGGTTGTCTGCATTAATTAACATGACCGAATGAAAAAAATTAAACAAACAGACCCTTAGTTTGGTTAAAAGTGAGTTAAATTCACTAAATGCTAAAAACGTTACATTCCATATACTTTGTAAAAGCCTTAAATTACTTTTTCTCTTTAATAGCCTATGTCAGTTATGTCTTTTGTTTATCCTATTAACAAAATTATTTCTCATTTCGTGCTGCATTTCTATGTTCACAGGGGTGGTTAGCTTCAAGAGAAAGTGCATCTCTATCCTTCTCTTGCACATTTTAGCTTATCTTTTGAATATTAACACAAGTTGGGAAAGTTCAAGACGTTGCTATGTAATCTTTGAGAAAATAACTAGAACCTCTTTTATGAGCTAGTCTACAGTGAATCGTGCACTATTTTGGATGTCTCTTATCTGTTTCATGTTAGAAATTGATTTCTGCTAGGAAAACCATATCGATGGAATTCAATATCATCGTTCTATGAATCATGCAATCATACATGTTATTGTTTCTGCGTGTTAAATGCGCTTGTTTCGAGTACTATAACAGCAAGTTTGAGTTTTGGGTATATGTGCCAACTTTTGAGAAGCTATTGTGGCAATTCCTTAGGATGCTGCAACCTACAGAAAGTTGATTGTCTTTATATATTTGTTATAAGCAGATCTCTTTGCTGTGCAAATACACAAGCCCAAGGAGGTTAGTGTTGATGTCTTGAGAATGAGTCGTATAGTAATAATGAGGCACCTGCAATATGAGCTGACAGTATGATACTTTGTCATAGGTAATATGTATGTGTTTCATCTTGGGTTGCTTAGCTGTAGCTGCGTTTATAGCAAGTCCTATCAGAGTGCTTATGTGTTTCATCTTGGGTTGCCATAGGTAATATGTATGTTCATCTTGGGTTGCCTTTGTCATAGGTAATATGTAGGGGCCCTAATATGTATGTGTTCCATCTTGGGTTGGCTTTTCCTTTGTCATAGGTAATATGTATGTATTTCATCTTGGGTTGCCTACTTGCCTTCGCTGCGTTTAGAATGTAAACTTAAGAATTTAGACCTTGTTTATAGCAAGTACTATCAGAGTGCTTGTGACATCTGAATAAATTCTCATATAAGGCTTATTTATTATTTTTTGTGCCCATCTATCTCGGTGCTTGTGACATATGAATAAATTCATGAACTAATCGGCGATAGGGAATTTGCAGATTACATTGTCATACTTTGGTGTTAGGGGATTACATTGTCATACTTTGTGTTAGGGGTAAAATGTATGAAGTGGAATCTTGAAACTCAGTTGAGAATCTCCTTTTGCGTTTTGATATAGACTTGACCGGTTATTAAAGGCCATTGAGAAAAATGGAGCTTGCAGAAATAAAAACGGCACAATAGTTCGACCCTAGGTAAATACCGCTGTGTAACACATGAGCAAATACTAATTCTGTGACTCATGAATCATGCTATAATCTCTATATTAAGGTCCATGCATAAATTTTTTTTCATTAACTTATAGCTTGTAACATATCACAACAATGAACAAGGGCAACCTTTTAACGAGCAATAGAACTTTACAGAATAAAGTGCAACCTAAACTGATTAGTTGTGAAGTGAAGATGAAGCAAAAAGTAGCTTGTAGCAGGTGTGTTCTGAATTCTGATCCATTATTAGTACCATCTAGACTAAGAAATCATTTGTGTCACAGATGATATATTGATAATCAAACAAGATCACTAGTATTCACCTAAAACATCCAAAGTATAGTCTCTCATTATTTACACCATAAATATGTCACATATGTTTTATTTGCTCTTATTTGGGACTTTAATATATACAACTTGGTCGGAAACAATCTCAAGCCACATGAGTGAAGACCTCTAGTGCCCAAGTTATATCGTATTACATTTTGATAAAAAATCACTCAATTGATAAAAAGTTTAAGTTTTCTTTTCTAAATTTCAGACATTATCTTTCACTTCTTACATCTTCTCTCACAAGCCCTACATCTCTTTCTCAATATCTTTTTTTATATGTTTTCGTCCGTTTCTATATGTATTTGTCCGTTTTTATACGTTTTCGATCGTTTTTTTTTTTTTTTTTTTATGTTTTCGACTGTTTTTACGTTTTCGTCCTTTTTTTACTTTTTCGTCCGCTTTTTTACGTTTTCGAGCGTTTTTTACGTTTTGACCGTTTTTTACGTTGTCGACCGTTTTTTTACGTTTTCGTTCGTTTTTTACGTTTTCGTCTGCTTTTTTACGTTTTTGCCCTTTTTTTACGTTTTTGTCTATTTTTTACGTTTTCACCAGATTTTTTACGTTTCGTCCATTTTTTTACGTTTTCACCCGTTTTTTTTTACGTTTTCACCCATTTTTTTACGGACAAAAACCTAAAAAAGCGGGCATAAACGTAAAAAAAAGGGTCAAAAACGTAAAACACGGACGAATACGTAAAAAACAGACGAAAACGTAAAAAATCTATTGAAAACGTAAAAAACATGCGAAAATGTAAAATAACCGACGAAAACCTAAAAGAACAGACAAAAAAATAAAATAAAAAAAGGGTAGAAAACATAAAAAAATGGATTAAAACGTAAAAAAAAAGGACGAAAACGTAAAAGAACAGACAAAAGGTAAAAAAAACAGACGAAAACATAAAAAAAACGGAGGAAAACGTAAAAAAACATACGAAAACGTAAAAAATAGACAAAAATGTAAAAAACTAGTAAAAAGAAAAAGCAAAGGAAAAAAAGTACTTTAATAGTACAAAAAATACTAGTGGAAAAAAAAACGAAAAAAGAAAAGAAGTACTTAAATAGCACAAAAACAAATAGTCTTCTTCTTGCAGATGAATAGCTTAGATGTACCTCTTTTTTTGCAGACATTTGCAAAAGAAGAGGTAAAAACTCTGAAAAAACAAACGACACCTTAGACTGTCAAAACATGTTGTCTTAAACAGAGCCTTATCATTTGGTACGTTCATTATTTCTTTTAAAACAAACCCAAATTAATTGATGAGATGCATCGTAATTGGCCAAAGTTTTAGATTTTGACCTACTTATATTAGTATTGCTAATAGAAAATCTTAGGCTGGTTGGAGATGAAGCACCATTTGGCTTTCACCACGCGTGTACCTCACCCAGACCACCTCTAACCGCGCACCAAAGGTGCTTTTTTGCATTTGTTTGGTGGTCTGCACTACCTAACGAAAAACAAGGAAAATAGATGTTTTTATTATTATTTTTTGGTTGAGTGTGTGAGGTATATTGTGATGTATGTTTGTATAAAGTGTGGTATTTTATATTTTTTTGCTTGGTGGGTTTGATAGTGTGTTGAATGGTAATGTGACGCTGATGTGAAGACAATGAGTTTGTTAACCATAGCACCTAGTCTTAACGAGTGGGGCACCCGCGCGTTGCTGCGAGAATATTGTGTCTAATCTAAAATCGAAATAAAACGATTAAAAAAAATTGTTATTAAGGACTAAATTTGCAAAAGATCGCTAACGGGGGACTAACGGTGCTATTTACAGCTAACCGGAGGGACCGTTTTTGTAAATTCCTTAGGAAAAAATAATTCTAGAAATAATATGTTTTTGACTGGAAAAGTTCTTAAAATTCTTAACGCGTTGCATCGTTAGTCCTCGGCATGTTGCATCGTTAGTCCCCGAAGGACCTTGCTTGCAAAGATATTTACACCTTAGGGACTATTTTGTAAACATGCACTGTTTTGTCAACTGTAGCTACAGTGCGCTACAGTAAACACATTCCCCTTTTAGTATATATAATAATTAGCCAGGCAAGTTTGATGTACAAAATGTTCAGAGGTATTTGATGTTATGAGTTAAGAACTTCAATGCAGTTATACCATTTGATTGCACTTGGTCAGTTTTGTAAGGTAGCGTGTGCCTATACACTCATAGCCAGAAACTAAGTTGATGAAATGATTATATTTTACACAAATCATAAGAAGATGAGATTGGGACTACTAGTTAGGATATGGGCTTGGGGTCTTGGGGAAGCAACATGACATGCCCTTCTTTTGGTGTTTAAGGCCATGTGAAAAGGTAGCTTTACAAGTACCAATTTCATAGTGGAGGAAAAAAAGTTGATCATTTTGAAGAAACCAATTGGAAATGACATTATTACATGAATTATTGTTGCTAAAAGCAAGATGTATTTGATAGCTACATCATCCAAATCAACTACTACTTCCCTCCATGATCTTGATTTGTAATATAAAATCTTATCTAATATTTTTGATGATTTAAAACAAACAATTTATGATTTTCATGTTAAATTTCGAAAAGATGAAAAGCGTATAAAGTATTTATGTTTTCAAAGTGTTATTTTGAAAACTAACATTGACAATGTTCTCAATGTACTCTTAACCATTATGTAGTTATCTATTGACTACAAAACTTTGATATTTGGTTTGGCTACAAAACTTTGATTATTTTGTTCGAGACTTATCTGTTAGATATTTAAAAAGTTCCAATAAAGCTAATGAATTGTAAGATATTATGAAGTGTCTGTTTGTGGAGGTAGTACTAGCTAGTAGAATAAAGTTGGATATCACATGGTGATGAGATATATATTTAGGTCTCCTGGTCCATCTCTGAATCACTTGTCTCTACCAAAGATCGTGACCTCTCATGAACCAAACTAGCCAAGTACATATATGTATTTGTGTACGTATTTATGAATGTAACTGAATCACCAACTAAATTGTGAGTCTAGACAAATATAAAATCATTGCAGACGTGGTAGAAAGATATACCTTAGTTTAGAGTTTGTAATTTTGTGAGTTTGTACTTGTTGCTTAACATTTATAGAATCATTGTTAGTATATGTGTATAGGCAAAGTGATTTTTGAAAAAAAGAAAACTATAGACGTTCAAAAATACGTTGCAAATGAAGTCGTTGTTAATGAGGCCAGTAATGGGCCGAACATGTAGGTAAGTTGGCCGAGTTGCTTTGGGGATGTAACAAGACTGTCTATTTAAATTTTGGCAATAAACTCTCTTCTTCTTCTTCTCTCTCTCTCTCTTTTTTTTTTTTTTTTTTTTTTGGTAATAATTTATATTTGGTTCAATACTGAAAATATTGGGCTATTTATAACGATGTAACCAAGGGTAAAAATTTAACTTCATCCTATAGGGATACATGATAATACAAAACATATTTTAGTAGGAAAAAAACATCTCATTAATAAAATTACTCAAAAATGATCTAACTTATTCGAGTATAAGTAAAAAAGAAAGACCCATGTACATTTTTTAGAACAAAATTCACAAGAAAGACCTAACTTTGGGCTTTCCACCTTTTGGACACTAGCTAATATAGATGGACAAATGGTTGATTAAGGAACCTTAAATTCTTAATTAATAAAGTAGGAGAAGATATCGTGGCCACTTAAATAGCATTGAATAGAATTTTCGTAACAATAAAATAACACTCTTAAACGTAAACGTGGTCCATGACTAGGCAAAAAATATATTTCTTTGCAAATTGAGCAGAATGTTTTGCTTAAATTACTTTTTTTAATTAACACTAATAACAAGTTTAAATACCTTAGCTAAAATTGGTAACAAAATCAACTATTGAATTAATAATTTAAATATTTTCAAACTTTTATCATATTTTTTTCGCAATAACTATAAATTAAACTTGCAAGTGTTGCGTCAAGGATCACATAAAAACATAAGTTTACAAGTATAATTATTTTGTCGCTATACAACGTCGCATTACGCAACTATTCGTCTAGTATATATATACATACACACTTTTCTTTTTCGCTCTTACTAGACTAGTACCCGTGTATAGCAACGGGATTTTATAACGGCAGATAGTTTCATTGATAAAAAAAAGTTTGTGGGATATAAACTCAAAATAATAAAAATTTGAGGATTTGAGGATTAAACATAATGTTTTAAAACTCGTTTCGACCCGAACGGTTCAACCGGTTGAAACCGTTCCGGTCGGAAAAACGGGTCAAATTAAACCGGTCAACCCGACGAATTTGGTAAAAAAAAATGGTCAAATTAAACAGATCAACCCACCCAGTTTGAACCGACCGGGGTCAACTCAGTTTTCGATGTGTATTAATAGTGTGTCAATAGTTTCCAGCTTTGCATATGCTTTCCGAATATAATGTAAGTTTCCTTATATATATTACTGAATTTTTAAGTTTTTCTAAAAATATTGTAAGTCTCCTTAAATAAATGATTGAATTTTTAAATTTGACCGTAATTAAGTTTTTCACTTTTTCAATTTAACTATTTTTTCTAGATAGTATACATATACTTTTTTGTAAACAAAAATGAAAAAGTAGAAAATGAGACGGGCAGGACGACAATGACAACAAGGCGCCAGAACAAATACCAAGTCTCAAACC
Organism: Artemisia argyi; assembly: GCA_030686995.1. Lineage (NCBI taxonomy): Eukaryota > Viridiplantae > Streptophyta > Magnoliopsida > Asterales > Asteraceae > Artemisia > Artemisia argyi. The sequence continues at coordinate 197,569,278 of CM060701.1, forward strand.
TCCAAACTCATATCAACTTTCCAAACTCCTTCTTCACCCTTTTCATCTGCAATTTTTTTTTTTTTTACTCAGGTATCTTCTTCTTAAATCATTTCATATTTTACTTACTGTCACCATACATGCAAACACACACATCTTTTAACAAGAATTCCATTCAAGAAATATAACCTTCTAACTTTGGTATGTATATTACTAGGACATCATCATGATGATATTTGATTATTTGTTGTTAGTAAATCTTTTACATGTGATTCTTCTGTTCATATATATTTGCTTTCCTTACTTTTTTGCATTTGTTTCAACTGTTTGTAATTATGGTTTTCGATTACCTTTATTAGTTGTCATTTTTATTAAAAAATATTTTTAACTGGACATGGTTAGCATCACATGCTGTTTGTTCTTGTTTTTTTAATGTTTATTAATGTTCCTCACTTGGGTCCTTCATTAATCACCCCTTTATTATTTCACATATTGTATCAGTTTTGTTAGTATTAAAATGATCATTTATAACCTGTTTCGACCCGTAGATTATTAGTTATTATAGAAAGGGCTGTTACTGAAGTGCTGTAAACCCGAGATATGTTGCGATTGCGTTTGCTTAGAAAGATGATGCAATATTTAAAAAGCAGACTAAGACCTGCATTATAAAACGCGGTAAAGGCATAAGCAGTTTTTAAAATTATTAAGCACTTTATACGTGTAATGATAACACCTTTTATAGAAGATCAATTGTCTAGCTACTTTTTTAATTCTTGCGATGGCAAAACATGTATTTAAGTAGTTGAATACCACCCCTTAAGAAAGACTTGGTCTCTATATGCTCTAATTTAATACAACTCTTAATTATCTGATTTAATTTTTTTCTGCTTTTCCAGTTGAAATTTACTGATTTTCATCGATGCCGCCAACTTATTTTCCTCTGAGGTGGGAGAGCACGGGAGACCAATGGTGGTACGCTTCGCCAATAGATTGGGCAGCAGCCAACGGCCACTATGATTTAGTCCGTGAGCTTCTGCGCTTAGACAGTAACCACCTGATCAAACTTTCTTCCCTTAGGCGTATACATCGCCTTGAGGTGGTATGGGATGATGAGGAACAGTTTGATGATGTTGCTAAAAACCGTTCTTTAGTAGCCAAAAAGCTCTTACATGAAGGTGACCATAAAAGAGGAAAAAACTCACTCATCGGGTCTGGTTATGGCGGGTGGCTTCTGTACACCGCTGCATCAGCGGGTGACTTTGCGTTTGTTCAAGAGTTGTTGCATAAAGACTCTCTTTTGGTTTTTGGTGAAGGGGAATATGGTGTGACTGATATACTGTATGCGGCTGCCAGGGGTAAGAATGCCGAGGTTTTTAGGTTGATTTATGATTATGCAATGTGCCCGAGGTTTATGTCTAATGGTGGACAGTTTGAAGAAAATATTGGGGGAATTCCGTCTGCGTATAAGCAGGAAATGAAGAATAGAGCGGTTCATGCGTTGGCTAGAGGTGGTAATTTGGGTTTATTAAAGGAGTTTCTTGGTGATTGTTCCAATGATAAGGTTTTGAGTTATAGAGATATTCAGGGCTCAACTATCTTGCATACAGCAGCTGGACGAGGTCAAGTTGAGGTATGTGTGTCTTTGTAATCTTTGTTAATGCCTGTTTTAATTACTCAGTTTGATGATTTGCTTTATCTATCTGTTGGTCATTCAATCTGTATATTGAAAGATAATTTGATGTACAATATTCTTGATTGTCACTGCGGCGACTCATTCATGGAAGCAGAACAAAACTGAGACAACACTTTCCAAAAATATTAGATATATGTAAAAAGGCATACAAAAATATAAACACACAGATGTTAAAAAATTGCGAAACTTGAAAGTGTATCCGCTGATGTTGACTTATTGGGACTGAAATTTTTGCCAACCCACCGGCTTGCAGCCTGCAAGAACATTCATGGGCTAGTTGCAGGCCCCTATCTCCACTCATACCAAAAGTTATGACCGTTTGTAGTGGTGGGAGTCTGGACCCATTTACAAATAATTGGGTCGCTTAACCTTATATTTTATCTGCAACGAGCAAATGGGTCGAAATTTATCCATATTATATTTTGAGCACCCAAACATAGCTTTTTAATCATATTCGAAATTCATGTTATTTTTTTAGAGAAAAGTAAAAAAATTATGGACAATAAAGTGTTTGCAAGTTAATTCAACCCTGCCCGTTTTAACTACAAAAACTTGCAATTTGTACCTGTTACTCGACTCATCTGACATGCTTATTTGTCACCTGTAGCCCTTTGAAATTTGTGTGTTTTCTTTAATGCTTCTTATGATCTAATCAGCTCCATACATGATTAAGTGACAGGAATTTGTGATAAAATGCAGGTAGCCAAATATCTCGTCTCCACATATGACCTCATAAGCTCCACAGACAAACAAGGTGATACACCTCTGCATATAGCTGCTTGCAGGGGCCATATATCTATAGTTGACGTTTTGATCAAAGCATCACCATCTTCTGTACATTCCAAAAACAACGCTGGAGAGACGTTTCTACACACAGCCGTGACCGGTTTCCAAACTCCAACTTTCAGAAGACTCGACCGCCAGATCGTTCTCATGAAACAGTTAATCACCTCAAAATCCTATAACATTGAAGACATTATAAATACCACAGATAACGAAGGAAGAACACCTCTTCATTTAGCCGTACTTGGTAACATCGACAGTGATCTCGTGGAATTACTCATGACTGTTTTCTCTATTAATGTCAATAAACGGGACAATCAAGGTATGACCCCACTCGATCTTCTTAAGCAACGACCCGTGTCACCTTCATCAGAAGTCCTCAGAAGACAGCTCATTTCAGCCGGTGCAATTCTTAGTAATCAAGATTATTCCACTAGAAAAATTCTCGCTTCACATTTAAGAAAAGGGAGTGCAGGTGGAAGCCCAGGAACAACATTCAGTGTTGCGGATTCTGAAATATTCTTGCACTCGGGTAAGGAGAGTACACCCGCCACATCGTATGGGTCACCAATCTTGACAATGAATGCTTCGACCCCGAGAGCTAGCCCAACCCAAGTTGTGGACACAGGTTCTAAGACTACTAACAAGAAGAAACATAAAGGTATAAAGCGATTCCTTCGTTGGCCCAAACTGAGAAAGTCAGGACATCGCAGCTCGAATCCAGTCCCAGTTCTGACTCTGGAAACAAACACAAAGGAAATCCCGGTTTCTCTGAGACAACAGCATTCCAAACCTACATCACCTCAGAGCAATAAAAGAACGCTTGCTGCTAGGAGTAATCCTCCTAGTCCAACTATTGCAAAAAAGAAACTTGCTTCAGGTTTAGTTAATGGAGTTATGCAAGCAATGCCACATATAAACCGACGATCACTGTCTGATTCCTTTTCGAGATCATCCATGTCTTCACATAATTCACATGCGAGCATTGATATTCCGAGTGGGTCATGCTCAAACCAGATGTTTGATGATGCAGTTGCTAGTTTGTCAAATAAAGAACACGGGGTTGTGAATAATAATAGGAGGTCGGTGCATCAGTACTTTTGTTTTGGTGGATCTAAACTTCCTGCGGAACCTGCTGGCTGTGATGAAATGCAGCCACATGAGATATATGATCGTTATGTTCTATCAACGGCTTAAGAAGATTTAGCAGGTTAGTTAAACTTGTAGCCTGTAATCTTAGTATTCTAAATATGTAAGTGTGTTTGTTTATGGTGAAGTATGTAACTTTAGCTTTGGAAATAAAGTTGGGACTTTGTTTAAATGCAATGTTTTGTTGCATCTGCATTTTTATATCTTAATATCATCAGCATATATGGACATGAGGACGTATCGAGAAATAATTCATTTCTATGAGATGTGAATTTAGATGTCTTTGTACTTCTGTTGTCCCGTTTAAATACATGGCGTGATCAAAACCAACTCATGCCGGCCTTCATAACCATATCCTTCTAGTTTCAAGGTCCAATAAGGAGGGTCTGAACATCCTAAAACCCCCTATTTTGCCCCTTAACAAAGCAATTTGTAGGATAGCAGCTTGTAACATTAAAGTTTGCCTCTTTGATCATAACTTTTTGGCTCCGCACATGCTTATGTCATCTAGTATATCGATAGGGACGGAGAGTGAAACTTTTCTAGCGGGTTCATAGTAAAAATTCAATCAGAGTAAACATGTTACAACTAAAGTTATATCTTAGATGCACTAAACTTGCGCAAAAGGTCGTGTTTTAAAATCTAACTAGTGAGGGCATTACGATAACAAAATGGGTCATTCAAGTATATTTTAATGTGATAACTCTAATTATCAAATTTCATTGCATAATCCTGCTAGTAACAAACATTTTCTCACCAAGACGCAGAGGCAGACCTCTATATGGTTTTTTCGTGTGTTCCCGTGGACAACATAAATTTTCCCTGAATGGTGTAAAATCTCATAAAAACTCTCAAATTTTATGAAATGCACCTTGTGCAAAAGTACTTGTATTACAAATGTAGTTTATTCACTTGTTCTATGTCCGCCGTTGCCAAGATGGCTCCATCCCTCCCTTTCAAGATCATTTATTCGCCTGTTTTTAGGATGCGAAACTCCTTAAGGATCAAGAGTTATGTCAATTTAAAGTTTGGCCACTTTACTTGTGCAACCGTGTTTATCATGCTCTCGTTGATCATTGAACTTGTCGGATGTGTTCTTTCAAAGACATTGTTTGACAAGATTTTATCCTTCCATGTACTTTTGATCTAACTAATGTGCATGATACTTCACATTCATATGAACATCAAGAAAACAACCTACAACTCAAGATTTATGATAAATAAATTGAAGCGAAATTTGGGTTTGGGCTCAAACTTAATTGGGTCCAATAAGGACTTCTGAATACTGGCTCAAATCTATTGGGCTAGTTAAGGTACACAGTGCATACGTATCAACTATCACGTATGTAACTATTAAACTGTGTTATCAAGAAAAATATAATATTACAATGACATCTTTTGAATATTTGGCATGCCATGTTATGGTTAGCAACTTCGCATTCTCTCAGGCTCTATTCATTTCCATTTTTTCTAGGATAATTATTTCGAACTTTGACTTAAGTTAATCGTGTTTACAAAAATCAAGAATAAATTGATGTAAAAAGTCAATATTTACAATTTCAACGAATAAAAACGATAACTAAGTTTCAATCATATTTATCACTTGAATTATTTGGAAAAACAATTATATGTAATCGATTTTGGCTCGTTACTCAACTTGTTCAGTGATCATCTTGTCAAACCTACGTTTAAAAAAAGAAACCAACAACCACTCCTCTTAAGCTGTTTCGACTATCGACCTCCAGTCAATGTTTACGACACGAGGTATTATATATTGATGTCAAGTTGTCGAAATAAGTTGTCCAAATAAGTCCATAATGTTGAAATATAAGTGTAACTGCTGCCCTCTTTGACATGTACTACAACTTGTGTGCTGTTGGAAATTTTGTTGCACCATTCTGGTAGTGACCCCTAGCGGTTTCGGGTTGTTATTTTTATTTGTTTTCTTTTCTTTTTTATATATATGGTCATAGTCATGGGCTAAAGCAGTTTGTGGACTTTGTGGTTCATTAAACGACACTTTCCAAAAGAAAGTTATAGTTAAATTATACATGCATCAAAATCACCTTAAATCTCATGTAATATACTCACTCCGTCGAAAATTAATAGTTCACGTTTTTATTTTCACATGATCCATTTTAATTATCTAGTGCTAATGGTAGATTTGAAAGTTTGATCAAGTTTACCATATCACTCTTGCTTGAAATTATTATTACAAAATTTAAAGAAGACACTAACTAATTAACTAAATGTAAAATTGTCATTATGTCAAAAAGTAAAAAAGATAAAACAATGATAAGTATGTTTTTCTTAAACTGTGTGTATTTGTCAGTGAACAATTGTTTTTAGACGGAATGAGTATTACAAATAGCTCACACAATACTTAAACGCACAACCTCTAGGTAACTTCTTATTGTCTTCATCTATAATATCAAACGAAAACTCTCTTTAAGGTTTTATGTTATGTTGACCGTGATGGTGGTTTTGAGATTGGGTTAGAACTGAGGTAGATGTAGATGTTGGGTTTTATTGTTGCTGTATACTTTCTGTTCGTAGACCATAGATAGAATAAGTTTGATGCCTGTTTTGCCTTGATTGATGATTGTTCTTTTCTTCTTTCGTTTCATCTTCGTTTTTGTTTCGATACATTAATTGGTCGAGGGGGTGACTGGTTTGTGAATTTTGGAGCCGTCTGACCTTCATCGATCTTGTGGTTGCAGTGGCGGCGACTCGGTCAGCGTAGGGGCGACCGGTCCGGTCGACCGACCACTGTGCCCAGCCTATTGGCTTTATTTTCAAGTACTTGGCTTAGTAGATTGATTAGCTTGTACATTATGGTTAAATGATTGTATATTTTGGTGAAGGGGTGAATTAATTATTGTATTAATTATATGTGTGAATAGATTGTTGACATTAAAATCATTGTGCTTTACATACTTGTGCTTTATATACTTGTGCTTTGTGTTTTATGACTTGTATTTACTTAAAAGCTATTGTACATTATGCTTAAATTGTTGTAATTTTCTGTGAAGGGGTGTTTTTAATAACATTAATGTTGTTTGGTACAATTTTGGTCTTAAAATGACACCACGCTATTTTTTGTTGTACAATATTCTTACTTTGTTGTAATTCTGAAAATTGGGTGCATTAAAGTATTGTAAACCATGCATTATTTCTTGTAAATCTGAAAGTTTTGGAGAGAGAGTGTTTCTTACATTATATGTAGTATAGATAAGTATGTTTTTCTGTTTGTTTTTGTCAGTGAACAATTATTTTTAGACGAAAAGAATATTACAAATAGCTCACGCAATACTTAAACGCACAACCTCTAAGTAACTTATTATTGTCTTCGTCTATAATATCCTTTTACACTTTCGAAGTTTGTAAATTTTGAATAAACCACAATGGGTACGACTGGGGTACACCACATGTTACAAAAGTCATCTCCCTGAATTGCGATATAGAGTTATGTTGATACGTTCTTAATCGCTACTAGGGTAGGGTCGAAATAGGGATATCGATATAAGCTAAACAAGAGGAAAAGACAAAACGAGTTGACTTGATCTCCCATAACTTTTAATTCACGAAGTAATGTTTAAGATTTTTCTAGCTCTGACGATGACATATTGTTCGACACATCTTACATCTCTGATTTGTTTATATTGATTCTCTATCATATTTTCAATCAATAATACATCATCAACTAATTCAACTTATTAAAAAATTGAGAAATTTTCCTCTATTCATACTGACGTTTCTCGTTCTTCTTACAAAGTATAATAACTACTGAAAAAATTATGCTAATAATATCAAATCGCGAATCATTTGTTACGACTATTAAGAAGTTTTTAAACGACGTAACTGAAGTGAAGTCAATAGGTTCGATTCGATGATCTTTGTGTTCAGAAACGCTTTAGAAAACAATACCCAAAAAACGAAAAGTGATTTGTTTACGTATCTAGTTGTTTTTGTCAAGGCAAGATTCAAGAATATCGACAAAAAGAATTTAAAAAGGAAAAGCAAAAGAAAATAGTAACCACAATATAAAAGTCCAAGTCGTCCCTATAATTTTCAAGAATTTCGAGCTAGTTTCCTTTTATGCTTTCTGATTCTACCCCACTCCACCAAATTGCTAAAACTTTGCATTTATACGTAAGATGACATAATTATAAACAAATTCTAAATTTACAATAATGATAAGACACTATTACTCTATTAGTATATATATGTGCTACACGAGTACTTATACATAAAAACGAAATTTTTATAACGACAAACATTTATAGTTGTAATATTGTGGTTATTCAAATTTCATTAACTATGAAATAATTAACATAACAATAAAAAGATGTTGTAATATGATGTTTTGTATAGTAGAGTTTGTTTATGAATTTTAAAATTATTAATGTTGGGATTAGATATAAAAAAAATCTCTTATTTATTTTAACTATATTTAAAAAGAAAAAAAAAAGTGTGTCAAAAGTTGTCATGCATTTTTTAGAAGTTTTGAAGAGTATTTGTTAAGGCAATATTTCATTAACGAAACATTGTTTGAATTTTTAAATAAGAATTTACGTTTCAAAAAATTATTTTAAAGATTTAACATTACTCATTTTTATTTTTTTTAAAATTTAGTATTTATATTTAGGGCACGTCTATAAGGGGGTGGCATCCTTCACGGTAAATTGGATCGGCAAGGTGGAATGCCAGCTTCTCGGTTAGCAACAATCGGCAAAGGAATCGGTACATCTTGCCGATTCGGTGTGGAGCATTCCAAAAATTTTTTGATCGTTGGCCATTAATTTTTTTTGGACGTTGGGGAGCTTTCCCAATTCTTTTTTTTTTTTTTTTTTTTTTTGAGTGTACCAAGATTGTCACTAAAAATTCATGTTGAGGCATGGTTAGACATACAATGTGTTGGCATAATATTATTTGTTGTTTTTGCAAAAGCTTGAGGCAAGTTTGTCACCCCTTAATGACCATGCTACCACTATTTTGCATAGTGTACAAAGTGTATTAAAAAGGGTTTAAACCAAGTCCGTTGGGTTCAAATAACAGATGTTATAAAGTGTGTATAATTAGTGTACGCGTTTTTTTTTTTTAAATAATTTGTGATGTGAGGTTTTAGTTAATGTTTTAAACCTAATTGAGTTTCAACAAAAATACATAAGTTTAAAATATTATGATTGTCAAATGGATGACATTCGAAGTTATGTAAGTTTGACTATATTGGTTTATGGCGTTTAAAGATAAGTTGTCCCACACTCAAACCCAACTTGCAAAAAGGCAAAATCTGACGCGATTAATAAATGATTTTTTTTTTTTTTTTTTTTGGTAAAAATTTACACCCAGTGAATATGATTAATAAATGATTTTTGTTCAATAGAAAAATGATTTTTTGACATGATTGATTATCTAATTTCTGATTCATATAATACACATCTATATACGAATTTTATAAACTTTAGAAATTTTGAACCACGGATATAGAATATAAAATTTACTACTGTTAAATAATGAATAAACCATGTATGTTTTATGTTTCATTCATCACTATTTATAGATTATAATGATGATAAAACTCTAATGATCATAACTAGGGGTGTAAACGATCCGAGCCGAGTCGAGTTTTGGCCTAAACGAGCTAGGCACGTTTATTAATTACTCGGCTCGAGTTTGGCTCGAGCTCGAATAAACTTTTAAGAATTGGCTCGAGCTCGAGCTCGAATATTTTTTTGTTGTTCGAGCTCGAGCTCGAAGCTCGTTTAATATTTTTAACTTTTTTTTTGTAATCCTATAATAAACTAACTTTCAAGTTTAAAATGCTCGTATAGAAGATCAAACTTGATATGCTCGTTTATTTACTCAAGCTCGAGCTTGAAAGCTCGTTTACGATTATAAAAATTGTTCTAATGCTTAATCTAAAGTAATACTTATAAGCTTGAATTAAAAAAAAAAAAAAAAAAAAAAAAAAAAAAAAAGAATCTATTTAACATCCCACATTGGATGAGTGAAACAAAAGGAAAGCAATGTGGGGTTTATAAAAAACAAAAGATCAAGTTTACTAGTTAAAATTTATATTTTATATATAAACTAAAGTGTAGATCTTTGATGTGATTGAAGGTTAACATATTACGTATTAGTTTTGGTTTTTAACCTATAATACTAATGATAATTATAAATTTATAATTAAATTATTTTGAAACTACATATTTAGCTCGATTAGCTCGTTCGGCTCGTTTAGCTCGAGTAGCTCGTTCGGCTCGAATGACTAAACGAGCTTTCGAACGAGCCGAGCTAAATACCAGTTTTAAAAGCTCAGCTCGTGAAATTATTCGAGCTCGACATTTTGTTTGAGATCGACTCGAGCTCGAAAATTATCAAGCTCGACTCGAGTTAAACGAGCTCGAGCTCGAGTAGCTCGCTAAAAGTTCGACTCGTTTACACCCCTAATCATAACTCACAAACGGGCTTAATCAACCTCTTACACTTCATCGTAATTCAAGTGATGAAATAGCGAAATTCGAATTCGACTTTAATAATTAAAGAAATAAGGCTAAACACGAAAACAAAACTAAAGATAATAATCTTTTTGAAATCTCATTATCAAGCCAATAGCGTTGACGGCGCCAGTTAAGTCCTTACGATTTGGAAGTTATGGTCAAAACAACGATCATATGGGTATGATTTAATCCAATTTTTTTATATAGAAATCGGCGACGGCTAGAGCTTGACCAGGTGGCTAGAGACATTTGCCCATGGTTGCCGACTAGGTTTCATGATAAGACATACTCGAATACTATTTATAAATTATAAAGCATGATAAAACCCTAATGAAGCAATCCACGAACGGGTTTAACTCTAATAACTACCTCTAGGCACTAGTATAAAAATAACACAAAAGTTTTATACCTTTTTATTAAAATTCTCAACTGTTATTTTTCGTTATTTCTGTTCATAAAGCAGCTTATAAAGGCAATAGCGATGGCTCCCATGTAAATGGAACTTATGATCGGTCTTGTTTGCGTGCTTGACCACCTTTTTGCAACTTTTGAAAGATGAAGTTTAGTGGTATGTTCGAAATATCTTAACAATTTTTAATGAAACTCATGTTTTAAGTAAGCTCTTTAATAGATACTTTTTCATCATATTAAATTATAGATAAGTACATTTAGTTCTAAAAGAGATAAGCGAGAAGAATGAAAAAGGTTTTTGGTGGTTTTTGATTTTTGGTCGACTAATTTATGAGGTTTGTACTTAACGCTACACAGACTCAGACAAGATAAAATGCTCATTTCTCAGGAGAGTGATGTGGCCACTTAAGAGTTTAACATACTTGAAACTCTAAAGTCTAAACATCCTATAAAAGAGTTGAATTGTTGTTAGTGTTTTGGAATTTTTATATAGAAGAGATAGACACGATACTTAGTGCTGTGGAATTTAGAAAGAAAAACATATGATTAGAACGAACAGTCATCATTAGTATTTAATTTCACATGACTTATCTTTAACTTTTGTAGGTTGACAAAAGTTAACTCGTAATACATGAAATACTTCTAAGAACCGGATTGGGTACATGCATAGACAAATCAAGCACATGAATCAAGTAATTGAGTAGCAAAAGTAAAAATAGATGTGCATGTTATACTTGACTTATATTATCCAACGAAGATATGGTGCAAAAAGGTTCTTTTTAATTTTAATCTTAGATTTGTGTGCATAAAAAAGATGTTAAAATGACACGCTTAGTCGCATAGCTCATGCATTAACCTACACTAAAAATTAATCCAACCTAGAGGTGCTAAATTATGACCCATGGGTAAAAGTTGGGTAAATATTTTCAATGAGATGAGTTTAGTTGGATATTGTTAAATAATTTATATGGGTCAAGATGGGTATGATGATTTTAATTAATAAATATTGATGGGTCTAGTTGGGTAAAATAATACAACAACATGGGTATAAGTTGGGTATTTACTAAAATTCTAAAAAACACTCCTAGTTTTCGTCTATTTTTAACGTTTTCGTCATTTTTTACGTTTTCATCAGTTTTTTACGTTTTCGAATCTTTTTTACGTTTTCGTCAGTTTTTTTTACATTTTTGTCCCTTTTTTTACGTTTTCATTCGTTTTTTACGTTTTCGTCAGTTTTTTTATGTTTTCGTCAATTTCTTTACGTATTCGACCATTTTTTAAGTTTTGGTCAGTTTTTTTTACGTTTTTGATCGATTTTTTATGTTTTCATCAGTTTTTTTATGTTTTCGTCTATTTTTTTACGTTTCGGTCCTTTTTTTACGTTTTTGTCCGTTTTTTTACGTTTTCGTCCGATTCTTTACGTTATTGTCAGCTTCATTACGTTTTTATCAGTTTCTTTACGTTTTCGACTGTTTTTTTACGTTTTCGTCTGTTTTTTTAGTTTTTCGTCAGTTTTGTTACGTTTTCGTCAGTTTCTTTACGTTTTTAACTGTTTTTTTACGTTTTCGTCGGTTTCTTTACGTTTTCGTCTGTTTTTTTACGTTTTCGATCATTTTTTTACGTTTTCGTTCGATTCTTACTTCTTCATCAGTTTCTTTACGTTTTTGTCAGTTTTTTTACGTTTTCGACTTGTTTTTTACGTTTTCGTCAGTTTTTTTTTTACATTTTTCATCAATTTTTTTTATGTTTTCGTCAGTTTTTTTTACATTTTCGTCAGTTTTTTTACGTTTTTGTCCGTTTTTTTTCGATCGTTTTTTTTACGTTTTCGTCCGTTTCTTTACGTTTTCGTCAGTTTCTTTACGTTTTTGTCAGTTTCTTTACGTTTTCGACTATTTTTTTACGTTTTCGTTAGTTTCTTTACGTTTTTGTCAGTTTCTTTACGTTTTCGACTATTTTTTTACGTTTTCGACTATTGTTTTTCACTTAGTACTAATCCATTACAATTCTAAACAATAATAAAATCTACATTACAGATAATGCTCGATCAAAGAGTACACAAATACATGCCATATGCCTCAAACATGTTTGCCGTCCCTATTTATCGTCACCTTAGGTTACATATGATATACAACACAAGATTCTACCTTGACTTGGTAATCTTAAGCTCAACCAAAACTCGTTTTGATAACTCGACTTAAGTAAAAATTTAGATCCAATCCATATACCATGTATGAACAGTTGACAACACTATTTATATTAAGTATATATTTATTATTTTTTTTTTCAACTCAAATTAATTCACATTTGATCTTGAATAACTCACTAAATGCTCGAATCGAATTCAGCTTATTCATGGTCAAGACAATTGAAATTAGAGGTAAATTTAGTGTGTTTGGTATAGTGGATATATGTATGAAAATTAATAGATGTGGTATTTGGGTATATATTTGAAGACTTCAGGGGCTGTTTTCAATAATCTGAACACCAAATTGTTTTCGTTAGTTTAAGACTTTAAGCCAATGAGATGAGTGAATGTGTCGAAAATTGTACGGCTTGACCTGATAAAAGTCTACTCTTGTCTTTTATTTTGATTTGTATTAACATGAACATTTGACATTACCTGATAATGGTACAAAATTCAAAAGTGTAAAAAGACATCACTATAGAGGAGTGGTTGAATGTTATTTGTCCATGACTCCACGTCATTATTTTAAGAAATTTGACACTTTGTATTCTTATATTGTTGGGTAAATTACTAGATTTGTATAGTTCTTATGTTATGCCACATCTCACTTGGAAGTAATTATGTACTCTCCGGCTTAAGAGTCATCCACCGACAAAAACACACAACTAAAAAAAAAAAAAAAAAAAAAAAAACTGTTTTGACTTTTACAAACCAACCAAATAACAGTTTTACACTTTACAATTAATTAATACTTTCATTAAATTTTGTTAATAAGAATTTTGATTAAGGGTAATATAATATACTTATCCTCGAATCTCAATTTGCTAATCGTTTGTCCTCGGATCAGAATGAAGACCTTGAAAGAAATGTTTCCTATGATGAGAATAAGAGAGCGTTTGGGATTGTGGTATTAACAAATCTCCGGGGGTCCCGATTGTTTTACTTTTGAATTCTTTCATACGTATTGGAAGCTTATTGATCAAGACTTGGTGGCTGCCGTTTCTCTATTCTTTTCTTCAGGTACTTTTCCTCTAGGGTGTAATTCTTCCTTTATTTCGTTAATTCCAAAAATGCAAGATGCTAAGGTGGTTAAGGATTTTCGTCCTATAAGCTTGATTGGCAGTATGTACAAAATTCTTGCTAAAATCTTGGCTAATCGGTTGAGCCTTGTTATTTCGGACCTTGTCAATGATGTTCAATCGACTTTTGTTTCTAATCGTCAAATTCTTGACGATCCTTTTATCCTTAATGAGCCTCTTTCGTGGTGTAAGTACAAAAACACTAAAGCCATGATCTTTAAGGTCGACTTTGAAAATGCCTTTGATTCAGTGAGATGAGATTATTTAGATGATGTGTTAAATAAGTGTGGTTTTGATGTTAAATGTCATGGTTGAATCCAAGGTTATCTTAATTCTGCCATGGGGTCTATTCTCGTCAATGGTAGCCCGACTTCTGAATTCAAATTCTATAAAGGCTTAAAGCAAGGAGATCCCTTATCTCCTTTTCTCTTTATTTTAATTATGGAAAGTTTGCATATTTCTTTCAATAACGTGGTGAATGCAGGTCTTTATAAGGGAATCCATATAGATGATTCTTTAACCATGTCGCACTTGTTTTATGCTGATGATGTTGTGTTTGTTGGCAAATGGGATATGCCAAAATTTTCTACCATTGTTAACATGCTTAAGTGGTTCTTCTTGGCTTCGGGTCTCAAGATCAACCTCCAAAAAAGTAAGCTTATGGGCATCGGTATCCCCAATGATATCATGGTTTCAGCTACCATGTTTATTGGTTGTTCAACTCTTTCCACGCCTTTTAGCTACCTTGGTGTCAAAGTAGGTGGTATTACGTCAAGACTTAGCTCCTAGGATGATATTATTGCTAAATTAACCTCTCGGTTATCCAAATGGAAGCTTAAAACCCTCTCCATTAGTTATTGTCTCACCTTAATCAAATTTGTTCTGAGTTCCTTATCGCTATATCATATGTCCATCTTTAAAGTTCCCATACGTATTCTTAATAAAATGGAAGCGACCCGTAGGAACTTTTTCAACGGTGTGAAAAATTCGGATAGGAGATTATCTATAATTGATTGGAAAAAAAATTTGGCTTCTAAGAAAAATAAAGGGCTAGGTGTTTCAAGTTTCTTTGCCCTTAACCGTGAGCTTATCTTCAAATGGATTTGGCATTTTATTCCTCATGGCTCATCCTTATGGTCCCAATTTATAAAGGCCATGTGTAACACCCTAGGCAAATCCCACATCGGCTGTGGCCTGAAGAGATGTTATGTTCATAAGATAGCATTCGCCTTACAATGACACAACACGTTTTGTGGTCTATTGTGGGTGGAGTTTTTAGGAACTGGTAGTTAAGCGTACTTATGTGAGAGTAGTACTTGCTTGGTGGTCTGAGTAGGCGGGATGTTACAAGTAGTATCAGAGCCACTCCTGAGCCGTTTGGGATGGTGAGGCAAACCTCATCGAGAACGATGAGACCCTAAGGGGGGTGATTATAACACCCTAGGTAAATCCCACGTCGGCTATGGCCTGGAGAGATGTTGGGTTCATAAGATAACATTCGCCTTACAATGATACAACGCATTTTGTGGTCTACTGCGGGTGGAGTTCTTAGGAACTGGCAGTTAAGCGTGCTTATGTGAGAGTAGTACTGGCTTAGGTGACCTGTCAGGAAGTCTTCACATGAAGCAACAAAAATAAAGCCGTGAGCCTGCAGGCAAAGCTGACAATATTGTAGTCTGAGTAGGCGAGATGTTACACCATGTATGGTGTTCGATGGGCTCTTGATAACCCTCACAATTTCTCTGGAAGATCTCTTTGGCTTGATATCATACATGAGTTCAAAAACCTCTCTAATAATGTTATTGATCTTTTTTCTCTTGTGAAAAAAAAGTTGGTAATGGTGAATCAACGACTTTTTGGGATGATGTTTGGCTAGCCGATTCTTCTTTGAAGCATTTGTATCCGAGGTTATATTCATTGGAATTGGATAAACATTCTAGTGTGGCTGTCAAGTTGAGGGATTCCTCTCTTATTTCTTCTTTTAGGAGATCCCCTCGTTGTGGAATTGAAGAGGAGCAACTCTAGCTCCTCGTTGAGAGTACGACTTCTATTATTCTTCCCCAAATTAGCGATAGATGGGTTTGGAGGTTAGATTCTTCGGGAGAATTTTTGGTGAAATCGGCTTGTTGCTTTATTGATGACTCTTTACTGCCTAAGCTGGGAGTCCCTACTAGATGGGTTAAAGCTATTCCAATTAAGATTAACATTTTCGCTTGGAGAGTTTGTATGGATAAGCTTCCCACGAGGTTGAATCTTCCTCTTCCTGGTCTTGATATCCCCTATCTATGTCCTCTTTGTAGTATTGCCGTGGAGACCACCTCGCATCTTCTCTTTTCATGTCATTTGTTTCGTCAGTTAATGCCCAAGGTTGCTCGTTGGTTGGAATTAGAGATTCGCGACTTTCTCTCGTATGGTGATTGGCTTACTTGGTTCAACAATCTTCGTTTTTCTAACCGGCTTAAGGATGTTTTGGAAGGCATTTATTATGTCATGTAGTGGGTTATTTGGAAGTTTCGCAATCATGTTTTGTTTGGGATTTTTCAACCTCGCTTGAATATTCTTTTTGATGAGATTGTTTGTTTGTTGCATACTTGGTGTTTTAACTGATGTAACTTTAAATTTGATTGGACCTATTGGATGAAACGTCCTAAGCTGCTTGCGAGTTATGATGTGCATTGATGCGGTTTACTTTTAGCTGCTGGGATTTACGGGCATCTCTAGGCATTTTGGTTCATTTTACTTGTATGCCTTTTCTTGTTGTCTCTTTCCTCGAGGCTTGTTTGGGGCTGTATAAAAAACACTCAATAGTAGTGAAAACGGAGGCTCAACCTCCATGGGTGAGGATTTTCTCTTGTCTTGGTTCACTGTAATCGGCAAGATTTTTTTCATCCTTTTTATAGTCCTCGCAGTTAAAGCATCGGAAAGTATCTAAAATGCGTTGTTTGATTTATTTCTAGATTTATATGTACTATTTGGCTTCTAACACCTTGCTAGTAGCTTTTATTTTTTTAATAATATTTTGCCCTTCAAAAATGGTAAACTTAAATAATTATAACTTTAATTTTTGTTAGTGACAATATTTTTAGGACAACTAAACAAATATATATATATATATATATATATATATATATATATATATATATATATATATATATATATATACACAATAATATAGAAAATATTTTAGCACAACCCAAAAAAATTTTAAACTTTTTGGAAATTTTAAAATGAATTCTTCTTCAGAAAATACATGTGAATTAGATACTCAAAGCATGAGCTCGTCTTGATGCTCAATACCAACGTGAATAAAAATACAAAAAATTAAAATTAAAATAAAAAAGAAAAAAAGAAAAGAAAAGAAAAACTTCAATAACTAAACAAGACAAAAGTTCAATATATAACTCATATTTGTGATAAAAACAATGAACCAATGCTAGCTATTTTTTTTTACTCCCTCCGTCCTATATTAAATGTGCTGTTTGACTTTTCAAATTATTTCTTTCTTAACTTTGACCTTAAATATTTGTGTCTGTGTAATATAATACTTGATACAAAATATATGAATGGTTTAAGTTTCAAATGTATTTTCATTGCAATAATTTTTATTAAATACTATATAACAAAAACAAAAATATTTAAAATCAAAGTTGATAAAAAAAGACATGAACAGTCAAACATGGACATTTAATATGAGACAGATGGAGTATCAAAATAAAAAATAAACTTTCACCCATTTTTTTAAAAAATTAAATATCTCGAAACCGTTAATCATTACGTGAAAAAATCATACTATCGCAACGAGAATTAAATTATCTTTCTATAAATATGCATTGTTATATACTTTTAACGAACTTTAAAAAAAGAAAAATCACCTAGAAAAATTACATATGATTGGTAAAAATCACGTGTGATTAGTAAAAATCAATTCATATGTGATTTTTACGAATCACATGTGATTTGTAAAAATCAAATCATATGTAATTTTTACAAATCACTTGTGATTTTTCTGGGCGAATATTTAAAAAAAAATGTTCGTCGAAAGTATGTAACAATGCATATATCTATAAAAAGATAATTTAATTCTCGTCGCGAGTATATTTTTTGTAGCTTGAAAATTTACCGTTTGCAAGATATATTGTTTTAAAATAAAATATGAAAAATGATTTTTTATTAATTTAAATAAAAAATGAATAGCTATGATTAATTTATTAAGGCCCGCTTAGTTCAAAGTAAGGAAAGGGAAAGGGAAAGTTGATGACGTATAGTCTATATTCGGGTCACGAACCCGACTAATAAACATTACTAATGACCAAGCCTACCACGAAATGGGCTATCATAACAATGAATTGGGCTACCATGCTAACGGTTTGGGCTCACGAAAGCCCAAACCCAAACACATTATTTATGATCTAGATAAGGATCCCTTATTTATAGGATAAAGATCCATGGATTGGATAGGCATTATATGCCGAAGAGTAAGGAGCATGAAATCTACAAGGATCTCGTGCCTATATAAAGAATATCATAATCCTCATTAAAGGTACGATTTACAACCTTAACTCTTCTATACAACCTTAAAACCGATTACTTACTCTCACGCCGGAGGATAATCATGGGAGACAATCTCACGATAAGCCTAACGGTGTTTGTTTGCTTTCTTAGTGCACAGGTCTCAAGCATTAAGATCTGATTGGTACGAGAACAGGAACCCAAACAAGGAACGCCCAACTTTTGTATCAACAAGTGGCGCCATCCGTGAGACCCTACACTAAGAACTAGAATGACGAAGCACAAAAACTCAAGCCAGCGGACTCCGCAGTTGAAAAAAATGCATGGTGACCCCCAGAGGAGGAAGAATCAAGATTCAACCCCTAGGCAGGCCTCTGGAACAACCAGTGCGCCAGGTTACCAAGAAACGGGCCCAACTCTAATTCTCCCAACGGTAGAATTGCCCACAGGGACTACCCAGGCCACCACGGTGGCCCCAAGCGCTGAAGATCTTCAACGCACTCTCTTCACTACTCCCCATCAAACGACAACCACTATGGACAATACTCTGCCGCCATGCGCGCCTAATCGAGATAGGGGACCTAACATGGAAACAGATGTCCTCGCGGTAGAGAGAGAGGCTCCTGAATTCACACTCAGTAATTTTGTATCCCAAAATTACGAGACCCTAACTGCCCTCATGCAAGAGGAAGCAAGAAGAAGATCAAGTATGAGCTTGCAAGCCCGGCTCAACTTTGGCCCTGAATGCGAAGCATCCCCATCAGAGGAACAGTCTGCACGGGAGTAGCATTTAGTAAGGGCTGCGCAACATCAGAGGAGTCCTCCTGCACAGGCTCAAACAGACGTCCAGCCGTGGCTTCCAAAATAGGCACCTCACCCTCCCTCAGTGGGCGCACACCCACAGTCACTTGTGTGGGCGTTGTCAACTTCACGACGCTAAACAAATCCATTTCTGCACAACACATGAACAAACAGCAGAAAACAAATTAGTTATTAAAATTACAATATACAAGAGCGCCTACACTATAGGTGCGAGGATGAAAGGACAAGCACCCACCCTGGCCGCTCTCATCTAGAAATGTTGGCACTTCATCAAAACCTTGGAAATAGTTGCGACTAAGTCCCATGTGAACCAAAAACTCCTCAGGATAGGAATTGATGGGGATGTGGTTTTCATCAATGGTTTCCGCATCCTCTGTGCTATACGAACCGGGATTTAGGCGCTTATCCTTTGGAAGCGTCCTTTAAGTATAAAACTCAAAAATCAAAGGGTACACCGTATCATCTACCCAGAAAAACCTCTCCCTCCACCCCTAAGTGCATCTACTTTCTTAGTATAACATTGGTAGCGTCCTGGGCGCTTAGAAAAATTAACCCACCCGTTCGACCACGTTGTGTGGTAAAACGCGCGGAAGAGATTGATGGCAGGGTTTATCGCAAGTAAACGACAATTTACTTCAAAATTTGTTATTTTTGCCGTACCTATACAGTGCAGCTGAGAGATATGCAGACGGTAGAAGTTGAGCACGTCGCTCAAGAATAGGGATATAGGCACGCGCTAGTTCGCAAACTCAAAAAAGCGCGTGTATACCCCTATCTTCCCCTCAGGGAAGTCTGCGGTAAGAGGGATGGAACTCATTCAATTGTCGAACCATCTTCTATACGAGTTTTGACTATGGAGCGCACGCGTAATTACCTTAGAAGATAATAATTTTTTCCTTGATCGATGATTCTTAATCTATGGAGAAAGTGGTGTTTTTACTGTGATAAACACAGTGAAAATGGGAACCCTTTATATAGGGTTTCCCCTTGCCTTGGATGAACGATTGAACGCCACGTGGATCCCACTACCTTTATCGTGTGGTTGGAATACAAACAGGTACAAACACTTTTTCACGTTTTCTGAAGGACACGTGGATAACCTCCCCATTTATCGAGGTACTCTTGAGACTTTTTTGGACTAGATACATAGTCCAAAATTCTGGCGGTAGATATTTGAATTTTTCCTCGCCACGCTTACCGCTGACAATATTAGTCTAGTATACGCAGCTATAACCTGCGCACACTAGACTGGGGGACATGATGACGTATAGTCCATATTTGGGTCATGAACCCGACTAATAAACATTACTAATGACCAAGCCTACCACGAAGTGGGCTATCATAACAATGAATTGGGCTACCATGCTAACGGTTTGGGCTCACGAAAGCCCAAATCCAAACACATTATTTATGGTCTAGATAAGGATCCCTTATTTATGGGATAAAGATCCATGGACCGGATAGGCATTATATGCCGAAGAGTAAGGAGTATGAAATCTACAAGGATCTCGTGCCTATATAAAGAATATCATAATCCTCATTAAAGGTACGATTTACAACCCTAACTCTTCTATACAACCCTAAAACCGATTACTTACTTTCACGCCGGAGGATAATCGTGGGAGACAATCTCACGATAAGCCTAACGGTGTTTGTTTGCTTTCTTAGTGCACAGGTTTCAAGCATTAAGATCTGATTGGTACGAGAACAGGAACCCAAACAAGGAACGCCCAACTTTTGTATCAACAAAAGTGATGTGGGTAATCAATACCTTACCTCCCAATTTACTCTATAATGGATGATTACCCACTTTGGGGTAATCAATCCCTTTGCACTCCCTTACCAAACACAATATAATGAGTGAGGTGGACCCTTTTGAATACTTTACCCATTCCCCACCCCCTTAAACCCTCCACCAAGCACCCCCTTAGTTTTATAACAAATATGAGTTATATACTGATCTCGCATCGACCAAACAAAAGTTAAACCATAAAATATTTATTTCTACGAGTCTTTGTCTCACCTATTAACCTACAACTTCAATTCTGAACGATTGTACGTAATGTCGATTAACCTAAAAATGACCAAGATCACCCATTCGCTTCCTTCCATAGTCTAATTACCTCAAATTTTACATTGTTTTGACATTTTGACAATGCCACGATTACTAGCTCGGATTATATACATCAATCCTATCATTATATGGTACACAACACCAATTATAAAGCTGGAAGACTATTATAAAAATTTTATACTCTAAAATACAGTTGTGTATTAGCATTAAAATTGAATTTTATCTATGAAATTATTTTTTCTCTTTTTTTAGTATTTGACTATTTCTTGTCATATGATAATAACAAGCACGTACCAACAAAATTATAGGAGCACATTACGGTCAAATCTAACGTCTCATTTACTTCAGATGCTTTAATTGGTAGATAAAAAATATCTGTAAATAAAATATGGTGGTATGTTTATCTCTTTATTATTCCTTTGGTTTTATGAAACTTGGATAATATATGGCAAAGGTTTTTTTATTATTGTATTTACACTCTGTTCCCGAGTATAAAACGGAAAGAAAAGAGATGAAGAGGAAAAAAGGAGTGAAGTAAAGAGGAGAGTAATACGAAATTATTTTTTTATCTTGTGTTCCCGAGTTGAAAAGAAAAGAGAAGGAAGTAACAAAAAAATAGCTTTAAAATCAACACCACTCCATTTCATCTCAATTTGGGAAGTAAATTAGGAGAGTAATTTTGATGTAATTTACTATCCTTTACTTTCCTCTCCCCTCCTAAAAAATCTCAGGAACATAATTTTTTTTACTACCATCCCAAACCTTTCCCTTTTACTCCAAAAAATAAACTCGAAAATAGAGTGTTAGTTTTTACTTGTAATCTGTATATATTTATTGGGTTTTGCTAAACACAACCCTATGAGCTATGTATAAGCATTCCAATTTTATGAAAATGATAATCAATGAACTCATATATTTCATAATTATATACTTTAATTATTATAAGAGATAAGTGATGTTAACTATTGGAATGTTTAGAGTTCATTAATGTTACTCCCTCCGTCTCATATTTATTGTCCATATTTTTTTTTATGGATGTCTCAAATTAATTATCCATTTTTTATTTTTAGTAAGAAAAAGAGAATTTAGTGAGGGAATATTCAATTTGAGTAGTTGAGAATTATAGTGATCTCATTTTTAATAAACTGTGTAATTCTTGTCTCATGACAATAATTTTAAAACGGAGGGAGTATTTATGTGTTTATGGAATGTTTATACACAACCTATAAGGTAGGTTGTGTTTAGCAAAACCCTTATTTATTATATAAATTTTATTTTATATAACATGATTTAATACCGTTAGAACTTAACACCAAGACAATAAAGTAATTGCTAGATCATTTGTTTTGAGATTAGTCTGGAAGAAAACGACAAAAATGACATTATCTACAGGTTTGTTTTATGTGTAATTAATAAAATAATTCTGAATGAACATGTAAGGGGGAAGGAATGAGTGATGTATAGCAATAAAACTAATCAAATTGCAATAAACAAGAAAAGAAGATAATAATTACAAGACTCATATGGCTGGCGCCTAATAGAATCCGAAAGAATCTAAATAGTGGCGTAAAGGGAGGAAAAGTTTATTCAGTTTGCTGTTTTAGCCTTTAGGCGTTCACATGTCCAAATTTAAGGTTCATTTCGTTGACTATGATACATTATACATGATACACATATCCAATCATATATGAACACTAAGGATGCGTTTGGTGATTTGATGTGACTCTATGACATCATGGTTAAATTATGTCATTTGGTTTGATGGTTTAGATTTTAGCATTAGAATTAAATCTGAATATCAAGGCATATGCAATCACCGCCCTCATATCTTGCTTTTCTGATTTGGTTTTACTTTTGTGGGCCCTATTTACTTTTTCACTCAAATTTTTTTTTTTTTTTTTTTTTTTTTTTTTTTTTTTTTTTTTTTTTTAACATTTATATAATATAATCCTTACTTTAATTTTTATACGAAATTATAAACAAACATTTTTTTTTCAAAATCTTATCTTTCTCTTGTCTACTCTTCTTTCAACCCAATACTAAATCCTATCCCCGGATGTAAACCAAACGGCACCCAATGTTTAGGTACATTTTGAAATAGTATACCATTGATGTCAAACTTTGGGCATCTGACTATCACAAGGTCTAAGGTATGATCCTGGGCACCCGTATAGTCACAACCACCGTTAAATTAGATATGACTCTTATATTATGGATAGTCAGCTGATTATAAATTGGTTCAGGTTGCTGGATATCAACTTTTTGCCACATACTGACAACGTCTTTTACTCTAACTTTTTGAATGATAAAAACAGATGTTATATAAAATAAAAATAAAAAACTCCTTTCCTTTTGGCGACAAACCCTAATCCTAACCGCCATCCTAATTGCTGAATTCTAAATGTTCTTTGAACCCTAATTCGTTTGTTAAACGTTTCATGCATATGATTAGGCTCTGTTGAACTCATATACACGTTGATTTATCATATTTAATTTAGGTCTTTTAACATATTAGGGTTTTACATCATAACGGTTTAGGGTTTTTCTTTATTCTAAACTGATCGTTAACTGCCATTAATTTTCTTGAACTGTGATTGTGATATCTCAACGATTGTTTATTGGGTTCTTGTGCTTAATCGTTGTGTTGTTCTTGCTTGTTGTGGGGTTCGAGGGTGCTAGGGTTACGAGTATACTAGGGTTTCATGTATAGTTGGGTTATATGTAGGGTGTGATGATAAAGCAGGGTTTTTTGGGTTCTAGAGGGAGATGCGGAGGTCATAAGAAAGAGAGGTGTAAAGAGACTAGTGGTTCGAAGATTGATTATTCCTCATTGAAGAATAACATTACTAATACAGAGAATGAGGAGGGAACGAGGGCAACTTCATCAAAGAACAACAACTATTCGCTTGCTACTGCAAATGAGGAGGACCCGAGTTCTTTAGCTGCAAAGATTAGTAATATTGAACAACAAATGCTTGAAGGTAAACTCGTGTTATTGGGAGAGGATGGGGAAGCTTTAAAACCTTTTGGTGCGAAGTCACAAGATCAGACACCTGTTGTTACAGAACATGTATATATGACTAATAAGGACGTGTGTAACGTTGATAAGGTTGCCACATCTGATCCTGTGAGTACTAATGTGGATGTAAAAGTGGAAAATAATGTATCTGATTTGAGTGGGTTAGTGAATAGGGACTCGCCAATGAGCCGTAAAGAGTGTGAGATAGACCAGGTTGTATATGCTGCTTGTGAAAGCCTCGATGCTACCATAAACGTGGCAAAGGAGGTAGTTTTACCAATGAAATCAACTCCAGTCTCGTTTGCTAGTTTGGTGACTGATAACGCTATAATTATACATATTTCTCGAGCATTATATTACATGTTTTATGATCATTTAGTGTGAACTTTTGGTACTTAATAGCATAAAATGAATGTAGATTCACTCTCGGATGCTCTGAAGCAAGAAACATCACAAAACCCTACTATTTCACCACTTGAAGTAAATAAATTAGAAGTCTACTATGTTAGTCTTTTAAGCAAGCAAGTGCGTCGGTTTTCCAGCTAAGTGCGCCGCACTTGTCCTCTCGGTCAAAGGAAGTCAATAAGTAATATTTAATAAAAGTGCGCCGGTCTTACAATCGATGTGCGCCATACTTCCTCTGCATTTATGAAACTTTGGCGCCAAGAAAATAGCTAAGTGCGTCGCACTTACAATCAATGTGCACTGTACTTTGCCTATCATTAAGCCTATAAATAGAGCTCATTTGCAAGCATTTGAACTCTCTACTCAATAACCAATTTTCACTAAGTAAAGATAAGAAGTGCTACGTGATCCTGAGCCATCGGTAGACGTGAACGAATCAGAAACATGGGGCGTTATATACTTGTTGGTGTCAAACTCTTGGTTACTTGTGACACTAGTGCAATCCATTTGATCAATCCAATCCGTATGTCTCTTGTTTACTATTTAATCATTTCTGTTGTTATGAACTCATTAGCCATGAAAGGCTAAACCTCTTATGATTGCTTGGATATGTGAATTTAATAAAGTGACTTATGATTATGCTTTGATCACTATCAATTTCAAGTTTATGTTGTGAACTATTTTATCTCTAGTCTTACCACGTTTGATTATTGAAACTGGTTGAATATAATGTGTTGGGATAGGTCGAAATAACCAACTTGTTAAAAGCAATTCTAGGAACTTGTCTGTATTTCTAGCCTTTGAAAGGAGAAATCCACTTAGGAGAATCAATAATAATCTAGACTTGATATGGAATACTACCTCGAGAGAAATCACTTGATGGATAAATATGAATCTTGAATTGAACCTACAAATTATGAAATTGCTCTTTTGACGAAAATAACTAGGTTATAAGTTGTGCACTACTACATTATCAAACTGAGATCATGCATAAACATTGTCACTAGATTATCTAAGCTATCCAAGCAACCATTCGTTTTATCATTTGAATTCTTCATATTATCATAATCGTTACTTGTCTTGTTTACTATTCATGTTTACTTACTACGAACGAACTAAGTTCCTGTGGATACGACCTGGTTTTACCTAAATCTTATACTACCAACGAGGGTTATACTTTACCCATGTGTTTGGTTTATAAAAATCGGTGAAACTAGTATTATTAATTTAAAGCTTTCCTTACACATCAAAGTTTTTTTGGCGCCGTTGCCGGGGACTTAAATATGTTCCTTAAGTATTTTCGAAGTGAATTAAGCAAACAAAACCATATTTCTTAAAAAAAAAACCAGAGCACTCTGTTCCTTCTGTTGCAGAAAGCACGTCGCACAAACAAATCTGTGTGCCGCACTTTTACACAAAACAAACGCATACCGCCGTACTTGTGACCAAGTACGACGCACTCATTTCAATCCATGATGTTCTTCTTAAAATTTATAAATTTTTTCATAAAAAACCAAAAAGAATCATCTTTGTTGGGAATTACAATTAAGTTGATAAGACAAAACATGTGTAACATAAGGGACTTATTATGACAAAGAGGTAAACTTCAATGTAGAGAATATACAGAAGATCAATTTACTTAGTTAGGAAGATATTCTGTATTATTCATTCTTATCTCTTTGTAACTTTAGTATCTCTATTTTATAAAGAGATACAGGGAATAGGTTTTATGAGCGTGTCACAATGTAAAACCAGGAAAGCGTGTGTGTAACCTAGGGCGTGAGTTCTCTAATGTAGACGACTAGGTTTTTGTGTTTTGTATAAGCCCCAAGGATCTTATGATTCCTGTTAGGATGTAACTGTGCTACACTTGATCACGTAGCATTAGGGCTGTTGATGTTTTTATGTTAGAGTAGAGATGATGACGAGAAACATTTGTTCAATAATAATGATATTCTTATTTATTCCGTTGCATATCATGTTCTTATCATTATTAATGTGTAATCCCTAGATGAGGTCTAACCAACCTTGAGCTTAAACGATCTTAACAATCTTTGTCACCGTCTTTTGAAGTTAATCTTCCCAGTAAAAATAACACCGCCGTACTTACACTACAATACGCCGAACCTAACACTTACACCCAAGTACGCCGCATACTTTTCTTTGTACGCCGCACTCACTCACTCAGAAAACGAAATTTATCACACTGATTTAAATTTCGCTCTCCATATTGGATGCACACTTGTTCAACTGAAATTGATCCCATTTCACCTTTATCAGAACCTAGGGATGAGCATATCAAATTGAATCCCAGAACTGAACCGGAACCGTACCGAGTCCCGAAATACGGTACGGTACTGGGACTACTAAATTTAGCCCAAAAAAATCGGTACATTTCGGGTTCGGGACGGGACTTATTCGGGAATCCCGATTTGGTACCGGAATTAGAATAGTCCATGTTTTTTAATCAATTGTATCATCCTTAGTTCCATGCGACAATAATACGGGCAAACCAAAGGTCCAAAAAAAACCCTACTCTAACTAAATGGTAACAAGAGCAGCTTTTTCACAAAATCTTCCAAAAAACTAAACCCTAATTCAGTATCAATCATACAAGTCATCTCAATCTTTATCATTGAAAACTATGGAGGTATGTTAATTTTTGTTTTTCTTTTTACTAAATGCTAACAACTGCACCTCTTTCACATGAATGATGAATGAAACAAGTATTTTTGAATGACTTAATTAAAGTGGCTGTTTGATCGACCAAGTATTTTCTGTACTAAACAAAGCCAAAGTCCAAAAAGAATACAAACTATATTGTTTATTAACTGTTTGATCGACCAGGTATAGCATTCAATAAACAAGATCTATTTAAACACATGGATAGCACATCTAATTGTATAGAATATTAAAATTTATTCACTGTGGTATGCGAATGGAAGTTTTAATAAGATTAAACTATTCACTTTGGTTATATTATGCGAATGGATAGCACATCTAATAGTTATATAATATTGTTTATTAACTGTTTGGAAGTTTTAATAAGATTTGGCTTGTCTATATTATATTATTTATTAACAGTATGTATATATTGATTTTATGCAGGAAAATGACACAATTTTTCAAGAAACACCAATGATAAATGTTGATGAATCGGATTCGGGTTATGATAGTGAACCATCGGTTGTTGTTACAAAAGATCCAAAAGCTCAAAGTAGCAAAAGAAAAAGAGATGACAAAGAAGAAGAGTATGAAATTTTTGAAAAAACAAATTCGGAAAGGCTTTGATTTGGGAATATTTTGATCCGGTTAGAGTGAAAAAGAATGGGTTAAGAAGAGCGTTGTGTAAGTTTTGCAATAAGACTCTAGCGGCAAGCGGCTCAAACTGTTATAACATTTGGAAGATAATAACATGGTTTGTACTCTCTTTTGAAATTTACATGTTAGGGTAATTTTAGCGCCAAATTTAAATTTTTTTACAACATGTATGAGTGAAGCTTTAGTCTTAATAAGCGTATCATGGATATGAGTTGTATGACTAGCACAAAAACCGTACTACACAAAAATTTTCCACCCCAAATATGTGAGGTTCGCCCCTAGATTTGTTAGGAAAAGATGCTTGAGAGTGTACCGGTAGTACTTAGATTCTAGAACTTGTGATAGTGATGCATCCCGAGACCACATGTGAGACTACATTCGTGTAGTTGGATTACTACATGATAAGAGGCATTAGGATAACCTTTGTGTTAAACCCGTATCATAATTACTTGACCAATAAAGTCAATACACTTGACTAGTAAAGTCAATTAATTCTCCCACACCTTTGCATTGTACTCATTTTTGGTACACGATAACCCTAGTACACCCCTCCGAGCCTATCTTTTTCGTTTCTAACTTTAAGCATTTTACTTAAAGGTAGAATTTGTTTACAATCCACCCCTAAATATACACCCAAATCGCTTTAGCCTTCCTTGTATGCACTCATCTTTAGTGTATTATTGTTATATGTTTAAACCCTTAGTTAATTGTCTAATTGATTACATGGTTGCTAAGTCGAGTCATATCTTGTACATATTGTTTTGGGACGATTGGGACTCATGTGTAAAGTACTATTGTTATGGAGTATTGGGGAAGAAGTCAATTATTACCCCCATATGTGCGTTAATATCTTAAAAAGTACTCCAAGTATTTTGATTATCTTAATACGAGTCATTAGAATAGTTGATTGTAAAGTATATAAAAGTTCAAGTGTAAGGGGAACGTAATTCCCCTACGATGTATTATTTTGGATGGTAGGGCAAGAGTGTATGAGAAAAAAAAATATAAAAAGAAGTAGAAAAAAACATACGGACTACCATCCCGTTTCCTTTTATGTTTCTTTTTATGTTTTTGTAGTTTTCATTAGCTTAAGTCGAGTCGAGTCTTAGCTTAGCAACGCCACATTGTACATGTAATTGACCAAGATGATTAACTCGCCACCAGTAAAGATTGTCTTTATCCAACAAAACTGTGCTTATCATATCCCTACACCTCACGTTACAACCCTTTAAAAGACCTTTTTGATAGTTTATCCTAGGTGCTTACGCCAAAGTGGTGTGTTAGCATTAAATATATATATATATATATATATATATATATATATATATATATATATATATATATATATATATATATATATATATATATATATATATATATATATATTATAGAAGTGATGTTTTTAATTTTGTACTAATTTTGTATTTTGTTTTTAATGTTTTTCTAAAATATGTCATTTCTCAATATTTTCTTCACTATGGCTTTCGTATACATCAGTACGAAACCCGGACCCGAATGATGACTTCTGATTACTTTCAAATCAAGGACTCGTACGTTCAATGACGAAATCTTTTTCAAAAAGTTCGAGTCTAAACAAACGAAAAAGATTTCAAGCATAAACTCGTTTTCAAACAAAATTCTTGAGCACTTTTTCAAGATTGTTCAAAAAATTTCTCAAAATCTTTCAAAATTAGTGCTCAAGATAACTCCCTCAAAACCCTTAAGTAATTTTAAAATGTGCTATCATTAAGGGGGAGTATGAAAACAAAATGTTCCAATTTCATGCAAAAACAAATCTGTCT
This sequence comes from Artemisia argyi, assembly GCA_030686995.1. Taxonomy (NCBI): domain Eukaryota; kingdom Viridiplantae; phylum Streptophyta; class Magnoliopsida; order Asterales; family Asteraceae; genus Artemisia; species Artemisia argyi. The sequence continues at coordinate 197,599,012 of CM060701.1, forward strand.
TTCTCTCCAAAAAGCTTTTTATTAATCAGTTGATATCAAAAATATCACGTTATGCTATTTTTGAGGGGGAGAAGACATGATTAAAATGTGATCAAAGATGTTTAAGATTGTGGCTGAATCTCAAAAGAGCTCGACTCAGATAGTACCAATGAATTGACGAAGCTTAAAATGTCAGTAATCAAAAAGACTTGTCCTGGACGGGTAATAATTTCAAGCTAGTCTAACTAGTGATGTAAGCGTGTCTCGAATAGGACTTGTCTGAGTAGAATGTACCGTATCGAGAGACTTTCTTTGGACTTGACTAGGACGGGTAATAATTTCAAGCTAGTCTAACTAGTGATGTAAGCGTGTCTCGAATCGGTCATGTTCACTGAAAGTGGATCAATTCAAAAAGTGCAAACTCCTCCCACACGTGCAAATTTCTTAAAAATTACATGAGCACATGTGAAGGGGGAGTCCTTGTAATGAAATGCAAAACTCTCAAAGTGGTAACAACAATGTGTTTTATTATCATAAACACTTTGAGAGATTTTCAATAAATGGTTTCATGGCAATGATAGGATAGTCATGGAGTTATAAGATGACTAAGGTTAGGAAAAACCGTCCTATGATCCGCCAGAGCCGGAGGGATCTACCCAAGGACAAATCTAATAGATTAGAATTAGAAGTCCTTAGATATGATTGAAAAAAAAAGGAGAAAATGAGAAAGGAGAAAGAAGGGGTTGAAGAATTAAAAAGAAAAGTTATGATAAAGGGTGAAAAGAAATAGCCCTCCATATGTTCAACCTTAGGGCAGACACCGGGTACAATTCGTATGCTACTGGTTTTTACTAAGGTGACACCGGTATTGAAGACAAAGACGTCATGGACCCAGTGACGCACTGCACTAAACCTTCTTAACCACTCAAGTTCTCTTAAAAGAGCTTGTTTCATTCTCACGGGGAACCGGTGTAATCTATCGACCTGTCTCTTAGAGATGGTTGATATTGAAGCAGGAGACCTCTCCCTAATCTCCACATAGGAAACCAAATATGCACTTATCGAGTCTAGAGCCACGAGATTCATTACAAGATCTCATAGGAACACATGATATTTCTACACTGGTTGTTCATCATTAAGGATGCCAGATGTAAACTTTAGAGTCCTACGCAGATCTTAGCAATCTGCCAGAACATTTATGAGAGAATTCACAATTGTGATTCTCAATGATTGAATGGAAACTCCTGCCAGGGTCAACATCAAACAGCCCTGACAGCAGGTCACTTTGGTAATTCTTTATGGGTTACGCTTAGTGTTCGCGGTGGTTTCAAACGGTCTACAGTCGTGGAGTGATCCCCAGCGACTCACCCAGTCATTGAGCTACTAAGTAGGTCTTGTAAGCTCTCTCGAGAGTATCTGACATGGGAACGGCCTTGGTAAGGGTTAGAAGGAGTCTTCACACTATGCTGTTGACGATCTCTAATTCTTATCTGTAAGTACCGGTTGATTTATTGCTAACAGTTTACCTACAGCTATACATCATCTCTATGGCGAAGGATTCCACATGCTCATACATGCATCTCAAAGTCAAAGAAAGCTCCCTCAAAGATCTAAGAAACACAAATTTCAAAGAAAGATTCTACGCCAAAAAGAAGAATCTACAAAGTAAAGAGACAAAGATCTAAGTGTAAGAAAGGGAACTGCTAATGTTTGAATCTCAAAGTTTAAAGACGTATGAGCATGTTGGAATGGCAAACAACCACCACAGACGCAGAAGTGACGAATGGCAGATAACTCCACATCACAAAGGAACAAAGAACGATGAATAATCAGTTATCAAAGATCACAAAGCATGAAGGAACAAAGACTTAAGACTATTCCACAACGACACATAAAGTTTAAGACAAAGAACACGGAAGACCCACTCACGTGGAGCATCATTCGAATGACCACCCCTTAGGGGGAGATTGTTAGCATTAAATATATATATATATATATATATATATATATATATATATATATATATATATATATATATATATATATATATATATATATATATATATAGAAGTGATGGTCATTCTCATATTGTAACTTTGTGTTGTTTGTTAAGATTAGTAATAGTTTAGTCATTGGGCCTTGGACTTGGCAAGCTAATATGTCATGTGCTATGTTTCATAAGCCTTGTTATCTAATCATGTAACCAAGTCCAAGCCCAAGCCCATAGAAAGCCTATGTATGGAACTATAAAAGGCACCTTACCTCTCATTTGTAAGGTGTGTGCTTGTGTGTGTATGTGTGTGTGTTTCTCTTAATAAAAGTTCTCATTTCCATCTCTCTCTCTATATATACATACGAAATACATATACATCTACAAGTCACCATCTTTCATCTCTACTTCATCTTTGCTTCTATAATGGTGTGATAAAGTTGTGTTATCTAAGGTCCTACATGGTGGATGTTTGATCCTTTCCCAAGCCTATGGTAATCTATGTGTTATGACAGTTAGTGAGAGATATTTTTCATTTTCATTTGTGATATATACTTTTATTACACCCGAGAGATGTAAGTATCCAAACACTATTTGTGAGGTGCTAGTGTATAATTTCCGTGCTTGTTTTGGTTAAAGTGGAACAATAATTTGTTGTAATTACTTTTATATTAGTATTAAATAACCCCTAGCTTGTATTTTGATTAAATAAAAGCGCATTTGCTTGAGGACAAGCAAATCTCAAGTGTGAGGGTATTTGATGAGGCGAAAAGTGTTATGCTTTTAGGGGGTCATTTAAGCCATAAGTCGTGATTATTTGATCAAATATTGCCTCAAATCGTTCCTTTTGTCATTTTAGGTACTTTGGAGAAGAAATCTGAAAAAGGAAGCATTTTGGACGTTTTTGGAGCGAAAAGTGAAGAAAACGACAAAGTCTCCAAAATCAAGCTGGAAACAGTACCTGACGGCATCACGTTCTATAGGTGACGGCGTCACGTGTTGGCAAAGAGGTGGATATGAAGTTTACACGAGACGCGCCAGAAGGTTTTTTGGATTTAAAGAGTGACGGCGTCACCCTTTGTGACGCCTAGACCGTCACGTACATTCTATATGGTGACGGCCAGTGAAGAATAAAAGGGGACGACGTCAGATCTCGATCTAGGCAATCCGAGGAAAGTATTGGCAGCGAGTTGACGGCGTCACATGTATAACGTGATGCCGTCAGAATGTAATCTCTATATATAGTTTTCTAATTTTCATTCATTAAAGAGAAAACTTTTGGACTAACTTCACCATAAACCCTAGGACGAATTTTAGCCTTTTCGTAAGGGTTTCAAACCCTTCTTTCATCCTTGATTAATTAAAGATAAGTCTTCCAATAATCATTCAATATGTCTATGTATTGTTTGATTCTATCTTATGCTTGTCTTTACATTAACATGTGGTACGTGAGGATTGCACCAGGCTTTACCTCTCGAGGGATCTCGAGAAGCTTACAACCCCCACCAGGCAGTGTACCTGATCGATGTAGTATAGTATAATGACAAGTACCGGGGGATTGATCGTTCAGCTAGGAATAGTGTCGCTAGGATTAGAAAACCTAAAGACTAGGTCTAGAGATGAGGGATGATTCTTTTTGTATTTTTTAGTTTTTATAAAAGCAATTAAAAATCTCGGGTTTGAAGGAGTTTGGCGGAATTAGTTGCTAGTCAACTAACCCAATACTAAAGATGCAATCAAAATAAAATACTAAAAATGAAAATAAACTAAATTAAACTAGAGTTGTGAGGAATATGTGAGAGAATTGTGTTTACTTAGATTTCACTACTCCCTAGATATCTTTTACATGTTAATTACTTGTTATAGTTGCGTGGATGATGGATTGTATTCCTTAATACCATTCATGGGGTGGCGTACTTACTTCCCCAATCCTATGAGCGCCTACTTTACTCCTATGTCGAGCTGGCTAAGAAGCTCCTAACATGGGATCACTAGAATTTGCTCATGCATTAAATACAACCAATAAAACCTAGTACACATCGGTTCATGTTTCCTAAGACGTTCAAGCATGTTACACAATGGAGATCTGCCAGTTTTCTTAAGCCTAACATTGAAATCATTCATCCATTACAACCATAAACAAGTAATCAACATATAATCAACATCTAGGTTTCATTATATCTAAGCAAACACAAGATAGATCTAGCCTAGCATGTTGAAATCAAGACAAGCATAAGATGTATTCAAACAACACATAGGCATATTGATTGAATTGAAAGAAGACTTATCTCAATTGAACATGAAAGGATTCAAGGGGTGAAAACCCTTGTAAATACTGTAAAATACGACCTAGGGTTTACAAAGTTCGGCCCTAGTTTTCTCCACACAAGTTCCTCTTTAATGAATGAAAAATAGAAAACTTTATATAGATTCTGATAGGTGACGGCGTCAAGAACAAATGTCTGACGCCGTCATCTCGCCGCCAAATAGTTTCTCGGACTGCCTAGATCTGGGTCTGACGCCGTCATGTGTACTCCTTATGCAGGCCGTCACCAAAAATTGTCTTGACGCCCTTGTTGTGACGCCTTCAGGTTTTCACTGGGTCGTCATGGCTTTTACTCTTGACGCCGTCATGATCTTCCTCTTGACGCCGTCAGGTACTGTTCTCAGCATGAAAAATTAAGTCTTTGCCATTTTCTTCACTTTTATGCTCCAAAAACGTCTGAATTGCTTCATTTTCCAGAATTCACTCCCAAATTACCTAAAATCACAAAAGGAACGATTTAGGGCAATATTTGATCAAATAAATTCAATTCCGGGCTTAAATGACCCCCTAAAAGTGGTTCATTTTTCGCCTCATCATATACCCTTACACTTGAGATTTGCTTGTCCTCAAGCAAATGCGCTTTTATTCTAGTCAAAATACAAGTTAGGGGTCATTTAACACCAATATAAAAGTAATTACAACAAATAATCGTTCCACTAAAGACCAAAGACAAGCACGGAGGTCATACACTAGCACCTCACAAATAGTGTATAGATACTCACATCTCTCGGATGCAATAAAGTAATATCACAATATGGAAATGGAAAACATCTCTCACTACCTGTCATTGCAAAATAGATTACCATAGGCTTGGGAAAGGATCAAACCTCCACCACATGGCGTAAGCACCTAGGATAAACTATCAAAGAGGTCTTTTAAAGGGTTGTAATGTTAGGTGTAGGGATATGGAATACACGGTTTTGTTGGATATAGGCAGTCTTTACTGGTGGCGAGTTAACAATCTTAGTTAATTACATGTTCAATATGGCGTTGCTAAGCCAAGACTAGACTCGACTTAAGCTAATAAATGAAAAATAACAAAAACATAAAATAAACATAGAATGAAATGGGATGGTAGTCCGTATGTTTTTCTCTTTTCTTTTTCTATTTTTTTTCTTTTTCTTGATTTTTCGATTTTTTTTTTTCTTTTTTTTTCTTTTTTTTTTTTTTTGCATACACTCTTACCCTACCATCCAAAATAATACATCATAGGGAATGAACATTCCCCTTACACTTGAATTTTTACATACTTTACAATAAACTAATCTAATGACTCGAATTAAGAAAATCAAAACACTTGGAGTACTTTTAAGATTAACGCACATATGGGGGTAATAATATGATGTTCTTCCCCATTACTCCATAAAATAAGTACTTTACCCATGAGTCCCAATCGTCCCAAAACAATATGTACAAGGATATGACTCGACTTAGCAACCATGTAATCAATTAGATAATTAACTTAGGGTTTAACAAATAACAATAATGCACTAAAGATGAGTGCATACACGGAAGGCTAAGGCGATTTGGATGTACATTTAAGTGGGGTGTAACAAATTCTTCCTTTAAGTAATATGCTTAAAGTTAGAAACGAAAAGATAGGCTCGGAGGGGTGTACTAGGGGTTTCGTGTACTAAAAATGAGTACAACGCTAAGGGTGTGGGAAAAATTAGTTGACTTAACTAGCCAAGTAATATGACTTAAATGGTCAAGTAATTAGGATACGGGTTTAACACAAGGGTGATCCTAATGCCTCTTATCATGTAGTAAATCCTACTATACGAATGTAGTCTCACTAGCGGTCTCGGGATGCATCACTAACGCAAGTTCTAAAATCTAAATGCTACCGGTACACTCATAAGCACTAATAATAAATGCTTTTCCTATCAAATCTAAAGGCGAACCTCACATATTTGGGTGGAAAATTTTTCTGAATAGTATGGTTTTGTGCTAGTCATACAATCTCCTATCCATGAGACGCTTGCTATGGCTAAAGTTTTACTCCTAAATGTTGTAAAAAATTTTAAATTTGGCGCTAAAATTACACTAACAAGTATTTCTCATAGTTTTATTACACATCTACCATCAAACAAACAAACTCAAGCTAAAGTGTATCTGTAAGGTATCATCATTTTACCCTCCCCTTACACTTAGGATGAACATTGTCCCCATTGTTCAAGTAAAGAATGCAAAAGTGAAATAAGTAAAACAAATGAAATCAAATACTCCCTGATTCGCTCGGTATGGATAATAAGGTGGCCAGGTTAGATCTTCCTCCAAGAAAATGAACAATCAAAGCTTCCCTTCCAGAATAATAATCATCTTCTTGTCATACATAACCTGTAAAACCTGAGAAAACAGACAAGGCAACCTCGCATAAAATCGGCGGCAATCTACAAATGTTAATAAATCCTAGAAAACAAAATAAGATATAATGCTTGTGGAATGATGTTTGCAGATTTCCTGGAGATTATAAAACTAATAATTCAACAAAAACTTTAAGACTCCGTTAAAAAAACAAAACTGGTAAAATTTCCAGATTTTTACACGTGACGCCGTCAGGAATTAATTCCTGACGCCGTCAGAAATGACCTGCAGAAATTCTTATGTTAAGTTTCCGGAAAATTTCTGGAAAAACTTCGTCCTACTTCCTAGAAAATCCTGCAAAACATCATTATGACTCGATACAAGCATTTGACTCTAACAAATACGAATATACATGTTCAGTTAATATTGTGGAGAATCATGATCAGTTTTGTTTCTTTAAAACATATTTGGGGTTCCCCCTTACACTTATCTTTTGCAAAAATACCCTTGGATGAAGTTAAGACTAAGCCAAACAACAAGGTAAAGTATTTTCACCATTTTATTTTTGAAACATGATCTACCAACAATAAAAATAAAGCATGCATACGGAAGCAAATAACAAACAAACAAAATAAAAATCACAAAAAACAAAGAATGACACCATAAGCACATCCCATTATTACTAATTAATGTAAGCATAAAGATAAAAATAAAATTATCCAAGGCCAACAAAGGCCACAACCTAAACTATTACAAATCCGATCGGACTGCCTAGATCTGGGTCTGACGCCGTCATGTGTACTCCTTATGCTGGCCGTCACCAAAAATTGTCTTGACGCCCTTGTTGTGACGCCTTCAGGTTTTCACTGGGTCGTCATGGTTTTTACTCTTGACGCCGTCATGATCTTCCTCTTGACGCCGTCAGGTACTGTTCTCAGCATGGAAAATTAAGTCTTTGCCGTTTTCTTCACTTTTATGCTCCAAAAACGTCCGAATTGCTTCTTTTTCCTGAATTCACTCCCAAAGTACCTAAAATCACAAAAGGAACGATTTAGGGCAATATTTGATCAAATAAATTGAATTCCGGGCTTAAATGACCCCCTAACCCTAATTTATCCCACTATCAAAATTAAGTTGATATGGTTAATTGTTTTTATGGTAACCAAGCTTTACTTCGTACTTCATGGACTGATCTTAACCCAGGTCGTCGTTTTTTTTGTTGCGCCCAAATTGGACATGTAAGCTTTAATGTGAGTTAATCATTTTTGATTGTAAGATTTTTTTGGTTAACTGATGTTAGTAACACTTACTTTTAGGTGAATTGTGGGTTTTTTGTATGGGCTGATCCCCCTACGTGTGCTCGTTCAATTCAAATCATCCCAGGGTTTCTAAGGTCAAGGAATGCTCTCCAACAATCAGTGAATGCAATGGAAGTAGCAAACACAAGATTGAAGATTTGTTTGGTTTATAGTTGGCTTTTTGTTTTTCTTTTCTTGATGTAATAATCTTAGTATGTTTAGTGGTAAGTTGAACCTAAAAATTGACCAATATATATGTTATGGTCAATGATTTTGGATGTAATGTTCACTTAGTATGGATGTAAGTTTGGTAATGTTTAATGAAATATCATGGTTAATGACCAACTGGTTGGTAATGTTCACTTACAATGGATGTAATGTTTGCTTACTTTTTTGTTAAAGTTGTTGCAATACCATGGAAAAGGAACAACATAAAGACAGTTAAAGAACAGCAGAAGTCTTAAAATTTGCACTTGTTTAGCTAAAATGGCATTAGCATACATGTAACAAGTTATGCACTTGTTAGACTGAAAATTTGCAGGTTTACCATTACAGTTATAGCCTACCAAAGTGTAAATACCAAAAGACTACTAATACAGTCATAGAGATAAGAAGTTAAACACATGTCTAGAACAAATTACAACAAAAGACTAATAAGACAATCATGACACAAACTACTTTGTTGGTGTGACTTTTCTGTTTGCTGCCTTCTTAGTGAATTTCTTGCCACGTGGTGTGGGTCTTGGACCTTGACTTCCATATGGTTGAGATGTTTGACCTACATTTCCACTTGGTGTGGGTCTTTGAGCTTGACTTCCACATGGTTGAGATGTTTGACCTGCATTTCCACTTGCCCGATTTCCAGCCTTACAAGTCCTTTTGTTATGACCTTTTTGTTTGCAGATACAACAAGTAACTGTTTGACCCTTCTTAGTCAACTTGCCAGCTTTCACCAACTCTTCAATTTCAACCACACTTTTCTTTCTTTTTTTTTGGAGGTCTTCTAATCTGTGGTGCAATCTTTGGTGGTAGCAATGTTGTTGGCCATTCAGTGTGCTCCCATAAATGGGGACCAAGTATTGGGTTGACTTTGAAAGAGTATTGTTGCTTCCAAGTGTCTAACCTGTAAGAAGGATGGACCCAAGCCTCTGGCAAACCCACACTCATACCATTTTCAGCCATGTTATGTATGGCTACCACTGCATGCTTACATGGCAGACCTGAGATTTCCCACTTTCTACAAGAACAACTCTTTTGCTGCAAATTAACCACATGTTGGTCACTCCAAGGACCTTTCACTTGTAACAGGTCAGCACCATTCCATTCCATAGTGTATTTAGCAGATGCATCTTTTGTAAACTTATAAACTTTTGTAATTGAAGGACTAAGTGGCCCATCTGACTTTTCAATTACTTTTTGAACAACAACAATTCTTTTCATCAAATATTCTCTTACATATTCTAGTGCTGTGACTATTGGGGATTCCCTAGCTTCTAGTAATTGTCTGTTAAAGACCTCACATATGTTGTTGATAAGAATATCACAATGTGCCCTGCCTATTTACATATGTAGCATACAGTTTAAACTCCTAACATAGTGTGTAACACATATTCAGTTAAATTGAAATAGGCAAGAGTAATACCTGTGAAATGAGATCTACTCCAATGCTCTAGTGGAATTTTATTCAACCACTCATATGCTTTTATGTTATATCCTTTTAGAACATCCATTGCCTTGTTGAATTCCACAACTGTTGTACAAGTAGCAGCCTTCCATAACATTTCCTTGTACAAGCCACCTTTCCAAGTCAAATTAAGGTTTTCATTTATGTGCCTGACACAGAACCTATGTTCTGCTGATGGAAATAACTTCTTAATAGCTGGTAACAAACCCTACAACTCAAATACAATACAGTTACAATACAATTCAAGTACTAAACAACAATTACAATACAATTCAAGTACATACCTTCTGCCTGTCTGTGATGAATGTAAAGTGTGAGTCTCTAGATAACTCAAGATCATCTCCAAGACAATTCAGAAAAAAAGGACCAAGAGTGTATGTTTTCAGATTCAACAATACCATATGCCACAGGGTATATGCCATTATTTGCATCAACAGATACAGCTGTTAGTAATTGTCCATGGTAATTTCCTCTAATGAATGCACCATCTAGACCCAATATTTCTCAGCCACCTGCTTTAAACCCTTCTTTAAGTGCCCCTAAACAAACATAAATCCTTCTAAAGATCCTTGTTTTACATTCAAGATCTTCTTCTCTATACACATCTAACTTCACAGTAGTGTTAGGATTAGCCCTATTCAATTCCACAATATAATCTCTTAATATATTGTATTGTACTGACTGATCACCTTTCACCTCTTCTTGTGCCTTTGACTTAGCTCTAAAAGCTTTATGCTTTGATACACCAATTCCAAATTGTTTCTGCATTTGATGTTGGACTGACCTAACAGGGATTTCTGGATTAAGGTTCACCAGATCTATAAGATGTTTAGAAAGGAAAGTTGCAGTAGCTGCTTTTATTTGTCTTGAATGAAGACATATGTGTTCATCTTTAAATGTCCTCACCAACCATTTACCTTTATCTGTCTTAGCAACATACACATGCCAATGACATTGATTTTTGTCTTCTTCCTCTTCTGTAATTACCTTTTTGCCCTTACCTTTAAGAATTGCAGCCTTTGTCCCCTTAACCTTTGAACCTTTATCATTGGACCCATTATCATTTGTACCCTTATCCTTACCTCCTTCATTTATAGTAATCCCACCTTGTTTCATTATCCCAAAAGATACCATGTCAACATCACCCAATTTTGGTATAGTACCTAAGCACTTTGCCCTAACTCTCACATGATCGTTTTTCACAATGGAAATCTGCCTCCTAGTTTCAACTGCATGTGCCTTTATTATGGCCTTTGCTTCATCCCTATTAGCAAACTCTCTTCCAATCCACAGTTTGTTCACAATGCTACCATCACCAGAACTTGCACCCTTTTTCTTTAGTTTCCTAAGTGCTGCTTTTCTACCACCTTCAATATCATCATCATCAATATCACTTTCAAATGAATCATAGTTAATAACTTGCAAGTCATCTTCATTGATATTCAAATGGGGTCTCATTGGATCATTTTCTCTTTCATTTTCTGTTTCTAAAGTGAACCTAAACCCTTCCATACTCACATCTAATTCATCTATAGTGTGTTCTTCATCTACAATCTCTTCTGCACCATCCCTATCATGTCCATTAGTATCATGTTCCTCATCACCATAGTCATCATACATGTTTGCATCTAAACCATCATTAACCTGCTCATCACCCTGCTCATTCACATACTCATCACCCTGCTCATGAACCTGCTCATCACCCTGCTCATTACACTGCTAAGTATTCACACCTACACCACTAGTATCTTGTCCATCATTAATATGCTCATTCACCTCATCAGTATCATGGCCAATTCCACTTGACTCCTCATTCACCTCATCTGTTAACCACTCAATAGCTAACCTCTTTCTACACTTAGGCAAACCAAGAGACTTCCCCTTTTTATAGGGTTTTGTAACCAGTAATCCAGCAATTTCCTCATCATCTAAAGCAACTACATCAACATTCTCATTTAACTCCGTAATTTGGACAGACTCTGCAAATTTAGGCATGTAATAACTCTCAACTGTGGTCTCCCCATGTTCAATGAAGACATCAATAACCTTATTATCTTTAACATATTGTGCAGGGTTATTAACATCATCATCACTTGCCAAAGCCCTTAATCCCCAGTCTAATGTCTTGTTGGGTATCTTAAAGTGATAATACATAATTTCCCTAGGATCATATTTTAACATCTTCACAACAGAATGTAAAATATCCACATTAAAGCACTCTATATCTAACAAGTCTACATATTGTACTTTACCACCAAAATACTTCCTATTTGGTGATGGTGTGAAAGTTCCACCATGAAACACTTTCATTGAGAAAACTTCTGGATGATCAGCAGTTGCAAACAAAAAAAACAAAACAAAAGGATTAGAAAAAAATTAACAACATTGAATAACATACATCTTAAACACTGTTACATTAACATGCTCTTACCATAAACTACGTGTGGATTAAATAATGATCCTCCCTTTCGAAAGTACCATTCTTGTATCCCTGTTACCATAATTGATACTTTTGAGAAGTTTTAACTTTAGGGATTAGATTTGCATTGAAAAATATAAATTGGGGATGAGAGATTTTTGAATTAGGGTTTGTGATTTGGGTTTATTTGATAAAGTCAATGGAAAAGTGCAACTGTGTGTTGGTGTCGGGTTTTAAAAAGGGGGACCATTGATGTAAATGACCAAAAAGCCCTCGTGTGGAAGGCACGTGTGTGAGCTAACATATATCAATAAACGTCGTTAGAAACCAGGGACCAAATTTTGCCCAAAGGTTTCCTACAGGGATGACCTTTACACTTTCTAAATGGTTGGGACGTAACTTGCAATATGGGCAAAGTTTAGGGACGATTTTTGTAATTCCCTCTTCCTTTTAATCTTTGCAGTTTCAAAATGGTGGTGAGCCACTCCATCAAAAGTTGTCAACCTTTTCTTTATTGTATCAAGTGTTGATCCCAAAGTATGAATGAAACTTCTTCTAACAACAAGTGGCACATTCTTGTCAATAGGAATATCAAGCAGCAAAAAGTTGGCTAGGATGGTGTGTGTGCTAACTTGTCATAGAACATCTAGCAATCTCCCTATTGTTTCAGCCTGAGACATATCAAGCATCCTATTCTTATCAATATTTGGTCTGACTTTCCCTCTTTCAAGCAACTCATAAATTTTGTAGGGCATCATATTGATGTTTGAACCTATATCAGCCAAAAGCATAATAGGTCAAGTCACCTTCCAAATGTATTGGAAACATAAAGCAACCTGGATCATCAAGTTCCCTAAGTACTTTATACCCTCTAATCACATGTACTGCAGCCTCTTCTTCACTCTCATCTTCTACTTCCCCATCCATCTTAAGTCTATCCATGAGAATACTATCTAAAATCTTTTTGTTCTTGTCTGCATGTTTCAAAGTTTCTATGATTGGTCTTTTCTCATTCAGCAACATTATCCTAGCATACACATCATCCTCTATTTCCTCTTTAGTAAGTTCTTCTCTAGTTATGGGTCGATTTATGGTTAATGAAGGTCCTTTCATCTCCATACTTCATTTTTTAATTTGGTTGGGGTTTGTTTTTCACTCTCTTACTTTTTCCCATCTTGCATTCGAACTCAGGTGCTTCTAAGGTGAGTGTATTTTCATTGTGTAGGAGTGGTGGCAATTCATCCTCACAAATTCTAGCAAATAACTCATCTAAATTCTGTAAATCATTATCAATCATAGTTGCATCAGGCCATATGGTTAGTAAACCATTTGCAAAGTCCACAATGCTTCTAGCCAATCTTAGGAAAGGTATCCCAAGTATTACATTAGGTTCCCATTGGTTTTCATCAAGATTAACATGGAATTCTACTAGGAACAACTCTTCATTCAAACTTACTAAGAGTTTCTTGGTAACAATCACACTGTCATCTTCATTTTTCTCACACTGTACTCCCAACCTTTAAGAGAATTCCTTGTGTAACAGATTTTTATTGTAATCAAGGTCTGCAACAACATCAGAGGCATATAATTCCTACACAAAACAAGGTGTGAGAAATTTCAAACAACAATCTGGGGTGTCCATTTTTCCAAAAGTGTGTACCCTATGTTCAATTTTTAACCCACTATCGACTGTGTCTGATTTTGAAATGCATTTTTCTCTAATACTCTCTGACTCATCTAGCCATCCACAGCTATTCTCCAATTCTAACCTCTTTCCTAGCCTATTGTTGTGATCCATGGCTAACATAACTAAAATGTGCAAAAACATCAAATGAAACATTAGCAGGTTAGTCAAATAAGTTATAAGCACATAATCATACTCCAATAACCTCATATAACTGATATATGTCAAGATTTGCATCTATTTAATCATCATAGAAAAGAAACAAGTCTCCTATAAAGATTTTTGTGGAAAAGTTCGGCGAGTTTTAATAAAAGTACGGCGGTTACGTGATTTTTTAGCCGTTTTATTTGAAATTCCCCATAAGTACGGCGGTTGTAGGTATGAAACCAGCGTGTTTCTGGGTTTTAAAAGTTCTTCAAAAGAGATATAATCATTCATAAATTCAGATAATAGTTGAAAACATATTGCAATCATCATTTCATTCAATAGAGCAATCCAATTGAACATTTGCAAGCAAATATTTAAAAAGTAAAAACAAAATACTTTTGTATTTTTTTTAATGTGCATTATATACTCATGCAATAATTCAGACAGTAAAAACAAAAGAAACATAAGTCCTATGTTCTCAAAATCTAGAAAAAGCTTTATACAAGATTGTTTTTGGGGTTTTGTGAAATCAAATCCAACTATTCTTTTACTATGTCATTTGGTTGGCGGTTTTTGTCTAAAAAACCGGCGCTCTTTGTGTCTCAGAAACAAAATTTTTCAAAACTTTAACATGAATTCTTGTTATTAAGTAAATTTTCTTTTACAAAACTAACAATATGATTCAATCTAACCTCCCCGGCAGCGGCGTCAAAAACTTTGATGTGTCTCGAAAGCTTTAAATTTATAAGACTAATTTCACCATTTCCTTAATTCATAAAACACATGGGTAAAGTATAACCCCCGTTTATAGTAAAAGTTTGAGGTAAGACCAGGTCGTCCCAAGAGGGGTAATTATTCCTGTTGTTAGCTAAAGATAACAAAATTAGATTCCAATGATTGTCACTTATCACTAAAACTATTTTTGTTGGATTTAAGATTTTTGAAGTGTTTTCCCAATTGATATTAAAAGTATGTTTGTTAAAGGCTAAATACATAAGATGAATGAGCATGAGTATCATAGAAAGTACTTGGACAAAGCATAGAAATAAAACATGATTGGTGATCATGTAAACTAATATATCTACTTGATGTAAAAGAATCTCCATTCGGCCTATGATCCTAGATACATAAACAGCATAAAGTGTGGTCCAAGCATGAAGTACCAAGTATGCATTTCCCCTAACCAAGTCATTAGAAGTGAGGCTAGTCCTTAAACATGTTATGGTAGAGTTTATCGTATGTTTTACTATCCAATTCTCACAAGCATTGCAATGACTCATTATAGACAGACGATTCATAATATAATCAACATAATTGCATCTTTCGACCTGTAAACAATTATAATGACCAATCAAGACATATAATGGGAATATAAACCGTAACATATCAAATACATAAAAGATAGATTCAATAGTCATGATACAAATCCAAATTCAACTCATGGCAGAAATGCCACTAACAAACATAAAAGTACTACTCCATATTCATATAAAAGTAAACTAAGTAAACAAGTGATGTTGTCATTATACCGAGGTTTCCAAATGTACTCATGTTCCAAATGAGTTCTCCAAGTGTTTCTCCGGATTTAGCTAGTGGCTTTGGTGTAAACCACTACAAAACTTCTTTTTGTGATCAAGTTGTGATTCTTTGTTGAGGTGCGTGTAGAACCACGAATTGTGCCTATATTTATAGTGTAAATGAAACCCTAGCACGTCCCTGGAGAGTTATTACAAGCAAGTGATCGGTCTCATCATTGAATTAGCTCATTAATGTAGAAAATATAACTGCCATGTGAAGTACGCCGTGCATTTGGTGTAAAACCGACAAGCTTCATTTCGCGTAACCGGCGCTTATATAATATAATCGGCGCTCTTCATATTTGACTCGTGTATATATGGTTAACCAAAGATACCTGTAAGCGGCGCTCTTTCTACTTATAAGCGGCGTATTTTAGTCCAAACTATGCCTTTTTCCTTATATGTTCACAAAGTCATCCTTCTCGTGTGTTTCTCGCTATTTTCCTCCAAACCTTTGTCCTGCGCATATTTTATCATATTAAGTACCAAAAGTCTTAATAATAAGGTCATTTTTCATATAATTCACATAATATCGGGGGTATAAATATGTATAATACGAGACTCATCAGAGTGCTTTGTTAATTTATATCAAAATGTGAGTTCTACAAAATGCAGTTGTGAAAAGACATGTTGTATGTATATAATCATGCTTACGCTTGCATCCTATATTACTTAGCTATATGCTTTTGTTTCAAACAGTAGTGCCAAGATTCTTCTTAGATGTGCATCTATGAAACAACCTCCCCTTTTCACATTCTTATATCCATACTTGGTTAAAAAAATAAAAATAAAAAAAGGAAATCAATGGTTTAAACTGTAAAGGATAACAATTATTAATCCATTATAACATTATTTATTGTCTACATTAAACATGTTCGAATAGATAAATGTGTACATGTATTTCGAATAGATGAATGTGTACATTTCATCGGCCAAACCCACCCAAACATGCCTGTTGCAGTCCCTTTCAACACCCACTGCAACCCCCATATCAGCACCGACACATACTAATTTAAGGACCTAATTCCACTTCTATTTCAGCTCCAAAATAGGTTCATTTTAGACCCTTCTTTAGGCCCGAAACATTTCCATTTCAATCGCATTTTATCACCCTAACCCACCTATTTCAGCCCGCATATGCACCCATGGCAGCCCCTATTTCAGCGCACAATCCCAGACCCATTTCAGTTATGAAACTGACCCATTTTACTGTCCACTTCAGCCCCCCCAAACACACATAATTCTACCCCATTACATCATCAAAACTCACCGATATCAGGCCCTAACTGTACCCACCTTAGGACCCACATCAGCACCTCAAATGCGCTATTTTTGATCGTCACTTCAACCACAATAAGGCTCGAAAGAAATTATGTCACTAGACATTATCTTGCAAGTATAAAAATAAAAAAGGCACATGTGTCATAATAAAAAGCAAATACTAACCATAAGGAAGCACAAAAGGGAATATGAACCATCTTGCTGACATGCTTTTGGTGCTGCGTTTTTAAAAGCATCACCACAGCCTCTACCAATTCCACCACTTTCACTCATGTCCAAACAGTTCCATATTGATACAATAGATGATGTGTTACCATGAAAACCCAAAAAAAATGTATGATAAATTTAACATGAAAAAAAAGAAAGACATATCTTAGAATAATTAGTACCATCCTCGTTAACAACCTAGCTATTTTCAGCACAAAGAGCTTTGAAGATAGTTTGGTTGGTTCTCAGTTACCTTGGCCCAGAGAACGCATTTGTGCACTTTGCGCATGCAACCCGGTGCAACTATTTTGTAAGCCATTGCTAATATCTATAATAACAACAAATTGTTGAAAATTACTATAGGTTTGAAATGAAACCATTAACTACATATTAAGCTTAAGAAACCAACTCCAATTTGCTACATCATTATTTCTTGACATCAGCCCTTAAGAAAACAACTCCAATTCTGAAAATTTAGACGTTAAAGTATTCAAATTTGAAATAGCTTATTAACTGAATAAGTCATATGCTCAACTAAGCACTCTTATAAGCCGAAAAAAGTGAGCTTATGAGGTTTACACAAATCAAATTGGCTCATAAGCCTGGAAAATAAGGTAATCCAAACACCCCGTATGTACCACGTTATATAGTGGACCTACATCTTTTTAGGTTTCTTTGTCAATGAATTGACTTTCTTTTTTACTACTTGTAATAAACTAAACTAAAGTAAATTACAATTGTATACTCTGCTTACCTTATGCAAGTTAAAACATGATGTTTGAATATGTACCACCACATTGGTCGCAAGTCCATTAATGACGGACCTAAAACAAATACAGGACACCATTATCATCTGTATTGCATTAAAAATAATTTGCAATTGCTTCAACTGAAAAGAGGCAACTTTAGAAACAAACCACGTCTAATAAAAACACAATACCATGTCTAGGTAATAAAAAATAAGCATATATACTTGAGCATCTCCAACATTTCCTACTAAAAAGGGTAACTGTTATATTATTTAAATAATAAACTGGATTAGATAATAACATGGTTTGTACTCTCTTTTGAAAGTTACATGTTTTACCCGCACAAAGTTTGACCAATCACCTAAATGGCTAAATTCCATTAACAAGATAGAAGATGTACATTTGAGTTGACCTTGAACATTATTATTGCTTACTGGTAAAATACTACATTTACATTGTTTGTAAACGTCTATTCAAAGTAGTCTTTTTAAGATATGAGATACATTTTACTTGTCCAAGCTTTTAAGAGAATCATAATGAGGTCATTTGGTTTGTTGACTGATAGAAGTTATGAACATAAGATCCGACACAGAAACCATTCACAAAGTATCCAAATTAACAAACTTCTTCTCATCTTCGTCACCATCAACTCTTGGAGTTCCTGATCATGATCACGGTTATGTTAGTATCCCAAATCTTGAAACTTTGTTAGAAATTTTTCAATTTATTGAACACATATAAACTATTATAGCTACCTTTATCAAGTATTGGTATACTTTATTAAAAATATCAAGAGGGGTGGTAATGCAATCACTATATTTATCGTTATCAAATATACTGATCCCATCCCATTGGACTAGCCTTGACCGTGATCGAGGTATAACATCACCACCGTAATATCCTCATGGATGTTTAATTCAGTTGCATAACCTTCTCATATTTCAATTATTTCTGCTACACCTTATCAAAAGACTTTATATCTATGACGAAACTATAATATATGTTGTAGATGTTTTCACTTAAAAGACATTATCTGTTATTCAAAACACCTATCAAAGCATGGCACTTCTTTTTGATAAACTCTTATGCAAAATTCAATGTAAAAGAAAATTGCAAGATTCAATGTAAAAAGGAAAGTGCACTTGTTTGTCTATCAGTTACAAGATAACTTCATATGTGCTTATATTATACTCATATAAACTACTTTTTTATAAAAAAATTTCCTTAAGACAATTCCTCAAACAATTGATGTATGATTGGCTCCAAACAGTCAACCTAAATTGACCAAAGGATGGTCAACTAGGTCAAACAGCCTAAGAGTCAATCTCCGTGGAAGTACAGTGTTTCCCCGGGTCGTTATGTCCCGACGAGGTGTGAATTGTTATCAAACGGGTTTGTGATCGGGTGAATTTGGATAGAAAAGGGTTTGTGATTGATTAAGCTAAGGAATATAAGAAGAAATAGCTTAAATAAGCTATATGGATGATTACGTGAAAGTTAGATACTTAAAAACGTTTAAAATCTAAAAACGCGTACGTTTACATTCAAATTAACGTAAACGTACAAAATAAAAAGTGAAAAACTGAAATCTGAAAACCCACAGGGGGTGAAAATGACTTTTTTACAAACCTAAGGATGAAAGAAAATTTTTAGAAAAAGAAAATGGATTTTTACACTATTTAATTATTTAATATTAATTAAGTACTATTTAATACTAATTATTAATATTTAAATATCTTAAATACAATATAATATTAATTTAATACTAAAAAATAAAAATTAAATTTCTAAAATTATAAAATAACTAAAAACAAATTTTAAAATATTAAAGTAATTAAACTATTTAACTAATTTTAAATTATTAATAATACTAAAAGTTACTAGAAAATTATAGAAAAATTTATAAATCTAATTAACCATCACAGGAATCCTAAAAAATTATAAAAAGTTGGTTTTATATATTTTAAAACTAATTTACTAATTATTAAACCAAATATTAATTAATTACTAATTAAACTAATTAAATTCTAAAAAATAGAAAATGAACAGTAGAAATTCTAGAAAAATTCCTAATTTTTTTTATAACATATAAAAGCTAGAAAAAATATAAAAACTAGTTATTACTTTATAAAAACTAATTATGCTATTTAGTACTTAATTATTAATTAATTATTAATAAAACTATATTAAATCTAGTTAATACTAAATTACAAGATTAAAATTTGGAAAAATTACTGAAAGTACTTAAAGATAAAAGGAAATTAAGAAAAATATAAAAATACAAGTTACTTAATGAAAATCTAAAAATGAAAATTAAAAATATAAATAAAATTAAATAGAAACTATCACTTATAATTAAATTGGTTTTTCTGGATTTTTCTTTTACAAAAGTATTTTAACACTAAAAACAAACAACTTTTACAAAAACAACTTTTTCAGAACTTAAAAATAAGCCAAGTGCATGCCTAAAAGCTTGACAGTTGACTTTTGGTCAAACTGTCTTGAATAAGCCCCTAATAAGCTCAAAGCTGAGTCTGAGTCACAGGGGTGGATTAAGGTGAGAACAAGCTGAAGGGACTAGGATTAATCTAAAATAATAAGAATGGCACCCTGAATAAGCCAATAAGGCCAAATAAGCAATCCAATCACTGCCACTCAAGCAGGCCTATTGGGGTTTCTTTGCAGACTAGATAAAGGGGGAGGGGGCAAAGGCACCTGGGGGTCCAAGGATGCTGGAACTAGATAGCTAGCAAGTAGGGCTACTCAAGGAACCTAAGATCACCTAGTGGGGCCCACTGAGGTGCCCTGTGGGACCCTCCAAAGTGGTGGTGGTAGACTGCCATATCTGTGCACAGGGGAGGTGCTTCCCCTGCACCTGTGTTTGGAGGGCTGTGGAATGCACAGAAAAAATTGAAAAAATAAGGTGAATGTGGGAATTCAAAGATTAGCTGGGGGGCTACAAGTCCTAAAAATTTCAAAGTCTGAAACCTCTCACAAAATTCACAATAAATCTTGCACTATTTGACTTTTCTGAAAACTAGATTATTTGACTTTTTATGATAAACTAGGAATTTGACTTTGATGAAGTTTAATTGATCCTAAATGACTAAATATGAGATATTAAGCTGAAATAAAGCTAATATAACCTAAAGGCTTAACTTATGAGCTAATGTGATGCTCATTTGATCCTAAATCCACAACAGTGCACATGTAAAGATCAATTTCTTTTGATTTTGACTTTTTGGCTATGGGTGACTGATTATATGCTTTGACTAGTTCTAATATACACTAACACAATATGCCTAAGCTAAAACAACAACAATACAACATCAAGATGACCACAGAAAGTACCAATCCAAACACCCCTATAACAGACTGTCTTGGTGATTTTTCAAGCTAGATGAGGGTTTAAGATATGAAACTAAATTATGATAATCTAATATGATGAAATGAGATTAAATAAGCTCAGAAACACTGGTTTAAACAACAAACACCTTAAATTCTATAATAAGCTAATTAAGACAGTAAATTAAGAAATGTATAGTACAATGAGATTTGCTATATTAACAACTAATATTCAGCACTAGAATGATTTAAATACACCTAATAAGCACAGATGAGCACAAATAAGCAATAAATAAGCAAGGATACAGTAAAGAGTAAAAATGAGGAACAAAACTTACAAAGGCTTTCATGCACAGGACCATAACCCAAGGACCAATGACCAATCCTAACACCTCCCTGAGGTTACTAAACCAAGAACAACCAAACTTCCACCCTGTTTCCCTTTCTTCTTGATTTTTCTTTTTCTTATTTTTCAACTATTTTGAATGAAATGAGTACCAACTGATTCTCATGGTACAAAGACTTAACAAAGCTTGTATTTGAGCTACAGTGAGCTTAAACAACCACAGATCAACAACTTTTAACAAGATTTTAGTAAAAAGGATATTTTCACTAAAATTAGCATAAACGGATTCAAAACAGAAAACCTTGAAGGTTTGATTAACTTAACTTGAAAATTAACTAAAAATGTAGGTTACAACTGATTCCAACTAAAAATTACAACTATACCT
This sequence comes from Artemisia argyi, assembly GCA_030686995.1. NCBI lineage: Eukaryota > Viridiplantae > Streptophyta > Magnoliopsida > Asterales > Asteraceae > Artemisia > Artemisia argyi. The sequence goes on from CM060701.1 coordinate 197,620,736, forward strand.
ACAATTACATTAAAACGACATAATCTACACTACACTAAAAACTAATAATAATTCTCCCTGTCTTCTCATTTCTTTATAATTGACGTTTTGGGTCCAGTGGGTCCCACAATGACTTTCCCACCACTCTTTGGCCATTGGATGATATTAATTTGATCACAACCATTAAAATGGTTTTGGCGGGAAAGTCCAAATTGGACAGGCTTTGTGGGTTAGGTTGGCAGTTGGGGTAATAAATGAGGTGGGTGAGATCATTAATGGAGGAGCGTGAGGTTGGTAAGAAAATGTGGAGTTGGAGGGGACATGGAGGAGGGTTTTTAGGGAAGCAGGTGGTGGTGGTGTTTTTGGTGGGAAAGGGGAGGGTCAAACCAGGGGTTGACCGGGGTGAAATATCAAAACAGGTTAGGGGTTTCGGCCAGGGTTTGTGTGGGCTTAGGAGTAGGGTGTGGGCTGGATTAGGGTGTTGGTTGGTTTGTTTGTTTATTTAGGCTTAAGGTCCATTTGGTTGTAGATAATAAAAACACAAGGACCATATTTTTATTTTCTGCAAAGTTAAGGGCTGAATGTTGTGATTTTCCCAAAGTAGTCCAAGGGTAATTCCTGCCAAGTCTCCATATTCCAAGGATCATAAACGTTAAATTTCCAAAATTTGAAATCCCAGGGACCTATTATGCCAAAATTGAAAGTACAGGGACCAAAACTGTAATTTTTGAAACTTAAGACCCAAGTATCATATTTTGCGATTTTTGACTTTCATAAGACTTGGGTTGACTTTTCATTTAAAATAAATGCATAGGGACTATTTTTGACAAGTTTTGAAACTTGGGGGACTGAAACTGCCAATTTTGCAAACTTTGATCATTTTTCATTTGTTTTTGCTTATTTTGCATTTAAAAGATATAAAACACAATCCCTGGGATAATTTAAGTATTTTGATGACTTTTTGATTGTTTTTGTATGTTTTGCAGTTCAGATTTGATCAAAAATGTTGAGTGTTTTAGCACTCATCAATGTACAACCAAACATAATCGAAAATCGCAAATCTTATACATAAAAATGCCATTAGAACACAAAATATGCAATGAAATGAGGTTACTATAATAGGCAATGCAATGTGTCCAAAATATTTACTAAAAAATTCATTAGACTCACCTAGTCAAAATAACACCACATTGTTACGCATTGATCCTGGTGCCCGTAGACCCAACACGCAATTAGTGATTCTTGGTTTCAAAATACCTACCCCCACCCTTTGCTCCCACATTCACTGAACCAACACCTGCTTGGTTCTTCATAGAACCATCGTCTCTAATGACAATACCAGCCGGTTTGTTCCTGGTAACAACAACAGCCTCATCAACCATCTTACCTTTTCCCTTATCCATAGACCTCTTCACCCTCTTTTTTTGCTTTCCGGATTCAGGTTTTGAAGCATCAACATCTTCCACAGCGTCATCAACCATCTTACCTTTTCCCTTATCCAAAGACTCTTCACCCTCTTTTTTTGCTTCCCGGATTCAGGTTTTGAAGTGCTAGTCCAAAAAGGAGTTGATGTACTAGAGCACCGCAAGCTAGCATCTTCTTCTACCCATCCGACAACCTCCCCACCTTCACCCTCTGAATCAATGTTTTTTAAATAGTATTGAGATAACATCTGTTTTGTGTGACCAACAAACAAGTCTACAAAACTAGCCCGACAACCTAGTTCGATCATTGTATGCATATCATTGTCTGTGTGAATCAATTTCAAACCTTCTTCTAATTATTTGCCAGGCAAACAAAAGAAGACAACCCATTTTTCTCCCGTAATGCGTGATAACATATCATCCAGACCAAGGGTAAAGATATGTTTGTCAAGGACAAAGGCACACATAGAAGAAACCTTCCCTTGTACATATCTCAAAGGAGCAAATTCAAAGAACCCATTATTGTGCATTCTGAACACAATTTCATCATCATAATCACTTAATTTGAAACCTGCCACCGTTTAAATTCAAACAACATACTTTAGTAATGGCAAACACTCTCTATAGCAGTACTTTAGTAATGCCAATTACTCGAACTTATGATATTCTAATAGCATACTTAAAAACATATTACGCTGTTTATCCTAAACCTAGCAAAGGGGATGCATATAAAAGTCTATCAAACCTATCATAGCAGCCTACATAAACAAAATTAAAAAGGCAAACAAATGAGGTATACTACATTAACATACCAAGATCCGTATGCTCTTCCTTCACCTTCCTCTTCTTGCCAGTCCCATTTGCCCTTCCCCTCTTCCTTTTTTCAGTAACTGTACTCGGATTAGGACTCCCATCTTTCTTCTTCTTGCCACTCCCAACAGGCATTCCCCTCTTCCTTTTTTCAGTAACTGTACTCGGATTAGGACTCCCCTCCTTCTTCTTCTTGCCATCCTCCTCCTTCTTCTTGCCAGTCACAACAGGCCTTCCCCTCTTCCTTTTTTCTGTAACTGTACTCGGATTAGGACTCCCCTCCTTCTTCTTCTTGCCAGCCTCTTTCTCCTTCTTCTTCTTGCCACTCCCAACCGGCCTTCCCCTCCCTCTTTTTGAAAATGCAACTACCTCATTGGAGCAACCGCTACCACTTCCAATGATAGGAATGGATATGGCACCGCTAGCACCCACATTTGGTTTGTTGAAGGTTCTGTTCCACATCCATTGAAGAATTTCTTCGATCATCTCCTTCCCTATGTTTGCATACGAACCATACTTGGCAATAACTTTATCACCAAATTCATCCAAAACATCCTCAAAGACTTCATCATTTAATAAAACCTTGCTCCACGACATTTCGGATGATTCCTCCCCCCCCCCCCCCCCCCCCCCCCCCCCCCGCATCAACAAACACTTTCCCTTATCATTCTTATCATTATTCGCCATAGCTGGGTTTAGTTGTTGCGATTTGATTTTTTTTTATGTTAGGGTTTGACGGTTGATTATCTACACAACGGTTGGTTGGTTTTGAGGATTTATTGTACCCTGAAAAAGCACACAGCTTTAAATACATAGGTTACGTTGTTTGCAAAAATAGTCCCCCGAAAGTTGGCGGGAGATAAAAAAAGGACATGAAATGACAATACTACCCTCAACTACGTGGCACTTAACGGAAAAATTAACGGAAAAGGTCTCTCGGTGGCCATTTTGCGAAAATGTGGAACGTTGGTGTCTTTTTTGCGCTACTTTTTGTCTCGGTCCCGTTTTTGCAATTTCGTAGAATGTTAAGGACCATTTTTGCATTTTACCCTTTGATTTAAATGTCGCACTTTCTTAAATTAATCTTAAACAACGTGTCCACCTTATAACATTTTTGTTTCAGGTTGAGTCAATATTAGCAACTATAATAACCTTTAGAAGTCAAATGAATACGCTCATTCATGTCTAATTGTCTATCACAAATATCTTATTGTGTGATAGCTACATTTATTACTTATTTATTTTTTGGGTTATTTCAGACTCTTTTCAAATTAAATTTGTCAATATAAAAATGGTATAATTATCAAAATGGCCTGTTGCCCTGCAGTTTAGGCATTTTTTGCCCGATTTTAAAATAGTCTTGATTTAGCCCGGGTTGCCCTGATCAACAACCGTATAGCCAACCCATGATGATACGTGTCCTCCAGTTGCCAAATAATTACAAAAGTTGCCCAAAAAACACAAAAAAATTACCTCAAAAAATGACACTTGTCATCATGCGGGTGGCTATACGATTGTTGCCCAGAGCAACCCGAGCTAAAACGAAAATATTTCAAAATCAGGCTAAATATACCTAGACCCAGGGTAACCTGGCTATTTTACTATTTATCCCTATAAAAATTGCATACATCATCGAGTCGAGCTTTTGCGTGTAAATACGATGCTAAGCTTCTATTAGCTAAACCATCGACTTGTTGGCGAAGTTTATGATAATTTGTTCAACCAAACTTGTGTATAGGGGTGTAAACGAGCCGAGTCGAGTCGAGTATTGACAAGCTCGAGCTCGGCTCGACATATAATACTCGAGCTCGAAGCTCGGCTCGAGCTCGACCGAGCCTCAAAATTCAAGCTCGAGCTCGGCTCGATCACTAAAACTCGAGCTCGAGGCTCGGCTCGGCTCGGCTCGTATATATTAAATAAAATCAAGTTTTTGAAAAAGTCACTATAGAAAAGCTCGAGCTCGGCTCAAAATTCAAGCTCGAGCTCGGCTCGTATATTCTTGAAGGGCATATATGTAATTATAGAAAAGCTCGTTAAGGCTCGCGAGCTTCACGAGCCGAGTAACATAGAACTCGAACTCGACTCGACATCTTACACGAGTAGCTCGAGCTCGAGCTCGACTCGTTTAAAATCGAGTATTTTTCGAGTCGATCTCGAGTTACTCGCGAGTTGTCTCGGCTCGATTACACCCCTACTTGTGTATGTCGTAACTTAAATTTGTGTATGTTTCTGTACTATTCTTTGATTGAGATCTAATTGAGTTTGCTTATGTCGTAACTTAAATTTGTTCAACCAAACTTGGTGTATCAAGCAAATTCCCAAAGGACATTTATGAGCTTTTTGCGTATGTGTTTGCTCGACCAAATTTGTAAAACTCTTATCTTTAGCTGAATTTGAGACCAACCAAATATTTAACACGAGCTCCGGCATCTTTTAAATTATATTGCAACCTAATCAAGTATTGATAAAAATATTCACTCGCTTATGACTAATTAACACTAGTATATAAAATAAGGTTTGGCTAACATTTGATCAGTAGACACGTACTTATAAGTATTCTAAAAGCAAAAGGTCTAGTGAAACACCATTTCTCTTCATTTGGGCCTTATCTGTGCCACATAACTTTAACACAATCACTTCCAAATACTCTCTATATTATAACATAAAGCAAACTCTTTATTTGGGCCCTACACACCCTCAACTTTATTTTCTTTTCCATTTTTCAAATATACTAAATTCATTTCATTTAATAAAATTACAATGCCAAATTAAAATACAATACGAAATTGAAAACACAAATGACGACGTTCATCAAGCTTTTATATTGCTCCGTAATAAATGATGAGATCTTGCTTCTCATTTACGACTTTCAGTACTTCTTTCTTAACGGCCTTCAAGGCGACCGAGAGACGCAAATTTGATTCCCCAGTCATTAGCAGAGTTTGTAGACTGACGCTGTTAAGTGGCTGGTCTTAAGGCAGCTCGCGCAACATTTCGACTTTTTCACCACGACTAAACATCTGGAGCATAATACGATTTTTCTCACCCAACAAATTGTTAACCAGCTGGATTTCTTTTTCTTGTTCAGTCCGTAGTCGCCTAAGGATAGCCTTTTGCACCTCGTTTGGTTCGTTAGCTATAGTGTTTGTGTGAAAATGAATGATATTGAAAGAGTTTAATAAGAAGTTGTGTGAAAACTGAATGATGGTAAATGGGTATTTATAGAGAAAAATAGCCGTTGGAGCCTAACAAATTCAAAATTTGAAACTGCTGCGAAAATTTAAATGTTCATTCATTTATTTAAAAATAAAAGTTACAATACAAAATTTAACATTACAATACAAAATTTAAAATTACAATACGAAATTTATAATACAATCGTCCTAATTGTATTTTTCATGTAGCATCTTATCATTGATTTGTTCTTGTATTTTTCCCGCATTTCTAAACAGAGCATTATGCGTCTCGTAATCTTTCGAATATTCTGGCGGAATGTCATTGCATTTCTCGTATGCTTGTCTCATATCATCTTTAGCTTCGCATGCCTTGTCAAATTGCATGGCTAAGTCAATCAACGCTTGCTAACGAGCGCTATCCTCCGCAATTAGTTTATTAACTAAAGGCATGTTTCATCGATGGTATGTGGAAGTAAACAAGACATATCAGATTTTTGGTGGGGATTAAGTGTGAAAATTTTAGGTGAAAATTTTAGGTAAATAATTTTTTCTACTATCAGCATTCAATAAAGACTCATGTTATTCCTCTTTATTACTCCATACTTTTTACCTGCAGATACACGGGTTTAAAGATTAAATACTACTAAAGTTATTATGAACAGGAATATAAATATCAAAATGAAGACACGACCTCACAGGTTACTGTGAGAATATAAATACACGAGAATGTACATATAACCACGATGCACGTAAGCCCTCTATAAAATTTAAATAAGGATATCCAGAATTTTTTTTTAGTGGTTATTAGGTGCTATTAAACATAATATTAATAGTTGGATTTAAACAACACCATACTCAACATTATGTCAATTAGACAAAATCAAATTATTCGTCAAACAAAATATATACAAAATATTAATCGATATTAACGCATAATGAAATTTATACAAAAACTCGCGAGTGCACATGTATTATAACTATATAAGTATAAAAGATTTTAGATAAGTTTACAGAAAAATATTATTTAACAACCTCGTATATATAGGTGGTTAAAACCTAGTTACCATAAATAAACAATGTCATTAGTCCCTGGTCAAAGTGCTGTTAAGCGCACTTATGATAGGATTTCTCTTGTTGATATAGACTCTGTGGTGGCTAATAAACACTTGTCCAAATCAGCAATGCCTAAAGTGGTTTTATTTGAGGATCCTAAGGGTGTTAACAGGGTGGAAGAGCCGGTTCTTGCTGCCCTGGTTTCATATAAGGGTGGTGATTTTGCTCAACAACTTGGTACTACTCTTGTTGATAATGTAACGAATACTAATAATGTTGAAAGTACTAAGGACAAGATAACCATATCAGCGTGTAAGAGCTTTGAATAGGCCAGCTTTGTGTTGTTAATACTTCTATGCCTATTTCGCAACCTAATTTGGTTGTTACTAATGACATGTCTAAGGAACATCAAACCCCCTTGAGGTATGCTAATAAGCTAAGCCCTACGTCTATGACTAAGGAAAATTTTCAAAAAATTGAAGATAATGCTCCTAATGATGCAGATTATGATGTCGGGTTACCTATAGCTTTGGTTCATAAAGTGAATAAGTGATTATAAAAATTATTTATACGAGTACTTATTGGTAAAAGGCTCGATTTTCCTGTTTGTGCACAACAATTGGGAAAAGTAAGTTTAGTGAAAGTAACAATGAATGCGGAATGTTTCTTCTTTTTTAAGTTTTCGTTTGTTCAGGGTGCGAAATCTATCTTCGTGATGGTCCATGGATGATTCGTGGAGAGTGAAGGAGTATTGATGACCACTAGCCATGAAGTTAATAGACATGCGACCATACTCATCCATGGAGAGAGTGACGGATGCATAGAATTCTAAAATAAACCTAGGACAAATAGGCTCATCGATTTCTAAGAGACAATCAAAGTTGATGTTTGCAAGTTCCGCGGGTAGGTTTGTACCGGCTAGGAAGGATGGGTCAATGGTTCTACCCTCATGGACATATCGTTTTTCTAAGGCTTTGAAAATGTTGATTTGAGCTTCGGTAAGGCCTTTGGTTTTCTGGTGTTTGGGTAGATACTTAGTGGTGTCCTTGTGGTCGTAATGAGTCACGGGAGGCATGATGATTCCTAGAAATAAAATTTCACATTTTAGTCTTATGTTAGCGACTATAATAATGTGGATGTTCTAGTGTGTGCCTATATGAAAACAATGTGGAGGTGCGGTTATCTCGACTCATTTTGATGCTTAAAACGTTTTATAATGCAAGTTTTGTTATAAAACAAAAGATAACCCAAATGCTCCTAGTTCAATGTAGCTTCGTTTAAATGTACCCGAAAATACATATTAGTTATGTATTCGCTTTAGCATTCAAGAGACATTATGCAAGTGATGTTTTAAACATAACGTTTTTATTTTGTATTCACAATGTGAGACGAAAAAATATTTGTCCTATTTGTGAGAAATTTTTGCAAAAATTTGACATGGGGTGTTTTAGCAAACATGTTTATAACTACTAAGAATGCAATTCCTAACTATGGGGAACATGATTAGTTTTGTTAAACACCTAATTTCATGCATGAATTTCTCAAGTTAATGCATAACCCCAAGTTTTTATTTTTGAGCAAAAATAGAATTCCTAGACTCAGATCAGGAGTGTAATCATGTTTAGAATACTTACAATGTTGATTGATGAGCAATGTGAATAAAGGAAGGACCAAAAATTTGTAGGTGTTGATGAATGGTGAAGTGAATAGTAGCAGTTTGGAAGTGGTGGTATGAGATAATGGGTGTTTGGTTTAATATAAACTAAAAAAAAAAAAAAATATTCTGCAAGTCGGTGGATACGGCTGAACCAAAAAAAAGGGTTCCGCCTGTTTTCTCGCAGGGTTTCGCCGACTCTGCTGAGAAAAAAATTTATTTATTTGTTTTGATTTTTGTGATTTTTGGTCTAATGTTTAAAACTACAATGTAGGTTCCATGAGTTCTAAGCCTAGCCTAAGAAGGTTAAAAGGTTCTCGTTTAAGAGGTTTTGTGAGAATGTCGGCTATGTTGTCTTCGGAAGAAACTTTCTCGATTGAGATGTTTCCTTTTTGGATGTTGTCACGAAGAAAGTGATGATGGATTTTGATATGTTTAGTTCGGGAATGTTGGACTTGATTTTTACTAAAATCTATGGCTCCTTTGTTGTCGCAAAGAATGGAGATGTCATTTAGTTGAATTCCGTAGTCGACAAGAGCTTGCTTCATCCAAAGAGCTTGTTGACATGCCTTTCTGGCCGAAACGTATTCGGATTCCGCTGTTGAGATAGCGAGAGCCGTTTGCTTCTTAGAGAACCATGAGGTGAGACAACGTCAAACTACAAGTACCACTTGTGCTTTTTCTATCAACATAGTCACCGGCATGATCCGAGTCCGCATACACTATGGTGTCCATTCCCGTTCCTTTGGGATACCATAAACCTAAATGTGTAGTTCCCTTAATATATCTAAAAATCCTTTTAACGGCTTCAAGATGAGTTGTCTTAGGATCTTCTTGAAAACGAGCACATAGACAAACACGAAACATAATGTCGGGTCTACTAGCCGTTAGGTAAAGTAGACTTCCAATCATACCTCTATATTTAGTGCTATATACGAATTCACTTTCCTCATCCTTGGTGAGTTTTGTTTCCATGGACATGGGCGTTTTGATTGGTTTTGAATCTTCTAGACCAAATTTCTTAAGCATGTCCTTAATGTATTTGGATTGGTTAAAGAAGATACAATCTTCTACTACCTCCGTCCCTAAATAAATGTCCACGTTTGACTTTTGAGGTCTTTTTTGTTCATCTTTGACCTTATATATTTTTATTTATGTTATATAATACTTGATAAAAATTATACCAAATTAAAATACACATAAAACTCAATTCATTCATATATTTTGTATCAATTATTATATAAAACAAACAAGAATATTTAAGGTCAAAGTTGAATAAGTAAGACTTCAAAAGTCAAACGTGGACACTTATTTAGGGACGGAGGGAGTAGTTGTTTAATTTGGAGTCCTAAGAAAAAAATTGAGTTCTCCCATCATACTCATTTCAAACTCGTCATGCATTATTTTTGAGAAATCAACACATAATTCTTGACAAGTTGATCCGAATATAATGTCATCAACATAGATTTGGACTATGATAATATGTGAACCTTTCTTCTTAGTGAAGAGAGTATTATCAACTAAGCCCATGGTATACTTATGGTCAACTAGGAAGGTTTTAAGTCGATCATACCATGCCTTTGGAGCTTGCTTAAGTCCGTATAAAGCCTTTTTAAGTTTGTAAACGTGATTCGGTTTTTCAAAATCGGTGAAACCCGATGGTTGAGAAACATATACTTCTTCATTTATAAATCCGTTTAGGAATGCACTTTTGACGTCCATTTGAAAGAGTTTAAAATTATGTGCGCATGCATATGCAAGTAAAATTCTAATAGACTCGAGCCTAGCTACCGGAGCAAACGTTTCATCGTAGTCTATGCCTTCTTGTTGATTATAGCCTTGTGCTACTAGCCTAGCTTTGTTTATAGACACTACACCATTTTCATCCATTTTATTACGAAAGACCCATTTTGTACCAATTATTGTTTGACTCTTTGGTTGAGGAACTAATGTCCAAACATCATTCCTAACAAATTGGTTTAATTCTTCTTGCATTGCTATTACCCATGACTCATCTTTTATTGCTTCATTTATATTTTTCGGTTCAATAGTTGACATGAAACAAAAGAAGTTGCTTTCATTTTGAACTTTTGATCTTAGTGTTCTTTCCGTAATGTTTCCTATGACACCATCTAATGGATGACTTTTAGATTCTTTGACATTGACAATTTCTTTATTTAATAGTTCATTGATGAGGCGAAAAATGAACCGTTTTTAGGGGGTCATTTAAGCCCGGAATTGAATTTATTTGATCAAATATTGCCCTAAAACGTTCCTTTTGTGATTTTAGGTACTTTGGGAGTGAATTCTGGAAAAGGAAGCATTTTGGACGTTTTTGGAGCATAAAAGTGAAGAAAACGGCAAAGACTTAATTTTTCATGCTGAGAACAGTACCTGACGGCGTCAAGAAGGAAATTGTGACGGCGTCAGGAGTAAAATCCATGATGACCCAGAGAAAACCTGAAGGCGTCAAGAGTAATTTTGGTGACGGTCTGCAAAAGGAGTACACGTGGCGGCGTCAAACCCAGATCTAGGCAGTCCGAGAATTTATTTGGCGGCGAGATGACGGTGTCAGACATTTATTCTTGACGCCGTCACCTCACAAAATCTATATATACTTTTCTATTTTTCATTCATAAGAGAGGAACTTGTGTGGAGAATACTAGGGTCGAACCTAATAAATCCTAGGTCGTTTGTAACAGTATTTTCAAGGGTTTTCACCCCTTGAAACCTTTCATGTTCAATTAAGATAAGTCCTCTTTCAATTCATTCAATATGTCTATGTGTTGTTTGAATATATCTTATGCTTGTCTTGATTTTAACATGCTATGCTAGATCTTTTATGTGTTTGCTTAGATGTAATGAAACCTAGATGTTGATTATAGGTTGATTGCTTGTTTATAGTTGTATTGGATGAATGATTTCAATGTTAGGCTTAAGAAAACTGGCAGATCTCCATTGTGTAACATGCTTGAACGTCTTAAGAAACATGAACCGATGTGTACTAGGTTTTTATGATTGTATTTAATGCATGAGTGAATTCTAGTGATCCCATGTTAGGAGCTTCTTAGCCGGCTCGACATAGGAGTGAAGTAGGAGCTTATAGGATCGGGGAAGTAAGTACGCCACCCCATGAATGGTATTAAGGAATATAATCCGTCATCCACGCTACTGTAACAAGTAATTAACCTGTAAAAGATATCTAGGGAGTAGTGAAACCTAAGTAAACACAATTCTCCCATATATTGCTCACACCACTAGTTTAATTTAGTTTATTTTCATTTTTAGTATTTTATTTTGATTGCATCTTAGTTATTGGGTTAGTTGAATAGCAACTAATTCCGCCCAACTCCTTCAAAAACCGAGATTTTACTTGCTTTTATAAAAACTAAAAAAATACAAAAAGAATCATCCCTCATCTCTAGACCTAGTCTTTAGGTTTTCTAATCCTAGCGACACTATTCCTAAGCTGAACGATCAATCCCCCGGTACTTGTCACTATACTATACTACAACGATCAGGTACACTGCCTGGTGGGGGTTGTAAGCTTCTCGAGATCCCTCGAGAGGTAAAGCCTGGTGCAATCCCTACGCATCAAGTTTTTGGCGCCGCAGCCCGGGGAATAGTTATTGTCTAGGTTAGACTTTCTTTTTATTAGGTCTACTTGCTAGATTCCTTTCTAGTAAGATTTTATTTTTATTTTTAGGTTCTCTTTAGTCTATCTTATTTCTTCGTGTTTTTGTTCGTAACTCTTCGCCATCCGACATCATGGACGATGGTAACATCTTTGAACCCATCATCCCACCACAACAAGACCACCAACAAAACCCACAACTAGCTAACCAACCTCTTAGGCCCCGAACCCTAGGAGAGTATTCCCGACCTAGCCACCAAGGCTGTCGAAACACCATTGAGCTCACCCAAGGAGCCAATGTGTCTCCCTTGCGATCCGACACCATCCGGTTGGTGCAAAGCGGATGTGCATTCCGGGGACTTCGTTCTGAAGATCCAAATCAACATCTCAAGGACTTCCTTAAAATCATAGATTCTATAGACCTTGATGCTACAACTAGAGAGTCGACCCGATTACGCCTATTCCAATTCTCTCTACGTGATCAAGCTAGTCAATGGCTTGAACGTTTACCCGCAGGATCCATCACCTCATGGGATGATCTCACCACTCGTTTCCTTGCTCAATTTTTCCCACCGGGGAGAACTACCAAGCTTAGAAATGATATCTTGATGTTCCAACAACGTCAAGGTGAAACTCTATATGAAGCATGGACTCGATTCAAGGACTTACTCCAAAAAGTCCCTCATCATGGCTTAGATCTTTGGTTCCAAGTCCAAATCTTCTATGACCATATCGATCTCTCCACAAGGCGAGCCGTTGACCAATCGGCCGGTGGTAAGCTACGTGATCTAAGTGCGGAACAATCATGGGAACTCATCGAAGATCTTGCTCTCTATGACAACGAAAGTTGGAATGATCCCCGTGATTTGAACAAAACGGTCAAGGCAATATCTTTGCCTTCGAACAATTCTAGCACTTCCAACCGTAGGATCATGGAACTTGAGGACCAAGTCAAGTTTCTCATGAAATCTTACGAAGCTCCTAAGCCTTCAAGCCAAGTGAAAAAAATCACTTCTTCATGCGAATTATGTAGTGGTCCCCATGACACTCGTGATTGTGTGGAACTCCCCGGAACAGCTTTTGCGGACTACGCATCCTTGCATACCGACGAAGCGCGAGATAAGTGGTACACTTTCAAACCCGAGCAAAACCCGTATGGTGATTCCTACAACCCTTCTTGGAAAAATCACCCAAACCTTAGGTGGAAACAAAACCAAACCAATCCTTCCAATCCGCCTAATCGTTACCAACCAAACGGTCCACCCTCCAACCGTACTTTCAACAACAATCCTTCTAACAACTATGGTAGTACCAACAATCTTGAAGGATTGATGTCCAAGTTTATGGCATCTCAAGAAGCTCGCATATCTAAGTTTGAAGCCGATTTCAAACAAAAGCAAAGCGAGATGACCACCAAAATTGACACATTGTTGAAAGTTCTCAATGACCGAGAAATGGGATCACTCCCAAGCGACACGGTCAAGAACCCGAAACTAAACGTTAATTCCATATCATCAGTTTCATCACCCACTTCTTGTCCGCAATACTACTCGGTTAAATCAACGAGCACGTGTTTCAAGCAAAACCAAATTCTTCGAAAGGACCAATCAAATAAAATACCCGATATAAAACCGGTCAAAAGCATAGTTGAAACACCTCCTACGCAAAACCTTGACGATGAATTCAAGGAGCTTCACCTTGAACGCCCTGTCATTGATGTCTTAGCCCATGCTCCCTACTATAGTGCCCTCCTAGAAAAGTATGGGAAGTTTAAACTAGGTAAAAATGGGACCGCCTTCGTTCAAAACAAGTTGCCTAAAAAGCTTGATGATCCGGGTATATTTGTTTTGCCTTGTAAGATAGGAAGATCCAAAGCTTTCGACACACTAGCCGATTTAGGGTCAAGCCTCAACTTGATTCCCTTATCCCTTTTCACCGCTCTCAAGCTAGGGAAGTTAGAGGAGACGGAGGTATTAATTGGTCTAGCGGATGGGAGTATTGCCCACCTGGTTGGAATGATTAAGGATGTAGTTGTTCACATAGGGAAGTTAACCATCTTAGCGGATTTTCACCTCCTAGACATGGTAAGTGACACTACATGCCCATTGTTGGTAGGAAGAGGATTTTTAGCTACCGCTAGTGCCATGATAGATTGTAAAGAGTCTAAGATGGCGATACTTGGTCGGTATATGATGTTAAGAAACATAGCTACGATTGTGAGGATGAACCGACACCACATTGGGTAGAGATGAATAGGAGACCATCTAGATATGGACCTTGGATAGAAAGGAACTTTATAGGACCTTAAAGCCCATTCTATCTAGAAAAAGATTTCATCGATAAGACACATTCGGTGGAACAACTCATAGCTAGAGATGAAGAGCTAGACCCTTTTGAGGACCCCCTAGTCTTTAGGAAGATGATTGAGTTCTTAAGCGTAATGCCTATTAATATAGAGATGAACAAGTGGAAATGAGAGGGAAATAAGTGTAAATGGAGGTGGGACAAGCCACCTAAGGAAGGTGACGGATCATGGCATATGAAGATGATTTTGTATGATCCGGATGGAGAAAAGTTTGAAAGGTCATACCGTACTTAGAAAACCGATAGGAAGTTAAAACCTAAGTTTGATCCCAAAGATGTCCTCAATGAGGAACTCACCCGTATCACGTAGTAACCCGTGACCTTGAGTCTAGCTACAAGACTCGTAAATAAAGAAAAGCGCTTCTTGGGAGGCAACCCATGTTTTGTGTGATTTTCATTTTGTTTGTTTGTTATTTGCTTCCGTATGCATGCTTTATTTTTATTGTTGGTAGATCATGTTTCAAAACTAAAATGGTGAAAATACTTTATTTTGTTGTTTGTCCTAGTCTTAACTTCATCCAAAGGTATTTCGCAAAAGATAAGTGTAAGGGGAAACCCCAAATATGTTTTTAAGAAACAAAACCGATCATGATTCTCCACAATATTAAGTGAACATGTATATTTGTATTTGTTAGAGTCAAATGCTTGTATCAAGTCACGATGATGTTTTGCAGGATTTTCTAGGAAGTAGGACGAAGTTTTTCCAGAAATTTTCCGGAAACTTAACATAAGAATTTCTGCAGGTCACTTCTGACGGCGTCACGAGTTTACTCCTGACGGCGTCACGTGTAAAATTCTGGAAATTTTACCAGTTTTGTTTTTCTAACGGAGTCTTAAAGTTTTTGTTGAATCTTTAGTTATATAATCTCTAGGAAATCTGCAAACATCATTCCATAAGCATTATATCTTATTTTGTTTGCTAGGATTTGTTAGCATATATAGATTGCCGCCGATTTTACGCGAGGTTGCCTTGTCTGTTTTCTCAGGTTTTTACAGGTTTTGTATCACAAGAAGATGATTTATATTCTGGAAGGGAAGCTTTGATTGTTCATTTTCTTAGAGGAAGATCTAACCTGGCCACCTTATTATCCATACCGAGCGAATCAGGGGAGTATTTGATTTCATTCTTTTTACTTATTTCACTTTTACATTCTTTACTTGAACATTGGGGACAATGTTCATCCTAAGTGTAAGGGGAGGGTAAAATGATGATACCTTACAGATACACTTTCGCTTGAGTTTGTTTGTTTGATAGTAGATGTGTAATAAAACTATGAGAAATACTTGTTAGTGCAATTTCAGCGCCAAATTTAAATTTTTTTACAACATTTAGGAGTGAAACTTTAGCCATAGCAAGCGTCTCATGGATAGGATGTAGCCTCTCGTAATTTTCCCAACGGTTAGTAAATACTTACAAATTATTACGTTATTTAAATACCCACTTTTACGTATGAATTTTTTTTTTATATATAAATCACAACGGTAAACATTGTGAATTATCTTTTGCTTAGAAACGTTGCTTGCATACAAACCTATATAGTCTAAATTATCGCGAATACTTATATTAAAAACGTTTATATTTTTATAATATACGTTTCGTATATTTAAGGTATAATATTTATATATTCCCGGAGCCTACGAAAATTCCCGAGATCACTCATTAATATTATTTGATCGTAACCCGACTCTCAAAACACACCAGGTGGGCCCCGTTGACTCATTGGGCCTTAAACCCAACTAACAAACCAAACGGACCCTTTTTATATATCTTGTTTTCTTTTCTGCTGGGCCAGACAAAAACGCAAGCCCAAAGGGCTCAAAGCCCAAACGCACCCTTTTTGATATTTAGTTTAGTTTCTGCCAGTCGCGAGCGAGCCAAGGAACACCCCTATTATCCTTTGAATTCGACACATAACACACACATATTTTTACCTAACTTAATTTACGAGCTAGCAAAGATTTGTGAATGATAAAGTTTACTCACTCTCTCGTTCATTTACTACCTTGAATAAGCCCAAAGTAAAACTACAAACTCACTTTGAAGTGATAAGCCAAAACGTGGCAAGATATCTCCTAGCACCTCCCATACTTTCCAATCACATCCAAACGAACTCTAAACATCATGACATGGTCAGGAATGAACAGAAACAAAATCATACATGATACAACCTTGTACAAAACCGATTGGACATCAATTGTGGCAACACTATTCGCTCTCACATGCATGCTCTAACGCTTGTGATATCAACTCGTTTCTACCCTCCAAAGTTCAACCTATATAAACCTTACATGCAAACAACATCACTACATACCCTCATACGTACCACTACCACCAAAAATACTAACGAAAGGGAGCTAGAGAGGGACGAAAGGATTCTCAAGTGTACCACGTTTCAAGACGAACCTAGGAAGCAAGCTTGGAGTCTACTTGAACCTTGGAAGGACGAGAAGTGAACCACAACACGTTGAACCATAAAATCGAACCATACGTACCATTTACCCCACCCTTTTGAGGTGAGAACTCACGAACTCCTTTTCTATTTTTATCTCGTTACCATTAAATTTTTCACGTTTACTTTACTAAATTAATTCGTTATATAAAAACGTGACATGACCATATTATTCGACATTCTAATTATCCAACATGATGACAAACGAGTGATATAAACTTTTAAACCTAAAGCTAACGTTTAAACTAATATATTCGACACGTTTAGGAGGTCACTTGACCCATTCGTGTCATTTCAAAACACTTAGAACATTTTCTTTGTTTTTGTTAGTATTGAATTGCACATTTACTTTAACCTTTTATTTTGAAATATTAAAACGTAACATGTATATGTTTTTCTTTCTTTTCATTTTTGACCATGCTAGCAATCACGTATAATAAAGATTTGAAGCTAATAATAACATGCATACGTAAAATAGGACACGTTCCTAACGTCACTTGACCTAGTCGAAACACTTAGAATATTTCTAAGTATAGAAACTATTTTTAATATAAATTTCGGTCATAAGCTTTGGTCTCGTCATTCGTAAACTCGACACATAACCATGCCTTTTTATTGCTCGACCCCATTGTCACCTTGATAAACAATTAGAGAACACTTTTCATTCGACCTAACTAGCTCGTATAACTACTTTACTCGACCCCTTTTGTCTCGACAAAAACCAGATTTTACAAAACTTTTATAAGCCAACGTGGGCTTATGTAAAGCCCACTAAGCTTATGTGATACACTGGGCCTGGGAGCCCAACACCAGTGTTTTTAGTATCCTAAAATGAGTCCAAGGTCAGGCCCAAACCGTTCGTAAGCCCATTGGATCACAAAACCTTAACGGGCCTTGATATTGTCTCGTTAAGCCCATTTAAGTGAAATAAGAGCTTTTTAAACAAATAAGCTGAAGAAATAAGCTTTTTCTGAATATTATGAGCTTAATCTAATAATGAAAATATTAAACTTTTAATTGGGTGAAATTTGGACCAAGTTTGCAAATTTTTCAAATCGAGGGACTAAAAGTGTCAAAATGGTAAACTATGGGTAGAAACTGTCAAAACCTAAAACTTTGAGTTCTAAACTGTTAAAAATGATAATTGGAGTTGAAAAATGTAAATATTGATGCTTTTAGACCTAAAATGTAAATTATATATATTTTGGACTAACGGTATAAAATATATATCGTTAGGGTTAAAAACGTAAATTTTGGAAACTTAAAGGAATTTTCAGTAAATATTATTTTATAAAAATAATATTAACCTTTTACATATATAAACATATAATTAATATAAGACTTATATAAACATAAACTATATATATATATATATATATATATATATATATATATATATATATATATATATATATATATATATATATATATATATATATATATATATATATATATATATATATATACGATATATATTCGTAATAATAATTAAACGATATAACAATACGCTATTTATTTCTTGTAAAACGATACGTTTATTTCCGTTATAAAAACTAACTTTATATCAATCATCGATCATTTTACTTACGAGTTATATATATATATATATAACTTTGTTTTTGAACTTTAAACATTTAAACGAACACGAGTTTTAATAACAAACTAAATAACAAGTAATCGCGATAAAAACTAGATTTAGACTATTAACTGAAACTTGCATTATCTTTTAGGTTGTGTTGTGTGAAGCCGTTTCCTTGCTTTGTTGAGACTACGATACCACTGTACTACTAAGGTGATTTCATAGCCCACTCTTTAACTATTTTCCCGTGGGGAGATACATGCTTAAAACTCGATCACAAGTCTTTTATACCGGGTATTGAAATACCGTCAGGCCAATGTTATTTGCTTAAGTTACTATTGTCAGAAGTCCCTCGATCATGAACCTTAATCACCTGAAGGGTGAACGTAAATAATTGTGGATAGTACTATTAGTGATTGACAATCCTCGTTTGGTTGTTGGAGAAAACACCAGGCGCACTTTATTGTTCTTATAAATAGGTTATTGACAAATACCTATCTTTGGGGGCCTATTACTTACCATCATAATACATACTTATGAGTGGCTGTTAATCGTTGAGTATCATGAGCTTAAGGCAATAACAGGAACATTGATTTTTTTAACATATTGATTGTATGTGATTACAATACACTCTTAACTTGTGATTCAAATTCTTAAACTCAAACCTATGAATATCACTCAACTTTATGTTGACTTTAGCATGTTTATCTCAGGTAACTAAACAAGACGGATCTGGATGGCACGGAGTGGGCAAAAGCATGACAAGAACCATAATAAACTACTTATTTTCCTTCAGAATAAAACACGTTCTTAACTTAATAAAGTCTTGTATCTCAGATATTTGGTATTTTGAAATAAATTAAACTTTAATACTTCATTTTGTGTTGACTACTATGATTGTGACAAAGATCCTTGAAGTAATACCCCGAAAGTCTTCCGCTGACATGTTAAGTCTTCCGCTGTTATTAACGACTTTTGGGGGTGTTACAGATTGGTATTCAGAGCCACGGTTATAGAGAACCAGATGTTTTTAAACATTGGACTATAACTACACTTTAACTGGACCATTTTTACAAAATACCACTTCATACCCTCCGTGCCTACATTCCAACATCTGTTAGAAAAATTACTTCTCATTATTTCTTACTTATATAACTTGAGATGTGCTTACATGTTATGATTATGCTAATAACTATGTTTACTAATCGGGATTATTACAGTACCATGTCTTCCAAACCCAACTTCATTGTTTTGTTATCGGATTCGGAAACTGAGAGCTCTACACCTATTGTACCAACTCTTGCTCCAATGACTATGTCACCTACAACAGACAAGAATAAGGAAAGTCAGCAATCCTCTACTTCACCTCAAGCATCATCTGGTCCAATCAGACGCAGTAAGCAAACTTCTCCATTCCAGCCTTATGAACCAGCCACAGCTGGAAAAGCTCTTTCATATGCTGAAGAAAAAGACATCTGGAATGATACTAAATGGAAAAAGGAAATTGCTCCAACTACAGAACCAGTGATACTACCTAGTATATTTTATCAGCAGACTACTACTGTACCAGTGACAATCAACAGTCCACCACCTGTGAAAACTTCCAGTGCTCCTCTGACTTATCAACCAAGGAATTACCAGATTCGTCCTACCTCCTCAGATCCTTACTATTATGCAAGAACCAACCATAAGGCTCGTAAGCGGGTCAATGCTCGCAAATGGTCATTTCTACTACCAATCCTTAAGTATTGGAGATCTCAAGAAGGTACACCCACCAACAGAGAACTTGGTGAAAGATCATCATTTGCTGCATCTAAGATCCTTCCAGTCACTGGAGAACCCATTCACCATACCATACCACTCTTGGCAGCTAGGTTAGTAAGACATGAAGACAGGTTAGACGCCATAGCCACCTTGGTGAACAACATCCCTAATGAACTGATAGAAGTTATGTCAGCTGAGATAGAACAACTTGTGATGGGACACCTAGAGATGGGAACCATGATTGAACAACTAAGTACCCAATTCGGTGAAGCTATGGAATTCATCGGATTACTTTGCTCTGCTAACACCATAAACAAGGACATCATGTGTGATATCGATCAAGCTCTCGACACCACAAGAGCCCAAGTCATGTCTCTGCGACGTGCACAAGAAGAAACACAAGCTAGGGAGAGAGACCGAGACCAAATCATAGAAACCATGGCCGCCAAAATTCAGGAACTAGAACGTCGTCTTGATGATAACCAAGGAAAACCCTAGAATGCCATAGATTGTCGACATAGCCTCACCCACATCACAGTAATAACTTGTATTTGAATGTCCTAGAGATATGTCAACAAGAATAAATAAGTGATGTAAACTCAAAACGACAATCTAATCAATGATGTTATGTTTGCTTTATTTTCATAAGTGTTATGATATCGTATATTGCATCGTGATATATGTGACACTATTATAACTTTGAACCTATTGATGTTACTAAATAGTCTAACACAAGATGGTTATTATGAAAATTCTGAAAATATATTCTCATTTTTAGGAATATGGCACCTAAGAGAACCACGACCACTACCTCAGCAGCAACCATGACCGCGAAAGAAATCCAACAAGCAATCACCAATGGAATCAATGCAGCCTTAGCCGAACAAGCAAATGCTAACACACAACCGGCAAGAAATGTTGCTCCCGCACCTCGCCAATGTACCTATAAAGATTTTATGGCTTGTCAGCCGACTTACTTCATGGGTACTGAAGGGATAACTAAACTCGCCCATTGGTTCGAGAGATGCGAAACGGTATTCCAAAGGAGTGGATGCTCAGAAAACAACAGGGTCACATTTGCCACAGGAACCTTAATGGATGACGCTTTGTCATGGTGGACCGCTACAACTCAAACTTTAGGTACAGAAGCAGCGTACCGACTCTCCTGGACGGAATTCAAAGCCAAGATCTTAAAGAAGTACTGTCCTCGATCCGAAATAAGAAAACTGGAAGACGAATTCCATGTCCTTGCAGTCAAAGGAATCGATCTTAGGGCTTACAACAGGAGATTCCACGAGCTAATGGCATTATGTCCTTCCATCGTACCAGATTTAGAGAAAACTCTGGAGAAGTATATTGAAGGTCTTCCCCGGAATATTGAAGGAAACGTCACAGCATCCAACCCACCATCACTAGAAGTCGCAATGGAGTTAGCACAAAAACTCCTAGACCGCGAAATCAAGTGCAACGAACTCAAAAGAAAGCTCGATGACAGGAGAACCACCCACCACCAAAACCACAATCACTACCACAACGGCCATCGCAACAACAACCATCACCACAACAACAACAACTACAACAGGATCAACCAACAACAACACCAGAACAAGAACCCACATCGCCAACAACAGAACCAACGACAAGAACCTCCTAAGATATTTACGGCAACCAATGGTAATGGATACCAAGGTATTAAGCCACAGTGCAACCGATGCAAGCTCCATCACAATGGTGCTTGTACAGTAAAATGCCATAAATGCCAAAGGATAGGTCATGCCACAAAAGATTGTAGGACCCCTGCTACCGGCAGCAACCTACAACCAATAGCACCAACATGTTACTCATGCGGAGAGACTGGACACTTCAAGAACCGCTGTCCAAAAGGAAATGGTCAGAACACTGCACGAGCAAGAGCATACGTGATGGGAAATGAAAATGAACCACAAAACCCCGACGTTGTCACGGGTACGTTCTTATTAAATCATCATAATGCTAGAGTATTATTTGATTCTGGAGCAGATAAGAGCTTCGTATCAGATACGTTTGCCCCTTTCATTAACTCTAACCCTTCTAAGCTAAACACCACATACGAGATAGAAATGGCCAATGGGAACTTAATTAGCACCAACTCTGTTTTAAAGGATTGTACCTTAACCCTCGTAGGAGAATCTTTTCCTATTGACCTGATGCCTGTCCAACTCGGTAGTTTTGATGCTATCATCGGAATGGATTGGTTATCCAAACATCATGCTAAGATTCATTGTGATGAGAAAGCCATACACATTCCTTTTAAGAATGAAACCCTTGTTATCCATGGCGACAAGAATAAAAACCTATACGGAATCATCTCATGCCTTAGAATGATAAAATACATGAACGAAGGATGTCATGTATTCATGGTTCAGGTGACGGAAAGTAAGTTAACCAAGAAACAACTTAAAGATGTACCTATCGTTAAGGAATTCCCTGAAGTATTTCCTGAAGATCTACCCGGTCTTCCACCGACTCGTCAAGTAGAGTTCCAAATTGAACTAGTGCCTGGAGCGGCACCAGTAGCAAAAGCACCTTACAGGTTGGCACCTTCCGAAATGGAGGAACTATCGAAACAACTAAAGGAATTATCCGATAAAGGTTTCATTAGACCAAGTTCATCACCTTGGGGAGCCCCAGTTCTATTTGTTAAAAAGAAAGACGGATCATTCCGAATGTGCATAGATTACCGAGAGTTAAACAAACTCACTATAAAGAACCGATATCCTTTACCTAGAATAGACGATTTGTTTGATCAATTACAAGGATCGAGTGTATACTCGAAGATTGATCTAAGGTCGGGATACCATCAATTGAGAGTTCGGGAAGAAGATATTCCCAAGACAGCCTTCAGAACCCGTTATGGACACTATGAATTTTAGGTAATGCCATTTGGTCTAACGAACGCACCCGCTGTGTTTATGGACCTAATGAACCGAGTATGCAAGCCATATTTGGACAAATTCGTGATAGTATTCATTGATGACATTTTGATCTACTCTCGTAATAAAGAGGAACATGCCAATCATTTGAGAACAATCCTAGAGTTACTTAGGAAAGAAAAGTTGTACGCGAAATTCTCAAAATGTGACTTTTGGATTCCCACGGTGCAATTTTTGGGACACGTAATCAATAGTCAAGGAATACACGTGGATCCTGCAAAAATAGAGGCAGTTAAAGAATGGTCATCACCTACAACTCCCACAGAAGTACGTCAATTTTTAGGTCTTGCAGGTTACTACCGGAGATTTATTGAAGGTTTCTCTAAAATCTCAAAACCATTGACCAAGTTGACCCAAAAGAACGAAAAGTACGTCTGGGGACAAGAAGCAGAATCAGCCTTCCAACTATTAAAACAAAAGCTTTGTCAAGCTCCAATACTAGCATTGCCAGAAGGAAGCAAAGATTTCGTGCTATATTGTGACGCTTCGTACCATGGTTTAGGTGCAGTTTTGATACAACGGGATAAGGTAATAGCTTATGCCTCACGTCAACTGAAGAAACATGAGGAAAATTTCACAACCCATGATTTAGAACTAGGAGCAATAGTATTCGCTCTCAAGTTATGGAGACACTATCTATACGACACTAAGTGTACCGTATTTACAGATCACAAAAGTCTTCAACACATCCTAGATCAAAAGGAGTTAAACATGAGACAACGCCGATGGTTAGAACTACTTAGCGATTACGATTGTGAAATCCGGTATCACCCAGGAAAGGCTAATGTAGTGGCAGATGCATTAAGTCGGAAAGAAAGACTAAAACCTCTCAGGGTTAGATCGTTAGGCATGACTATTTGTTCACCCCTTCCAACACAAATCGTTATCGCCCAGAGCGAAGCTCTCAAGAAAGAAAATCGACCAATTGAAAAGATTTTTGGTATGCCGGAAAACGAAAACGGATTTGTGAAAAGATCAAATGGAATGCTTTGTTTCAAGGAAAGAAGCTGGATTCCTCTCTTCGGAGGTATTCGTGACCTCATCATGCATGAGTCTCACAAGTCAAAATACTCCATTCACCCAGGTTCCGACAAGATGTACCAAGATCTTACGAAACTATATTGGTGGCCAAACATGAAAGCCGACATCGCTGAGTACGTCAGTAAATGTCTAACATGTTCAAGAGTAAAAGCAGAATACCAGAAACCCTCCGGATTACTCACCCAACCCGAACTCCCCATGTGGAAATGGGAACGTATTACCATGGACTTCATCACCAAACTTCCCAAAACCTCTACCGGCTACGATACGATATGGGTTATCGTTGATCGTCTCACCAAGTCAGCTCATTTCCTACCAATCAAAGAAACTGATGAAATGAACACACTTGCTCAGATATATCTGAAAGAAATTGTGTCACGACATGGAGTGCCAACTTCCATCATATCAGATCGTGACAGTCGTTTCACGTCTCATTTTTGGAAGTCATTACAAAAAGCTTTAGGAACAAAGCTGGATATGAGCACAGCCTATCACCCACAAACCGATGGTCAAAGTGAGAGAACTATACAAACCTTAGAGGATATGCTACGCGCTTGTGTTATAGACTTCGGAAAAGGTTGGGACAAACACTTACCGTTGGCAGAATTCTCATACAACAACAGTTATCATACCAGTATCAAGGCAGCACCATTCGAAGCACTTTACGGTAGAAAGTGTAGATCACCCGTTTGCTGGGCAGAAGTTGGAGAAATACAACTCACAGGACCGGATCTAGTTCATGAGACAACCGAGAAAATCATCAAAATCAAACAACGTTTACAAACCGCTAGAAACCGATAGAAAAGTTACGCCGACCTGAAAAGAAAACCCATGGATTTTCAGATTGAAGATAAAGTGATGTTAAAAGTATCACCATGGAAAGGAATGATACGATTCGGAAAGAGGGGAAAGTTAAACCCGAGATACATCGGTCCATTCAAAATCCTAGAAAGAATTGGACCCATGGCATATAAACTTGAACTACCCGAGGAACTTAGTAGAATTCACAACACTTTTCATGTGTCAAACCTCAAGAAGTGTTTATCCGATGAATCTTTGGTCATTCCATTGAAATAATTACAACTTGATGACAAACTCATTTTTACCGAGGAACCAATAGAAATCATGGATAGAGAAGTCAAACAACTGAAACAAAACCGTATCCCTATCATAAAAGTTCGTTGGAACTCTAAACGAGGACCAGAGTATACTTGGGAACGCGAGGACCAGTTTCGCACCAAGTACCCACACCTCTTCTCTTAGACACCCTTGGCAACCCTCCTAAACTCGAATTCCGGGACGGAATTCACTGTAAGATGTATGTACTATAGCCTCTCGTAATTTTCCCAACGGTTAGTAAATACTTACAAATTATTACATTATTTAAATACCCACTTTTACGTATGAAATTTTTTTTTATATATAAATCACAACGGTAAACATTGTGAATTATCTTTTGCTTAGAAACGTTGCTTGCACACAAACCTATATAGTCTAAATTATCGCGAATACTTATATTAAAAACGTTTATATTTTTATAATATACGTTTCGTATATTTAAGGTATAATATTTATATATTCCCGGAGCCTACGAAAATTCCCGAGATCACTCATTAATATTATTTGATCGTAACCCGACTCTCAAAACACACCAGGTGGGCCCCGTTGACTCATTGGGCCTTAAACCCAACTAACAAACCAAACGGACCCTTTTTATATATCTTGTTTTCTTTTCTGCTGGGCCAGACAAAAACGCAAGCCCAAAGGGCTCAAAGCCCAAACGCACCCTTTTTGATATTTAGTTTAGTTTCTGCCAGTCGCGAGCGAGCCAAGGAACACCCCTATTATCCTTTGAATTCGACACATAACACACACATATTTTTACCTAACTTAATTTACGAGCTAGCAAAGATTTGTGAATGATAAAGTTTACTCACTCTCTCGTTCATTTACTACCTTGAATAAGCCCAAAGTAAAACTACAAACTCACTTTGAAGTGATAAGCCAAAACGTGGCAAGATATCTCCTAGCACCTCCCATACTTTCCAATCACATCCAAACGAACTCTAAACATCATGACATGGTCAGGAATGAACAGAAACAAAATCATACATGATACAACCTTGTACAAAACCGATTGGACATCAATTGTGGCAACACTATTCACTCTCACATGCATGCTCTAACGCTTGTGATATCAACTCGTTTCTACCCTCCAAAGTTCAACCTATATAAACCTTACATGCAAACAACATCACTACATACCCTCATACGTACCACTACCACCAAAAATACTAACGAAAGGGAGCTAGAGAGGGACGAAAGGATTCTCAAGTGTACCACGTTTCAAGACGAACCTAGGAAGCAAGCTTGGAGTCTACTTGAACCTTGGAAGGACGAGAAGTGAACCACAACGCGTTGAACCATAAAATCGAACCATACGTACCATTTACCCCACCCTTTTGAGGTGAGAACTCACGAACTCCTTTTCTATTTTTATCTCGTTACCATTAAATTTTGCACGTTTACTTTACTAAATTAATTCGTTATATAAAAACGTGACATGACCATATTATTCGACATTCTAATTATCCAACATGATGACAAACGAGTGATATAAACTTTTAAACCTAAAGCTAACGTTTAAACTAATATATTCGACACGTTTAGGAGGTCACTTGACCCATTCGTGTCATTTCAAAACACTTAGAACATTTTCTTTGTTTTCGTTAGTATTGAATTGCACATTTACTTTGACCTTTTATTTTGAAATATTAAAACGTAACATGTATATGTTTTTCTTTCTTTTCATTTTTGACCATGCTAGCAATCACGTATAATAAAGATTTGAAGCTAATAATAACATGCATACGTAAAATAGGACACGTTCCTAACGTCACTTGACCTAGTCGAAACACTTAGAATATTTCTAAGTATAGAAACTATTTTTAATATAAATTTCAGTCATAAGCTTTGGTCTCGTCATTCGTAAACTCGACACATAACCATGCCTTTTTATTGCTCGACCCCATTGTCACCTTGATAAACAATTAGAGAACACTTTTCATTTGACCTAACTAGCTCGTATAACTACTTTACTCGACCCCTTTTGTCTCGACAAAAACCAGATTTTACAAAACTTTTATAAGCCAACGTGGGCTTATGTAAAGCCCACTAAGCTTATGTGATACACTGGGCCTGGGAGCCCAACACCAGTGTTTTTAGTATCCTAAAATGAGTCCAAGGTCAGGCCCAAACCGTTCGTAAGCCCATTGGATCACAAAACCTTAACGGGCATTGATATTGTCTCGTTAAGCCCATTTAAGTGAAATAAGAGCTTTTTAAACAAATAAGCTGAAGAAATAAGTTTTTTCTGAATATTATGAGCTTAATCTAATAATGAAAATATTAAACTTTTAATTGGGTGAAATTTGGACCAAGTTTGCAAAATTTTCAAATCGAGGGACTAAAAGTGTCAAAATGGTAAACTATGGGTAGAAACTGTCAAAACCTAAAACTTTGAGTTCTAAACTGTTAAAAATGATAATTGGAGTTGAAAAATGTAAATATTGATGCTTTTAGACCTAAAATGTAAATTATATATATTTTGGACTAACGGTGTAAAATATATATCGTTAGGGTTAAAAACGTAAATTTTGGAAACTTAAAGGAATTTTCAGTAAATATTATTTTATAAAAATAATATTAACCTTTTACATATATAAACATATAATTAATATAAGACTTATATAAACATAAACTTATATATATATATACGATATATATTCGTAATAATAATTAAACGATATAACAATACGCTATTTATTTCTTGTAAAACGATACGTTTATTTCCGTTATAAAAACTAACTTTATATCAATCATCGATCATTTTACTTACGAGTTATATATATATATAACTTTGTTTTTGAACTTTAAACATTTAAACGAACACGAGTTTTAATAACAAACTAAATAACAAGTAATCGCGATAAAAACTAGATTTAGACTATTAACTGAAACTTGCATTATCTTTTAGGTTGTGTTGTGTGAAGCCGTTTCCTTGCTTTGTTGAGACTACGATACCACTGTACTACTAAGGTGATTTCATAGCCCACTCTTTAACTATTTTCCCGTGGGGAGATACATGCTTAAAACTCGATCACAAGTCTTTTATACCGGGTATTGAAATACCGTCAGGCCAATGTTATTTGCTTAAGTTACTATTGTCAGAAGTCCCTCGATCATGAACCTTAATCACCTGAAGGGTGAACGTAAATAATTGTGGATAGTACTATTAGTGATTGACAATCCTCGTTTGGTTGTTGGAGAAAACACCAGGCGCACTTTATTGTTCTTATAAATAGGTTATTGACAAATACCTATCTTTGGGGGCCTATTACTTACCATCATAATACATACTTATGAGTGGCTGTTAATCGTTGAGTATCATGAGCTTAAGGCAATAACAGGAACATTGATTTTTTTAACATATTGATTGTATGTGATTACAATACACTCTTAACTTGTGATTCAAATTCTTAAACTCAAACCTATGAATATCACTCAACTTTATGTTGACTTTAGCATGTTTATCTCAGGTAACTAAACAAGACGGATCTGGATGGCACGGAGTGGGCAAAAGCATGACAAGAACCATAATAAACTACTTATTTTCCTTTAGAATAAAACACGTTCTTAACTTAATAAAGTCTTGTATCTCAGATATTTGGTATTTTGAAATAAATTAAACTTTAATACTTCATTTTGTGTTGACTACTATGATTGTGACAAAGATCCTTGAAGTAATACCCCGAGAGTCTTCCGCTGACATGTTAAGTCTTCTGCTGTTATTAACGACTTTTGGGGGTGTTACATAGGAGATTGTATGACTAGCACAAAACCGTACTATTCAGAAAAATTTTCCACCCAAATATGTGAGGTTCGCCTTTAGATTTGATAGGAAAAGCATTTACTATTAGTGCTTATGAGTGTACCGGTAGCATTTAGATTCTAGAACTTGCATTAGTGATGCATCCCGAGACCGCTAGTGAGACTACATTCGTGTAGTAGGATTTACTACATGATAAGAGGCATTAGGATCACCCTTGTGTACTTGACCATTTAAGTTATATTACTTGGCTAGTTAAGTCAATTAATTTTTCCGACACCTTTAGCGTTGTACTCATTTTTAGTACACGAAACCCCTAGTACACCCCTCCGAGCCTATCTTTTCGTTTTTAACTTTAAGCATCTTACTTAAAGGAAGAATTTGTTACACCCCACTTAAATGTACACCCAAATCGCCTTAGCCTTCCGTGTATGCACTCATCTTTAGTGCATTATTGTTATTTGTTAAACCCTAAGTTAATTATCTAATTGATTACATGGTTGCTAAGTCGAGTCATATCCTTGTACATATTGTTTTGGGATGATTGGGACTCATGGGTAAAGTACTTATTTTATGGAGTAATGGGGAAGAACATCATATTATTACCCCCATATGTACGTTAATCTTAAAAGTACTCCAAGTGTTTTGATTATCTTAATTCGAGTCGTTAGATTAGTTTATTGTAAAGTATGTAAAAATTCAAGTGTAAGAGGAATTTTCATTCCCTATGATGTATTATTTTGGATGGTAGGGTAAAAGTGTATGCAAAAAAAAAAAAAAAAAAAAAAAAAAAAAAAAAAAAAAAAAAAAAAGAGAAAAAAAAAAAAACATACGGACTACCATCCCTTTTCATTCTATGTTCATTTTATGTTTTTGTTATTTTTGATTTATTAGCTTAAGTCGAGTCTAGTCTTGGCTTAGCAACGCCACATTGTACATGTAATTGACCAAGATTGTTAACTCGCCACCAGTAAAAACTGCCTATATCCAACAAAACCGTGTATTCCATATCCCTACACCTAACGTTAGAACCCTTTAAAAGACCTCTTTGATAATTTATCCTAGGTGCTTACGCCATGTGGTGGAGGTTTGATCCTTTCCCAAGCCTATGGTAATCTATTTTGCTATGACAGGTAGTGAGAGATGATTTCTATTTCCATATTGTGATATATACTTTATTACACCCGAGAGATGTGAGTATCTAAACACTATTTGTGAGGTGCTAGTGTATGACCTCCGTGCTTGTCTTCGGTCTTTAGTGGAACGATTATTTGTTGTAATTACTTTTATATTAGTGTTAAATGACCCCTAACTTGTATTTTGACTATAATAAAAGCGCATTTGCTTGAGGACAAGCAAATCTCAAGTGTAAGGGTATATGATGAGGTTAAAAATGAACCGTTTTTAGGGGGTCATTTAAGCCCGGAATTGAATTTATTTGATCAAATATTGCCCTAAATCACTCCTTTTGTGATTTTAGGTACTTTGGGAGTGAATTCTGGAAAAAGGAAGCATTTTGGACGTTTTTGGGGCATAAAAGTGAAGAAAACGGCAAAGACTTAATTTTCCATGCTGAGAACAGTACCTGACGGCGTCAAGAAAGAAATTGTGACGGCGTCAGGAGTAAAATCCATGACGACCCAGAGAAAACCTGAAGGCGTCAAGAGTAATTTTGGTGACGGCCTGCAAAAGGAGTACACGTGGCGGCGTCAAAACCAGATCTAGGCAGTCCGAGAATTTATTTGGCGGCGAGATGACGGTGTCAGACATTTATTCTTGATGCCGTCACCTCACAAAATCTATATATACTTTTCTATTTTACATTCATAAGAGAGGAACTTGTGTGGAGAATACTAGGGTCGAACCTAATAAATCCTAGGTCGTTTGTAACAGTATTTTCAAGGGTTTTCACCCCTTGAAACCTTTCATGTTCAATTAAGATAAGTCCTCTTTCAATTCATTCAATATGTCTATGTGTTGTTTGAATATATCTTATGCTTGTCTTGATTTTAACATGCTAGGCTAGATCTTTCATGTGTTTGCTTAGATGTAATGAAACCTAGATGTTGATTATAGGTTGATTGCTTGTTTATAGTTGTATTGGATGAATGATTTCAATGTTAGGCTTAAGAAAACTGGCAGATCTCCATTGTGTAACATGCTTGAACGTCTTAAGAAACATGAACCGATGTGTACTAGGTTTTTATGATTGTATTTAATGCATGAGTGAATTCTAGTGATCCCATGTTAGGAGCTTCTTAGCCGGCTCGACATAGGAGTGAAGTAGGAGCTTATAGGATCGGGGAAGTAAGTACGCCACCCCATGAATGGTATTAAGGAATATAATCCGTCATCCACGCTACTGTAACAAGTAATTAACCTGTAAAAGATATCTAGGGAGTAGTGAAACCTAAGTAAACACAATTCTCCCATATATTGCTCACACCACTAGTTTAATTTAGTTTATTTTCATTTTTAGTATTTTATTTTGATTGCATCTTAGTTATTGGGTTAGTTGAATAGCAACTAATTCCGCCCAACTCCTTCAAAAACCGAGATTTTACTTGCTTTTATAAAAACTAAAAAAATACAAAAAGAATCATCCCTCATCTCTAGACCTAGTCTTTAGGTTTTCTAATCCTAGCGACACTATTCCTAAGCTGAACGATCAATCCCCCGGTACTTGTCACTATACTATACTACAACGATCAGGTACACTGCCTGGTGGGGGTTGTAAGCTTCTCGAGATCCCTCGAGAGGTAAAGCCTGGTGCAATCCCTACGCATCATTCATCTTCCTTGTCATTACCTAAGATCTCTTGACTTTCTATTGCTTGGCTTTCAACTAAGTCATCATCTACCAAAGGTGATGTCTTAGAAGGAGGTGGACTCTCGTCAAAGGTTACATTCAACGATTCCTCGACTCTTAAGGTTTCTTTGTTTAAAACAATGTAAGCTTTACTACTTTGTGAATATCCAAGAAACACACCTTCATAAGACTTTGGGTCAAATTTGGTGAGATAATCCTTTGTGTTAAGAATAAAACATTTACTCCTAAATACTCTAAAATAACCTAGTGTAGGCCTTTTACCTTTATAAAGTTCGTATGGAGTTTTGTTTAAAAATGGTCTTATTAAGACACGATTTAAAATATAAGTTGATGTGTCAACGGCGTTACACCAAAACTTTTGTGGAATATTTTGTTCATTAAGCATTGTTCTACTCATCTCTTGAAGTGTTCGGTTTTTACATTCTACTACACCATTAGATTGAGGGGTTCGTGGAGCCGAAAATTTATGAGTTATTCTATTTTTATCACAAAAGTCTCCAAATTGAAATTCATTATCAAATTCACGACCATGATTCGTTCTAATAGACACAATGCAAGTTCCTACTTGATTTTGAATTTTCTTACTTAGAATTTCAAATTGATCAAAAGCTTCGTTTTTACTTTTCAAAAATTTTGTCAAAGTATATCTTGAATAATCATCTACTATTACCAAAGTATAGAAGTTACCTCCATAACTTTGTATAGCGGATAGACCGAACAAAGCCATATGCAAAAGTTCTAGACACCTAGATGTAGAAACCAAGTTTTTAGCCTTATGGCTACTATGGACTTGTTTACTGACTTTGCAAGCATCACAAAAGTGTTGGTAGTATTTCAACTTGGGTAGGTTTCGAACCAAGTCTTTGGAGGAGAGGTTTTGAATTAGTCTCATGTTAGCGTGTCCTTAACGACTATGCCATAAAGTTGAAGATTCATCTAATGAAGTAAGACAAAGTTTGTCTCTAGATGTTTGATCCATCTTCATGACATACTCGTTGTTCTTAAGAACACCTTTGGCTATGGTTATGCCATCTTTAAGTATTTTACTTCCATTTTCACTAAAAAGGACGTTATACTTATTACGGCAAAGTTGACTAATACTAAGGAGATTAAAACCTAAGTTATCAACATGAGCTACATCATCTATAAAAAGAGAGTCATGAGAGATTGTACCTTTTTCGATGATTTTGCTCTTAGCTTTACTACCAAAAGTAACATTACCTCCATCACATTTGTGATAAGTTGAGAAGAGGCTTTTGTTACCCGTCATGTGCTTTGAACAAACGCTATCTTTAATCCATTCATCTGGTTCCAAACATACTTTGAGGCACCCCTATTTTATGAAAAACACTCAAACATTTGGTCCCCAATTTCTCATGGGTCCATTTTGGTTAAACATACCATTAATTTGATCCAAGTATGAAAATAGAACATAAAGGTTCAATGACATGTAATTTGGAGTTTGGTAATGTCCAGGAGTGTTTTGGTTCCAAACATGTTGGTAGTTTGGTTGTGTGTTGTAGTTACTATTTGGAAAGGGGCGTTTGGGAATAGGAGTCTTAGGTCTCGGTTGAGTAGTTCTAGTTCTAAATTCATTTTTACTAAGTGCTACTCCAGTTTTAATAGCAGGTTTTGTTTCATTTTTATATGTGACTTTAACAAATTTTGAACGATCCGACGTGGAAGTTGTCACTGCTGTTGCAGACCTGGCGGAACCTTTGGGTTCAACGGGCGGAACCCTATTTTGGGTTCCGTCTGTTCCGCGGGCTGCAGTTGCAGTTTTGTTAGTTTCTTGTGCTTTCTTTTCTTGTTTCATTTGACTCTTCGAAGTTTCTAGTTTCATGAAACCTAGTCCTGTTTTATCAAACGGCGACTTTTGAAGTTTCATAATTTTCATCCGCACAAGAAATACTTTTATCGAACTTCTTAAACTTTGTGGTTTGTTTAATTAGATCATCTTGAGTAATTCTAAGTTTCTCAATTTCGAGTTTAAGCTCTTCACATGATTTGCACAATGTGTCAATACCTTTACTCTTTTCTAATCTCTTAGCTTTTTCTTTTAACTCATAAACTTCATTTTCTAAAAACTCCTTTTTAGTTTTCAAAATTTTATTTTTGTTTATGATTTTTAAGCTTAATTCACAAAGTTTGTTATATTCTTTTTGTAAGGTGTCATCATCAATAGAGGAATAAGATGAGTCAGAGAATACCTCATTTGAGTCGTGAGCCATGAGAGCAATTTCATCATTCTTTGGCTTATCGTCATCTTCTTCATAGTCACTCCAAGCACCACTAACAAAAGCTTGTTGAGACTTGCTTTTGGGTGGTTTTGGACATTCTCCTATGAGATGACTTGTGTCTCCACACCTAAAGCATTTCCTTTCAAC
Source organism: Artemisia argyi (assembly GCA_030686995.1). Classification (NCBI taxonomy): domain Eukaryota; kingdom Viridiplantae; phylum Streptophyta; class Magnoliopsida; order Asterales; family Asteraceae; genus Artemisia; species Artemisia argyi. Next base: position 197,654,740 of record CM060701.1, read on the forward strand.
CTTTCCTTTCTTATCATCACGATCTTTTCGGAAGGTTTTCTTGTCATCTTTAGGTTGCCTTACAAACTTCCCTCGTCTACGAAAGAACTTCTTGAAGTCTCTAACGGCCATGGCATATTTTTCATCATCACTATCCGAACTAGATTCTTCATCATCACTTGATTGGACTCTAGCTTTCAAGGCAATGGACTTAACCTTTTCTTTCTTGCCTTTAACTATTTCCGAATCTTTTTCTATTACCATTACATGAACTTTGAGGTTTCCAATTAGCTCGTCAAGTGACATGCTTGAAAGATCCTTGGATTCTTCAATTGCCGTCACTTTTGCTCTCCACTTCGGATGGAGTGATCTAAGGAATTTCCTGACAAAATTCTTGCTACAAAAAGATTCATCAAGTGCTTTAAGTGAAGTAATAATAGTGTTAAACCTAGCAAATGCACTATCAATAATCTCATCTTCGGGAATAACAAATTGTTCATATTGTTGAACAAGAAGATCAATTTTGTTATCTTTAACTTGTGAGTTCCTTGATGAGTGACTATTAAAGATTGCCAAATTTCTTTGGCGGTTTTACACATAAAGACTCTTTCATATTCTTTCTTAGGCAAAGCATTGTAAAGCATCATTTTAGCTTCATTATTTTTAGCAATCAATTTCTTTTGATCTTCATCTTTACTATTCATAGCTACATTATCACCATCAATGATTATATACCATAAATCTATATCTTTAGATTTCATGTAAGTTTCAAATCGGTTTTTCCAATATATAAAACCATTTGCTTCAAAAAGTGGCGGTCTTTGCATATATTGCCTTTCTTTGTAATTTTCAAAATCCATGGATCGTTTCAAGTTTTAAAACACTATATATTTTAAAAGCTTGAGTAACGTAGCTCTTGATGCCAATTGTGGAAAACTAGAAGGGGGGTTGAATAGTTTTACCGGTTTTTCGTTTAATTATCTTTTGAAACTTTCCGTTTAATCAAAGATATAAATTCAAAGACAATATATAATATGCAAGTATAAAGAAAGAAACAATCAAACCATGCCCCGAGTATCCAACTCGAGAGTTTCTTTCACTAGTCAACAAGCTCCTTTCACCGGCGGAGAAAACCTTACACGTCGCTTATACACGTTTACCGACACTAAGCTAGATGTCGAGTTCTTTTACAAGGGTACAACTACTCTCGTTAATTCTTTTACAAGGGTACAACAACTCCTGTCACACTATGTATTTTAAGGCCTAAAATACTAACCGATCACAACTGAAAACACACAATCAAATGAAGTGTAAACTATACAAAGTCTACACGATGCTAAGCTAACAAGTCTTGCAACGTTGTGTTGAATACTTGTAACTTTATATGTACTTGTGAACTTCTTTGCTACAAAAGAATCTTCACACAAAAATGAAATGTTAAAGGGTTAGATGAATGATATGAATGTGTATGTGTAAATGTAATGAGAAGTGATAAAGGAAAAATCTAAGAAATGACTTGGTATTTATAGCAAGACTTTCAGCAGCTCTGGCGGATACGGCGAAACCCTCAGATGGGTTCAGCCCGTGTACCTCCAAGGTTCTGCCAGGTCTGACAGTAAGTTTTGCAATAAATCATTCCAAACCAACCAAAGTCACATCAACTTATTTCTAGTCAAACACTTATTTGTGTAAGAAAACTTATGGTGAGTCAAACACACAATCTTTCCTTAAATGCATATTGATGTGTTTGACACAAACTTACCATAAATGGGATGTGACATTTCTATTTTAAGAAATATAAAAATGTTGTGTTTTATATGAAATGTAAATGTAGCAAATGTCTAATTATGCAAGTCTTTAAACTAAAATTATGTTTTACTAAAAACTAAAGTTTACACTTTGTCGTTAACAAAACTTAGCAAAGATCGTAAAATATAAATAACGTTTTTAGGCGATATTTGTATTAACAATCTCCCCCTTTTTGTTGATGACAAAACATAAACTTTTTTTTAAGTAACTCACAAATTTTAGTGTTAAGACTTAAAAAAAATGTTATATTAAACTTGTTTTACATAAGTGATGAAAATCATTTTAAGTTTATATATCGTTCTCCCCCTTTTTGTCGAAACAAAAAGAAGAGTAGCGAAGCGGAACTATGCACGTGCTCCCCCTTGGTCGATACTCCCCCTAAAAGGAGTGCCAAGTTGGGAAACATGGATTTTGAACCTACAAAAAAATGGTTAGTTGGTGATAATGACACATAATCAAGCTTGTAGTCACCACACTATATGAGAATTTAAGCAACCACAATCACAACTCATATATGATCAACCAACAATGCAAACAAGATAGTAGTAAAAGATGTCATTTCAATTAAAATTTGACTTTATAAAAGTCAAAGACAAGAAATGAAAAATATCCTCCTACTTCTAAAAATAAAAATAATAGATAAAAAATAACCAAGAAATAAAAGAAAAATAAAATCCTACTTCTATAAGTAGAAGTCATTTAACACATTTCCTAAATGAGGCAAAAAGCCTCAAAACTTGGTCTAGGATTGGTTTGGGTGGGAAAGAGCATCAAACGCTCGATGATGTGTTGTATAGTAAAGCGGGTTTCATCTTGAAATTGGTGAAGCAACATGTTGATGCTTTCACCTATTTTGACCATTTGCTCACATTGTGAACAAACATGGTGATGAGTGGGTGGAATCGGGTCGTTTGATGATGGTGGTGGTGGTGGGTTGGTGTTGGTATCTTGAGTGGAGGATGGGTTTGGTATGGAGTCAAGCAAGGTGGTTTGTAGCTCCATTGCTTGATGGAGGTGATTTTCGACCATTCTTTGAATTTCCTCATAAGGAGGATGTTAGCATTAGAAGTGTTGATCATTTATGTAATCAAAGGGAGATCTCAATGATCGTCCCTTAGGGGGAGATTGTTAGCATTAAAAGTGACGATCATTATTGTATCAACGAGTCTTGTAATAATGTTGTAATAGTCTTGTAGTTTAGTTAAGGGTAAACGGGCTTGGTTTAATCTAATATTGTATAAGTTTAGGTCTAGCTCTTTACAAAAGCCCAAGCCCGGCCCATCTCTTTATCTTAGCTATATAAACCTTCAAATGCTCCCATTTGGAGGTGGTGCTTCTATGTGTAACTCTATGTGTTTCTCTCTCTAAAATAATACATCTTTCCTTTCTCTCACTAGAAGTATCCATCTCTATTCTCCATCTCTCTCTCTCTACTTATCTATTCTATTATATCTATATAACTTGTGTATGATATTATATCAAGGGTCCTAACAAGTGGTATCATTCGCCGGAAGAAGGTGTAGTAGGTGGTTTTTGTTAAAAAATCGATTCAAAAACTTGTTGTTCATCTCGTTTTTTTAAAATTTTTGTACTTTTGTGTTTGTTTCTTGGTTTCTATCACATCTTTGCTTACAAACTTGTGCTACAAATCATAACAAACAAAAAGTTTCAAACTTTCTTTAAAAAAAAAAAAAAAAAAAAAATTATTACGATTTGAACTTTGTACTATTTTTCGAGATCTTTCAAATATTTTGAAAACTGGTTCAAGTTTGCAACTTTCTTTAAGATTTCATCATTTTAAGGATAGTTGTACAAAAATCTTGGATTAAAAACTTGTTCTTGGATAGCTTTCTTTCAATATAAAAACTGCCAAAAATTTCGAGAACAACAAAAGACACATTTTCGAGATTTCTCTTCGTTGCTACTAAAGTGTTACCGATCGTGTACTCAGTGATTTCTCTCTTGTATAAGAAAGAAAACACTTCGACTTTTGGCATATTTTCGAAATTGTATAATTTCGAAAATTTTGAGTGATTGTATTCTCGAAATTGCAATTTTTCGAGAAAACACTAACTTTCGAGAACCTTGAGTATTTTTTCGAAAACCTTCAAACTTTCGAGAATACATAAGTTTCGAAAAATTCAAAAAGTTTCGAGATCACAAATTTTCGAGATCACAAACTTTCGTGAACCCACATTTTCGAAAAAAAATTTCTAGATCACAAATTTTCGAGATCACAAGTTTTTCGAGAACATATATTTTCGAAAAATTTCGAGATCAAAAAGTTTCGTAAACCCATAGTTTTCGAGAACTGCTTTCTGACAAAGTTTCGAGAACACAACTGTGCAAGTTTTCGAGAATTGAAATTAAACCTATACCTTCTATAAGATCCATTCATCTACACAAGTTTTCGGGAAAAGTTGAGTAAAATTTAATTTTTACAGGAGACTAAACGTTCAATTTTTACGCGAAATTCAAATTTTGGTATAACGGTGAAAATTTTGGCCCAAAATTCAAATTTTTAGGCCAAAATTCAATTTTTTTTCGGTAAAATTTGGCGTCAAAATTTTGTAAACTCAAATTTTTCTGGGTACCTTAGGATTGCATTTTTTAGTGATTTTCAAATTTTGAGAAAGCAAATTTTCGTATTCAATTTTTTTTAGAGGGAAAATTTGAAATCGCTAAAGATCCTTAGAACAACTTTTCACTTTGACTTTAATCAATGGCCACTCACCATGACCATTTCACAAGTATTTTGTACAATGGTTTTGCCTCATTGTTCAAGGAATTAAACATCCAACAACACAATAACAATCTGCAAGAATATGCTTCGAGTATACAGATGGGGAATCAAATGCAATATGCAGGGCAGTATGTTGGAAATCAAATGAATCAGAATGTGCTTAATCACAATGGGATTGATTGTTTCATGATTTCTCACCAGGCAACAACATCAAGCAGTGATTCTGATCTTCCTCCCACCTATGATTCCGATTCATTCCATGAGGTACCAAATTGTGGTAATAATGCTAATCAGTTTGCTCATGAGAAGCCACATTATGTGCCACCTGAACCTAATTATGATACATATGTGGGGGAGCAAGTTAATACCAATGTTAACTATGCAACTCCACACATGGATCCTAATGGAGTTCAAGTTGCACAAAATGGTGCTAATGATGAGGAAACCCGTACTTTATTTGAATCATTAATAAATAATTGTGGTATTGAAATTGAGAAAGTGAAAAAGGTCAATTGCGATGTTAAGGCCGCGAATGTAAAATTGATCGCTGAGCTTGAGAGTTACAAAGCAACCGTTAAAGCTTTTGAATTTCATAACAAAAGATTGTCTGAATTAGAAACTGGTTATCAAAATTCCGTTTCAAGAGAACAACAATTGCAACTCAAGTTTGATACACTTGATGTTAATTCTTTCAAAAAGATAAAATCTTTAAACGCGGAAATTTCTGATTTACAAAACCAACTTTCTAAACAAAAAACAGCTTATACCAATCTTGAAAAAGAAAGGGATGAGTTGAAAAAGGACTTTGCAAAGAAAGAAGACAAACTTTTAGAAGAAATCGTAGAGTCAGAACACATGATTGCTCATTTAGAAGAATTAGTGGTTAAGTCGGGTCAGTCAAGTCAAACAATGAAAATGATTTCAAATCAAACTAATCCGATTTACCATACGAAACATAAAATGGCTCTTGGTAACAACACCCCTTGTAATCTCAAGAAAGCTCAGCAAGAACAGAATGTTTTGTACAATGGTAATGTGATTTACACCAAACATGATCCTCCTGTCGTTCGAGATTCTGTGCTAACGATTGAACATGTCGAAGAGAGCATAAATAAAATGAAACAAAAGGATTTGAAACCCATTGATTACAACAAATTGAACAAACTTTCGGGAATCACTTTTGTTCCACAAACAGAACCGTCTGCGTTTTCCATAAAACGACCATTTGCGAAATTCTTGTCTAAAAAGAAAGTTGTTTCCAAATCTCTTTCAAAAATAGAACAAATGTCCTCTAACAACACTTTTAATACAAGTGAGGCTAGAGAAATTCTGGATGACGTTAAAAAGAGTATTCAAGAACTTCAAAATATTGTTGCTTCAAAAACTACCATCAATATTAACAACTGGCATTCTAGTTTTCATATCAAACAGAAAAAGGTGTTTCAAAACGAAATTACTATCCCTCTGAATAACATCAGTGCAAGGGTAATCCATTTTGAACAAGCTTTTTTAAAAGAAACGGCCGACTTTGTCAAGGACCACAAATCCTTGGTAAACGAAGCTAATGATACTCGTGAAAACATGAATGTTTTGGAAAACCTAAATGATTCTCTCTTCGAAGCTGTTATGACGACTGACATTATGTCCATCATTTTACAAACATATTCTGTTCAAGACGATGAATGACTAAGAGCTGAGACCTCCGCAATTGTTTCCAAATATGAAAATGCTCTTGAAAAACTTGAAAAAGAAAACATGTCATTTTTCAAACAACTTGATCGAAAATCAGAGGAATGCAAGTATGACAAACTGTCGTATGAGCATGCCTACAAGGACATGAAAGAGCAAAATGATCTTTTGAGAGCTCAGCTTATAAGTATAAAAGGAAAGGGTGTGGAAACTAAGTTTGCAAAACCATCGACTTCGGAAAAACCAAATGTTTCAAACACAGTTCAAAAACCAAAAATGTCAATTTCTCGGTTTACACCAAAAGTCGATGAGAAAAAGGATCTGTCAAAACCAGTCACTCCACAACCCTTGCTCAAGAAAAAGGAAATGGAAAAGATTGTTGAAAAACGAAAATTGGTTGTTGAAAGAAACACAAATGTGAGTGCACCTGGCTCTTCTAGGAATAGTACACCAAATGTGACTTCAAAAACTGTTAAAGAGTCTGTTGGTTCTAATGATATTGTCCACAATCACCATCTAGAAGAAGCTAGGAAAAAGGCACAACATCGAAAAGACGGAATTTTAGGTGCAAAACCTAGTGTGATTAATTCTACAAGATTCCAAAGCACTGCTAGTAGTAGTAAACCATTACCTAGGAACAATCTACAAATTACTAGGGATTGGCTTGCATCTAAGAGTAGTGGCACAAAAGAGAATGCTAGGAACGTAGAATGCAATACAAAGAATTCCATAGTCTCATCGAATAACAAACAATTTCCAAACGACTGTAGTGACAAAATTAAAATTGCTGTGTTAAACAAGAATGTTGAATTTGTCTGTCCTACATGTCAAAAATGTGTTTTTTCAGCTAATCACGATGCATGTATTGCACAATTTCTCAAGAAAAGAAAGTCAAGTGTCAGGACACAATCCACTAAGATACCTAATCAAAACAAACCCGTTGATAAGCAGCAAAATGGTAAGAAACCTAATAGGTGGATATCTAAAGGATGTAGTTTTTCCAAAACTGAGACTTCCGCTGCATCTGATAAGAAGACTACGTCTAGATCTTACCTTAGGTGGATTCCCACGGGAAAAGTTTTTAAAACAGTTGGTCTTAGATGGATTCCCACAGGGAAGATTTTTGATAGTTGCACGAAGACAAATAATCGTGATAATCATCAGGATAAGGAAGTAGAAACCATTACAACCGTTGATAGTCAACACCCACAGAGTGATGATTCATGTATTTCTAACACTGTTATTTGTGAAACCTCTTCGTCTTCGGTTGCAGGTGCTTCAACTATCTCAGAACCCAGTTCGTCAGAGGGCTCAAATTCTGTAAATTCTATAAAATCATTATTTCAATCTTCTATTTTTGATTTTCCCTTTCTTTTATAAAAACAAAAACAAAATACAAAATTTGAAAAACCAACAAAAACAAAATACAAAAATAAAAAACTTTCAAAAAATACAAAAACAATATAAAATCAAAAAATCCAAAAATATTCTTCTCACGACATGTCTCTCGTATAAATCAATATTCTGTACGTTTCTAGAAATGTCATTCAACAATGATACGGACATGTACAGATGCTTGAGCGGGAGTTCTTTTTAATGTTTTTCTAAAACATGTTGTTTCTCAAAGTTTCTTCACAATGGATTTCGTATACTTCAGTACGAAACCCGAACTTAATTGATGGCTTCTGGACACATCAGTTCAGGACCCGCGTTTCAAAGAAAGGAAAGTGCTTAATCAAAACAATGATTTCAAATATTTTTCGAGCACTTATCCTAAAACGAGTACCAAACACTTATCTGGCTTGAGTTTTCTTTAGAAAAACTTTCAAAATCTTTAAGCTCAAGACCATGATTGTTGATCTAATGATAAATTAGATTTTCAAAATTCTCTTACATTCTGAGCATCACCTTTTTCAAGATTTTTCAAAAAGATTTTCAAAATCTATCAAAATCGGTGCTCATCATCAAAATGACTTGTGTACACCTTACAGTGCACAACTCAATTTTTCAAAGAAAGGAAAGTGCTACGCAAAAATGATTTTCATCAACAAAGTGCACTTATCCTAAAAATGGACACTGTTGTACGCCTCAGTGTGACATTCCTATTCAAACAAAGAGAAGTCTTTGTTTTTCAAAAAAAACCTTGATGCAAAATTCAACAAATCTGAAACTTTTTTTCTCTTTCAGAATTTTGCTTCGAGAAGACTCCTTCCCTCTAAACTTTAAAAAGTTTAACATTCTCAAAAACATATGCGAGTTTTGAGGGGGAGTATTTTATAAAACAACTAAAATGTTCTGATTTCATGCAAAATCAAATCTGTCTTTCTCTCCAAAAAGCTTTTTATTAATCAGTTGATATCAAAAATATCACGCTATGCTATTTTTGAGGGGGAGAAGACATGATTAAAATGTGATCAAAGATGTTTAAAGTTTGTGACTGAATCTCAAAAGAGCTCGACTCAGTAAGTACCAATGAATTGACGAAGCTTAAAATGTCAGTAATCGAAAAGACTTGTCCAGGACGGGTAATAATTTCAAGCTAGTCTAACTAGTGATGTAAGCGTGTCTCGAATAGGACTTGTCTGAGTAGAATGTACCGTATCGAGAGACTTTCTTTGGACTTGACTAGGACGGGTAATAATTTCAAGCTAGTCTAACTAGTGATGTAAGCGTGTCTCGAATTGGTCATGTTCACTGAAAGTGGATCAATTCAAAAGTGCAAACTCCTCTCGCATGTGCAAATTTCTTAAATATTCATGAGCACATGTGAAGGGGGAGTCCTTCAAAAGAAATGCAAAAACTCTCGAAGTGTCAACAATGTGTTTTATTATCATAAACACTTTGAGAGATTTTTCACAAAATGGTTTAATGGTAATGATAGGATAGTCATGGTGTTATAAGGTGACTAAGGTTAGGAAAAACCGTCCTATGATCCGCCAGAGCCGGAGGGATCTACCCAAGGACAATTCCAATAGATTAGAATTAGAAGTCCTTAGGTATGATTGAAAAAAGGAGAAAATGAGAAAGGAGAAAGAAGGGGTTGAAGAATTAAAAAGAAAAGTTATGAAAAAGGGTGAAAAGAAATAGCCCTCCATATGTTCAACCTTAGGGCAGACACCGGGTACAATTCATATGCTACTGGTTGTTACTAAGGTGACACCGGTATTGAAGACAAGACGTCATGGACCCAGTGACACACTGCACTAAACCTTCTTAACCACTCAAGTTCTCTTAAATGAGCTTGTTTCATTCTCACGAGGAACCGGTGTAATCTATCGACCTGTCTCTTAGAGATGGTTGATATTGAAGCAGGAGACCTCTCCCTAATCTCCGCATAGGAAACCAAATGTGCACTTATCGAGTCTAGAGCCTTGAGATTCATTAAAAGATCTCATAGGAACACATGATATTTCTACACTGGTTGTTCAACATTAAGGACACCAGATGTAAACTTTAGAGTGCTACGCAGATCTTAGCAATCTGCCATAACATTTATGAGAGAATTCACACAAGTGATTCTCAATGATTGAATGGAAATTCCTGCCAGGGTCAACATCAATCAGCCCTGACAGCAGGTCACTTCGGTAATTCTTTATGGGTTACGCTTAGTGTTCGCGGTGGTTTTAAACGGTCTACAGTCGTGGAGTGATCCCCAGCGACTCACCCAGTCATTGAGCTACTTAGTAGGTCTTGTAAGCTCTCTCGAGAGTATCTGACATGGGAACGGCCTTGGTAAGGGTTAGAAGGAGTCTTCACACCATGCTGTTGACGATCTCTAATTCGAACCTGTAAGTACCGGTTGATTTATTGCTAACTATTTTCATGCAGCTATACTTCATCTCCATGGCGACAGATTCCACATGCTCATACATGCATCTCGAAGTCAAAAGAAAGTTCTCACAAAGATCAAAGCAAAGAAAGGTTCAAAGAAAGATTCTACGCAATATGAAAGAATCTACAGAAGTAAAGTGACAAAGATCTGTATGAAAGAACGGAAACTACAAATGCATGTATCACAAAGACTAAAGACGTATGAGCATGTTAGAATGGCAAACAACCACCACAGACGCAGAAGTGACGAAAGGCAGATAACTCCACATCACAAAGGAACAAAGAACGATGAAAAGTCAATCATCAAAGATCACAAAGCATGAAGGAACAAAGAAACTAGCAAAACTATTACACAACAAGACTCAAAGTTCAAAGAGAACAAGCTTCAAAGAACAAAGATCAAGGTCACATAAGAGAGATCTCAATGATCACCCTTAGGGGGAGATTGTTAGCATTAGAAGTGTTGATCATTTATGTCATCAAAGGGAGATCTCAATGATCGTCCCTTAGGGGGAGATTGTTAGCATTAAAAGTGACGATCATTATTGTATCAACGAGTCTTGTAATAATGTTGTAATAGTCTTTTAGTTTAGTTAAGGGTAAACGGGCTTGGTTTAATCTAATATTGTATAAGTTTAGATCTAGCTCTTTACAAAAGCCCAAGCCCGGACCATCTCTTTATCTTAGCTATATAAACCTCCAAATGCTCCCATTTGGAGGTGGTGCTTCTATGTGTAACTCTATGTGTTTCTCTCTCTAAAATAATACATCTTTCCTTTCTCTCACTAGAAGTATCCATCTCTATTCTCCATCTCTCTCTCTCTACTTATCTATTCTATTATATCTATATAACTTGTGTATGATATTATATCAAGGGTCCTAACAGAGGAAAGAAAGACTCAAAGGATTGGGATTGAGAATGTGGTGGAGTTGGGTGATCATGGTTTTCAAAGTTAGGTTCTCCATAGAGAGGACCATGGATGTCTTTGAAGATTGGATGAAACAACAATGGTTTTGGTTGTTGTGACTCTTGTTGTGGTGGTTGATTGTGGTCAAAAGGATCATTTTGGTCAAGCAATGGCCTTGGTTTTTCATTTGTCAAAGGTGGTGGATTTGTTGATCTTGGTGGAAGATCATTGAGATCTTGTACAAAAGGATGTGGTGATGTTGGAGGAGACCCAAATAACTCCATTGGTTCAAGTTTAAGTAGTGTTGGTGGTGATGGAGTTTTGGATGTTTGGATTGGTGCACTTGGTGGAGTTGGGTCAATGGGTGATTTTGTTGGTGGTGGAGTAGTGAAGTCATTGGGTCCCTTGGGTGATGGAGTTGGAGATGCAGGGTTTAAAAAATGTTCATTTTTTATGGGTGAGGAGAATTCATACGAAGATGAAGAACTTAGGTTGATTGTGTGGTATGAACAAATTGGTTTCACACTTATGCGGGCGGTTCTCCGAATGAGTCGAGATGTTTGAGAGGTGATTGTTGACTTTGTCATTGTTAAGATGGTTGATTAAAGGTTTAGGATCAGAGATTGTGATGGTGATGGTGTGATTTGAGGGTGTTCTACGATGGTTAAATTTATAGAGGTGAAGAAGTATGGGAAGGAGTGTTTGGATTTGATGTTTAACCATACAAAAATGGAGGTTGCTAATGATTTAGAAGATTAATGAAGGTTGTCAAATCATTAGAAGTCAATCCAATGAAAATAGTGGAGGAAGAAGACAAAGATTTGCACTAAATGCTTAGTGGTTTTGTCAAATTGGTTGATGGTATATGTTTCACGGATTGCAAGGAACCTTTGGAAGGGTTCTTTCCCTTATGGGTGAAGGTTCCTTGAGGTGGTTATGGCTAAGTTTGAAATTTGGTGGGAAATGGTTTTCTATGAGTTCTAGAGGCTGAGAATCAATCTAATGATGTTATAAACTAACAAGGCATGGGTTTCTCACCTAAAAGATTGTTTTGAAGTATTGCGGAAATCGAAAGTTTGAAAAATACAAGAAAATTTGCAGGTTGTCTGGCGGAACCCTGCGATAACACAGGCGGAACCCTCCTGAGAGTTCCGGCTGATCCGTTGGGCCATTTCTGGAATTCCAGAAATTTACACTGGCGGAACCCATTTGAGGGTACCGCCAGTTCTGCCAGTCCTGAAAAACAAGGCAGTCCCACGTTTTGACCCGCGAGACGATTTTCAAATTTTTCGAAAACTCCTAAAAACAAAAATATAATTCATATCTGGTTAGGAAATGCAAAAATTAAACACGTAAACACTCATACCATTAGACTTAGAATGGGGGCTAGCGAATTTCAGTATACTTAGTGAAATTTTTCATAAGCATAAAAATTTGACAACACGCTAAATGTTGTTATCCTGCATAGTTGTTAGTTCATACATGTTCCAAATTGTATCAAATATCCTACCAACACACAAATTCATAACACACATTGTTTAAATGACCAAATTGTTCAAATAGCACCTTATGCCAAACACTCATACACACCCGCTCTCATTGACGGTATATCTTCTTCTTGAGCTTTCCAAGGAATCTCCCGAGATTTTTGAACATCCCCTTTGTTTGCTTGAACTTCGCCGACTCATTTGGAATATCCGGAAGTTGGGAAAGGTATTCTAGAGGAGGGAGCCTAGAGTTGGGCAAAGTCTCATCTTCGCTTATTGAGGATGATGATGAGGAGGTTGGAGGATGAGGACGTTTTCCTTGGGCTTTGTAGACTCTCTTATCACTTAGTGCGACAAAAGTGTGTGGAATAAGAGAGTAGTCTAGGTGAAGGCCTCTAGTGGTTCCCGGAATGGGGGAAATGAACCTAAAGAGACGGGTCAAGAGCATTCCATTCGGCATAGCCGTTGTGCCTTGCACAGGAATGTCGGCCATTCTCTTGGCCATGTAGTAGGCAAGGTTGAAGGGTTCCCTAACAGACAAGGAGTAGAGCATGTAGCAAAGGCAAACATTGATATGATCCTGGTTTCCTATGGTGCTAATGACATTGGCTCTAAGGTGTTCTTCCCATTTCTTGAATTGGGGCTTGAGTTCATTGAGTTCCATACCATATGGGTCCTTGTTGACCTCATTTCCGGTACGGGTTCTCCTAGTAGTGGTGGTCCTAATGAAGAGGTGGTCACGAAGTTCATTCTTGGACACAAGAGGGGTATCATAGGGATGAATGCGGTCAATGAGTGTGTCAAGCGTTGAGAGGGTATGCTTGTCGGAGTAGATGCAAGTACCACGGTATGGGACACCTAGGATTTGAGCAAATTCATTGAGAGTGAAGGAGTATTGATGACCACTAGCCATGAAGTTAATAGACATGCGACCATACTCATCCATGGAGAGAGTGACGGATGCATAGAATTCTAAAATAAACCTAGGACAAATAGGCTCATCAATTTCTAAGAGACAATCAAAGTTGATGTTTGCAAGTTCCGCGGGTAGTGATGTGCTATGTTTGTTAGTGCAAGTTTTAAATTTGTAAGAGTGAATTACCAAATCTAGAAACAACACATACGAGCAAGTGTACTCGTCCGTTATAGCAAGATATGATGGTAAGTCGGGATCGTTCGCAGGGATTTGTGAGTGAATCGAAATATAAGTCTAAAAGTAAATCTCTAATGTACGCAAATATGATAATAAGCAAATTCAATAAATTAAAAACTACACTTGTTTAGACTAGTTTTCTACTTAATGACATATATGATTGTGATAACTTTTGATGACATGTTGGTTGAGATAATTAGATGGTGATCTAATCTATTGTTTCTACAAGTTAAACCTTCGTCAAGATTTTAGTTCATAAAAACAAGCTTTCAGTGTAAACCAATCAATTCAAGATCTATCCAAGGTTCATAAGGTATGGTGGATATCTTAAACACAAGACAAACTTTTATTACCAATCAAATACTCTTAAGAAATGGTCAATACAAAAGGTAACCTCTTCATAGATAAAAAGGCCACAATCTTTTATAAACATTTAAACTTTCGTCCTACTAAAGGTTTACAAACAATCCGATTTGACGTTATAAAAGAATTCTTATTACAATCATACTTCTTGTTTCTTTGTTTAGTCAAGAATAATTATGGTGAAAAACAATCATTCATAGACAAATGATTATAACTAGTTGAGTAATAACAAATCTTTCGACCTTTGAAACTATTATCAATTAGTTAACCTTGGCTAAATAAATGTCACGCTGAAACTTAAGGTACAATTGGTTCTTAGGATTGACTTGAAATTGAATTAAAACATGTTATCACAATCATCACTATCAGTAAGTATAAAACATCATCAAAACAAGTGTAAAAAGATTACTAGCCACTCATGGAAAACATGCAAACAAACTCAGAATATTTAACATAAGAATCCATGGTTATAAGTCTTACAATGCTTTGAAATTGATAACAAATGACAAGGTATTATTAACCTAAGAGTTGGTGATGATTTCTTGAGATTTTCGGACTCCAAATGTTGCTTCCTTGATCCTCCAAAGTTCCTGGTTCTTTCTGCACGAATTTTCCTCCTTAGAGAGCTAGAAGATGAAAATAATTATGTGTAGTAATGAGAGTAAATGGTATCTTCAATTGTGTGTTGAATGGTGTTGAGTTATGCACTTTTGAAGTCCCCCATAGGCTTGTCCAACACTCTTCGTCATAATTAAGAACTTAAATGCTTGAACTTGGACAATAAGACACTAAAAAGGGCCTAGAATCTTGGGACAAAAGACCAAGATTCGTGCACAAAAGTTGGCAAAAACATGCAGAACTGGCCAACCGATTGGTTACGAGTTGGCACCGATCGGTTGGTGAAAGGTACTTATGGCCATCAAATCGGTTTCACACCAACCGATCGGATGGTAATTTCTGGCAGCTTTGGACTTTGACTTTGACTTGTGTAGCTCTTTATGTACTATCCAAACTTGATTAACTTCTGAACTTGGAACTTTGAGATGACAAAACTTAGGTTCTCTTATGAATTATTTCATAGATTGGACTTTTGAGCTTGGGAATCTTTGTGTAATCGCGTATACTTCATTTCCTTTACTTTTTCTCCATTTTTCCTGCATTTGGCTACATATGCTACAAAAACATACTTTGATATGATTTAGTGGTAAAAGCATATAAAAACAACCAAATAACATACACAAAAACACTAATAACGCTTATAAAAACATGTTAACTTTGAGCGTTATCAGGTAGGTTTGTACCGGCTAGGAAGGATGGTCAATGGTTCTACCCTCATGGACATATCGTTTTTCTAAGGCTTTGAAAATGTTGATTTGAGCTTCGTAAGGCCTTTGGTTTTGTGGTGTTTGGGTAGGAACTTAATGGTGTCCTTGTGGTCGTAATGAGTCACGGGAGGCATGATGATTCCTAGAAGTAAAATTTCACATTTTAGTCTTAAGTTAGCGACTATAGTAATGTGGATGTTCTAGTGTGTGCCTATATGAAAACAATGTGGAGGTGTGGTTATCTTGACTCATTTTGAGGCTTAAAACGTTTTATAATGCAAGTTTTGTTATAAAACAAAAAATAACCCAAATGCTCCTAGTTCAATGTAGCTTCGTTTAAATGTACCCGAAAATACATATTAGTTATGTATTCCCTTTAGCATTCAAGAGACATTATGCAAGTGATGTTTTAAACATAACGTTTTTATTTTGTATTCACAATGTGAGACGGAAAAATATTTGTCCTATTTGTGAGAAATTTTTGCAAAAATTTGACATGGAGTGTTTTAGCAAACATGTTTATAACTAGTAAGAATGCAATTCCTAACTATGAGGAACATGATTAGTTTTGTTAAACACCTAATTTCATGCATGAGTTTCTCAAGTTAATGCATAACCCCAAGTTTTTGTTTTTGAGCAAAAATAGAATTCCTAGACTCATATCAGGAGTGTAATCATGTTTAGAATACTTACAATGATGATTGATGAGCAATGTGAATGAAGGAAGGACCAAAAATTCGTAGGTGTGGATGAATGGTGAAGTGAATAGTAGCAGTTTGGAAGTGGTGGTATGAGATAATGGGTGTTTGGTTTAATATAAACTAAAAAAAATTCTACAGGTCAGCGGATACGGCAGAACCGAAAAGAGGGTTCCGCCCGTTTTGTCGCAGGGTTCCGCCGACTCTGCTGAGAAAAAAATTTATTTATTTGTTTTGATTTTTGTGATTTTTGGTCTAATGTTTAGAACTACAACGTAGGTTCCATGACTCCTAAGCCTAGCCTAAGAAGGTTAAAAGGTTCTCGTTTAAGAGGTTTTGCGAGAATGTCGGCTATGTTGTCTTCAGAAGAAACTTTCTCGATTGAGATGTTTCCTTTTTGGATGTTGTCACGAAGAAAGTGAGACGGATTTTGATATGTTTAGTTCGGGAATGTTGGATGGGATTTTTACTAAGATCTATGGCTCCTTTGTTGTCGCAAAGAATGGAGATGTCATTTAGTTGAATTCCGTAGTCGACAAGAGCTTGTTGACATGCCTTTCCGGCCGAAACGTATTCGGCTTCCGTTGTTGAGATAGCGAGAGCCGTTTGCTTCTTAGAGAACCATGAGGTGAGACAATGTCCAACAAAAGTACAAGTACCATTTGTTCTTTTTCTATCAACATAGTCACCGGTATGATCCGAGTCGGCATACACTATGGTGTCCATTCCCGTTCCTTTGGGTTACCATAAACCTAAATATGTAGTTCCCTTAATATATCTAAAAATCCTTTTAACGGCTTTAAGATGAGTTGTCTTAGGATCTTCTTGAAAACTAGCACATAGACAAACACTAAACATATGTCGGGTCTACTAGCCGTTAGGTAAAGTAGACTTCCAATCATACCTCTATATTTAGTGCTATCTACGGATTCACTTTCCTCATCCTTGGTGAGTTTTGTTTCCATGGACATGGGCGTTTTGATTGGTTTTGAATCTTCTAGACCAAATTTCTTAAGCATGTCCTTAATGTATTTGGATTGGTTAAAGAAAATACAATTTTCTAGTTGCTTAATTTGGAATCCTAAGAAAAAATTGAGTTATCCCATCATACTCATTTCAAACTCGTCATGCATGATTTTTGAGAAATCAACACATAATTCTTGACAAGTTGATCCGAATATAACGTCATCAACATAGATTTGGACTATGATAATATGTGTACTGATGAGGCAAAAAATGAACCATTTTTAAGGGGTCATTTAAGCCCGAATTCGAATTTATTTGATCAAATATTGCCCTAAATCGTTCCTTTTGTCATTTTAGGTACTTTTGGAGAGAAATCTGGACAAGGAAGCATTTTGGACGTTTTTGGAGCATAAAAGTGAAGAAAACGGCAAAGTCTTAATTTTCCTTGCTGAGAACAGTACCTGACGGCGTCACAAGCTTCTACATGACGGCGTCAAGAGTAATACAAGAGGTGGAAGTGGATGATACACGTGACGATCCAGAAAGTTTTGTACTAAGGAGATGACGGCGTACCCAAGGCCGTCATGGTCCATATATTAGTGACGGCCCAGAAGAAAATTACACATGACGGCGTCAAAAGTGGATCTAGGTAATCCGATTTCATTATGGGCGGCGAGTTGATGGCGTCAGAATTTCCTTCTTGACGCCGTCGCCCTATGTAATCTATATATAGTTTTCCTAATTTCATTCATTAGTGTGCAACTTTGAGGGAAAAACCCTAGGACGAATTATTCCAGCCTTTTCAAGGGTTTCAACCCTTTGAACTTTTCATGTCAATTTGAGATAAGTACTCTTTCAATTCAATCAATATGTCTATGTGTTGCTTGAATATATCTTACACTTGTTTTCAATTTAACATGCTCGGCTAGATCTCTCTTGTGTTTGCTTAGATGTAGTGAAACCTAGATGTTAATTATGGGTTCATTGTTTGTTTATAGTTGTAACGGATGATTGTATTCGATGTTAGGCTTAAGAAAACTGGCAGACTTCCATTGGTAACATGCTTGAACGTCTTAAGAAACATGATCAGAGGTGTACTATGATTTTTGGTTGCATTTAATGTGTAGGAGAATTCTAATGATCCCATGTTAGGAGCTTCTAACGGCTCGACATGGGAGTGAAGTAGGATCCTATAGAGTTAGGGAATATTGTAAACGGCCCTACGACTAGTATTAAGGAATACGACCCGTCATCCATGCAATTGTAACAAACTATCAAAATGTAAAAGATATCTAGGGAGTAATGACACCTAAGTAAACACAACTTTTCCCCTCATTGTTTACACCACACTAGTATAATTAGATTTATTTTCATTTCTGTTATTTTATTTTGATTGCATCTTTAGTTAATTGGGTTAGTTGGCTAGCAACTAATTCCGCCCACTCTTCCAAAACCCGAGATTTTAATTGCTTTTATAAAAATATAAAAATACAAAAAGAATCATCCCTCACCTCTAGACCTAGTTTTTATGCTTTCTAATCCTAGCGACACTATTCCTGAGTTGAACGATCAATCCCCCGGGTACTTGTCACTATACTATACTACGACGATCAGGTACACTGCCTGGTGGGGGTTGTAAGCTTCTCGAGATCCCTCGAGAGGTAAAACATGGTGCGATTCCCACGTACATCAAGTTTTTGGCGCCGCAGCCCGGGGAATAGTTATTGTCTAGGTTAGGATTTCTTTTTATTAGGTCTACTTGCTAGATTCCTTTCTAGCAAGATTTTATTTTTATTTCTAGGTTTTTTTTAGTCTATCTTTTTCTTCGTGCCTTTGTTAGTAAATTTAATTCATTGACTATTCCGTTGACCATTATGGAAAACGCGAATCCACCCCTTTCCCCTAGAGAAGTGGCTTTGTTGCGTGAACAGATTGAGAATGAGATTAGGGAACTTAGGGAGCTTAATAGGTTAATTAGTGTTGAGCTCGATCATGCATTTAGTGACCTAGCGACCGCCTTGTATTCAAATAAGGACCTAGGACCTAATGATTCTGAGGATGTGGTTGAGGAACTTGAGGAAGTGGAGATAGATCGAAAGCTAGATGACTATTTTAATCTATACACCACTAAGGAGGAGATTGCGTACTATAATAATCTTATTGATAATCCTCGACCTCCTTTCACTAGAATTGAACCTAAGATAAAGAAAGGCGATCCTAAGAATGCGAAGATACCATGTATGATTGGGTATAAAAACATTGACAATGCTTACATTGATTTTAAATCCCCAATCAACATTATGTCCACAAGTGTTTATAATGATATAGTGAAAACAAGACTTGGACCTAGAAGAGATCCCAAATACCCCGGTGGAGTTTGTAACTTTTTCGGGAGAATTAAAGGTCTACATATCTTTGTTGGGAACTTTACTTATGTCACTAACTTTATGGTTGTTGAAGACCTAGCTAGTGTTATTGATTGTCGATTATCCCATGTTGTGTTTGGTAAACCATATGTTGAAGAATCCAAGTTAGAATATGATGAGATAGAAGGGACAATCCGATTTGCTAGTGAAACCGATAGGATCACATATAGGATGCCTAATAGAATGAAAGAATTTCGTTTTGTGCCTTGATTTGACATGGACAACATTGGTGCTTTTGAGGACATCAATGAAGAGGATAAGAAAAAGGGCATGGACCATATATGGGAGAAGAAAAGCCTTTTCTATAAAGATTGCTTGACTCTAGGACCGAAATATAAAGTTGATAAGGAATTTTTCATTAGGATTATAGGAGAAATTGAGAAAAAGGTGGTTGGTCTCTATAAAGAACATTTACAATCGGGTCCGGAATACAAAACTAAGATTGGAGATAACCCAGAGAATGAGACCAATGATGAGGTCACGTAATTGCCCATGACCTTGAGTCTAGCTACATGACTCGTAAAAAAAGAAAAGCGCTTCTTGGGAGGCAACCCATCTTTTGTGTGATTTTTATTTGTTTGATTGTTATTTGTTTCCGTATGCATGCTTTATTTTTATTGTTGGTAGATCAAGTTTCAAAACTAAAATTGTGAAAATGCTTTATTTTGTCATTTAACTTCGTCTTAACTTCATATAAAGGTATTTTGCAAAAGATAAGTGTAAGGGGAAACCCCAAATTTGTTTTTAAGAATGAAATTGATCATGATTCTCCACAATATTAAATGGACATGTGTATTAGTACTTGTTAGAGTCAAATGCTTGTATCGAGTCATAATGATGTTTTGCAGGATTTTCTTGGAAGTAGGACATAAGTTTTTCCAGAAACTTAACGTAAAGATTTCTGCAGATCATTTCTGATGGCGTCAGGAGTTAACTCCTGACAGCGTCATGTGTAAAATTCTGGAAATTTTGCGAGTTTTGTTTTTCTAACGGAGTCTTAAAGTTTTTGTTAATTCTTTAGTTTTATAAACTCCAGGAAATCTGCAAACATTCATTCCACAAGAATTATATCTTACATTGTTTTCTAGGATTTGTTAGTATATATAGATTGCCGCCGATTTTACGCGAGGTTGCCTTGTTTGTTTTCTCAGGTTTAACAGGTTATATATGACAAGAAGATGATTTATTTTTCTGGAATGGAAGCTTTGAATGTTCATTTTCTTGGAGGAAGATCTAACCTTATTACCACACTATCCACACCGAACGAATCAGGGGAGTATTTGCTTTCATTCTTTTACCTATTTCACTTTTACATTCTTTATTTGAACATTAGGGACAATGTTCATCCTAAGTGTAAGGGGAGGGTAAATGATGATACCTTATAGGATAGTATTGCACTTGAGTTTATTTGTTCGATGGTAGGTGTGTAATAAAACTAAGAGAAATACTTGCTAGTGTAATTTTAGCGCCAAATTTAAATTTTTTTACAACATTTAGGAGTGAAACTTTAGCCTAAACAAGCGTCTCATGGATAGGAGTTGTATGACTAGCACAAAACCTTATATATAACAGGTTATATATGACAGAGTGGGTTTGTGTGAGGTGGTTTAGAGAGTAGGTGATGAGCTGGGATAGACAGGTGGATGAAGAGAGGTGGCAAAAACCACCCTGGTATTGGTGTTTCAGGGAGAGGGAGACGGGTAAACAGTGGTTGTGGTATTTGTGGGAGGGGTTGACCATTTGACCCCGGTTTAAATAATTAAGGGATTGGGCTTTTGGTGTTTGGGTCTGGGAAAGGGGTGGGCTTGGTTATGTTGTGTTTGTTTATTTGGATTTGGATTTTGGGTTTATGATATTAATAGGGTCCGGTTTGGTTGTAGTGTAAATTAGCCCAAGGACCATTATTGTAATTTTCTGAATTATGAAGGGTCAAACATGTAACTTTCCAAAAGTAATCAAAAGGATCTATTTTGCCAATTAGTGAATAGTTCAAGGGTTTATTTTTATAAATTTCCAATTTATAAAACCCGAGGACTAAAATTGCCAATTTTGAAACTTAAGTGGTAAAAGTTGCCAATTTGTGAAAACTTTTATCCTAGGACTAATATTGAACAAATTTGATTTCCCATGGTCTAAAGTTGACTTTTCTTTCATTTTAAACCTCCAGGGACTAGCTTTGCCAATTTGTGAAACTTGAGAGATTGAAACTGTCAATTTTGTAAACTTTGTTTGTTTTGCACTTGTTTTCAATCCTTTTGTATCTGAATCACATAAAAACACATTTCAATGATATTTGTAGCATTTTGTGATATTTTAAAGTATTTTTGGCAGATTTTGCAGTCTAAATGTTAAAGAAATGATGAGTATTTAGACACTCATCAATCCCCCACACTAAACTATTGCTAGTTTCTAGCAATCTTTTATGAAAATTTAGTGGATTTGTAGACTCTTTACCAAAAGCCATTACTTCTGGAGTAGCCAAATGTTTTAATTCAAGTAAGAACTATGGTACACTGATAACCATGTGATTTTGAGCAAACCACCAGCTGTCAACGGATTTGATTAGTCTTTACCAGAAGCCGTTTGCTTCTGGACTAGCCAACTCTTGATGTAGTTATCATCTTGGTGAGTCAATTACCAATTATGGTTTTCCACTGCCTTTACCACAAGCCATAGCCAACTCTTAACTTTTTAAGATATGGAGAGTTGAATTCCATACAATTCTGGGCAAATTGTCAGCCATCAACGGTTTTGAGATATCTTTACCAAGAGCCGTTTGCTCTAGGATTAGCCAGTCCTTTTGTCGTTTAGACATGGTGGACTGATAACCATAAAAATTTGAAGCTCAAGTGAAAAAATTTTGAAAATTTTGGCCAAAAACGGGGGTACTAGAAGGTATAATGTGATAAAATTCGCTAGAATTCCCCCCACACTTAGAATTGAATATTATCCTCAATATTCAAAGCACCAGCTATTAAGCCGACCCTTTGAACGTAAAAAGGCAATATTCTAAGCTAACTGTGAAAATACTATTTTTCACTTTATTTATATATACATACAAACACACATTTTTTTTATTACTTATATACATATATACATTGCAAACAGCAGGGGACGGCCAATCCCCCACACTTGAGTATTAGAAAGTAGAAGGAAGTCAGAGATATGGGTGAAAACCCATATTGTGCTACTATTTTTTTCAACGAGTCGCTAGCTTGACTCTATCCCCGAATTTAATTGTCCTTGGGGAAAGTTTGGAGATCCGGGACAACCATGGATGGTATGTCCTCTCCAAAGTAGTGTTTCAAACGATGCCCATTCATTTTAAAACATGGACCGTCATTTTGAGATAACTCGACGGTACCATATGGATAAACCTTTGTGATAGTGAATGGGCCAGTCCAACGGGTTTTGAGTTTACCTGAGAAGATCTTTAATCTAGAATTAAAGAGAAGGACTCGATCACCAACGTTAAAAACGCGGTTCTTTATTTTTGAGTTATGAATCTTCTTTGTCTATTCTTTATAGATCAAAGTGTTCTCATAAGCCTGATCACGTAGTTCATTTAATTCATTCATTTGAACTTTTCGGTGATCACCCGCAGTTTTGATGTCAAAGTTGGCATGTTTCAAGGCCCAGTAGGCTTTGTGCTCAAGTTCCATCGGAAGATGACATGTCTTTCCGTACACAAGCTTGTAAGGCGTACACCCAATGGGTGTTTTGTAAGCTGTACGAAAGGCCCATAGTGCGTTATCCAATTTATCCGACCAGGCAGCACGGTTTTCTCCTACAGTCCTCTCAAGTATCCTTTTGATACCACGGTTTGAAACCTCCACTTGTCCACTTGTTTGTGGGTGATACGCGGTAGAAAGACGGTGAGTTACACCATACTTTTGCATGACTTTGTCAAATTTGTCATTGCAGAAATGATAGCACTTGGAGTTCCAAAACGGGCAAAAAGAGATTTCAAGAATTTCACAACAACTCGGGCATCATTTGTGGGTAAAGCTTTCGCTTCAACCCATTTTGACAAGTAGTCAACAGCCACAAGTATGTATTTGTTTCCTCTAGATGATGGGAATGGCCCCATAAAGTCAATGCCCCAGATATCAAAGATCTCACAGACTTGAATAGCATTTTGTGGCATCTCATTTCTTTGTGAAATGTTTCTGTGACGTTGACAAGCGTCATAGGTTTTAATGAGATCCTAGACATCCTTATAAATTGTGGGCCAGAAGAATCCGGAATCAAATACCTTTTTGGCGGTGTAGTTGGGATTATGATGGCCCCCAGTGGGTCCAGCATGGCAAGCCTTGAGAATTTCAGTGGCTTCCTGCCCATACACACACCGTCGGATGACTTGATCCCTTATAGATTTTGAATAAATAGGGGTCGTCCCAGAAGTAATGTTTGACATCCTTAAAGAATTTATTCTTCTGCTGGGTTGACATCCCTTTCACAACAAAGTTACCCGCATGGTAGTTTGCGAAGTTAGCAAACCATGGGGTACTAGAATCTCCACGAAAAGCAACAGCATTGAGTGTTTCGAGAGGAAATGTTTCATTTATTTCCTTTTTCTCATACACATCTTGATGAGGGTTCTCTAATCGGGACAGATGATCAGCAGCAAGGTTCTCAGCTCCTCTTTTATCACGAATAATGATATCAAATTCCTGAAGGAGGAGAACCCAACGGAGCAATCTCGGCTTTGCATCTTGTTTTGCAAAGAGATATTTTAGAGCCGAGTGATCCGTATACACTACGCATTTCGTCAAGATTAAGTATGTCCGAAACTTTTCCAAAGGATACACCACAGCTAATAATTCTTTTTCTGTAGTGGTGTAATGAGTTTGAGCTTCGATCATAGTTTGGCTTGCGTAGTAGATAGGCTGAAAGTGTTTCATTTGCGTTGCCCCAAGACGACACCGATAGCAAAATCACTTGCATCGCACATGAGCTCAAAGGGTAAATCCCAGTCGGGGGCAACGAGAATGGGTGCTTCAGTAAGATTTTTCTTCAATGTTTCAAAAGCTTCGATGCACTCTGGCGAGAAGATAAAAGGAGCATCCTTCTCGAGGAGATGAGTCATAGGCCGGGAGATTTTAGAAAAATCTTGTATGAATCTACGATAGAAACCGGCATGACCCAAGAAGCTCCTAATACCTTTGACGGTAGTAGGGTGAGGCAATTTAGCAATGACATCAACCTTAGCTCTGTCAACCTCAATCCCATTCTTGGAAATCTTATGGCCGAGGACAATGCCCTCTTTGACCATAAAATGACTCTTTTCCCAATTTAGACATAGATTGGTGTCCTCACACCTTTTCAGCATGTTTTCTAAATTGGTGAGACATGTTTGGAATGAATCCCCAATGACCGAGAAGTCATCCATAAAGACCTCCATTGTTTTACCGATCATGTCGGTGAATATGGCCATCATGCACCTCTGGAACGTACCCGGAGCATTACATAAGCCGAAAGGCATACGTTTATAAGCAAAGATTCCATAAGGGCATGTAAAGGTAGTCTTTTCTTGATCCGATGGATCAATGGGGATTTGAAAGTAACCTGAGAAATCATCAAGGAAACAATAGTACTTGTTTCCTGCTAATCTCTCAAGCATCTGATCCATAAAGGGCAGCGGAAAGTGGTCTTTGCGGGTGGCGTCATTCAACTTACGATAGTCAATGCAAACACGCCACCCAGTAACCATCCGAGTTGGAATCAACTCATTTTCCTCATTAGTGACAACAGTAATGCCACCCTTTTTTGGGACGCAATGGATGGGACTAACCCATGGATTGTCAAAGATGGGGTAATCAATCCTACATCAAGAAGTTTGAGAACCTCTTGTTTAATAACATCATGGATTTTTGGATTCACCCGTCTTTGATGTTGCACTGCGGGCTTGAAGTCATCCTCCATTAAGATTTTGTGTGTACAAAAATCTGGGTTAATACCCTTAATATCGGAGAGCTTCCAAGCAATTGCTTGCTAGTGTGACTTCAAGACCTTTATGAGAGCAACCTTTTCCTCATCACTTAAACCTTTAGCAATAATGACTGGTAATTTATCATTACCTTCCAAAAATGCGTATTCAAGATGAGGAGGTAAGTCCTTGAGCTTGACCTTAGGAAATTCATCGTTTTTATCAACCGATTTAATTTCCCCATTATGAAGTTCTACGGGAGGGAGTGGAGGAGAATTGTCCTGATTTAGCAATTTCTCAAGATGAAGAATATCTCCCTCCAGATCAATCTCAGTCTTATCAATTCCCTCTGGAACAAATAAGCATTTAGCTTATTTGACAGGCCAAATAGGCCAAATGAGCACAACTGCAGCCCTCTATGGAGGTCACTAGGGGGTTCAGGAGTCCAAAATTAAGGATGAACCTTCAAGGTGGCCTGGAGGGCTTTCAAAAGAGCCAATAAGCACTTCCTAAGGTTCAGTAATAAGCCAATAATAAGCACTTGAAATAAGGCAATAATCCTGAAATACTAGTGTGCAGGGCTAAAAACAGGCTACTTACAGAGGTGTGTGGGGTCCACACAAGTGATCAGAGATCCAAATAAAGGCTTGATTTGTAAAGATAAACTGTAAGGCTTTCAAATAAGCCAAAAATTAGGTCTTGAATCTCACAAATAGGAAAGATATGCTTAATTGAAATTAAGCCAAAAACCCGAGTCTCAGAATACTTGGTGAAATAATCAAACTTAAATGAACTGATTCCTAAATCTAAATATGTTCACAAGTACCAAATAAGCACTGATTCAGCTAAATGGCTAATTGGGGTTTTCAAAAAGTCAATAAGCTAAGGGTGGGGCCCACTAGTGAACCAGATATGGCCTATTGAAATTAACTCACTTATACTAATGACTCAGTATAAAGAGTTGAAATAAGCAAACTTTCAAGGCCAAATAAGCTATGCTACTTAGTACTGAGATTCAATTTTATGATTAATCCTAAAAGCACTACTGATGAGCTTTTCAAAAAGCTAAAAATCAAGAGCTAAGGTTTTGGCTTGCACCCTGGAGGGGGGTTTGAAAGTTGACCAAAAACCAAATATGCCCTGGTGCAGGGCATTACCTTGCCCTGCAGGTCTTTTCACAGACCCAAATAAACACTTCCAAAAATTCCAAAAAATAAGCTGAACATGGATTTTGCAAGTTTAGGTGATAGACTTCAACTTGTAAAAAGCTCAATGTCTGAAACTATCCTCAAAATTCAGGAAAATTCCTTGAATTTTTGGATTTTTGACAAAGCTATAAATTTTGACTTTTGAATATCTTGATTATGTTGACTTTGGTTAGTTTAGATCTGATCCTACTGACTGATTATGTTGTAATATGTTATAATTAAGCTATATTACCAATTAATGAACCACTGTGATGAAGATGAAACTTTAAATCCTAACAGTTAACTAAAATGGAAAGATCAAAAGTGATTTTGACTTTTATCCTTACAACTATTAAAAACTTGTTTGATATGGTCTAATAAGGGTCAGAGTATGATGTGTGAACAACAATTGAGCAATGAGATCAAATGAAACACTACTACACAGTTAATACCAAACACCCTTGAATCCACATAATACTATTGAAACTTGATTCAAATGGATACAAACTAAAATCTAATGATCACTACTTATCTAATAAACAATAATAAAGCAAAATTAGCAGAAATGAACTACTAGTTAACACAAATGAGCACAACACAGATTTGGAGCAAAATCTTACAAATGCCTTCCAAGCTAGCTTCCAATGAACCAGAACCAAACAACAATCCCTAATGGCTTCTACAAGCCTACTAACCCAGGGCCATCAATAATCCACCCTGCTCCATTGTTTAAACATCTTCTTCATCAAATTTTATTTTTCACTTATTTATTTGATTTTTTTTATATATTTTTCTTTTATATCTAGAACTGAGTTTTATGATTTCTAATAGCTTTCTATAAGCTATCTAGGAGCTTATGTTGGTTTGTGAGTCCAGAATAACATCAAACAACAACATTCACATCAATATGAAATTTTTAGCTTTTTAGTGCATAAACTGAGTTAAACAAGATAACTTGAAATTCAAACTGAAAAGAGATTTTTATTATACTGAGAACATGAAATACAAAGCTTGAAAGTTGATTAATACACTGAAAATTGAAAACTAATTAATTCGACACTAAGAAATTTAAATTACACTAGATTGATATCCACATTGCTTCATCTTTGCTTTATATTCATCTTTTCTGACTTTCAAGACTTCTTTGCATCTTTCCCACCACCTTTTGACCATTGATTCACTGTAATTCATCCTAGCAGTCCACATGGCATTTTTGGCGCCAAAATTGAAACAGGTGGATTAGGGTAGTTTCTTTGCAATTAAAGAATTTTGGGAGTTTTTAGAGGTGTAGGGGACAAGGGAAAAGTGTTTTAGATGAGTTTGGGCATGTTGCCCACAAAAACAGGGTTTGTGAGTGAAACAGTTGAAGCCTGAAGGTGGGGAAGCATTTAAGGCAGAGTGGGTTTGTGTGAGGTGGTGTAGAGAGTAGGTGATGAGCTGGGATAGACAGGTGGAGGAAGAGAGGTGGCAAAAACCACCCTGGTATTGGTGTTTCATGGGGGAGGGAGACGGGTGAACAGTGGTTGTGGTATTTGTGGGAGGGGTTGACCATTTGACCCCGGTTTAAATAATTAAGGGATTGGGCTTTTGGTGTTTGGGCCTGGGAAAGGGGTGGGCTTGGTTATGTTGTGTTTGTTTATCTGGATTTGGATTTTGGGTTTATGATATTAATAGGGTCCGGTTTGGTTGTTGTGTAAATAAGCCCAAGGACCATTATTGCAATTTTCTGAATTCTGAAGGGTCAAACATGTAACATTCCAAAATTAATCAAAAGGATCTATTTTGCCAAGTAGTGAATAGTTCAAGGGTTTATTTTTATAAATTTCCATTTTATAAAACCCGAGGACTAAAATTGCCAATTTTGAAACTTAAGGGGTAAAAGTTGCCAATTTCTGAAAACTTTTATCCAGGGACTAATATTGAACAAATTTGATTTCCCATGGACTAAAGTTGACTTTTCTTTCATTTTAAACCATCAGGGACTAGCTTTGCCAATTTGTGAAACTTGAGGGACTGAAAGTGTCAATTTTGTAAACTTTGTTTGTTTTGCACTTGTTTTCAATCCTTTTGTATCTAAATCACATAAAAACACATTTCAATGATATTTGTAGCATTTTGTGATATTTCAAAGTGTTTTTGGCAGATTTTGCAGTCTAAATGTTAAAGAAATGATGAGTATTTAGACACTCATCACCACCTCATATTTTTGTACCAACTTGTAGATCGGGACTCCCTCGTCACTCCCGTACCACCTACGCACCCCCAAACACCCCGACGCACCCCCACGCACTACCACCGCCGCGACAACATCACCACCGTCACCCTCCTTGTTTTTCTGACGGTAACACCACCCCCACCACTTCTTTTATTATTTTTGATTTTAAAACAAAACCCTAGTTCTTATTTTATTTAAATTTCGGTTTTAATATTAAAACCTTTTTCAAAAATGTTTTTATTAAATGTTTTTACACCAAAAATCTCGTGTGGCTTCTTGTTGTTTTTGACCCGCCGCGACTCGATATGATATCACTAAGTCAACTCGTGACTCGGTGAGGGTTTGGGTTTATTATTGATTGTGTGATCGAAATGGTGACGAGAGGTGTTTATTTTCGGTTTGGATTTAATATTAAGGGTCTGTTTCGTTTGCGTTGTGCTTGGCAGCCACGAACCACCACCACCGCGCCTTGGGTGGTGGTGGGGAGTAGGGGTGTAAACGAGCTGATGCGTGGGAATTGCACCAGGCATTACCTCTCAAGGGATCTTGAGAAGCTTACAACCCCCACCAGGCAGTGTACCTGATCGTTGTAGTATAGTATAGTGACAAGTACCGGGGGATTGATCGTTCAGCTTAGGAATAGTGTCGCTAGGATTAGTGTTGGGAATTCTGTGAAGTAAGAATTCTGCTGCTATTTCTGCTGACGGTTCCTGCTGAAGAGTTGGTTCCTGCTGAAGCAGTGTATCTGCTGAAGACTAGTTTCAGCTTTATTAGTTTCTGCGGATATAGTATTTCCGTATTTTATGTAATGTAGTTTGGATATGCATGAGTTTATTTAGGAACTGATAATGCATATCTTTTAGAAGTTTTAGAATATACGTTTCTTGAGAAACGGTTTAGGGTTCCTTGAGTATAAAAGGAACACACGGTTTATGTATTGAACAACTTTTAGAGAATTCTTAATATTATTAAAAAGATCCATAGAGGATCAAGAGTTCTTAGTATCAAATTTGTGTTTTGTTTCCGCTTTATAAATACAAGTTGCAGAGATTGTCTATTAGTGTGTTATTGATTACAGTGACATTACTAACGATTCTAGAGTCCTCAAGAAGATCTATCAAGGTCTATAGTTCAACAAGTATTGTTGGGAATTCTGTGAAGTAAGAATTCTGCTGCTGTTTCTGCTGACGGTTCCTGCTGAAGAGTTGGTTCCTGCTGAAGCAGTGTATCTGCTGAAGACTAGTTTCAGCTTTATTTGTTTCTGCGGATATAGTATTTCCGTATTTTATGTAATGTAGTTTGGATATGCATGAGTTTATTTAGGAAGTGATAATGCATATCTTTTAGAAGTTTTAGAATATACGTTTCTTGAGAAACGGTTTAGGGTTCCTTGAGTATAAAAGGAACACACGGTTTATGTATTGAACAACTTTTAGAGAATTCTTAATATTATTAAAAAGATCCATAGAGGATCAAGAGTTCTTAGTATCAAATTTGTGTTTTGTTTCCGCTTTATAAATACAAGTTGCAGAGATTGTCTATTAGTGTGTTATTGATTACAGTGACATTACTAACGATTCTAGAGTCCTCAAGAAGATCTATCAAGGTCTATAGTTCAACAAGTGGTATCAGAGACAGGAGAGAGTCTCTGCCATACTAAGAAACACAAATCTTACACCTTTTCAATCCAAACAAATCAACAATCATGCCTGGATCGGATGATGATGTAGATACAACCCAGAACATAAACACCACTTCTCTTCAACAACTCAATCTCTCCAACAGTAATGCTAAGTTTCCATACTTGAAGAATGCAGAAGATTATCATCTGTGGTCCATGAAGATGCAGAACTGGTCACAAACATTGATTGGAATCTATGGGAGGTTGTTAAGAAAGGGAATAGTCTGAAGAAGCATGTTACAGATGCTGATGGAGTTGTTACTATTGTAGGACCCAAAACTGCTGAAGAGATTCTGGCTGTGCAGAGGGAGAGTAAAGTCAGAACTATTTTGCTCCAAGCTATACCAGATGACCATATGGGTGACTTCCATTTTATGGAGGATGCCAAGGATATTTGGATGGCTATAAAAGCAAGATTTGGTGGGAATGAGGAATCAAGAAGGCTGCAGAAGTCTATGTTGAAGCAAAAGTTCCAAGAATTTCAGATATCTGAAGAAGAGGGAATTCATAAGGGTTATGACAGGTTTCATCGAATATTGAGTCAACTTAATCAGTTGAAGGCTAGACCCGACAATGAAGACTGCAATTCTAAATTTCTGAGATCTCTGCCACCATCTTGGTTACAAGTTTGTATTGCTCTCAAGACCAAAGGTGGGTTGGACATGATGTCTTTTGATGACCTCTACAATAAGCTTAAATCACTTGAGCCTGATGTTAGAAGTCTCATTCGTCCATCCACTCATTCTGCATTTGTTTGTGCCTCTACTAAACCTGTGCATCAAGCCTCAAGTTCATATTCATCAGGAGCATCTTCTCAAACTTATAATCAAACTGCTCCTAAATCAAGATCAAGTAGTGTGTTGGAGGATCTTATTCATTCATTTGTGGCTGAATATGAACCTCAGCAGTTTATTGCTTATGAGGACTTTGAACAGGTAGATCCATTGGAAATAGAGGAGATGCACTTGAAATGGGAGCTTGCAATGATCTCAATGAACATCAGAAGGTTTGAAGCCAAGTCTGGAAGAAAATTTGGTTTTAATGGAAAAGAAGCAGCAAGGTTTGATAGAAGGAAGGTTAAATGCTACACTTGTGGTCAAGTGGGACATTTTTCAAGAGAATGCAAAGAAAGAAAGGCTGGAGATGAAGTTAGATATGGCTCTTATCCATTGGAAGCAGGGAATAACAAGACTGTACCTTCAAAGGCAATGGTGACTCTAGATCACCAAATTGATTGGGCTGATCATGAACCTGCTGGAGAGGAAGCTTCTACTTCTTCACAAGTGAATCTGCTGGCATTCACACCTTCAGAAGACAAGAAGGAGCAAGTCTCCTTGATGGGAATCTCTCAGGTAACCAACTGTGTGTTTGGATGTAGTGTTAGATACAATGAGCTTAAACAAGAATTTGATGAATTGAAACCAAAATACAATGAGTGTTATGTTGAAGTAGAGTCTTATAAAATGGCTTTAAAAACATTAGAGAAACAAAAAGTATGGTTTCAAAAGAATCAAGTTAAATATGATGAAAAAAATAAGAGTTCTAGAAAGTAATTTAGAGGTTGCTAAGATAGAATTAAAACGTACTGAAAAAGAGAAGTCTGATTTAGAAAAAGAAAAACAAGAGTTACAAGCTAAATTAGATAAAGAGATAGCTAGTCGTATGAAATAGCAGGAAGGGGCATCTAATTTAAGTAAATTAATTGATGGTCGCCAATCTGTTAGGTCTAGAAAGGCATTAGGATATGAGAAGTATATAGACCCTGAAGAGCTGACCTATCCTGATATGTCTAGTGTTTTTGACCCTGAACCAGCCTTAGCTTATCAAACACCTGTTAAATATGTTAAGGAAGGGGGAATGAATGATGTGCCTGGACCTATAAGAGGGGAACACATGCCTATAGACTTGTCCAAACCTTCTGACTTTGATGGATCACATCATTTATATGGCAAAAAGTCAACTGACTTACAAGACCCTATTGTGAAATCTAATGACTTTGTCTCTTGTTGTAACAGTGACAAGTCTTCTGATGAAGGGTCTACCTCATTTGCTAGCTGTGATTCAAGTGAGAAGTCGGACCTGCCCAAGACCACTCCCAAAACCATACCAAAGACATCACCCAAGACTCCTCACAAGCCTTCTAGAGTTGCTGCTGATAACAAGACAATTTCTACTGAAGACTTGTTTTTAAATTCTTTGCATAATAATACTTTTGGCTTTGTTAAAAACAATTCTGTTTGTCATGGTGATTTGAATACTTTTTCATGTTATGGAAATTCTTTTGGTTTGAATAAATCTTCTAAAAGGAAGAAGTGTTTTGTGTGTGGAAGTAAATATCACTTGATTAAGGATTGTACATATCATGAGCAAAGAATGGGTGCATGTGGTAGTCAAAGAAAAACTAGGCAAATGTGGAAGAATGTTAGTGAAATACCATCTTTTGTTCCACATCAGCAAAAACCTAATTCTGCTGAATCTCATTTTTTATGGAGAAGAACCAGTACTAGACCATATGTTCGACCCACTAGTTCTTTCTTTTATAATGGTTATTGGCCTAATCACTTTGACTCAATGTGTAATGGTGGTGGGAAATGGAATACTGCTGTGAAGCCCTCAGCAGATTGTTCTTGGACAAAGAAGGGACCTAATATGTATTACAGGCCCAAGAACAATGGTGGATCTAAAACATCTACATGGCCTGTTACTAATGATCCACAAGGCAGGCTCAAGTCAGCAATGACTTGAGTCTCTAATGTGTACTAATTTTGTAAATTTTGTTGTTGTTGTAGGAACATCCTTTGAAAAGTACTGAAGTTGGTATTGTTGATAGTGGTTGTTCTAGAAGTATGTCAGGGAACAAGGATAAGATGCATGACTTTGAGCCCATTGAAGGAGGAGGCACTGTAACCTTTGGTGGTGGAGATGGCAAAATTACAGGGAAAGGAACCATTAAGACACCCTTGTTAGACTTTGAAAATGTTTACTATGTGAAGGAACTGGAGCATTTTAATCTAATCTCAGTATCACAAATTTGTGACACTAAGAATAAGGTTTTCTTCTCTGAAGATGAGTGTCTTGTACTTTCCAAGGACTTCAAACTCCCAGAAGACACAACTGTATTGCTGAGAGTTCCTAGACCCTTCAACTTATACACATTCAATCTGAATGATGTTCAGCCTGAAGGTGATCTAACATGTTTGGTAGCCAAAGCTTCCCTGGATGAATCTAATAAATGGCATAGAAGAATGGCACATGTGAATTACAAGACCATCAACAAGTTATCCAAACTTGGTCTTGTTAAGGGCCTTCCTTCTAAACTCTTCACCAATGAACACAATTGTATTGCTTGCAATAAGGGAAAGCAACACAGAGCCTCTTACAAAACAGTCCAAGCAGTGAGCACCATTTCAGAACCTCTTCAGTTGCTGCACATGGATCTCTTTGGTCCTACCCCCATTAGAAGTATTGATCACAAGTACTTCTGCCTGGTTATCACAGATGATTATAGCAGGTTTTGCTGGGTGTTCTTTCTCAAAACTAAGGATGAAACAACTCCAATCCTGAAAGACTTCATTATCTTAGTTGAGAA